>CM035409.1:214006720-214649220 GCA_020310875.1 Ceratopteris richardii
AAGTTCATGATCTGTCAAATGGCGACGTGATTATTGCTTTTGGCATTTTCTGGTGTGGGTTGTATAAGCTCATAGACTATGAAAGATCTATAAATGATTCGGCATGTGCACTACATGATTCTCAGGCTATGTCAGATGCAAACCTTTGGCATGCACGCTTTGGTCATCTGAATTTTGCTAGTTTGCTATGCCTGCAAAAATCTGAAATGGTGTCCTCTTTGCCCAAACTTGAGGCACCCGAACAACATGTTTGTGAAGGCTGTATTTTGGGCAAAATGCAACGTTCCTCCTTTCCAAAAGATGGTTCAATTTGGGCTACTTAGAAATTGCAGTTTGTACATAGTGATGTCTGTGGTCCTATGCAGACAACCTTCTTTTGGAAATTATCTTTACTTTGTGACTTTCATCGATGATTTTTCCAGGCATGCATGGGTATATCCATTGAAGGCAAAGTCTAAAGTGTTCATGTGCTTCAAACAGTTTTTGGTTTTGGCTGAAAATCTGTCAGCATGTAAAATGGGCACCCTCTGTTTTGATTGAGGGGGGGAATATATGTCTTGTGATTTTAATGCATTTCTAGTTGAACATGGGATAAAACACCAGTGTACAGTGCCGTATACACCTCAACAGAATGAAGTTGCTGAACGAAAGAACATGTCACTCATGGAGATGGCGAGGTTTATGGTCAAGAGTCAGGCTTTACCACATAGTTTCTGGTGTGAGGTTGTCATGTGTGCAACATATGTACTTAATAGGTGTCCCACTAAAGCGCTGCAGTCTATCACTCCATATGAGGCTTGGCATGATCACAAGCCATCTGTTGCTCATCTTCATGTTTTTGGTTGTTTGGCATATGCATTAGTGCTTGAACAACATCAGAGAAAATTGGATGATAAAGCAGTAAAATGTATTTTTGTTGGGTACAGTTATGAAAGTAAAGGGTATCGTGCATATCATCCATAGACTAAATGCATTTTGGTTATCCATGATGTTGTTTTTGTGGAAGATGCTATTCAGCCACTGCTTTCATGTACTGAGACATCTGTTAGCTCCAAAGACATGTATGATACTTTGCTGTCTCTTTTTATAGGTGGATAGTCTAGTGCTAGTCCTAATGAGTCAACTTCTTAGCCTTTGCACGTTTCATGTGATGATGTTGATCATCCCATTTCTGATGTAGATTTACATGATGCACTTGTTGATGAGAGAGTTGATATTGAGGAGGTAAAAACTATGCCAAAATGACTGGTGCAGACTTTGTGTGATAGAAAATTAGATGCACCTCTGTCATATCATACTCCATCAGGCTCACATAGTGCCTCTTTTGCATCAGATTGCTATGCTATGGCTGCATCTAGTCTCTGTGATGAGAATGAGCCTGTTTCCTTTGACGAAGCACAAAATTCAAAAAATTGGATGGCTGCTATGCAATCTGAATATGATGCTATAATGAAGAACGGTACTTGGTCTTTATGTGACTTGCCTCCTGGCAAGAAGGCCATTGGCACTAAGTGGATTTACAAGCTAAAGTGTAATCCTGATGGCACAGTTGAGAGGTATAAGGCTAGGCTTGCTGCAAAGGGTTATGCATAGGAAAGAAGCATTGATTTTGATGAGACATTTGCACCTACATGCCGTATGACTACTATTCGAAGCATCTGTGCACTTGCAGCCCATCATTGTTGGAATGTACATCAGTTTGACATTAAAACTACATTTTTGAATGGTGACTTGCATGAAGAAGTGTATGTTTTTCAGCCCCGTGGCTTTGTGGAGAAAGGGCATGAAAACCAGGCGTGCATGTTAAAGAAGGCATTATATGGTTTAAAGCAAGCACCACATGCTTGGTATGAGAAAATGCATGCCTATCTGATTGCACATGGTTTTGAGAACAGTCCAACTGAGAGCACCTTATATGTTAAGCGTGTTAATGATGTGCGTCTGATCATTGTTGTCTATGTTGATGACATGCTGCTTACTGCCCTATTGAGAAGCATATTGCTGATTTTAAGGCTGATTTGCATGCCTCATTTGAGATGTCTGATTTGGGGCATTTGCATCACTATTTGGGCATTCAATCTATGCAAGTTGATGGTGGAATGGCTTTGTGTCAAATGAAATATATTGACAGATTATTGCAGCATTTTGGCCTCGAAGATTGTAAGCCTATGGCCATTCCTATGGAGATAGGTTTACAATTGAGTCTTCATGATGTTGGAGATGCATTTGATGTTGTCCTCTATCAGTAGGTTGTTGGATGTCTGATTTACTTATGCATTACTCGGCTAGATATTCAGTTTGTTGTCTCATCGATGAGCAAGTTTATGCATTGCCCAGGTTTCAAGCATTGGCAGGCAGTTAAGCGCATATTTCGCTACTTGAGTGGTGCTCGGCTACTTGGGTTGTTTTATCCCAAGGGGTTGGTTTATCACTACCGCTAGATTTGCATGCTTTTTCTGACTCAAACTAGGTTGGTTGCTATGACACTCATGTGTCCACTAGTGGCTTTTGCTTCATGCTTGGTAGCTCATGTATATCTTGGTTGAGCAAAAAGCAGCCTATTGTGGCCACTTCCAATTGTGAGGCTGAGTATAGGGCAACTTTCACAGCGACTGTTGAGTGTGTGTGGCTCAGATGCCTTATGGCTGATTTGGGTGTTGGTTAGTCTTCTGGCACCACCATCTTCACTGACAGTCAAAGCGCATTGGCAATTGCGAGAAACCCTGTGTTCCATGCTCGCACTAAGCACATTGAGGTGCATTATCATTATGTCAGGGAGAGGTTCTCTGCTGGGGAGATCAGCTTGGCATATGTGCCCACGCAGGAGAACATTGCAGACCTTTTCACGAAGGCTCTGCCTAGGGAGAAGTTTGAAGCTTTCCGCAAGGCTTTGGGCTTACTTCATTTTGTGGAGTGATTTCCACATAGCTTGGCACTTCCTTATACATGACTGCCAGCTACTTGTTCACCACATCACTCCCATGGGGGATTTGTTGATATATTTAGGTAGTGATGTGTGTGAACACTCTAGGACTGCCGGGGCACTTTTTTCCCTCTTTATGAGGTTTTTTTCCCTCGACTTGTATATACGCCTATTGTCCTAATGGGCTACTTATCTTTGTACATTCTAGTGGTAATACATTAAGTATTGTGTGTTGTGCTCTAAGCTTCTCCTTCTTCCTTCTGTTGTTCGGGTGCTCCCGCAGACGTCTAACTCCAACAAAATTGATCTCTCTAGCAGAGAACCTCTCCCTGACATAATGATAGTGCACCTCAATGTGCTTAGTGCGAGCATGGAACACAAGGTTCCTCGCAACTGCCAATGCGTTATGACTATCAGTGACTATGGTGGTGGCACAAGACTGAACAACGCCCAAATCATCCATAAGGAAGCTGAGCCACACACACTCAAGAGTCACTATGAAAGTTGCCCTATACTTATCCTCACAATTGGAAGTGGCCACAATAGGCTGCTTTGTGCTCAACCAAGATATACATGAGCTACCAAGCATGAAGCAAAAGCCACTAGTGGACGCACAAGTGTCATAGCAACTAGCCCAATCAGAGTCAAAAAAAGCATGTAGCTCTAGCAGTAGTGATCCCCCCTTGAGATAAAACAATCCAAGTAACTCATTACCACTCAAGTAGCAAAGATGCACTTAACTGCTTGCCAATTCTTGACACGTGGGAAATGCATAAAGTTACTCATCTCTGAGACAACAAACTAAATATCTGACTGAGTAATGCATAATTAAATCAAGCATCCAACAATGTGCTAATAGAGAACATCATCAAATGCATCTCCGGCATCATGAAGACTCAATTGTTAACTTGTCTCCATAGGAGTGGAAATAGGTTTGTAGTCTTCAAGGCCAAAATGCTACAATAATGTGTCAATATATTTTGTTTGACACAAAGCTATTTCGCCATCAGCTTGCATAAAATGAATGCCCAAATAATGATGCAAATGCCCCAAATCTGACATCTCAAATGAGTCATGTGGATCAGCCTTAAAATTAACAATACACTTCTCATGAGGATCAGTGAGTAGCATGTCATCGTGATGGTTCAAAACATTGTGATTGGCTCATACCATCGCGACAATCCCATCTGTTTGGCAAAAATTAGGGTTTGCAATTTTGAATAAGATTTTCAAAATTTTTTAAAGATTTTGGATGTTTCCAAGGCCTCTGGTATAAGAGATCATGGTGATCACAAAGGAGTTAGACAAGAGATTGTGCTTTGAAGACGCCCTGAGCTAATTAGAGCATATTGGGAACATACAAAGAGATGGAGTCAAGGTTGGATATCAATATACCCCCTTTGTCAATTCAACTTTAGGCTAAGGCATAGCACTACTACTTAGACTTAGGTGGCATTAGGAACTTAAATCCAAGAGCCTCGAAGAATTCAAGTGCAAGACACTGGTATCTCATAATCATGATAACCATAAGGGAAAGAAACTAAATTGATGCAACGAGAACCAACCAAAACAAAAATTTATTCCTAGCAAACATCATTGTGACAAGAAAAACACGAAAAGATATTAAAAAAAAAGAACAAGTAATTTGTACATAAAGGAACATTGTGATGTGTGTGTACATTAGGGAAACAAGGGAAGAAAAATTCATGAACCTTAGGTTAGCAAGAACAATTGAGTGACTACCTCTACGTAGCGAGCTTAGACACAAGTGAGTCAGAGATGTCATTTAGCATGGAGAAACCTTGAGGTGAACTAGGACTTTCTTATTTGCAAATGCCAAAGGGTCCCTATAAAACCCAACGTGAGTGCATCAAGACCAACCAACTAGGTGCATGCATCTATGAGGATGGTCTTCATAGGTCCATACTTTAACTTAGGAATTCGAAATAGGCCTTCAAAATTGAGCACCCAATAGTCAAATTCAAAAATGGGTCATATATAGACAAGCAAGGAACCATGTACGTCGTGACTAGCTTCCCTAACAAAACATATGAATTTGGATCCATTGTGCCTGAATCAGACATTGGATACATAGCTCATGAGAACAAGGATCAAGAACCTAGAACCCTTCAAGGTAAATCGGTCTTATCAAGAATTATCACACCTGATTGGATACCCCGGGATAATGCGAGCATATAACTATTTATTAACAAAGATATTGAGGAAGCCTTATGGAGATTTTGACTTGATAAACTCAGTAGCATAGATAGAGTCATTATCTATGAATTCAAACACCCAAATATCCCAGGCAAGGTCATCTACTTGGATAACACAACCGACAAGCTTGTACATGGAAAGGTGAACCCAAATTTCCTTCATATAAGCCCATTTGTACTCATACTCATGGTCAGATAAGAGTAGGATCTTCACACATCCTAGCAACTGAGAAGGAGAAATCGAATGAGCTTTGTGCACACTATAGGGGGAGAAAGACAAGGATTGGACACAAATAATGCCTTTGGATTAACCCTAAAGAATATTGCCCTAACTTGGTTCCAACCTCTGCATCAAGGATAGTTTAGGGACATTCATCAATTACTAGAAGCCTTCATTACGGAATTTTCCAAGAGTGGAATCAGACATAATACCTCCTCTTTGATCCACAACTTCAAATAGACACCAAAAAGGCCTAGTCAAGAAAAATGGGAATTACACAGGATTTTGAGACAATTCTTTCTGTCCCAATGTTTTAATTTTTGAGTCATTCACATACTAGAACATGTTATTATCTCTTTATTGGAGTATATTAAATTGAGAATTTATTATCAAAGATAAGTATTATAAATGGGGTTTCAAGGTTGGGATCAAACTTAAGAAGTTAACATAGTAAATAATATAAATGGGACTTGAATAATTCCTAAATTTCTTGAATAGGACTTCAAAGGAAATTGTGAGGCTAGTAGGACATAGATTCATGAAACACATTGAGAGATGCCCAATCCCATAGCTACCGACTCAAGCTAAACAAGTTTCATTGTTTCTAGATGGCTTGTTGAGTAGGAAGATATGATCATATGTCTACCTTAAGGAACCCTAGACCATAGAACAATGCATGAAAATCTGTATAGACATAGAGGATAATTTGGGAGATGAGTTGGAGCTCTCCAAAATCTATAAGGATTCAGATTTTTCAAGCAATTTCACATCCAAACCCTCTACTTGATAGAGGAGTTGGTGGAATGAGCGGCTAAAATTTAGGTGTGTCAAGTAAGCAAACCCCTATAATGATTTTGAACAAATGTTGTTATACTTATGGAGGGGATCACATGGTCAATGTCGGTCCATTGTTGATTCCAAACCCAAGAAACTTGACTGCCCACTATTGCTCAAGTGAGAGGAAGTACACTAACCACACATCTCAAGATTGTTCGTATAACAAGCAGGCACTGAGGAAAAACTAACAGAAGCCTTATCTGTACCCAGTTAGGTATCAAGGCTAGTACCAATAGCAACCTTATTATAGCCCCCCTCAAAACTATCAGCGACCATAATAGGCACAACCTAGACCCCTACCAGTGTTGGGACAACAACCACCACCCCTTGTCAATGTAATATCAGTGAAATATACATCAACCGAGGATAACCTCAATAAGACACTAGTACCAACATCCCCACTAATCACCAAAAATGATCCCAATGCTCAAATTTTTAATTCTACGCAAGGAGATAGTCCACTCGCATACTACACAGAGTCTCAAGAACACCTTGAAGCCTACCCATATGAAGCACCCACAGTGGAACCTAACTGGGAACTAGAATATGCTAATGTGATGTATACCAATCCTAAACCCATACCTCAAATGAGACAAATGAGACCTCAAGGCCCTAGAGGACCCTGTTTTAGACGTCGAGAAGATCACATCATAAGAGAATGCCACCATCCCCACCTCTAGGATAGCCATACTATTCCACCATTCAAGTTATTGCCCCAAATGTGTTAAAGAGCATGTCATACTAGAGTGTCTCAAAAACCGTACTAATGCCTCCAAGATAATTCCCATTAATGTGATAGGCATTGTGCATACGTCAAATGGATCTAGACCAACCTTTCTACCCATTCAGCCAATCACTAGAGCCTAGGTTTTATAACACAACCAATAGATGGACCAAGAAAACCCTCAGAATATAGTGAAGTCGGAGAGTCTAGTGGAAAGAAGACAAAATCCTGAAAAGATTCATGAGAGAGACTTAAGAGAAAATCGAAGGAAAATAGCTGAACTTGAAGAGAGTTTAAAAGAGACTAGGGCAAAAATACTAGAATTAGCTTCACAAAAATCTCTAGAAGCTCCTAGTTGCCAAAGCCAAGATTCATTTTATCATAACCTATCCCATAGGACTTGAACATGATGTTTAGATCCTACCAAGAGAGATTAAGAGAGGGACCCAATGTCATAGAACTAGGCAAGAGTTATCCAAGAGTAGATGTGAAAATAGAAAGAACCAAGCTTTGCATTAAAATGGTTGAACTAGCCCAGGCTATGTTTGAAGCAACCCAATATGTTAACTGGACTAACCTAATTAAGCTAGAGTCTCACTTTCAAGGACTACTAGAGAGACCAGAACAATTGGTGTCAAAGACATATCATTTAGAACCTAAAAAGGATCCTTCCATCAAGAGCATACTAGGAGAATTCTCTTCAGTAATATCACAAGTTCCCAATTCTACAACATAGGGAACTTTTCCCTCCATACAAACTTATTCACAAGGATTCTTGAGAGAGATTCGAGAAGAGAAATGGAGGCTAGAGCAAGGAACTCAACCATGTATTCAAGAGATACATGACCTTTATGATTAGTTTCCTCAAGATGTCCCTTCTATATACAAAGATCAAGAAGAGGTGCAATCAAGTGAGCAAATGGATTTTGAATCTAATTCCCTACAAGAATTATCCCACTTCATTGGGCCTTAGGAATCAAAGTCTACTCAAATGAGAATGCCCACCATCTTGATAAGGAACAATGATTCAGTTATCCCTAGGAACATGGATGTAGTAAAGAACACTAAAGTGCAGTGTCATCTCACTTTAGACGAGTTGTTGAAAGTTAGACATGAGTTTTGGAAGCATGTAGCAAACCAACTGCCAGAAGTTGTTAATGCCTGCTCTCAAAAAAGATTGCAAAGAAAGGTGCCAGAGATATCCGTAGATAAGATCGGAGATGTGAGCGAAGGAGAAGAGGGGAATACCCATCTACTCATCTCCTACCAAGGCTTCACCACCAAGACAATTTTAGACTTAGGAGAAGGATTTTCCGCTGCCACTACTTCCTTATGGAAGAGATGGGGCAAGCCAACTCTAAGACCCACGAGAATGAAGTTGAAAATGGTGGATATTCATATATAGAAGCCTTTGGGTTTACTGGAAGGAATTACCCTCACTGCATGTGGTGTGGACTTTGAGCATGCATTTTCCATCTATGAGTTTCGAAAAAACCATGCTTATGAGATGATTTTGGGACAACCATTCATGAGACATTTGCAACTAGTGCAGGATTGGGGTACCAATTCCTTGTACTTGAAGAACTTAGGGGTGACCACCAAAGTCAATCTCAAGGATTATTCTATCAAATACCATCCATAGAGTAATCCTTGATGGAATAACATACATCAAGGATTATTCTATGGAATATCATGCATAGAACACCCAAAGAAACAGATTCACTACAATCCATAGGACCAGAACCTTCATGGTTGCATGAGGACACACATTTATGGATGTCTAAAGTTGCAACAGACGAGAAGAAGAGGCTAGAGGCCACTCATAGTGGGGCAAAGATATTAGCCACCATGGACATAGCAGTGAATGAGGAACAATGGACACCCCATTGCGATGAGTATGGATATGATATCTAGATCTTCATGGTAGAGCCCCTTGTGTTTGAGCATGTCTTAGAGTAATGTGATGAAGGACTTAGAATCCATCATCATGGAGCCATTTTGCTCCGAAAAGGACAAAATATCTATACTTGGTAGAAGCCAAAACTCATGACCAAGTCCACTGTAGTTGAGAGAAGATGACACAAAGCACTCAGTGGAGAAGATAGGTAATGTGAAGACATCATATGGGAATATGAACCTCTTAAGCAAAGTCTTGTATGTTCCTACAATTACCAAAAATTTAATAAGTGTTGGACATATTGTTGAAAAAGGATTGCAGGTTAGATTCAACAGATTTGGAGCATATGTTGAAGACCCAAGGCAAGGCTTTAGAAGGATTGACAAAGGAGAAAAGACAGGAAGGCTTTTCACTTTTGAAGTGGAAGATACAAAGAACATAGCTTTGTTTAGCTATGGATCTCAAACTCTCACATAGTTGGAGATATGGCACAAAATTCACATTGGTGAGAGGACACTTAAACAAATTTACAAGGACCGAAGTGCACTTGGTTTCCCTAATGTCACAAGGCAACACATGATTTATAAGTGTGAAGCTTGTCAACTCAGCAAGGCTCATAGACAAACTTTCTCTAAGAAGGGATATGTGTATCAAGATCCTTTGGCTCTAGTGCACACGGATGTGTGGGGTCCAAGTAAGGAGCCATCTATATCAGGCTCAAGATATTATGTGTCTTTCATAGATGATTGTAGCAGGTGGACCATTCTATTTTTCATGAAGCACAAGGATGAAGTGTTTAATTGCTTTAAGAAGTATATTGCTCTTGTTGAAAACCAAACAGGTAGGCCTTTGAAAAGACTCATATCAGATGGTGGAGGAGAATACTTCTCTTCTGAATTTGATGCCTTCTTGCATGAAAGAGGCATTAAAAGGGAATTCACTACAAGGTATACACCCGAACTCAATGGTGTAGCAGAGAGGAGAAACAGAGCTATAGTTGAAGCTGCAAGGTCCATGTTCAATGAAAAGGGATTGCCAAACTACCTATGGGCAGAGGCTGTGTCTACAGCCACATATCTCATAAATAGACTTCTGTAAGACGCCGGAAAGGAACTCATATTTCTTGTAAAATATATCCTGAAAAGTCACACACATGATGTAAAGGCATAGCGCAACATTGTACCCTTTGATAAGATTGATGAAAGAGTCGCGTAAGGCAGAAGGTAGACTTGTCGGACTGTTTGTCTGGGCGAGGAGCCAAAAGCGAGCGCTGTTGCAGAACTCTATGTAACTGAGTCTGTTTCGTTGATTAAGTTTAATTATTAAGTGAAGTTAATGAAGTATTCAGTAATTTGATTAACGCGCCAAGTGAAGGAGTTACACGGTAACTTTCTAACGTGAAAGTGCGTTAACGAACGTATTTAGAGTGGTACTGGAAGATGATATGTTTAGCACTCAATCAGTGAAGTCATATAATCTTAATCTGTAGTTTGGGAAAATATAAATAGGGCCTCTGTTTACACACTCCTGACCATCCCAAGAACCCAGTTGTGAATTAAACCTTAACAGTAAAAGGGTTTTAACACTTAACACTGGTGCCGTCTGTGGGAAATGGAGTAGTTGTTTACATCGAAGATTAAAGATTGAGGAAGAATTCTTTGATATATGCCGGTAACACGTTCCGGTGAAGCATACCCCAAGTACCGCAGAGATCAACATCACTGGGCAGTTCCGAACCTATTAGGAACACCCCCTGGTGGTAGAAGTACAGGACAGTCAAGTCCAGTTGCAGAAGGTTCGGTACAGCCAGCCAATAGCAATTCTGGTGGTAGTTCGATAGCACATGATGAGATTCCGGTGAATTTCGGTGCAAGTCAGGTACCTTTGGGAGAAAGTACGGTGATTTCTGGTTGTACAGAGACGCAGTGCGAAGTCAGTTCTGCACTATCGAGTCAGAATTCAATCACTTTCGATGAGAGGTTCGCGTTATCCGGCGAGCACGTTTACGGTAATAGTGCAGTCTGGTCCGGTGAGAATTCGACGAGTTTCAGTGAGAGTTCGGCATTACCTGGTAGCAATTCGAAGCTTTTCGATGAAACTATGGTGCTGATCGGCCGACACTTATTGCGTTCACCACTTTTCGGTGCAAGTCTAGCTAATTTCGACACCAAAGTTGAGGAAGGGCTGATAGACTTGGAGTTAAGCAAACGGTTCAATGACATTTTAGGACCGGAAAGTAAGCAAGTTGATCATAAAGCTCAAGAAGATCAGGAGATATCTCCCCAAGCTTCAGGTAACAACAACACCACCAACAACAGTACCATGAGTGGCTCACAACAACAGCAACAAACACCGCCACAGCCGCAACCGCAACATCAGCAACAACAGGTTATCCCATCGCGTCCGGTACCAGCAGGCGTTACGTATACAAAATTTGGAGGATTTTCGGGGGATGATCTAGATGCACATGTGCGGACCTTTGAGATTAATTATGCAGTTCTGAACTACCCAGCAGACCCTGCCTACAAAGCTATTGTGTTCCAGGCAACCCTGGTTAATGAAGCTACACGATGGTTAACCGAATACGATTTGAACCACTTTCGATAGTATGATGATGTAAAGGATGCCTTTCTACAACGGTTTCGATTGAAGAAGAATCCTGTCGAAATTTTTGACTACTTGTAGAACAATAGGCAGAAACCACACCAAATTGTACAGGATTATGCCACGCTATTTCGGACACATCTAAGGCAGTTGCCACCCGTGCATGCTAATCTACCAGATGACGTTATCACTCAATGGTTCATCAATGGATTAAAGCCCCAATTGAAACAGATTATTATCATAAGCTGTGTGGGTGGAATGACTTTAGATTCCGTAATTGCTATGGCGTTACAATTAGAGAACATAGAGGGCAGATTTACCAAAGACCTAGAGTGGCTGAAAGCGTCTAGGCAATCTAACGAGGACCCTTTGAAACAAGTCTACTATACCAAATGTAAAAACCCAGGGCACAACAATTGAACATGCGCACTGAACCAAATGTATTGTGCCATCTCCCACATAACAGATCATACCACGAAGACTTGTTCGTATAATGCCGAGGTATAGAACAGAGCAGTGGTTAATGCCATCATTCAAGAGCAAGGGCAACCGGCTAGCCATTATGTACCACCACAGATGAGGAACACCCCGTACCAGGGATACAAGAATTATCGAGGAGGGCAGACAAATAACTTCGGTCAAGCTCGGTGGAATGCAAGCCTGTTAGGAGAAGGTACATCTAATCCAACTCCTAAATGTCATTTCTGTGGGGAAATAGGTCATATCCGGAGGTTCTACAAAGATGCAGTGGAGTATGACAAAAAGAAAAAAGAACGGCAACATCCAATGGCAAATATGGTGTATATCTCACTTATGGATACGCAAGCAGCAGCGGTACAAACACGATCGGGCAAGCAACTACAGCCAACTGCGGAGATCTTCGAACCAAGAATTCGTGAACAACAGAAGGTGTTCACAAAGGCAAGCAAGTGGGCTACGCAGGAACAAGCTATTTTCCCTGATCCAATTCTGGTGATGCAGCAAAGTATCCTGCCAGAGGTACCATAGAAGCGAAATTTGACTCATACGGTACCAGAGTCCATACCGGAGACCGTATCCGAAACAACCAAAATTGATTCGGTGTGGGATGTTCTATCCAAGGCATCAATTACATTGCCCTTGGGTCAATTATTGGCTTTGGTCCCTTGAGTTCGACAATAGTTCCAGTAGCAGGTTAGTCCAAGATCCTCGAGTGCTCCCGCAACAGCTACAATCCAATCGGAATTGGACCCAAGGGTGGATCACATGGTACCACTGATTACAGTGTGGTATAAAAACCAAAAAATCACACAAGTCTTAATTGATGGAGGATCTGGTGTCAATATTGCCACAGCAGCCCTTTGCAAACGGATGGGGTGGACGCAAATTGACCCTGTTCAATTCTTTGTATGCATGGATGATCAATCTCAAGTCCATCCGATGGGCTTGATGCGAGATATTCCGATCACTCTACAAGGTTCTATTTTCAAAATGACCTTTGTTATGCTAGATTTACCAGAATCGAGCTTAGACTACAATCTACTTTTTGGACGTCCTTGGCTAAAACAAGCTAAGGTAGTGCAAGATTGGTCAGCGCATGAATTAGTCTTTAAAAATAACCACCGGAAATATGTTGTCTTGCTGGACGATATGAAACCCTGTGACTTACATGCACGACCGTATTTAGCGGAGCCTGTACACATGTTGGATGGTCTCTCCGATGATGAAGAGGAAGCTTTCCTTACAGCCAACAAGGACCTGATGGCACTTGGCACTGTAGATTTACAAATGGTGGCTGATAACTAGAGTTCGGCAGCCTGCACGGTGATACCGCTGACCAGAGAGCACGAGTCAAATACCGAACAGACTTTGGATGAGGCGATGCTTCAACAATTACTCCAGTCCAGAGACGATGAGGAAATGCCCCGGCAGATCTATGTATCGGAAGATCAGCTGATCACCTGCAATTTAGGTGATCAAACCAACCCACGACCAGTAAAAATAAAGGAAGGACTTTCCCAGACTTTCCAGGAGCACCTGTTGTTGCTCCTACGCGAGTTCGCGGATGTCTTTGCAGGGGATTACAGGGACATGAATGTGAAGAGATGGATAAGTATGTGTTTGAAGATGAAGAGGTGTTGCAAAATCCTTGATCTACACCAGCCAAATGAACTCTAGGAGTAGATGGTGGGCCCTTTTAGCTTGCCAATGGATGTATTAGAAACCCTATGTACCTTGGAAGATCACTCTCAAAAAGATAGATCAAAACAGATAAGTTGGAGTTAGCTCAGAGGTGAAAACTTGCTATTCTTGGTTCATACACCTGTCCAGTGTTTTACATAAATCTCTGAGCACAGCAGCAATTAGCTTAATTCCTCTTGGGGAAGTCTAGTTAGCTTAAAGAGCTAACTTTTAAGAGTAATCTCATCAAAAATAATAAAGCACACACTGAGAATGAGTTTTAACAAGTGATGACATCATCCCGATTTTCACGGGCTGCTACAGAAATAGACCAGTGAGCAGAAAAATCACCATAACTCAAAATGTAGAAATTCAATGATTATGAAAATTTGTATGGTTATACTATACAGTAAGCTGAATCCAACAAGCTTTAAATCACTGAATTTGGATAAGTAAACACTGAGAAACACCTCTGCCAAGATGAGTGAAAAAGTCGGGTACCTGACAGAGAGGTGAAGATGAACAGACCCTGTTGACTTCAAATGAACATAACTGAAGATTGCAACATCCAAATGACATGAAAATTTATGAGCATATAGTAGACTTATAGAGCTAACTTTACCAAGTTAAATCACTGAAAATGATGCACCAAGCTCAGAGAAAACATCTCTGCAAGCTGACTGAGAAAACTGAGAGTAATGGTAGTGAGTAGTACACTTCACAAGAACATGGAAAGATGAAACCAAATAATCATGAAAATGAAAGTATATTTCTTGTACAATACAATGACTTACTGATACATATGTGTGCCTTGTAATCACACCTTGATATGGCATAAAGCTCAGCTCTTGGAGGTCTTCACATAGGTCTCTCTAACCACGACTAAAACTGCCATCTATTTATAGTTGAGTTTGGGAGGCTAACTTCCCTCAATCACTCTCCAATCAATCAATGATTGATTTGATTCTCTACCTACCACAAATCACAAATTCGTGGCTCCTCTTTCCATTCTTGATCAAGTGGACTCAACCACTTAAGATTCTCTTACTTTTACATTAAGTAAACTCTTCAAAAGTTACAAGAGGTAGTTCACAAGTGAACTTTACATAGTCTTCTTTTTAAAGCTTCTTCTAACACTTTGTGAGACTCAAGCCAATACTTAGGCTTGTCATAGACTTGCTCCAACAGCTCCCCCTCAAGCCAAGTATGCTTGAGGTCTTGAATCTTCCAAGATTACCTGCAAACCAATCATAGCCTTGAATTTGCAAAGCTTTGTACCATCCAATGCTTTGGTTAGAATATCTGCACATTGTTGATGAGTGGACACATATGATATTTGAATCTCTTTGCTTAGAACCTTCTCTCGTACATAGTGATAATGAACTTCAATATGTTTAGTCCTTGCATGAAAAATAGGATTAGCAGCCAAATGAATAGAACTCATATTGTCACCAAAAATAGTTGGAGTTCCAAACTCCAATCCAAGATCTTTGAACAATGTCTTCATCCACATAGCTTCTTGTGTAGCTATGGCAAGACCTCTATATTCAGCTTCAGTAGAAGAGAGAGCAACTGTGGGTTGCTTCTTGGATGACCATGAAATAAGCTTTGAACCTGCAAAGGTAAGATAACCTGAAGTGCTCCTTCTATCTTCCTTGGAGCCAGCCCAATCTGCATCAGAAAATAGCTTCAAACCTAAATCAGATACATAAGGATAATAAAGTCCTTCATTTATGGTTCCTTTGAGATACTTGAGAATCCTTTTGGCAGCATCCATATGTGGTTTCCTTGGTGTGTGCATAAATTGGCTTAGCACACTCACACTGTAACATATATCTACTCTTGTCAATGTGGCATAGTTGAGACTACCCACTAGACTTTGATATGATGTGATGTCCTCTATGAGTTCACCTTCATGTGAGCTCAATTTGTGATTGACCTCCATTGGAGTACCTGCAATCTTACAATCTTGCATCTTGAATTTTGCCCACATGTCCTTAATGTACTTTCTTTGAGTGAGAAACAAACCATGATCTTTGTAGACAACTTCCAAACCTAGGAAGTAGGTAAGTGAACCCAAATCACTTATCTTGAACTCTTCTCTCATCTGATCTTTGATCTTCTTCATACCATCTGCATCATTTCCTGTCAATATAATATCATCTACATATACACATAGGTAGATGACCTCGGAATTACTCTTTTTAATAAAGAGTGAAGGATCTGCCTTGCTTGGTTGAAAGCCTTTGTCCTGCAAGAATGAAACAAGCCTAAAATTCCAAGCTCTTGGAGCTTGCTTGAGACCATACAATGCTTTGTTAAGTTTACACACATAATCAGGATAAACTTGATTCTCAAAACCAGGTGGTTGTGCCATATATACCTCTTCTGTTATCCAACCATTCAAGAATGCATTCTTTACATCTAGTTGAAGTATCTTCCAATTCTTGGAAGAGGCAATACTAAGCAAAACCCTAATAGTAGGCATCTTTGCCACAGGAGAGAAAGTCTCCTCATAATCAATTCCCTGAGTTTGTGCAAAGCCTTTTGCCACAAGCCTTGCCTTATACCTGTTAATTGAACCATCAGAATTCTTCTTGAGTTTATAGACCCATCTTGAGCCTATTACCTTCATGGATGAAGTCTTGGGCACCAAATCCCAAGTGTTGTTTTCCTCAAGTGCTTCAATCTCTTCCTTCATTGCATGCTTCCATTCTGTTTTTGCTTTGGCCTCTTCAAATGATGATGGCTCCTCTTGGTTTATGTCCTGTGCTATGTAGATAGAATGTTTAGTTACTAATGAGGTGTCAAACCCATACCTTTCTGGTTTTTTCTTTTCCCTCATATATCTTCTTAGGCCATGATGTGATGATTCTGCCTCATGTCCAAGTTCCTGCAATTTTGCTTTACCTTTAGACTTCCATGCTTTGACCTTTTCCATGTGAGATTCTTCATCATCCTCTGAGGTGTCTTATTCTTCAATCTTTGGTTGTTCTCTACCAAGCTTTCGAAAATCTTCTTCAAGATTATATGGTAAATTGACCTTCCTGCATGAATCTTCATACCATGAATTGTTCTCATCAAAAACTACATCTCTGCTTACCAAGAATCCTTTGTTGGTAGGGTTGTATAACCTGTAGCCCTTTTGATTGTTGTCATATCCAATAAATACACACCTTTCTGCCTTTGGATCCATCTTGCCTCTAACCTGTGAAGGAACATGAGCAAAAGCAATACATCCAAAAATTTTACAATGATCTAAGCTTGGTCTTCTTCCATTCCAAGCCTCATATGGAGTCATCCCATCAAGGGATTTTGAAGGCAACCTGTTAATCAAGTAAGTGGCTGTAGATACAGCCTCAGCCCATAAGTAATTAGGTAAATGCTTTTCATTTAACATAGACCTTGCAGCTTCAACAATTGTCCTATTCCTCCTTTCTGCCACTCCATTTTGCTCAGGAGTGTACCTTGTAGTTACCTCTCTTTTGATTCCTCTTTCTTGAAGAAAAGAATCAAACTCATGGGAGAAATATTCTCCCCCTCCATCTGACCTTAGCCTTTTTAGTGATTTACCTGTTTGATTCTCCACAAGAGCCAAATATCTTTTGAAACATGAAAAAACTTCATCTTTGTGTTTCATAAAGAATAGGATAGTCCATCTGCTGCAATCATCAATAAAGGAAACATAATACCTTGATCCAGATATTGAAGCTTCCTTGCTAGGTCCCCATACATCTGTATGAACCAACTCCAAGAGATCTCCATGCATATAACCTTTCTTCATGAATGGTAACCTGTGAGACTTTCCAAATTGACATGCACTGCACTTATAAATCATATGTTGTTTTGACAAATTAGGAAGTCCAAGTACACTTTGGTCCCTGCAGATTTGCTTTAATGACCTTTCACCAATATGTGCTAACCTTTTGTGCCATACTTCCAATTCTGTGAGTGTCTGACTACCATAATTAAAGAGAGCAATGTTTCTAGTGTCCTGTAATTCAAATGTGAACAATCTACCTGTCTTTTCACCTTTTGCAATTCTTCTGAATCCTTGACTTGGATCTTCAACAAATGCTCCTGCTTTTGTGAACCTGACTTGCAACCCTTTCTCTACTATCTGCCCAACACTTATCAAATTCTTTGTAATGGTAGGGACATAGAGTACCTTACTGAGTAGGTTGATGTTTCCATCAGGTGCTTTGACATTGCCTATTTTCTCCACAGGATGTTTTGTATCATCTCCTGTTTGTACCTCATGCTTATTCCTTGGATCTTCGTGCCACATTTCCTGCCACATGATTTGAACAACCTGAATCTATGTAGAAAACATGCTCATCAGTTTTACCTTGTGGCATAGCCATGTTCATGATCAATAATGAATCCTCTTTGTTTGATTCTTCTGTGTAGTTATTGTAGTCTCTCCTTCCTTTGTAGCCTCCTTGATAGTTTGAATGATTGTAGTTGTTGTAGTTGCCATGGTAGTTGTTGAACCTTCCTCTTGAGTAGCCATAACTTCCTCTATTGTATCCTCTGCCTCTTTGATTCCTGGAATTCCTAAAGCAATTTTCAGTTGTATGATTAGTTAATCCACAAATAGAACATGAGTTGGAGTCTTTGGATCTCCCCCTGCCTTGTCTACCTCCTCTTCCTCTACCTCTGCCATGTCTTCCTCTACCTGCATAGTTAGCTTGATATGTACCTGCTTCATCATCCACTTTCTTTGCCTTTCCTTTGTTATATTTAGACTTGCTTTTATCCGTGTATAAAGCTGAAGATTGATTACCTTTAGAGCTTTCTCCATTTTTCATAAGCTTTGCCTCTTGAGTAAGTAGTTGTCCAATGAGTGTGTTGAAATCAGGTACATGCATGTCCATGTACAAATCCATAGCTGTGGTGAATGCTTCCCACTTATCATCTGCCTTCAAGCCATTGATGACCTGCCTTACAATTTGCTCTTCATCTATTACCTCTCCAATGCTTCCCAACTGATCCGCTATGTCCTTGAGCTTTGTGACAAAATCAGTCACATTTTGTTTGGGAGCCTTCTTGAGAGTTGTGAACTCCAGCCATAGTTGATGCTTCCTAGCTTTGGTACTTGAAGAAAAGAAAGCTTCAAGTGCATCCCACACTTCCTGAGATGTCTTACAACTTCTAATGTGAGGCAACAAAAAATCTGAGATAGAGTTGAGGAGATAAGACCTTGCAAGTGCATCCTTGGAGCACCATGTGCTCAATTTTTCTTGCTCTTCTTGTGTTGGTTGACTTTTGTTCCTAAAACTTGGCATAACTTCATCTCCAGCCGCATAACCATATAAACTTCTACCTTGGAGATAAGCTTCCATCCTTAATGACCAAGCTGAGTAGTTACCTCTGTCCAATTTGTCAATTGATGAAGGAAATCCATCTGCCATGTTGTCCAACCTTGCTCTGATACCACTGTGAAGAGATGGATAAGTATGTGTTTGAAGATGAAGAGGTGTTGCAAAATCCTTGATCTACACCAGCCAAATGAACTCCAGGAGTAGATGGTGGGCCCTTTTAGCTTGCCAATGGATGTATTAGAAACCCTATGTACCTTGGAAGATCACTCTCAAAAAGATAGATCAAAACAGATAAGTTGGAGTTAGCTCAGAGGTGAAAACTTGCTATTCTTGGTTCATACACCTGTCCAGTGTTTTACATAAATCTCTGAGCACAGCAGCAATTAGCTTAATTCCTCTTGCGGAAGTCTAGTTAGCTTAAAGAGCTAACTTTCAAGAGTAATCTCATCAAAAATAACAAAGCACACACTGAGAATGAGTTTTAACAAGTGATGACATCATCCCGATTTTCACGGGCTGCTACAGAAATAGACCAGTGAGCAGAAAAATCACCATAACTCAAAATGTAGAAATTCAATGATTATGAAAATTTGTATGGTTATACTAGACAGTAAGTTGAATCCAACAAGCTTTAAATCACTGAATTTGGATAAGTAACCACTGAGAAACACCTCTGACAAGATGAGTGAAAAAGTCGGGTACCTGACAGAGAGGTGAAGATGAACAGACCCTGTTGACTTCAAATGAACATAACTGAAGATTGCAACATCCAAATGACATGAAACTTTATGATCATATAGTAGACTTATAGAGCTAACTTTACCAAGTTAAATCACTGAAAATGATGCACCAAGCTCAGAGAAAACATCTCTGCAAGCGGACTGAGAAAACTGAGAGTAATGGTAGTGAGTAGTAGACTTCACAAGAACATGGAAAGATGAAACCAAATAATCATGAAAATGAAAGTATATTTCTTGTACAATACAATGACTTACTGATACATATGTGTGCCTTGTAATCACACCTTGATATGGCATAAAGCTCAGCTCTTGGAGGTCTTCACATAGGTCTCTCTAACCACGACTAAAACTGCCATCTATTTATAGTTGAGTTTGGGAGGCTAACTTCCCTCAATCACTCTCCAATCAATCAATGATTGATTTGATTCTCTACCTACCACAAATCACAAATTCGTGGCTCCTCTTTCCATTCTTGATCAAGTGGACTCAACCACTTAAGATTCTCTTACTTTTACATTAAGTAAACTCTTCAAAAGTTACAAGAGGTAGTTCACAAGTGAACTTTACATAGTCTTCTTTTTAAAGCTTCTTCTAAGACTTTGTGAGACTCAAGCCAATACTTAGGCTTGTCATAGACTTGCTCCAACAATGAAGGGGTTGGACCCACGGATTTATCAACACCGAGTGGTGCTGAAACCCGATGTAAGACCCATCAAACAGCGCAGTTACAGGATGAATCCTAACTATGTGGCACAAGTTAAAGCCGAACTTGATCGATTATTGAAGGTGGGATTTATTGTGCCTATTGAGCACGTAGAATGGATCTCTCCTATTGTTATAGTTCCGAAGAAAAACAAGCAGCTGCAGATATGTGTGGACTACTGAAAGCTTAATGCTGCAACTGTACCTGATCCATTTCAATTGCCATTCCTGGATACCATGTTAGATGACGTGGCCGGTCGAGAGATGTATTCCTTTCTAGATGGATACAGTGGTTACAATCAAGTCAGAATGGCAGAGCAAGACATACCCAAGACTGCATTTATTACCAACTGGGGTGTCTATGCGTGTACCATAATGTGGTTTGGGTTGCACAATGCTCCTAGTAAATTCCAACGTTGCATGCAAGAAATTTTTTCCCCTTATCTCACCACATTTATGAGAGTGTATCTGGATGATTTCTCGTTATCCGGTGATACATCGGCAAACCTGTACCATTTACGGTGTTGCTTTTCCAAGTGTTGGGAATATCGCTTGTGTTTGAACCCGAATAAATTGGTGTTCTCTGTTTCCTATGGTAAGCTGCTCGGGCATGTTATTTCCAAACAAGGCATTCAGGTGGATCCAGACAAAGTGAAGGCCGTCTTGGAGGCTCCTTCTCCTAAGACACCTAAAGACGTGATGTGGTTTTTGGGCCAAATCCGGTGGCATGCACGACATCTGCATTGGCTTGCTCATCTGGCAATACCACTTAATCGTGTGATAACGGGTAGCCCGTGTCAGTTCGAATGGACCGAAGAGTGTCAACTTTATTTTGACCGACTAAAAATACTGTTAACTCAGGCTCCCATTTTACAAGCACCAAATTGGGAATTTCCATTTCATGTTTTTGTGGATGCCTCCGATAGTGCCATTGGTAGTGTGTTGATGCAGGAGATGGATAAATGGTTTCGTCCGGTATATTATGCGAGCCGCAGATTGGCCCCGGCCAGATCAAGATGTTAATATGGAAGATGTAGCTCAAGTCTCATCGCGGGAGGAATCTCATCAACTGGATGTTGAAGCTGTGAAGGAGATAGCGGAAGCTACTGGTGTTACAGACTGTCAATCTCCTTCGTCACCAACCGCCGATGCCCAAGCAGATGCAGTCACTACCCAAGCAGATGTAGTCAATGCCCAAGCAGATGCAGTCAATCAAATGACTGGAAATGCAGAGGCAGTTACCGAAGCCGCCTTGGCGGAACCACAGATCGTGACCGGAATAGTTTTGGTTCCGACTTCCCTTATCCCTCTTCCTCCTCCAACTACCATTCACGATACTGCTACCGTTCTTCCCGTTGTGCCTTCAACTACCCTTCATGAGGCATCAACCCATCTTCTATCCTCTCCCGATTACTCTCCACCCTCCTCACCTCATCTGATCTCTGCCTCATCATCACAGCCTCCTCCTTCTCTTCCCTCTCCCGCAGTAATGTTCACGGAATTGGCATCCATGGGCCAACTTCTCATCCAATTCTCCTAGCAATTGCCCCTCCAGATGAAGCTGGCAACCCAAACCATTCAACAGGAGTTGCAGAGTAAGGTTGAACTGCTTGAAGCAGATATTGCCCCTCTCCAAGAAGAAGTACTTGCAGCCAAAGCAGAGAGTCATTCCTTGCATAATCAAATCTAGCAACTCCAAGCACAATTAGTGGAAAAGGACAATCTAATTGCTCAATGGGACATCGAAATCACCGATTTGAAGCAAGAACTTACAGACAAGACAGATGCAATGACCGCATAGGCAATGAGCTCCACAGTACGAGGGATGCACTCAGCGTTTTAGAAGAAGCTTCCCAGTCACTTGCGGCCAATGTGCTTAAAGCAGAAGCTGAATTACATAATGTTACTGAGAGATTGTTTGTAATAGGCCTCTTTTCTAGTGAAAAAATTCATTTTGAACATTTTGAATTTCATTGTGGGGATAATGCTTAGAACGAATAATTAGGTCATTTTATGCATGTAGGAAAAATTTTGGGTTGATAAGTTTCATATTCTCTCTCTAGACCTTAATTGCATCATGTTTTCCAGTGGGATTTTGAAGGTGAAGATGAAAGAATTAAGGAAAACTCTGTATGAGGGAAAGGTAGAGCAAGTAGAAGAGAATAAAAGTGCCTGTGTGAGATTTTTGTGAATCATGTTCTAAGTACCTCGTTCAGGGTCCTACGTTTAGTTCATTGTAAGAAAATGCCTTGATTTTACTCTCTCTCTAGAATTTTAAACCTTGCAGGGCTCAAAAGTGGCATTTGGAGGTGGATTTGGACCTCAGACGTCTCTAACACTATTGTGCAGATCGAAAAATTGAATAAAAGTGTCTCTCACAAGCTTAACTTAATTCCTCATTGTTTTTGAGTTACAGGGCTTTGAAAAGTGCCGTTTTTTCCAACACTTACAAAAAAAAAAAAAAACGAGGGCTTGTCTAATTCTATTCGAATCCGTGATTCTCATGCTCATGTGTCACCATGTCTAATTATGTATGTTTTTGGATATATCTTCTTGGTGTTTTTCTGCTATTTTTGACAGGTATGCTAAAGAAAGGAAGTACACTATGATCGCATGGCTTTTTGCGAAAGTTTTGGAGAAACTTGACTTTTTCTAAATTTGGTGGATTGCACACTTCTTTGGGGAGCACGGCTGCGATCAAACGGAAAAAAAGATAAGAAGGCCTGCGCATCAACACGGAGGACACACAGAAATCTGAGAATTACCTTGTGATTGAGAGTGTGATTGAGAGTGAGACTGAGAGTGAGACTGAGAGTGAGAGTGTGATTGAGAGTGCGAGTGAGAATGCGATTGTGATAGCTCGAGGGTGGTTGGGAGGTAGAGGCTTCGTCAAGAAGCTATTGTCCAAAGCTACTGTAACCATTGATTCACATTTATAATATCAGAATTCTTCCTTCTCTGCGTCATATTTGTTCTACTCTTCCGCATCAGATTTTCTTTTACCTTATGCAATCTCTGCGTTCTTCTCTCCACTGTTATTTCTAAGTAATCGAAAGATTGTGATTGGGGATAGATTGTGATTGAGGAAACGCTACATTGTTCCAGAGGGATCAAGAGTTCACTGAGGAGATCGCCAAGACCGTACAGTTGAAGAAAGAACTTGCAAGTGTGCAAAAGGAGAGAGAAGACTTTTTCAAGACGATGCAGTTCCAAGCTCAGGAGCTGGAAAGACGAGAAAAGCAATTGGGCGTTCAAGCATACAAGCTTTCTCAAATTGATGTCGAGGTAGCTGAAATGAAGCTCAGAAGAGATGTTGCCATCGCCAATGAGTTCTACCTTCAAGAATCATTTTTGCAGACGTAGACGGATTTATTAATGAGTCAGGTCGTTGCTGCCAGTTCTGTTAGGACTAAGCACAACTTATCGAGCCTGCCATTTTGAAAGATATGCTAGATTCCTTAAAGCAAAAGATTACCCGAACCTTTAAATTAGCTCAAACTCTGTATATCTAGGGCATAATTGATGAGCCTTAACTATAGTTTCCATTTTTTGGGTTCGAGTCCACCGTGCGTGCCAGTGTAAGCCGCCGAAAAGGAACTCATATTTCTTGTAAAATATATCCTGAAAAGTCGCATGCATAATGTAAAGGCGTAGCGCAACGTTGTACCCTTTGATAAGATTAATGAAAGAGTCGCGTAAGGCAGAAGGTAGACCCGCCGGACTGTTTGTATGGGCGAGGAGCCGGAAGCGAGCACTGTTGCAGAACTCTGTGTAACTGAGTCTGTTTCGTTGATTAAGTTTAATCATTAAGTGAATTTAATGAAGTATTAAGTAATTTGATTAACGTGCCAAGTGAAGGAGTTACATGGTAACTTTCTAACGTGAAAGTGCGTTAATGAACGTATTTAGAGTGGTACTGGAAGATGATATGTTTAGCGCTCAATCAGTGAAGTCATATAATCTTAATCTGCAGTTCGGGAAAATATAAATAGGGCCTCTGTTTACAGATCCCTGACCATCCCAAGAACCCAGTTGTGAATTAAACCTTAACAGTAAAAGGGTTTTAACACTTAACACTTCCATCTAAGTCACTAGATGGAACCACTCCATATGAAGTGTGGAATGGAAGAAGACCTAGTCTAGAGCATTGTAAAATCTTTGGATGCTTAGCCTATGCTCACATTCCTTCTCAAGTAAGAGGGAAATTGGATCCCAAAGCCGGCAGTGCATATTTATTGGTTATGATCAAAACCAAAAAGGATATAGATTGTACAATCCAAGTAATAAAGGATTTTCTGTGAGTAGAGATGTAATTTTTTATGAGAACAAATCATTGTTTGATGATGACAGGAAAGCGAAGCTGCCTTCTGACTTGGATGAAGATTGTCCATCACTTCAACCAAAGGAGCCAAAGCAAAATGAAGAAAGTGATTCAGAAATTGACCTAGAAGACTTGAAAAAACTAAAGCTATGGAAGAGCAAAGGTAAAGCAAAGATGCAGGATGCTACATATGGACCCGAGAGCTCACATCAGCCACTTAGAAGGTCTTCAAGGGAGAAGAAGAAACCAGAAAGGTTTGGTTATCATTAGTCTTGCTGCATCTAGAAATTGGAAGCTCTATCAACTTGATGTAAAGAATGCTTTCTTGAATGGATGGATTTCAGAGGAAGTGTATATGGCACAACCTCCTGGATATGAGGATGCACATCATCCTAACTATGTATGCAAATTAAAGAAATCCTTGTATGGATTGAAGCAAGCTTCAAGAGCTTGGAATTTTAGATTGGTGACTTATTTGTAGGACCAAGGATTCAAAGCTAGCAAGGCAGATACCTCTTTGTTCATAAAGAGGAATGGATTTGAAGTGATCTATTTATGTGTGTATGTTGATGATATCATTATCATAGGGAATGATCATGAAGGAATCAAACATGTAAAGAGTCAAATGAAGGAGGAGTTCAAAATAAGTGACCTCGGACCACTCACTTATTTTCTTGGATTGGAGTTAATCTACATATGTTCAGGTATATACATCACACAAAGGAAGTATGTGTATGACATGCTCGTCAAGTTCAAGATGGAAAATACCAAGTGTGCAGGTACACCTATGGAGCAAAATCATAAGCTTAGTGCTTATCAAGGAGAACCAATTGAAGACATCACAAGCTATCAAAGCTTGGTTGGAAGTTTGAACTATGCAACACTCACAAGGGTGGATATATTCTATAGTGTTAGCATATTGAGTTAGTTTATGCATAAGTCGAGAAGACCACATATGGAAGCGGACAAGAGAGTCCTCAAGTACCTAAAGGGGACTATGAATGAAGGTTTGTCTTATCCATTTACTTCAAATATTGAGTTAAAGGTCTACTCAAATGCAGATTGGGCCGGATCTAGAGATGATAGAAGAAGCACATCTGGGTATGTATCATTTTCAGGTTCAAAAATCATTTTTTGGTCATCCAAGAAGCAACCAACCGTGGCATTATCTTCTTTTGAAGCCGAATATAGAGGTTTGGCTAATGCAACTCAAGGAATCATGTGGTTAAAGTCTTTGTACACAGATCTTGGACTTCATTCTTCAACACCTCACATTTTTGGTGACAACACAAGCTCACTACATCTTGTAGCTAATCCGGTATACCATGCTAGAACCAAGCATATTGAATTCCACTACCATTATGTAAGGGAGAAGCTAATGAGCAAGCATATTCAATTGTCCTATGTCTCTACAGATATGCAATGTACATACATGTTGACTACAACTCTTGATGGTACAAAGTTAAATAGATTCAAGTTGATGATTGACTTGCAGGAAATCAAGGACAATTGAAGATGTATTTGGAGGCCAAGCATGTTAGGCTTGAGGGGGAGCTGTTGGTGCATTTTTCCCAAGCCTACATGCTTGATATGATTTTCATTTGTAGTCATATGTGTAGACATATGAACACCTCTTGTAAAAGAGCACATTTTATCTCTTGTAATTGTGAAAAAGAAAAAAAGAAAAAGAATGGCTTACATCATCCATGATGTAAAAGCAAAGTCGTGGCTCTAACTACCTAAAACCACGAATTAGTGAGCTGAGGGAATATTTCCTAACTTTAGGGATCACTTTTAAGTGGAGGCATTCGAATTCGAATTCAAAACTCCCTCCAAAAGAAGTTATAAAAAGAAAAAGAAGGAAGAGGTGATTAGAAAGCCTTGTACGTGACCGCTTCATTTCATTTTGTAGAGATTGAAGAGCTTACTCCATAGATCTATCATTCTACTCCCATTTTGCAAATATTCATTGCCAATGTGGTTGTAATCATATGTGAATTTATACATTAATCATTCTTTACTTCTCTGTTTTGTTCTCTGTTATACTCACTCAGATCAGTAACTTCAAAAGCTCATATCTCAAGCTCTACGCAACCTTTTTCATTGTTTTAAAGTGCATAAGTTTAGTTTTTGCATATAAAACTTCGTGGTCATTGGATTTAAACTTTGGGAGATATCTGCATTTTTTTGCTCACTTCTCTATCTCTGTAGAGCCCCGAGAATGGCGGGCATGTTCTTGATATTGATGAATCTGGTTCTCAGTGCTCAATTTATCATTTGAAGTGTTTTAATTTGTATTATCAAGCTACCTAAGTCTATTTGCTATGTCCAAAAGGAACTTTTCTAATTCCTACCAAGTTGAAAGCACTATTCATTTTTTCCAGCAGGTGTATGTTAAAAAATAGCAAGTTTTGGGAGCTAGTCATTTTGCAACTAGTCTGTCTTGACTCAAACTTTTGAGAGACATGTTCCAAAGTACTTGGTTGATACTTTGGTGGATTTAGGAAGCTCAAAGGGTCTACTAATCAAATTTGAAGTCTTAGTTGGCTGGTGTGAAGCCGGTTGTAGAAGCACCAACTCATCTTTGGATTGCATGCACCATCTCTCTTCACAATTTGCTAGCAAACAAGTTTAACTTTTTTATGGACCACCAAGTGTTGCTCTACCTAGTGAACAAACCTTGCAACATGGGTAGATTAGTAAGATGGTTTCTCTTACTAATGGAATACGATTTTGAAGTGATATTCAAGAAAGGGAAGACTCACCTTCCACCTTATCATCTTTCATGACTAACCTCTGGAGAATTCCTATAAAGAATACCTGATAAATTGCTAGATGCTTACTTGTTCAATCAAAAGTAGTTCCAGGATAGGCTAAATGATTTTTCGTATTCTCACATATGGACCTAAGAACCTAGTAGTCAAGACTAGGTAAGGGGAAGTAGTCGAATCACAAAGATATCAAATACTAGCAGGAAGTATTTACAAATAGAGTGATATACAAAAGGATTATTTTAATGTGCATGTGAAGGACAAGGGCTTGAAAGTTGGCAATTTAGTATTGGTCTATACTTTGAAGCAACACACTCAAAAGTTAGAGAAACGTGGTTATGGACCTATGATTATTGGTAGACTTTCAACGAGTGGAGCGGTGTAGTTAGCCACTTTGGAAGGAGAGGTAATGGCTAATTACATTAGTGGTTGTAGATTCAAGCTCTATCAAGAACCCTTGATGGTTGATATGCTTAGATGGCTCACGTTGGCTAGGAAGTGCAAGGAGGAAGAAAAGAGAATTCGAGAAGAAGCTCAAGCTAAAGCCATAGAATGCACCAAATGTATAAAGTTAAGATGCTAAGGAATAGTGTGGGTACGAAATGATAGAGGAGCTTCATATAGTCAACACCATTTCTCACATAGAATCCCCTAGATATCACATGGCAATGTGCCAAGCCAAGCAGAATGCTTCCCCTAACATAGTGGACAGACGACCCTTCATTACAGTCAATTTAGGGCAAGGCACTACAATCAAGAAAATCAAGGCTCTGATTGATTCAAGGGCAACAACTAGTGCAATTAGGTCTTCCTACTATCAAGACATGGATCTGAAAGTGAATCTGATTGAGGCATACCTCATAGGGTTAGGAGGCATGTGAACCCCTTGCATGGGTGAGGTAAAAATTCCTTACCTCATAGAGGATGTCACCTTGATAATAAAACTCATAGTATGCCATGATGACGATCTTATAGAACCGTTGATTATAGGCCAAGATTGGATATACGATCACTCAATGAAATTAAATCTTAGGAAATGCTCTCTTGTAGTTCTGGATAGCTAAACAACACTAGGTGATAGAGCTAGAAAACCAAGTCACTAGTAATCTCCACTCAGCAAAAGAGATTCCCAATCCTCACACTAGAAAAAAGAGCACACAAACATACCCCTGGATGATGGGGACCATGAACTTTCATTCATTGATCCCTTTTTGTAATTCCTTAATGAGACCCATGCTAACCAATCAACCCTGTAATAATCACCCTCCAACATCTTGTAACAAAATATGATGACACCAATTGTGCATATGAGGACATGCACTCTCCAAAGCATGCATATAGGCAGTCTTGCATTAGGCATGAAGACATCATCAATATCACTACACATCACCGGGCTACATGGGATGCATATCAGTATTGGAAAGGGATTGCGGTCTCTCCATATTGAGATCGAGATTTGTTTCCATGCTAATGTGTTCCCCTGATGTAGCAGGTCTATGTAACAAACACCTAGGGTTGCAATGCAAGCAGGAGAACCATCCATAATGGGTCCCAGTCTACACAGAGTGGACTACCACAACCTCCCAGCAGAGGACTATCCCTTGCTGCCACCATTGGAGTTTTAGGGATTCCAAAATCCTATGCCCATTGAAGACCGACCTAAAGGGAGGAATGATTGCATTGATGCTAAATCTCATTGGTTTCAAGGGTTAACATGACCTCTTGCTAATGCCGAATACATCTATGAGGTGAAGATAAATTTTAGTTGTAATATATGGCAAAGATACCAATTCTTTTCTAGAGAGTTTTAGATGCAACAAAATACACCTAAGCTACAACTCTTGTGGGAGAAGATCGTTTCAAAGAATACTTTGAAGCAACTCTATCGAAACCTAATTTCTATAGATGTTATTATTTGGTTACTACTCTCCAGCCCACAGACAAGAAAGAGCTCTCAGGCATGTTCGTACTACCCTCTCTGGTTACATACCCACTATTCAAGAAATTCAAGCTCACATGTAAGCTTATCTGGGCAGCCTTCAAGTTCAATGATGCGCATGTCCCATCAGAGAAAGAGACTCTAATCCCTGAAACTATGAAGAAAGGAGGTGTGCTAAAGTGGGCAAAAATTTCAACAATCACACTTGAGCACTCCACACCGTTAAGGACATGTATGCAACACTTTGCATTCCCTACCCAAGATCTCTTTGCTCAACCACACAAGCACATATGGTTCAATTTGTATTTATCTAATAACCTTTCATGGGCCATTGATTTAGGTCATTGGGTACAAGAGTAGCTATACCTAGCAAATCAACAGTGGGCTAGGAAGCATGTCATTCATGGATGTTATGTCATTACATAAATTGCATATATTTCTCTCGCTTATGACATTCCACTTGAGTGTGCTCTCATTGGCACTCAATTCAACAAATACAAGAGCACGACCTCACTCAATTAAGCATATGAGAGGCTCAATTTCTTGTTTACAAGTCAAAGCTTCACCATCTCCGCAACCATCTCGCAAACCATTACCTCCAGGACCACATCTAGTCATCCCCTTGATTCACATTCACCTCTCTCGCACACCGATGCCCGAGGGTCAAATGACTGTTGGTGCAATACAATCTACCATCATAACTTCAACAACTCTAGTGGGAACTGAACCAAGGGCCATAGAACAAGCAGTCACGAAACCCACAGAGAATAGTACTGCAAGAGCTTTTGTGTTTCCAATTTCTGACATGGGAACCAATTTGATTTCGAGATGCAAGACCCTCTCAATAGCGATTTCTAGTTCTTTGAAAACCCAGTTTCTTTCACAAGAATATGAGTGACAAAGTTACCCAAGTTCCCAAACTGACCAGGAAGAAGGCCATGTTACTACAGATCAAGAAGATGAAGAGGACATTGAAACTAAAGATGAAGAGGAAGATAATACAATTCACCAAGATCATGAAGCAAGTTAAGGAACTCAGGACGAACAAGAGGAGCAACACCAAGAATAACAAGGAGGGGTAGTGGCTCTCCGAAGATGAACCCACATGTGACACTGCAACTTACATTGTAGTGGTGCAAAGGCTTTACACCACGATGTCAGCAGTGTGAGCCTGAAGGCAACTCATGGAGTAGAAGAGTCATGATCTATTGCAAATTAAATTCGAGAATAATGGATTTGATGCATCCTTCATCAGGGCCTTCAACATGTTAATTGAGGCGATACGATCGAAGCCCTCAATTTTTTGAGACAACGACCACTTCCAAGGTTTGATCCATGATGCGTCAGACTTCTACCTCGGGCCGGACAACACATTCAAGCTCTTATGCCATGCAACCTCTCCCGCTACTCTACTATTCATAGTCATACACCCCCGACAATCCATCCACTCAATACAATCTCTCTCGTTGAGCCTTCCACTCCCCGATCCTCACAAGTTTCTCCCTTGCCCAAAACATTCAAGCTGCCTTTGAAACACCCCCACAATTGCCACCCCAATCCCCTCCCCATGCTTCTAGCTCATCAACTGATACAATCCTTGTAACTTCAGCACCCACCACTACCTACTCCACCCCCATCGTTAGCTAGCCACCCCTTTAACTTGCCATAACACCTTTTCCAACTCCTTCACACCCTCACCCATCCTTTCCACCATTTCTACATGTACCTCCCCTCCGCATACCCACCACTCAATAACTTACATCCTTTACCACACTCAACAGAACCTTTCTTCCATCCCTTCTCCAACCTTTCCTCAACCCTCCAACCATCCATTGATATCCCAAATATCCTTATCCGAGTCCATCCCGCAAGTGCACTCCTCAATACCAATAAGTCATTTTTTGGCATTTGCATTGTCACCTACACCCACTCTACTTTTCACTGTTAACACCCGTTAAGTGTTAAAAGTTATTACGTACTTACTCTTGTGTTCTTGGGATGGTCAGGGGTCTGATAATTCAAAGGCCCTTTATATATATTTCCCAATTCACTGCTTAACTTCCAACAATCAACTTCATTGATTAATTCCGAACGATTACAGAAGATTCAATTACACTTTCAACGCATAGCAGTTCTTAACAATCACCGTAATTATGTACACAGAACTTTCACTCTTCCTTTATTATTACTGTTATACTTCACACTTCACTTCAACACAATAAAATGTTAACACAGTACCTAATTCACTTCAATTCCGAATACTGACTCTTACTGATAACTCAGTGATTAACATAACTTCAGAACAGAATCAACTCCAGATCATCACCCAGACCGAACAGGCCAATGATGCATCTTTCATCTCTTCTGCGCATACTCTATTGATTAGGAAAAAGCGGTACAACATTTGCGTGACACCTTTTCAGTGCACAACTTTACAATTACAATTATTCTTGTAAATAATATTCTGGTAGCCTGACACTGGCATGCACGGTGGACTCGAACCTAATAGGGAAAATTACAAGATTAGGAATCATCAATGATTCCTTGGATATACATGGATCTTGCTAATTTAAAGGTTCATGTTATTTTCTGCTTGAGGGAGTCTAGCATTTCCTTCAAAATTTGCGGTTCAACCAGATGTGCATCAATCCGCACAGAGTTGGAAGCTATTACTTTGGAAAGTAAGGCGCCAGCTTGACTCTACAAAAAAGCTTCTTGAAGATAGAAGTCATTAGCGAGCGTCGCATCACGTCGTAGCTTCATGGCAGCAACCTCTGCATCAATGCGTGATAATTGCTTGTCCTGGATACCCAGTTGTTTCTCTCTGTGTTCAAGCTCTTGAGACTGGAACTACATGGTTTTATAAAAATCTTGCCTCTCTTTCTAGATGGTTTCGACATCCTTCTTCAGCTGAATATTGCGGCCGATTTCCTCTTCCAGAGAGCGAATTTTTTGAAAAAGCTCTTCTTTGACTTTCTTTAATTCGGTTTTGGCTTGTGAGGCTAACTCAGCCATCTCTTGACCCTTGTGCTCAACCGTAACCAAGTCAATGCGCATGGTCTCTAGGAGATTACCCAAAGCGGTCATGGCATCCTCCTTGCCAATTATTGTCTGAATTAGCTTACTAATCTCATCATCGCGAGCTGCGATGATGGCATTCTTCTCATTCAACTGTTCTCGGAGACTTCGAATCTGTTCCTATAGTGAACTGGCTTCGGCTTTGGCTGCGAGCATCTCTTCCTGGAGTGGTGCGATGTCCGCTTCAAGAATATCCACCTAGGTGATGGGGGAGATGGTTCGAAAGATGAATAAGATAATTACCTATCTGAGCTAGTTGGGCCAACAAATCTAGAACAATAGAGGTGGAGATTGGTCGAGAGGGGTTAGCGAAAACTGTGGCGAACGACGAAGGAGGCGAATAATCAAGGGAGGAAGGGAGAGGACTGGCTACCGAATGACACGGTGAGGGAGGAGGGCTAGGCGACAAAGGCACCTTTGAGGGGGAAAGAGGAAGAGGTGGGTTTTGGGGGGAAGATAGCAAGGCAAGAGTGGTTACCGCAAGAGGCGAGAGATCGGGTTGGATAGTCACCTCCTCAAGTTGCACTTTCTTCGCGAGTTTTTCAACTTTTATGACCATGTCGGTCACTGGCTCCTGTGGATGAGGTTGTGGTTGCATGACCGTATCATCAGGATGGACATCGTCCATGACAGTGTCGGGAGCAACTTGATCTTTAGGGGATGGTGGAGCAGAAATAATCTGAGCAGAAGAGGTAGTATCCTGCAACTGAACGATTCAGGACGATTGTGCTTTACTATGGGAGGGGCTCAATTTGTGGTGCTTCCCCTTAAAGAACTGCAGGAGATCATCATTGTCATCAACCTCCATCACTTGTATGGACTCCTCATGGAAGAGAAGTGTATTCAGGGGAGGAGGTTGCGCAACCTGAATCGCCGGGAGGAGGAATGTCAGCAGATGTGGCAATCGTGTCCAAGGGATATCGCCCTTCGCCAATTGTCGAGAAACTGCCTGGCATTCTCGGTGAATGCGCCGGAAGAAAAATGAAGCAAAATTAACGACTTCACGTGCAGCGGCATCGATCATGGAATAGAAGGATCGAGAGATGCCATACGTGCATTTTTGGAGGTTAAGTGGAGCTACAAGAAACTGTAGTGTAGAGCGCTCTGGTTCAAGGTGACAAAGAATGGTGAATTCTTTGGAAGAATGATGTGGAAAGACCTCTTTCATGGTCGACAACGGTAAAAGAGGTCCATCTACACTACCCTCGTGAGGGAGATGGAATCCCTCAGTGACTGTGTTGAGGGTAACGATGACACGCAGGTTAAGACAGGCGAGTGGCCAGCAAGTGTCGGTAGCAGGAGTATCAGCAATGGCAGAGATGATCTACGCAAAGAAAGGATGACATTCAACCGAATGCTGGGGCAGTTCAGTGAATGCCAAAAGCCCACAAGTGCGCAGAAGCTCGCTCAATTTCAGAGTGAGGCCAACACGGAAGATAGCAACATTAGCCAAAGCTTCCATGGCGAGCACGAGAGCACGAAAATAGGATATAACACAAAACACTCAAACACACAAAAGCACAATAGCAACAAAGAGGGGAAAAGCGTGATTAAGTAAAAACGCTGAACAGAAATGCGAGAAGAACCATTATCATCACCTGGTGTTGGAAATATATAGACATACTGATGACATGCACGCATTAACAGAATCTCAGACACATACAACGGCGGCTAATCATGGTAGGTAATAAAATGGAAATGTTACAGTCAGTCAGTCAATCGGAACACACAGCCTGGAAAGGGACGTCGAGCCGAAACAGTGGTATAAACCGGACGAAGAATAAAAATACCTATAAATCATCAAGATGAAGAAGGTGTGCGATAATAGGGACGGAGCTTCCATCCATTGATCGATTTAGGGAGAAGGGTACCAGTTAAAGTGGATAATCGGAACGTAGCAGGGCCAACTTGTGATTTGTTAAACGTTCGCTTGCCGTCAGAAGCGCGTTTAAACACCTATTTGGGTTCTTGGGAGTGGAAGGGGTCTGTTAAACAGAGGCCCTATGCTTGACTTTCCCCAAAATAACCACTTCATACACAACCATATACTAATGTTCAAGAACTCTATCAAGAATCTGTTTACGCTTCACAATCTTACCATCTGTAATCGGACTCTTCCAAAGCTTACCGAACACACTCCAGTTAATGCTCTCTCAGCGTACAACGCAGGCAATATTTAGTACCGTAATACAAGATTACCTTTATCTAGCTTAAAGAACTGATCCAACACAAACTACCGTACACAACAAAGTCAATAACAGTAACTCAATCTGTTCCGTGCAGGTGCGGATAATCCACCAGAACAGAAGACGCAGGGTGATTCAGAATTCTCAACCACACAGTACTGAACTGTCATTACTGGAGCATGGGCTTCGTCAAACAACTTACAGAACCTCAACAAAACAGAGAGACACAACAGTACGCAGCATTATCGGGACAATCACAACGGAAACTACACAGAACGATTCGCTCAGACGGACAGTTTGGCGATCTTCTGGTCGTCTATGTAAATCACAAATCGAACAGGTATCGATAAGCAAACAAGACAGCGATGAGAACAGAATACTCAAAATTACTCAACGCACACCACAGCAATGTTACAGATCAATCACCCAGATAGACAATCTGGTGATCCCACTGATCACCACCGAAGCGTCTCTTTTTCATTGATTTATAAAGATTACAAACATCTTTGTAACAACCTTTCGTTCGTGTGGAATATGAAAAGATTTAGTCTTTACAATTGCCAATCCGGCGGTCGACTAACACTGGCACGCACGGTGGACTCGAACCCGTAGGTATACAAAAAAAGCTTAGAGCTCATCTACGATCCCTTCTAAATACATTGTTCTGGCTAATCTAAATGTCCGGGCAATTTTCTTCTTAATTGATTCTAACATCTGCTTCAAAATACCTAGTTCTACCAGCTGAGTGTCTGTACGTACTGCACTTAAAGAAACAACCTGGGACATCAAAACTTCTGCTTGAGTTTGCAGAAAAGCTTCCTGTAAATAGAACTCATTCGATAGAGCCGCATCTCTGCTAACCTTCATATCTGCTATCTGCTTTTCAATTTTGGAGAGTCTTTCTTTCTGTACATCTAGTTGATACTCCCTTCTTTCTATCTCCTGATTTTGAAATTGGATTGTCCTGTAATAGGCGTCGCGCTCTCTGCGGGTACTTGCGATGTCTTTCTGTAATTGCGTTTCCCCGATCAATTTGCGTTTAAGAATACTGTTTACTTCAAATAAATCATATTTGTTTCTCTGGAGTTCTTCATTAGTCTTCTTAAGCAAATCTGCCATCTCTTGTCCTTTCTGTACTACTTCATTTAGCTGTTGTCTGGTTTCTTCTAACAGATTGCCTAAAGCTATACATGCATCCTCCTTGTCTTGGGCTAATTGTTTCAAATGCCTATTTTCAGCCTCTGCAGCGCACAATAAGTCTTCCTTTGTTTTGACTTTGGCCAAGACAGCATCTCTTTGATTTATAATTATCTCCTGGTCGGCAAGTCGGGCATGTAGCTCCTTAATCTGTTCACTTAAATTATGATTTGTTGCTTTGACTTCGACGAGTTCTTCCTGGAGTGGGCTAATATCAGCTTCCAAAACATCAACCTTATGTTGTAATTCATCCCGAATGTTATCAGTCACTTCGTTCATTTGTAAAGGTAGTTGTTGCGATAACTGGATTAGCATTTGTCCCATGGATGCTAGCTCAGAAAATACAGGGAGTGAAGGAAGTGAAGGATGAGAACGAGGCTGAGATGAAGAGGCTGTGAGGAGCTGATGGGAATTTGGTGGAGAATAGTTTGGTGACGAGGAAGATGAAGCGGTAGGTTCCTCAGTGACAATGGGTGGAACAGGGATGGTGGGCTGAATTGAAGGTTCGGGTGGATGAGTAAGAAGAATAGCAGTTGTGTCGATTACCTTTTCGGTGGTTGGTTGCATAGTGTCATCAGGGGCGGCAGTTGTAGACTCCACTGCTCTAAGCAGTTCTTCGAAAATTTCTTTAATTATAGGTTCTCCATCATCTTGCTTTTCCTGCTCAGATTGCTGTTTAGATTCTTCTTTTGACGAGCTGGTTTTAGAATCGATGGTAGCATCCTGTTCTTGTTGCTTTTCTGAAGAAGACTTCGCTGATGAGTCATGATGCATTGATGTTGCAGTGTCATTGAAGGTTTCTTCTTCTTGTCCTTGTTCTTCTTGGTCATCTACTCTATCATTTGCAGCAGAACCCTGTACTTCACTGTCAGATGAACTTATTCTAATTCTTTTCCGGCGAAGGAGGTGGAAAATCTCTTTGTCATCCTCTTCATCATCGTCCAATATTTGTGCAGACTCTTCATGGTGCAGAACGGGTCCTCGGGGTGGTGGTTGTGCTGCTAGAATGGTCGGAAATAGAAAAGATAGGATGTGCGGCAGTCTCGACCTTGGCATATCTCCCTTATTGACATGTTTGATGATTGAAACACATTCTTTGTGAATGCGGCAAAAGTAGTATGATGCAAAATTTACAGGCTCTCTCGCAGCCATATCTATTGCCGAATAGAAAGGCCGAGAGATGCCATATGTGCGCTTTTGCAGATTTAAGATGGCAACTAAAAAATTGGAGTGCTGATCTTTCAGGTTCGGGGTGACAGAGTATTGCATATTCATTGGATGAGTGCCTAGGGAATAATTGATTCATTGTGGCAATTGGCAGGTTTGGGCCATTTTCCATACCTTGCAGAGAGAGCTGGAATGCATCAGAGAAGGTCTAGAGAGTGATTACGGTATAGGATGGCAGGGAAGTGATAGGCAAACTCTGCTATGTAGCAGGTGTGGCAGCGATGGCGGCTATGATTTGTGCGTAGAAAGGGTGGCAATCCACTGAATGCCAAGGCAATTCAGCGAAATTGGTCAACCCGCGGACACGCAGGAACTCACCTACATCAGCAGGAGTCCTTCACGGAAGGCGGCAAAGTTTGCCAGAGCTTCCATGATGCACAGACAATAGCAAGCACGATAACACAACTGCACAGGGTATACAGAGAGCACAAGCACACAAATCACGCAAACACAATAGCGATTAACAACGAAACGAAAAAGGTTAAGTAGATACTTGATACCGAGAAGCAATTAAATTCGTTAATCATCGCGCGATATTGAGATGATAACTTCATAACTGCGGTGTGCATGCATGAGCAGAACGATAATGCAGGGCGGCTGTTGAGCATAATTAGGTAGCAAAACGAGGATATTTACAGACACTTTTTATTAAGCATGCAAACCCAAAAAATAAATAACATGAAAAAACGCCGAACACGTCAGCGAGAGTCAGATGCTTGATGATACGGCCGCAACTTTGAACCATTGATGACTTTCGGAAGAGGAATTCTGGTCAAAGTAGTCAACCAAAAAGTAGCTCGACCTACTTGTTCAGTAATCTGGTAGGGACCAAACCATCGTAACTTGAATTTTCCAGCCGAGCAATTTGATTTTGCATTATAAAATAACACAGGCTGTCCTATCTTAAAAACTGGAGTTTTAAGATACCGGTCATGAGTACGAGCTTGTCTAAACTGCACTTCCTGAATAGTCAGAAAACTTTCCCAGCGATGCTCATCTAGTTCTCTGAGTGTGTCCAACCGAAATGGCAAGGACTCTTCCGGTAACAACTTCTGAGTGATGGCCACATGTAAACTAGGAATAACAACTTCCATTGGAGCTATGGCATCCAGTCCGTAAGCCAGTTTGAAAGGGGTTAGTCCTGTTGCTACCTTGTATGTAGTACGGTACGCCCATAATACTGCAGGTAACAGCTGATCCCATCTTTCCGGTGATTCTATAATCAGTTTCCGAAGCATAGTCAACAAGGTTTTGCTTGTACTTTCAGCTAAGCCATTAGCACGAGGATAATAAGGAGAACTGAATTTATGCATAATCTGAAAAGAATGTGTGAGCACTTTCATTAAATTGTTAACAAAATGCATGCCTTGATCTGTCACAAGCTCCAAAGGTAAGCCAAAACGTGGAAAAACATCCTTCATTAAACATTTTTCTACCGAAACAGCTGTAGCAGACCATAAAGCCCAGGCTTCTGCCCATCTGGTAGCATAATCTATACATGTCAGAATGTAGCCATTATTACTGAGTATTGCTAGAGGTGTAATTGGCCCAATAAAGTCAAGACCCCACTTCTGGAAAGGTTCTAAAGGTAAGACAAGTTGTAGAGGAAAAAAATGGCGTTGTAACGGCTGTCAAGACCTCTGACAATTATCACATTGTTTGACAAACTGAGATACATCCCTGTACATAGTAGGCCACCATAGTCCGCTTTGCAGAATTTTCCGGTACATTAAATCTGATGCAAAATGCCCACCGGAAGGTATTGAATGTTCGAAAGCTATAACTGAGTTTACTTCATGTGGAGGAATACAGCGAAGTAAGACTCCAGTGCGATCCGTATAATACAACTCTCCAGCAATCAACCGAAATTTGCGACTGTAAACTACAATTTTCTTACGCATTGTGGGAGAAATCTGAGCAGGAAGATATCCATCAGTAAGAAAAGTCAATATCTGATCATAATATGTAGATGGCATAGGGGGTTCTACCGATTCATCCTGAAATTGGATCAGTAACATAAATCGCTGGTGTGGTGTCATCTACTCCGACCGGAGCTTCACCGAAATCTAAGCGAGAAAGGAAATCTGCTAATGCATGTGAACTACCGGGCCGATGAGTTACTTCGTAATCAAACTCTTGTAAAAGTAGAACCCAACGCGCTAATCGACCACCTAAATGTTGTTGCCGTACCAGATAGACAAGTGCAGCATGATCTACATGAAAAGTAAATTTGCAACCAAGTAAATAGTATCTGAATTTCTTTACAGAATACACTAAACCCAGACATTCTCTTTCACTTACAGAATAATTCTTTTCTGCAGGAGCAAGTCTTCTACTCGCATAATAAACAGGCCGAAACCACTTATCAGTTTGTTGCATTAAGACACTGCCAATGGCGATATCTGATGCGTCAACAAAAACATGAAATGGACATTCCCAATCAGGAGGTTGTAGAATTGGAACCTGCGTTAATAAGCTTTTGAGACGATCAAATGTTGTTTGACATTCCTGAGTCCAAACAAACTGTCAGGGAGTACTGGTTATTAATCTATTGAGAGGTATTGCCAGATGAGCGAGCCACCGTAAATGTCGACCATGCCACCTGACTTGACCCATGAATCGCATGACTTCTTTCGGCGTAGTAGGCACAGGTGCTTCTAACACAACTGCAATTTTATCTGAATCGACTTGTATGCCTTGTGCAGACACAATATGGTCAAGCAGCTTAACACATGAAACCGCAAACACAGACTTGTTTGGGTTCAGGCAGAGTCTGTATTCACGACACTTCTCAAAGCAACACCGTAAATGATACAGGTGTGCTACCATCTACCAAATAAAGAGAAATCATCTAGATATACTTGCATGAAAGAAGTAAGATAGGGGGAGAAGATTTTCTGCATACATCGTTGAAAAGTACTAGGAGCATTTCTTAATCCAAACCACATAACTGTACAAGCAAAAACACCCCAATTGGTAATGAGCGTTGTTTTTGGTATATCTTCCTCAGCCATTCTGACCTGATTATACCCACTATATCCATCCATAAATGAATACATTTCGTGCCCATCCACTCTATCCAGCATTGTATCAAGAAATGGAAGAGGAAACGGATCTGGCATCGTAGCTGCATTTAGTTTCCAGTAATCCACACATATGCATAGCTGCTTATTCTTCTTAGGGACGATAACAATGGGTGATATCCACTCAGCATGTTCTATTGGAACAATGAATCCAACTTTTAATAACCTATCAATCTCTGCCTTTACCTGTGCTGCGTAGTTAGGATTCATCCGGTAGCTGGGTTGTTTAATTGGTTTTGCTTCCAATTTAAGTACAACTCGATGATGATATATGCAAGGATCCAGACCCTTCATGTCACGGTAGTCCCATGCAAAAACATCAGCGAACTCACGAAGTAACTGGATCAGATCTGCTTGAAATACTTCAGACAATCCTTCCTTTATTTTGATAGGTCATGGATTAACTTCATCCCCTAAATTATATGTGATCAACTGATCTTCTAGAACATAGAATTGACGAGGTTTTTCTGAATCATCGACTGATTGTAAAAGCTGTTGTATAGCAGTTTCATCCTTAACAGCAGTATTTTCTGTTTCTACTTTTTCGATCACAAGCATCGCCGTACAAACTGCCGGATTCCAGTGATCTACAACAGATTGTAAATCAACAGTCCCTAAGGAAATTAAATCTATGTTATTCTTCAAAAATTCTTCTTCTTCGTCATCGGATAAACCATCTAGCATGTGAACTGGTTCTGCCACATAAGGTCTAGCATGTAGTTCACAAGGCTGAATAGCATCTAATTTTACAACATATTTTCGGTTATTGTCTTTGAAAGTGAGTTCCTGTGCGGACCAATCCTGTATAACCTTAGCTTGTTTCAGCCAAGGACGGTCGAAAAGAAGGTTATAATCAAGACTAGACTCCGGTAGTTCTAGAACTACGAAATTCATCTTAAAAGCGGTTCCCTGCAAAGTGATTGGCACATTCCATACGAGTCCTACTGGATGGACTCTGGATTGGTCGGCCATTCTAACAAAAAACTGCACAGGTTCAATTTTGGTCCATCCTAACTTTTTACAAAGTGCTGCAGTAGCTATGCTTACACCGGACCCACCATCAAATAATACTTGAGTAATTTTTTTATTTTTGTACCATACCATAATTAAAGGAACCGAGTGATCCACCGTTGAGTCAGTTTCTGGTTGTACTGTTGCTGTTGCTGGAATGCAAGCAGACTCAGGACTGAACTGTTGCTGAAACTGTTGTCGAACTCCTGGTACTAATGCAAGTAACTGGCCAAGAGGGAGAGTAATGGATGCTTTAGATAAAATTTCCCATGCTTGATCTGCTTGATTTATACTTTTCATCGATTTTGAAGACGATACGTCGGTTACTGGGATTGACTCTTGCTCTTGTGCAGTTTCTTTTGACAGCGGAACTTGGGTCACCGGAATCGGGTCTGGGAACATTGTAGGTTCCTGGGTGGTCCGTTTACTTGCTTTGTCATACATTCTTTGTTGTTCACGGATGCCTCGTTCAAATATCTCAGCTCCTGGTTGTAGTGGCTTGCCGGATCTGGTCTGAACTACTGAAACTTGTGTTTCTATGGGTGTGATATGAACCATATTTGTCATTGGGTTCTGGCGCTCCTTCTTCCTTTGATCATATTCGGCCGCATCTTTACAAAATCTTCGAATGTGTCCTAATTCACCATAGAAATGACAACGAGGAGGTGGCAAAGCATTACCTTCTTGTGGTGGACCTGTCTGCCAGCGGTTTGCATTGTAGTTATTATTTCTCTGTCCTTGATAATTCCGGTAGCCTTGCTACTGGTTGTTTCTCATTTGAGGAGGTACGGTATGGTTCCCTCCTCATCTGTTTGTTGTTCTGTAAATAAGCAAAAATTTCTGCTGGATTTTTCTTTAACCAGAATCTCTGCAAAAATGCATCTCTTACTGCTTCATAAGTCACAAAATGATTAAAATCATATTCTGTAAGCCATCTGGCTGCTTCATTAACCAATGTAGTATGGTATACAATAGCTTTGTATGCCGGATCAGGGGGATGATTTAATACTGCATAACTAATTTCAAAAGTACGTACGTGGGCATCAGGATCATCACCTGGAAACCCACCGAATTTGGTGTATGTCACTCGTGTTGGAGCCGGTCGGGGTGGAAATGGATGTTGTTGTTGTTGTTGTTGTTGTTTCCCACTCATCGTGCTGGCGGTTGTATTGTTACTATCTTCTGAGTCCCGAGGCTGAATATCTGAACCATCAGAATTTGTATCGTCAGCCTGTGCACTTTCCGGCTTGATAATATCGTTCAGTATCTTTCGGATTTCAGTTTCGAATAAGCTACCTTCCTCCTTGATACCAAATGTAGGGAAACTTACTCCGAATAGTGGTGACTGAAATGAAGATTCACCAGGAAATGGTAAACCGTCACCGGAAAATTATGAACTCTCGATAACGGGTACCAAAGTATCACCAAAATTTGTCGTATTTTCACCAGAACAAGGTAATGTTTCGCCTTCACTGATTTCGTTGGCCAACACCCTTCTATCCTTAGACAAATTCGAATCTTGAAAAGATAGTGTTAGGTCAACTGCATAGTGCGTCTTGGTAGATTCTGGAGTGACTATATCTTCGATAGACTATGCCACAATCGCATCGGAATCTGCCAAAATTGCAGTACGATCCACCGAAATTTTACCGGAATCGCTACTAGCGTTCTTCACTCTCTTGATAACTGGGTTAAACTTATCTGCGCTTCTTCCTCCTGGAGACGTCCTTAGCAAATTAGATATCGCCCAAGACTGTTGGTTTCTTCTATGCTTCGGGTATGATTCACCGGAACGAGTAACCGGCATATACTACGTTTGCAATACTTTGCGTACTATTCTCCCTTACGGTCGATTCACAATCTATGACCACTTTCACAATCAATCAACGAACACTCTAGATGTCACTTTCCCACAATTAGCTGGCAACACTCTTGATGCCATATTCGCACAGACAAATGGCAACAATCTGGTGCCACTTTCCCACAGACGGTGCCAGTGTTAAACGTTCGCTTGCCGTCAGAAGCGCATTTAAACACCTATTCGCGTTCTTGGGAGTGGAAGGGGTCTGTTAAACAAAGGCCCTATGCTTGATTTTCCCCAAAATAACCACTTCATACACATCCATATACTAATGTTCAAGAACTCTATCAAGAATCTGTTTACGCTTCACAATCTTACTATCTGTAATCGGACTCTTCCAAAGCTTACCAAACACACTCCAGTTAATGCTCTCTCAGCGTACAGCGCAGACAATATTCAGTACCGTAATACAAGATTACCTTTATCTAGCTTAAAGAACTGATCCAACACAAACTACCGTACACAACAGAGTCAATAATAGTAACTCAATCTGTTCCGTGCAGGTGCGGATAATCCACCAGAACAGAAGACGTAGGGTGATTCAGAATTCTCAACCACACAGTACTGAACTGTCATTACTGGAGCATGGGCTTCGTCAAACAACTTATAGAACCTCAACAAAACAGAGAGACACAACAGTACGCAGCATTATCGGGACAATCACAACGGAAACTACACAGAACGATTCGCTCAGACAGACAGTCTGGCGATCTTCTGGTCGTCTATGTAAATCACAAATCGAACAGGTATCGATAAACAAACAAGACAGCGACGAGAACAGAATACGCGGAATTACTCAACGCACACCACAGCAACGTTACAGATCAATCACCCAGATAGACAGTCTGGTGATCCCATTGATCATCACCGAAGCGTCTCTTTTTCATTGATTTATAAAGATTACAAACATCTTTGTAACAACCTTTTGTTCGTGTGGAATATGAAAAGATTCAGTCTTTACAGTTGCCAATCCGGTGGCCGACTAACAGATTCAATATAGTAAGGACCAAACCACCAAAGTTTGAACTTGTCCGCTGAACAATTAGATTTAGCATTATAGAACAGAACTAATTGTCCTTTGGTAAAAAGAGGAGTGCGGAGAAACCGATCATGTGTCTTGGCTTGTCACAGTTGGACTTATTGCAGTAGTAGAAAACTCTCCCAACGTTGTTCGTCCAAGGACCGCAACACATCCAACCGGAAAGGAAAGGATTCCTTTGGTAAGAGCTTATGTTCTAGTGCCACTCCGAGGCTAGGTACCACTCCATGGGTGCAATGGCCTCCAGCCCATATGCCAATTTAAAAGGCATATTCCCTGTAGCCACTTTGTACGTAGTGCGATATGCCCACAGGACTGAAGGAAGGAATTGATCCCAACACTCTGGACATTCCAGAACTAATTTCTTGAGCATGTTAAGTAAGGTTTTATTGATACTTTCAACAAGACCATTGGAACGAGGGTAATATGGAGAGCTAAATTTATGAACAATCTGTAGGGTGCGGGAGAGCGCTTGCAGTAAGGAATTAACAAAATGTGTGCCCTAATCCAAAAAGATCTCTAAGGGAAGATCGAACCGAGGGAACACATGAGTCATCAAACATTTAACCACCACTGACGCAGTGGCAGACCATAAAGCCCAAGCTTCTGCCCACCCAGTAGCATAATCCGTACAAGTAAGTATATATCGATGATTAGTAATTGCAGCTCAAGGTGTAATGGGACCAATGAAATCCAAGCCCCACTTTTGAAAAGGTTTCAGGGGAGCAACAGGCTACAGTGGAAAATGATGCTGTTGTAAAGGCTATCCCGATCGTTGGCAAGCATCACACATTTTAATAGAAGTAGCAATATCATGCTGTATAGTGGGCCACCATAAGCCACTATGCAGAATTTTTCGGTAAGTAAGATCGACCAAAAAATGACCATCGGAAGGAGTAGAATGGGCCATGTCAATAACTGAAGGAACTTCATGGGGTGGAATACACCGTAATAGTGCACCAGAAGGATCGAGGTAATACAACTGTCCTACAATGATCCGGAACCGTTGACTATACATTGCCAATTTACGACGAGCCAAGTAGAAGTATTAGTCGGGGGGTTTCCACTGGTAAGGAAGGTCCGAAGAGTATCATAATACGAAGCTGACACTGGGAGCTCCTCACCATCATCTTTGACCAAATTAGTCGCATAGATAGCAAGGGTAGTATCATCAATTCCACCTGGAAGTTCACCAGAATCAAGTCGAGATAAGAAATCAGCCAATGAATGGGCTGACCCTGGATGGTGTTCGACGACATAATCAAATTCTTGCAGTAACAACACCCACCTAGCTAATCTGCCCCCTAAATGTTGCTAGCGGACAAGATAAACCAGAGAAGCATGATCCACATGGAAGGTAAAATGGCATCCTAGTAAGTAGTGCCGAAATTTCTTCCCCGAATAAACCAAGCTCAGACATTCGCGCTCAGTAACGGAATAATTTCGTTCAGCAGCTGCTAATCATCGGCTAGCATAATAGACAAGACGGAACCACTTATCCTGTTGTTGCATGAGTACACTATCGATGGCACTGTCCGATGCATCCACAAAGATATGGAACGAAAGCTTCCAATTTGGTGCTTGCAGGATAGGAGCCTGGGTTAGAAGTATTTTCAGTCGATCAAAAACAATTTGGCACTCCTTAGTCCATACAAATTGTTGGGGATTACTAGTGATCAACCGATTCAAGGGTATGGCTAAATGTGCGAGCCACCGAACATGCCGCCCATGCCAGCGTATTTGGCCAAGGAATCGCATAACTTCCTTTGGTGTAGTAGGGGCAGGTGCATGTAACACGGCCTGCACTTTATCTGGATCCACCTTAATGCCTTGCTTTGAAATAATATGACCAAGCAACTTGCCACAAGAAACCGAAAAGACCGACTTGTTGGGATTTAAACACAAACGGAACTCTCGACACTTAGAGAAGCAGCACCGTAGCTGGTAAAGATGAGTCGATGTATCACCCGATAACAAAAAATCATCCAGATACACTCGCATAAAGGTGGTTAAATAAGGGGAAAAAAATTCTTGCATACAACGTTGGAAGGTACTAGGAGCATTGCAAAGACCGAACCACATCACCATACACGCATATATACCCAAATTTGTAATAAACGCAGTCTTTGGTATGTCCATTTCAACCATGCACACCTGATTATAGCCACTGTAACCATCCAAAAAGGAATACATTTCTCGTCTGGCAACATCATCTAGCATTGTATCCAAAAAGGCAAGTGGGAAGGGATTCGGTACGGTCGTCGCATTTAGCTTCCGGTAATCCACACAAATACGTAACTGCTTATTTTTCTTTGGGACGATAACCATAGGTGAAATCCATTCTGCATGCTCAATGGGAACGATGAAACCGACTTTCAACAAGCGATCCAATTCAGCTTTCACTTGAGCAACATAATTTGGGTTCGTGCGGTAACTAGGTTGCTTGATTGGGCATGCATCCGGCTTGAGCATCACATGGTGTTGATAGATGCAAGGGTCCAACCCTTTCATATCTCGATAGTCCCACACAAATACATCTTGGAATTCTGTCAACAATTGTAGTAGCTCATGTTGAAAAGTTTCCGGTAACCCCGCCTTAATCTTGACCGGCCGTGGTGTATCCTCATTTCCCAAGTCGCAGGTGATAAGTTGATCTTCTGATACATAAAACTGCCATGGCATGGGGATATCCTCAGGTGACTGGAATAAATGGTGGAAACTCTGGGCATTCAAAGCTTGATCCATAGCTAGGTCCCCTTCTTCTATAACTGGAACTACCGAACAGACGACCAGATTCCAATTATCTACAATCGCTTGTAAGTCGACTATTCCCAAGGTGAGCAAATCCTCATTAGCATTGAGAAAAGCTTCTTCTTCATCATCTGAAAGTCCATCCAACATATGCACAGGTTCAACTACATAAGGTCGAGCATGGAGGTCGCATGGCTTCATCTTATCCAACGGAACTACATACTTCTGGTGGTTACTTTTGAAAATAAGTTCATGTGCTGACCAGTCCTGCGATACTTTGGCTTGTTTCAGCCAGGGCCTCCCCAACAGCAAGTTGTAGTCGAGAGTTGAGTCAGGTAATTCTAGAACAATAAAAGTCATTTTGAACACCGCTCCCTAAAGAGTAATGGGTAGTTCACGTACCAAACCCACTGGATAGACCCTCGACTGATCCGCCATCTTCACAAGAAACTGAACAGGTTCAATCTGAGTCCATCCTAACCGTCTACAAAGGGTAGCTATCTCAATATTCACACTAGAGCCTCTATCAATTAACACTTGAGTGATTTTGTGGTTTTTATACCATACCGTAATTAAAGGAACAACATGATCCACCGTAGAATCAGTTTCTGGACTAATAGTAGCCGTAGTAGGTGTACATGAAGATTCTCGACAAACTTGTTGCTGAAATTGTTGTTGTACACTCAGAACCAAGGCTAACAGTTGCCCCAACGGTATTGTAATGGAGGCTTGCGATAGAATATTCCACACAGAGTCAAAATTCGATGTACTCCTTATCGCATTCGGTGGACTCTCTGGCGGCACTCTCACCGGACTCGGTTCTTCCGGTGGTGGATTCGGTACTGTCTGCTGAACCACCGATACTGGATCGGGAAAGACTGTTGGTTCTTGACTAGCCAACGTACTAGCTTTGGTAAAAACTCTCTGTTGTTCTCGAATGCCAAGCTCAAAAATCTCAGCAGCTGGTTGTAAATTCTCTACCAAACCGTGTCTGAATTACTGCCGCTTGAGTATCTACTACTGAAATATATACCATGTTGGCCATTGGATGCTGTCGCTCTTTTCTTCGTTTATCATACTCGGCCGCCTCTTTACAATATCTTTGAATATGTCCAATTTCATCGCAAAAATGGCATCTGGGTGGCATGAGGGATGTTCCTTCACCCGACTGATCGAAATTCCACTAGGTCTAGCCGAAGTTGTTTGTTCCTGTTCCCCGATAGGTTTTATAACTTTGATAGGAAGTATTCCTCAACTACGGTGGTACATAGTGGGCAGCGTGTTGTCCCTGCTCCTCTATTATTTCATTTATGGTTGGCCTAGCATGTACTTTGACATTATATGGACACGTTTCGGTGGAGTGACTTGCGGTATTACAAATAGCATAATACATTTGGTTTATTGCACATGCAGAAGCAGTGTGCCTCGGGTTCTTACATTTTGTGAAATACACTTGTTTCAATGGGTTCTCACTCGTACCCTTGTTTGCATTCAACCAGTCCAAATCTTCAGCGAATCCTCCCACCTTATGTTCCAACTGTAATGCCATGGCTATGACAGCATCCAGAGTCATACCACCCACACATCGTATGATCATTACTTGTTTAAGTTGAGGGTTTAACCCATTAATGAACAACTGGGTGATCACATCATCTGGTAGGTTAGGATGCGTCGGTGGTAGTTGTGGTAGATAAGTACGAAATAAAGTTGCATACTCCTGCACATTCTGGTGTGGTTTTTGCCTATTGTTTTGCAGATAGTCAAAAATCCAAGCCGCATTTTTCTTCAGCCAGAATCGTTGTAAGAAGGCATCCTTAACATCATCGTACTGACCGAATAGGTTAAATGTCATATTCAGTTAACCACTGAGCAACCTCATTAACCAATGTAGACTGGAACACTATAGCCTTGTATGCTGGATCTGCTAGATAGTTGAGTACAACATAATTAATTTCAAAGGTTCTCACATATGCATCCGGATCGCCACCGGGAAATCCTCCAAATTTCGTATATGTAACTCCAACGAGTACCGGTCGTGGTGGTATGGCCTGCTGCTGCTGCTTCTGTTGTTGCTCTTGATGTTGCTGTTGATGTTGCGAACCACTCATGATGTTTAAACCAAGAAGAAATGAAACTGCCGAATGATTTGAACCAGTTAAACCTAATTGCTGCTTTGTTGTCCCGTCGTCTTGTATGCTCTCCGATAATTGGATAATTTAAGTCGTTCCCACACGCCTATACCCAACTGCCCTTCATCGTAATGGACTTCTAAAGTGAGCTTTTCACCAGAACTTTCATCCAAGAATATGCTAGTTCCCTCAAAATCAGAACCGAGAATAGAACTTTCACCAAAATTCGGCAAACCGGCTCCGGAATTATCCGAGGTTCCATCAAAATTGCACAAACTACTACCGAAAACTTCCACACTGTCACTGGAACCAGTGCTTACTTCCCCAATCTTACTTTCTGCAGATGGGGTTGGTTGCACTTCAGGTATACCTTGTAATCCTTGCACAAGGAAATGCTGAGGTGGTACTCCACTAGCCCATATTTCTCGCTTTCCTTCCAATAATTGTCCGTCACCACTACTACCCGGAGGTGTTCCCAATGCGCTAGGAATTTTCCAGGGATGCTGATCCCTTCTGTACTTCGGGTACGATTCTCCAGAACATGTTACAGGCATATATCATCGGATTCTTTCTCAACTCTTAGTCTATGCACCGACTGGCTACTCCACACCCCATGACCGGCACCAATGTTAAGTGTTAAAAGTTATTACGTACTTACTCGTGGGTTCTTGGGATGGTCAGGGGTCTGATAATTGAGAGGCCCTTTATATATTTTCCCAATTCACTACTTAACTTCTGACAATCAACTTCATTGATGAACTCCGAACGATTATAGAAGATTCAATTACACTTTCAACACATAGCAGTTCTTAACAATCACCGTAATTATGTACGCAGAACTTTCACTCTTCCTTTATTATTACTGTTATACTTCACACTTCACTTCAACACAGTAAAATGTTAACACAGTACCTAATTCACTTCAATTTCGAATACGGACTCTTACAGACAACTTTGCGATTAACATAACTTCAGAACAGAATCAACTCCAGATCATCACCCAAACCGAACAGGCTGGTGACACATCTGTCATCTCTTCCGCGCATACTCTATTAATTAGGAAAAGCCGGTACAACATTTGCGCGACACCTTTTCAGTGCGCGACTTTACAATTACAATTATTCTTGTAAATAATATTTCGGTGGCTTGACACACCGCTGATACCATGTCCAATGACATGGACATCTCACCGTCTACGACACCTCCACTCACAATTCCCATACCACTTTACACCCCCAGACCATCCACTTCACAATCACTCACCACCATCTCTTCACATCGACATCCACTTCTCCCTTCCCCGTCCCCTTCCCCTCTGCATCATACATTGACTCACATACAACCATGAATTCACTCTTCACTTTCTCATCATCCACCATCAACACTGCATTACAACAAATGTTCAACAACATGCATCAGGTATGAGCAAAATTCAATTCCCTAGGCCAGAGATACCAAGTTTTGCGAAGGACCACCACCCAACTATAGGCTACTCTTAACTCCCTGAGCATAGAGAATGCTTCTCTCAATGCACGTTACACTGAGATTAAGGACTCTTATCATGCTATGGAATTAGAGTTAGAACAGAAGATCGAAGATGCCATCATAGAAGCAAAAGACCAACTTTGTGTGCAAATGGAACACAATGCTCAGTTAACTCGCAACATGGGATTTCTTTCACATCACGTAACTGTAGCACAAGAAGAAAATCAAAGGTTACAAAAGCAAAACAAAGACAACTTTGAAGTTGCCATGGATTACCCCGATGTGTCACTCCAATCGAGTCCAAGCAATCCCCTTCGTCACTATAAGGCTTCTCTTAGAGGACCACACTGAACACCCAAGAGGAAGGAGCATCAGTTGCCACTAAGAGCCACTCTTAGGCTTGGAACTTAGGCCCGTTTCACATAAGGTGGAAGCCTAAAAAAGGAATTATTTTGACATGTGTACATAGCTCTTCACGTAAAGGAGGCACGTTCATTTTTATTTGCCCACCTTACGACCTTCCCATCTCGCCCTTCAGAAGTTTCGCCTTCCATGCGGATCAAAATTTGGTTAGAAAATTATTTATTTCAACGAAAAGTATAAACTTTAGCCTGTTATACAAAGGTGTTCCATTGTCTTTTTGCTTTACATAAGGAAGATGCACAAGAATTTGAGTTCACTATTCTGCAGCAGTACTGTGTGAATGTCATCATAGCATGTCATCATAGCAGCTACATGTTTTCTCAACGTTTCTCGCTGGAGCATATGCATTTTTCATCTCACTTTCGCATGAACTATGTGAAATGGGCCTTAAATTAAACTCTTGGAAGTTCCACCAACTATGTGAATTCAGTCCCAGTTCGCTGGCCTAGTGGCTGGGCCTCTCGCCTCTTGAGGCGGGGGTGAGGGTTCAACCCCTGGCAGCAACATGTAAGGGACATATGAATCTTGGAAAGCTGTTGTATGTGGCTGTTGGCCACCGTTTGTCCATCCCCGCGGTAGTTGTGACCGCCGTTTAACCCAGTCTTGTAAACCCCTATTCTTGTGGGATAAGGGGGGTCCCATGGGTACTATGCCCTTCCATGTACAGTTGCAATTTCAAAGTTAAAGTCCGGGGAAGTAGGCCTTGGCCGAACCTCCATTAAAAGAAAAAAGACTGTGTGAATTCAGCCTGAGAGACTAGAGTGCCTGAGGGCTATTTCAAATAAGACAGCAACATCACAATTTCTCTATGATCCTCCACTCTCTCAATGCCATGTGGCGGAGGCTTTCATTTCATTCAATGCCACATCACAACACACTTCGCTCAAAAATGTGCCGGCCTCCTTCTATCGCCTCTATATGGTTTGAGGGAGCTCAATGGACACGTGGAACATTATAAATTTTTCTCTGAAAGTATACAATGAATTACTTTTGTTCTATTCTGTAGATGTTTTTGCATTCACACAAAGTGGAGGCATGAAAATATTTTTGGAGGGTGATTCAAAGTCTAGTTGCATTTCAAAACCATGAAAAAAATGGGCGCTGGTGGAAGGAAAGTCATGTATTTCAGAAATGGTGGGAACTTGGAAGTCATGTATTTCATCGTTTCTGACATTACAGCATGCTTGGCAAGCTGCGATCATCACTATCTCAATTGGCTAAACAGGAAGTTCTCTATCGTTATTGCAGCTATCATCGATTTGGAGCTGCGGCACACTCTTCACGATATTTTCTGAGTTACCCAGTTCATAGAGGCAATGCTCTCAACGTCGTTCCGAAACGCTCAAAACGCTGTCTTTTTCATGTCACCGCGCGATCCGAAGGAACTCAAGGCAACTTTTTTGATGCACAATTTTGGGATTCTACCTATACTTCTGAGTTGCAGCCTTTGGAATGGTATCAGAGCTATGACGAACTTTCGCCCTTCATCAAGAAGTTCATTACCACGGATTCTCGGGTTCTTATGGCCGGTTGTGGGAATTCAGGTTAATAGTTCATATCATTGTACAAGCATTTTTTTTTTTTTGTAATATAATGTTCTCATGGACATTGTTCCGCTAATTTCTGTGCTCGAAGGGCGCCGGATATCATTCTCTTGTTGGGGTCTTATAGATTTATATTTTGTTTTATTTTGCAGCAAAAGCAAACACGCCTGCTTTTGTTACTTTGTGAGATTGGGCTAGTTAGATGAGGGCTCATACCCCTTTTATTATTGGTTTATTTAAAAATTATAGTCAGTCAAGAGGTAGATACAAGGATCAAGGATCTGAAAGGGAAGTACATAGAATCTGAGTAGTCCTTTAATCCAGTCAATGACTCAAGTCAATGAGTCATGCTATACATAATACAAGTGCCAACAATGTCAATGATCAGTGATCATACAAAACAAACATGTAGATACTAAAAAGTAAACAAGCATCAAAATATAATGTCCATCATCCATGGTAGATCCGTGCGTAATATCAATGATCATATATGCCACTGTCCAAGATCCAAGACTAGATGAATACTAAAGACTAAGAAGACTCCAATGTCAAATGTAGACTCATCATCATCTATGGTATCATCATCTGCATCAAATGTACTAGCCCATGATGATGTACTATCGGACTCTGAAGGACCAAACTGAGTTGCAAGCATGACAACGTCTCCTCCCAAATCATCACCTCCACTGGAAGAGGAGGCTGATCCCTCTTCCCAATCATCTGGATCGACTTGAAAAGTGGAAGCCTCACCATGCCTTCCACGACCACGTCCACCTCGTCTTGAAGCACACTTCGGCTACCACATATGAGAAGCCTTTCGGCTAGTAGAAAGTAATGATAGATCATCTAAAAATAACACATTATAAATGATGTTTGAGAAAACATTAAAATTAAACGTCTACTTAGAAGTTGGTAGTATCTAGATTCCAATATCGACATAGAGTCATTATTCATACCTGGAGCATGCTTAGCTCTCCTAGTTTGGCTACGAGTCTGACGCATGTTCCTCTGTGACTCTGTAGCAAGCTTAACTCATCAATTACATCTTGAGTGATGGATGCACATTTGCCAATACCTCCATCCTTCAATCCATGCAATACTTGCATTGCCATTGATTATGTCCAATGAGCTTCACATGCTTACGAATGATATCGGGAGCTCTACGGTCTACCCATTGAGACTCTATAAGGCAAGTGGCAAGGGGCAAGTAGTGTCAAAGTGAAGCTTGAAGAAAGGGGCAAATAGGGAAGGTTGAAGCAAAGGGAAAATAGAGAAGGCTGAATTTCAAAGCAACTTGCAAGGGGCTCATTGTGCTCTATTGTTGAGTACTTTAATGCTCACTTTATGTTCTAACTTCTTCCTAATGCAAGCTCTCAGGATGAGTGTGCAAGAGAAGGCCACAAACTATAAGCGCAACAATATGCGAATTCAAAAATAGATGGCATAGGGCTTTTTGCGGAAGACGATTGTTTTCGCAAAAAAAACTCTAAAAAAATTGTTAAAAATATTTTCATGATTTTCAAAACAATTGTTATTTAAAAATCGAGGATTTTATTATGCTATGGTCGAGGCTACCCCTGTTGTCCCTGCAATTAGTGAGAAAATCACCGGGAAAGAGTTGTCCTATTTCTGAATGATCATGTAGGGTTCACCAACTCCTATGCAGAAATGCTCAGAATGATCATGTACGTGCTGAAATATAGGAGCACTAGCGAGGCGAGAATAGCTCGACTTGCACTTATGTGTTGGCTAACCATTGTCACCTCTCCCGAAAGCTCAAACAGCACAGAATGGTAAAGCATGCTCACAATCAACCACACATGTATACATACATACATACGTTTGTTTTTGATTTTGCTATTCTATTGTATTGCATTTTTTATGATTTATCTTAATCTTATCATTATGCAATCTGTTGTTGCTATATTCCTCATGTATCCGGGCTTGATTTTCTTATCTTTGATTTGTAAGTTCCAAGAAATCTGAATGAATGAAGGTAGATATACATTTTAGTACAATTATTAGAGAATTCAACACAAATTCTTAAGAAGCATACATACATACACACGTACATACATATTTTCATTCATTTCTGATTTTGATATTCTGTTTGATTGTCATTTCTATGATTTATTCAATCTTATCATTATGCAATTTGTTGTTGCTATATTCTTCATGTATTTGTGTTTGTGTTTCTTATCTATGATTTGTAGTTTTGATAAAGTTGAGCGAATCAAGGTACACAATGCACATATACGTTTAGATACAATTGTTAGATAATCCAGTGAGAACTCACAATCAAGTTTTATAATTATATGGAGCTCTAATTATATACAGTCTTATATAGTCTTTAGAGGACTCCAAACAAGAGGCTGAAATGATTTCAAGTTAAAACCTGAGGATAATTCACAATATGAACCCTTTGTTCTTTATTATTGACTGTGATGTTGAAGTAGGTTTCACATTTGTTAGCAAAATAGTCGGCATAATATTTCACTTTAAAGTAGGCTGCGCTTGCATTAGCAGAATTCTCTGGTGAAAAATGCGTGTATTGAAATATTAACTTTGGTTTGTTTCTTCTCCCCAGCTGAATTTCCTGTTGTTGAATTCACAGAATTTTCAATGCACATGGTAAAAGATGGATTCAAGGAGATCGTCAACATTGACATTTCACCTGTGGTGATTGAAGCCATGAGGAAGAAATATGCTCTTATACCTCAGTTGAAATGTATCCAGACACCATTAGTGAGAGCTGGATAAAATGGTTAAGCTGCAAGCCTGGAGGGAGAAGAGAGGGAGGGGGAGAGGGATATGGGGGGGGAGAGAGAGAGGGGAGAGAGAGGAGAGAGAGAGAGAGAGAGAGAGAGAGAGAGAGAGAGAGAGAGAGAGAGAGAGAGAGAGAGAGAGAGAGAGAGAGAGAGAGAGAGAGAGAGAGAGAGAGAGAGAGAGAGAGAGAGAGAGAGAGAGAGAGAGAGAGAGAGAGAGAGAGAGAGAGAGAGAGAGAGAGAGAGAGAGAGAGAGAGAGAGAGAGAGAGAGAGAGAGAGGGAGGGAGGGAGGGAGGGAGGGAGGGAGGGAGGGAGGGAGAGGGGGGGAGAGGGGGGGGGGAGGGAGGGAGGGAGGGAGGGGGAGAGGGGGAGAGGGGGAGCGGGGGAGGGAGAGGGAGGGGGCGAGGGAGGGGGCGAGGGGGAGGGAGAGGGAGAGGGAGAGAGGGGGAGGGGGAGGGGGAGGGGGAGGGGGAGGGAGAGGGAGAGGGAGAGGGAGAGGGAGAGGGAGGGAGGGGCCAAAGTTGACCTCAGAGACAAATCACATGTATCATCCCAAATGAAAAGAAAAGGTGGGAACATAAATGAGGCAAATGTGGACTGTGTACATAGTGAGGGAAGGAAAAGAATGGGATGATGGTCGATGGCGAAGGTACAGGGTGCTAAGGTATATGCACTCTGTATGTGCAGGAGGGAAGGACAAATATGCAATGCATATGGGGGTCAGAGCCTGCTTGCTGTCTAGAAGGGATGTAGAATGTGGTGTGCCGGCGAGTATGGCAATGTGGCGCATCTCAAGATGCTCTCCATTTGCTTGATGTCAGAGAGAGATTTCCCATTCGACGGCATTTCTTATGTGTGCAATTTATGGTACAACATTTCCTTAATTCAGTTGTATGGATATGAGGATGGATGCCACAAACATGTCATGCTTTGAGAATGGATCTTTTGATTGTGTCATTGACAAAGGTAACATGCAAGTGCTTGCAGGTCTTTTGCATGTTTCGCAGTAACCTAAGTTGTAAACATCCATTTGTTGCGATTGAGTATGCGATTGTTTCCAGGTACTCTGGATGCAATAATGGTAAGTTACAAGTATTTAATGTTCTATTTTTAGCAGCACAAGGCTTGCTTTATAGTATTTTCACTTATTATGAGACACTGTGTGGGCTATGCCAGTGTGTAGTAGGTGGGCCTTATAATGTAGCAATGATGTTAGCTGAAATTACAAGGTAAGGTTGTTCAAACTCACACTTTCTATTTTCTGAAGCTTTTCACTTCCATTTATAATGCTCTTTTTGATTGCTGACTTCAGAATATTAAAAAGCTCTGGTGTTTACATGCTGGTATGAGTGGGTTTTTTTTCTTTCAGTTATACTGTCCTTTAAGCTACTCATCAGAGATTGCAGATTAGTTTTGCAGGACCATACATAGTTTTGCCATTGTTAAACACAGATGCTTTCGGCTGGAGCATTGATTCTTATGCTTTATGTAAGCATTTCTTTCTGTCATGCTCCTCCTTTATGGCGTGCAGTCCTCAGTTTCTGGTTAAAGAACTCGTTAACGAAGTTGATACTTTACAACATTCCCAAATAGTCTTTTCTGTAAAAGTGGCTGTCCTATTTTGTTGGGAGTCTTTTACTTGTTCATAAGAAAGATACAGATAACAGCAGTCTAGAAGGTATTTGGCCTTCTTTTTTCTTCCTGGATTCGATCGAAGATGTAAGTATGGGTGCACAGGAACAGATCACAGAGGAGGTTGTTAAACATGGCCACAGCTATGGCAGATGTACAGAGAGAGGCTCAGTTGAAGCAGAGGGTGAATGAGATAGGGTAGGACTAGAGTAGTTCATTCACATGGTCAAAATTAAGGGAGATGATATGAGGGTTAAAAAAAGATGTGTGCACGTTGACTCCTTCATTAGATAGGATGTAGTTACACAAAAGATGCAGAGGGAGCTTGAGGACGATAAGAATGTATAAAGGCTTTAAGGATGACTAAGACGTGGATAAGCTTGTTGATCAATGGGCAAGCTTTTAATGAAGGAAATTGTCTTAGGAATGGCTTTGGGACCTTGTAGGTGCCTTAGGATTTATTTTATCAACAATCTTCTCTTAAGCCTAGTTTCACCACAAGTTTCATTGAGCAATTGAGGAGTGTGTATGGACATGTAGCCTCGAAGAAGAGGAACAAACTTGGTGTGAAGCGTGTTAGTGATCTTGTGTTTCTCAGTGCCAATTTGAGGATGCTTCGGAGGACTCAATGCATGGAAGGAGATTCTTTCGGAGAATTGGGGGTAGAGCAAGGGTTGGACCAAGTGCCAAATGAAGAATATGAAGAGGTAGAAACCATTGATTGTGTTGCAAAATATAACTTCCCACTTGGGCTCCCCATAGTCATGTTGTAGTCTCTAGATTTTCAGATTTTACTATCTAGAATGTACAATGGTTTTTTTTGTCGATGGATAGTATGATGTAACATCTTTTTGTTCTCATGGTAATGCGATATCACATATGATGGATAGTATGATGTAACATCTTTCTGTTCTCATGGTAATGTGATATCACATGTCAGTTGATCATCGACTCTTGAGTCTTAGCTCCTTTTTTGCACTACTACAAGGAACCCAATTAACCTATGATTGACTGCAATATGAGTTTCAATACATACTCAAGACAAAAGAAGATGGGATTCTTGTGATGCTCAAGTGTTAACAATATATCTTTGGTGGTTGGAAGATCCACAAACCTCGTATAAGATGTTTTAGAATTTCTAAAGAAGCATAAGAAATCCTTGAACATTTATTCTCTTTTGCAACATAGCAAGGATGTATTGAAATTTGATATGAGGATGAATGAAGGAGAATTATGTAGGAGCATAAGGAGAGTAAAGCCAAGGCATGTGTGATCTGCACCTAGTGGCCGTCGACCTACGGAAAGAAAGTGAATGAGAGAGACTCCAGATAGAGATCCTAAAATATAATCTTCGGTGCTCAGTTCCTCACTATATAGAAAGCAAGTGAAAACGCCTTAGCCTAGCCACCTATGCATCCCATTATAAATAACGAGATGATGTCACCCACCATGCTCAAGAAGGTGTTTGCCATACCTCGTCGTATCCTGATCCGTATCATCATATGATCTACCAATCTCAATCTCCTCCGAATCTAAGCTGTCCATGATATCAAGCTTCTCCATGTCATATGCCTCACATTGTTGGGATTGTGTACGTGCATTGAAGTCCCCAATGAGGAAGATGTCACCTAGTGTGGAATAATGAACTATGTCCTCTCATAGTGGAGTGTATTGTAAATCAATATCTTGAACGTGACCACCCCATCATGTTTGGCATATGATGGACCTCGTGCGGCAAAATAGCATATAGCAATGTAAATCCATCTCCGCATGGTGAGCTCAATGCAAACCCACATATATCGTGCCTCATCTCTCTTCAAAATGTGGATTTGTCTCTGGATGCCAAGTTTGAACAAAATCGCTACACCACCCGACTCGTATGAAGTGGCTTGTCAGGTAGTGGTCCTAAAAGTGGACTTCCACTGAAATTCAATTATAGGGACCCTCTGTCTTGGCTCTCAAGTATCTCTGTGATGCAAATAAAGTCATGTGCAGCGAGTAGGTCTTCTAAGCGATTTGGTCTTGTCCACAATGCCCCATTGCAGTTCCAAACTGCTACCTTGAGATATATGTCCTGATGTAGTGCTGTCTCATAGGCCATGAAGCCCTATTTAGTAGGGATCCCATCTATGGAAACCTTATCATCTTGATAGAAAGCTTTTTTTGCTTCTCTCCTTGCCTGTAGTATTCAATCTGCATTTTTGTGACGTCTTCATCCATAAATAAGGATGTTCCTCGAAGGTTTCGTAATGCAGATTGCTTTTTGAAGCAAGTGGTTCTCTCCTATGTTGTGCTTGTCTGCAATATTAGAGCTCTAGGTTTTGTGTTGTCTTTGCAAACTCCATGCACATGTTAATGACATGTCACTATATCTTAGTTGGTAACATAATTGTGATGCATCTCATCTTCCTTTAGGTAGACTTGTAATCCTCACGTGTAGATGACGTAACTTTCTGAGTCTCTCCTCTTCAAGTGTGTTCTGTACTCGGATGTATTCATTTCTTATTGCATTTTCTTTGATCTCTTTCTTTACATTTTTGCTCACTATTTCTACCCAACTATTTTGGGTTGACTTCACCTATGCTCGTATGCAATATTAGAGCTCTAGGTTTTGTGTTGTCTTTGCAAACTCCATGCACATGTTAATGGCATGTCACTATATCTTAGTTGGTTACATATCTGTGATGCATCTCATCTTCCTTCAGGTAGACTTGTAGTCCTTATGTGTAGACGACGTAACTGTCTGAGTCTCTCCTCTTCAAGTGTGTCTTGAACTCGGATGTATTCATTTCTTATTGCATTTTCTTTGACCTCTTTCTTTACATTTTCGCTCACTATTTTTACCCAACTATTTTGGGTTGACTTCACCTATGATTTGATTTGTTCTCGGATATTCGTCTTCCATTCTTTTTTTATTTCTTTCTTGAGATCATCTAGATTTGTGATTTCTCCTTCTTCTTTGGAGATCTTCAAGTAGATAATTTCTTCTTGAAGGGGATGTGTTTCAATCTTCCATTCGTCTCGCTCCTCTTTGATCTCTTTAATTTGATCTTTCAAAGATTTAATCCTTTTGAAGGCTCTTCTCATTTTTTTATTGAGAGCTTTGTTTGCTTCTTTTTTCAGTTCTTTGATAGATTTATTGATCATCTCTTCCACATCTTTTTTTTTTCTAGTCTTGCTATTCTCTTTTCTCTTCAAGAGAAGTAACCCTAGCATGATGCAAGCCTCTTGACCAAAGAGAGAGAAACTGTTGGTGCATTTTACCCAAGCCTACATGCTTGATATATTTGATATCATCCTCATTTGTAAGTCACATGAGTAGTCATGTGAACACCTCTTGTAAAAGATTTCATTTTTATCTCTTGTAATTTGAAAAAGAAAAAAGGAAAAGGATGGCTTACCTCATGCATGATGTAAAAGCAATTTCGTGGCTCTAACTACCAAAACCCACGACTTTTTGAGCTGAGGGAATATCTCCTAACTTTGGGGATCACTTTTAGGTGGAGCCATTCGAATTCGAATTCAAAACTCCCTCCAAGAATAGCTATAAAAGGAGCAAGAAGGAAGAGGTGATTAGCAAGCCTTGTACGTGACCACTTCATGTCATTTTGTAGAGATTGAAGAGCTTAATCCATAGCTCTATCATTCTACTCTCATTGTGCAAAGATTCATTGCCAATGTGGTTGTAATCATATATGAATTTATACATTTATCATCATTCACTTCTCTGTTTTGTTCTCTTCTATACTCACTCAGAGTAGTACCTTCAGAAGGTCATATCTCGAGATCTACTGGTCCTTTTTCAGTGATTTAACGTGCGTTGGATAGCTCTTACTGTCTAGTTTCTGCATATCAATTTTCAAGGTCATTGGATTTATAGTTTTGGAGATATTTGCATTTTACTTCTCACTGGTCTATCTCTGCAGAGCCCCGAGAATGGTGGGCATGTTCCAGAAATTGATAAATCTTGTTCTCAGTGCTCAGTCCATCATTTGAAGTGTTTTAACTTGGATTGGGAAGCTTGCTAAGTCTATTTGCTATGCCCAAAAAGGAATTTTTCAAATTCTTACCAAGTTGAGAGCACTGTTCATTTTTTCCAGCAGGTGTATGTCCAAAAATAGCAAGTTTTGGGAGCTAGTCATTTCGCAACTAGTCTGTCTTGACTTAAACTTTTGGGATACATGTTCCAAAGTACTTGGCTGATATTTTGGTGGATTTAGGAAGCTTAAAGGGTCTACTAATCAACTCTGAAGTCTCAGTTGGCTGGTGTGAAGCTGGTTGTAGCAGCACCTACTCATCTTTGGATTGCATCCACCATCTCTCTTCACAGTGGTATCAGAGCATAGTCAAGCAACATGGGAGATGGATTTCCATCAACAATTGACAAATTGGATCGAAACAACTACCCGGCATGGTCTCTAAGGATGGAGGCTTACCTTCAAGGGAGGAATCTATATGGATTCATATCCGGAGATGAAGCAATGCCAACCATGAGGAACAAAGGGCAACCATCACATGAAGAAGTGGAAGGACTTTCGAATTGGTGTTCGAAGGATGCACTTGCAAGGTCCTATATTCTAAACTCAATCTCTGATTTTCTTTTACCTCATGTCAAGGGATGCAAGACATCAAGAGAGACTTGGAATGCATTTGCTTCTTTCTTCTCTTCCAACACTCGAGCAAGGAAGAACCAATTGTGGATGGAGTTCACAACAATGAAGAAAAGCCCGAAGCAAAATGTGATTGATTATGTCACAAAGATGAAGGAGATTTCCGACGAACTTGGAAGCATTGGAGAGGTAATTGAAGAGGAGCAAATCATAAGACAAATCATGAATGGAATCAAAGCAGACGACAAGTGGGAGTCATTCACAACAGCCATGGATTTATACATGGATATGCATGTACCCGACCTCAACACACTCATGGCCAACTCTTCACTCATGAAGCAAAGATTAGCAAAGGTGGTGAGTCCTCAAGAGGTAATCAAACTTCTTCCTTATATTCTGATAAAGCTAAGGTCAAGGACAAGTCAAAGAATAGGAAGAATGAAGATGAAGGAAGCTCTTTCCAAGCAAACTTTGCAGGTAGAGGAAGAGCTAGAGGAAGAGGCAGAGGTGGAAAGCAAGGCAGGGGGAGATTCCAATCATCTCAACCTTGCAACATATGTGGCTTATCTAACCATACTACTGAAGAATGTTTCAGGAACCCGAGGAACTCAAGAGGAAGAGGATTCAATAGAGGTGGCTATGGATCAAATAGAGGTAGATACAATGGAGGCTACAACAACAACAACTACTACAACAACAATTACAACAACAACAACAACTATCAAAGTGGCCATAGAGGAAGAAGAGATTACAATAACTATGCAGAGGACCAAAGTCAAGAAGATTCATTATTGATTATGAATCTATCAGCGAAGAAGGGTAAGGATGATGATCACATATTTTACATTGATTCGGGATGCTCGAACCATGTAGCAGGAAATGTGGCTTTACTTTTTGATTTGGAAGATCCTCATAACAAGCATGAAGTGCAGACAGGAGATGACACAAAGCATTCAGTGGACAAGATAGGTAATGTGAAGACATCAGATGGGAATATGAACCTCATAAGGAAAGTCTTGTACGTCCCTACAATTACCAAAAATTTAATAAGTGTTGGACAGATTGTTGAAAAAGGATTGTAGGTTAGATTCAACCGATTTGGAGCATATGTTGAAGACCCAAGGCAAGGCTTTCGAAGGATTGCCAAAGGAGAAAAGACAGGAAGGCTTTTCACTTTTGAAGTGGAAGATACAAAGAACATAGCTTTGTTTAGCTATGGATCTCAAACTCTTACAGAGTTGGAGGTATGGCACAAAAGGCTTGCTCACATTGGTGAGAGGACACTCAAACAAATTTGCAGGGACCAAAGTGTACTTGGTTTGCCTAATATCACAAGGCAACACATGATTTATAAGTGTGAAGCTTGTCAACTCGGCAAGGCTCATAGACAACCTTTCAATAAGAAAGGAGATATGTATCAAAATCCTTTGGATCTAGTGCACACGGATGTGTGGGGTCCAAGTAAGGAGCCATCTATATCAGGCTCAAGATATTATGTGCCTTTCATAGATGATTGTAGCAGGTGGACCATTCTGTTTTTCATGAAGCACAAGGATGAAGTGTTTAATTGCTTTAAGAAGTATATTGCTCTTGTTGAAAACCAAACAGGTAGGACTTTAAAAAGACTCAGATCAGATTGTGGAGGAGAATACTTCTCTTCTGAATTTGATGCCTTCTTGCATGAAAGAGGCATTAAAAGGGAAGTCACTACAAGGTATACACCCGAACTCAATGGTGTAGCAGAGAGGAGGAACAGAGCTATTGTCGAAGCTGCAAGGTCCATGCTCAACGAAAAGGGATTACTGAACTACCTATGGGCAGAGGCTGTGTCGACAGCCACATATCTCATAAATAGACTTCCATCTAAGTCACTAGATGGAACCACTCCATATGAAGTGTGGAATGGAAGAAGACCTAGTCTAGAGCATTGTAAAATCTTTGGATGCTTAGCCTATGCTCACATTCCTTCTCAAGTAAGAGGGAAATTGGATCCCAAGGCAGAGAAGTGCGTATTCATTGGTTATGATCAAAACCAAAAAGGATATAGATTGTACAATCCAACCAATAAAGGATTTTCTGTGAGTAGAGATGTAATTTTTGATGAAAACAAATCATGGTTTGATGATGACAGGAAAGTGAAGCTTCCATATGACTTGGATGAAGATTTTCCATCACTTCAACCAAAGGAGCCAAAGCACATTGAAGAAAGTGATTCGGAGATTGACCTAGAAGAGTTGGAAAGACTAAAGCTATGGAAGAACAAAGGTAAAGCAAAGATGCAGGATGCTACATATGGACCGGAGAGCTCACATCAACCACTTAGAAGGTCTTCAAGGGAGAAGAAGAAACCAGAGAGGTTTGGTTATGATACTTCTTTGGTCACCAAGCACTCAATCTACATTGCAAAGGATTCAACCAATGAAGAACCTACCACATTTGAAGAAGCACAAAGCAAGAAAGCTTGGAGAGATGCAATGGATGAAGAAATGGAAGCCTTGAAGGAGAATGACACTTTGGAGCTTGCACCTAACAAGCCATCTATGAAGATAATCGGATCTCGATGGATATACGAAATCAAGAGGAATCCAGATGGAAGTATAAATAGACACAAAGCAAGGTTAGTTGCTAAAGGGTTTGCTCAAACCCATGGTATTGATTATGAGGAGACTTTCTCTCCTGTTGCAAAAATGCCTACAATTAGGGTTCTCATAAGTCTTGCTGCATCTAGAAATTGGAATCTCTATCAACTTGATGTAAAGAATGCTTTCTTGAATGGATGGATTTCTGAGGAAGTGTATATGGCACAACCTCCTGGATATGAGGATGCACATCATCCTAACTATGTATGCAAATTAAAGAGAGCTTTGTATGGATTGAAGCAAGCTCCAAGAGCTTTGAATTTCAGATTGGTGACTTATTTGCAGGACCAAGGATTCAAAGCTAGCAAGGCGGATACCTCTTTGTTCATAAAGAGGAATGGATCTAAAGTGATCTATTTATGTGTGTATGTTGATGATATTATTATCACAGGCAATGATCTTGAAGGAATCAAACAGGTAAAGAGTCAAATGAAGGAGGAGTTCAAAATAAGTGACCTCGGACCACTCACTTATTTTCTTGGATTGGAGTTGATCTACACAGATTCAGGTATATACATCACACAAAGGAAGTATGTCCATGACATGCTCGTCAAGTTCAAGATGGAAAATACCAAGTGTGCAGGTACACCTATGGAGCAAAATCATAAGCTTAGTGCTTATGAAGGAGAGCCAATTGAAGACATCACAAGCTATCAAAGCTTGGTTGGAAGTTTGAACTATGCAACACTCACAAGGGTGGATATACGCTATAATGTTAGCATATTGAGTCAGTTTATGCATAAGCCGAGAAGACCACATATGGAAGCGGCCAAGAGAGTCCTCAAGTACCTAAAGGGGACCATGAATGAAGGTTTGTTTTATTCATATACTTCAGATATTGAGCTAAAGGTCTACTCAGATGCAGATTGGGCCAGATCTAAAGATGATAGAAGAAGCACATCCGGGTATATATCATTTGCAGGTTCAAAAATCATTTCTTGGTCATCGAAGAAGCAACCAACCGTGGCATTATCTTCTACTGAAGCTGAATATAGAGGTTTGGCTAATGCAACTCAAGAAATCATGTGGTTAAAGTCTTTGTACACAGATCTTGGACTTCATTCTTCAAAACCTCACATTTTTGGTGACAACACAAGCTCACTACATCTAGCAGCGAATCCGGTATACCATGCTAGAACCAAGCATATTGAAGTCCACTACCATTATGTAAGGGAGAAGCTAATGAGCAAGGATATTCAACTATCCTATGTCTCTACAGATATGCATAGTACAAAGTGAGTTTTAAAAACGAGTTTTAAAAACGGGTTTTAAAACGTTTAGTACGTAGAGTACTAAAAAAATGGAAATAAAAAACGAGTATTATATTTCTTCGCAACATCTTTATTTTTATTTTTAAAATAACCCATGAATAATGCATATCTAGCATTCTTTTACATATCTAGTGCTAAAAACACATAAAGAAACTTGATCTACTACCTTATTGAAGACAGTATTTACCATGATCCGCGAGCGTCGACATGTATGTTTGCCCGCATGGATCATGGTTACAGTGCTCTCAAATGATGGAGACATATGCATATTAGCTATTTGAATTAATTGAATATGAGCAATCAACTCTTTCACGGTTTTTTGAGGTATGCAAGGGCATTTCCCAATGCCTTTATCTCCAAACCCAAGGAGATGAGCTTTCATGCTGCATGCAGTATGCTTAACCGCCATAAACACCCATGCAATAATTGCATTGCCAAGAGGTAGGGTTATTTTCACATAGTTATGATGATATCATGAACTCTGTGCATGATGAAAGCTAATGGATAGTTAGGCGAAGCTGATGGCTTTTTATCTCTCTTTTTATGTGTGTGAAGCAGAATCCTAACTTCTGTAAGGGCTGAACTTTGAAGACTTAAAAGTGAATACTAAAAGGTCAATGGTGAACCAAAGATGCTCAAAGGAATGCTGAAGGGAAGCAAGCAAGGGTGCTAAAGGGAGTGCACAGAATAAAACATTTCTCACATATTGAAAACAGGAAAAAAAAAAACACTAAAAAATAACCCTCACATGATAAAAAACGTTTTTACCTATCAAAAAAACGTATTAGTACGTTTAGAACGTTCTAGAGTATAAAACCTTTTTTATTTTTCATAAAAAACGCGTTTTTTTTAACTATGCAGATATGCAATGTGCAGACATGTTGACTAAAGCTCTTGATGGTACAAAGTTAAGTAGATTCAAGTTGATGATTGGCTTGCAGGAAATCAAGGACAATTGAAGACTTATTTGGAGGTCAAGCATGTTAGGCTTGAGGGGGAACTTTTGGTGCATTTTACCCAAGCCTACATTCTTGATATATTTGATATCATCCTCATTTGTAAGTCACATGAGTAGTCATGTGAACACCTCTTGTAAAAGAGTTCATTTTTTACTCTTGTAATTTGAAAAAGAAAAAAGGAAAAGGATGGTTTACCTCATGCATGATGTAAAAGCAATTTTGTGGCTCTAACTACCAAAACCCACGACTTTTTGAGCTGAGGGAATATCTCCTAACTTTGGGGATCACTTTTAGGTGGAGCCATTCGAATTCGAATTCAAAACTCCCTCCAAGAATAGCTATAAAAGGAGCAAGAAGGAAGAGGCGATTAGCAAGCCTTGTACGTGATCACTTCATGTCATTTTGTAGAGATTGAAGAGCTTAAACCATAGCTCTATCATTCTACTCTCATTGTGCAAAGATTCATTGCCAATGTGGTTGTAATCATATATGAATTTATACATTTATCATCATTCACTTCTCTGTTTTGTTCTCTGCTATACTCACTCAGAGTAGTACCTTCAGAAGGTCATATCTCGAGTTCTATTGGTCCTTTTTCAGTGATTTAACGTGCGTTGGATAGCTCTTACTGTCTAGTTTCTGCATATCAATTTTCAAGGTCATTGGATTTATAATTTTGGAGATATCTGCATTTTACTGCTCACTGGTCTATCTCTGCAGAGCCCCGAGAATGGTGGGCATGTTCCAGAAATTGATAAATCTTGTTCTCAGTGCTCAGTCCATCATTTGAAGTGTTTTAACTTGGATAGGGAAGCTTGCTAAATCTATTTGCTATGCCCAAAAAGGAATTTTTCAAATTCTTACCAGGTTGAGAGCACTGTTCATTTTTTCCAGCAGGTGTATGTCCAAAAATAGCAAGTTTTGGGAGCTAGTCATTTCGCAACTAGTCTGTCTTGACTTAAACTTTTGGGATACATGTTCCAAAGTACTTGGCTGATATTTTGGTGGATTTAGGAAGCTTAAAGGGTCTACTAATCAACTCTAAAGTCTCAGTTGGCTGGTGTGAAGCTTGTTGTAGCAGCACCTACTCATCTTTGGATTGCATCCACCATCTCTCTTCACAGAAACTAGGGTTCCGGGCAAGTTGGGGGGGGGTGTAAGATCGGGCAAGGGCGTGTACATGGGTGTATCTTCTGTCTATCAGAGAAGATAAAAGTGCTGAAAAAGAAACTGGTAAAGCTGATACATATCTCCGTGATATGCGTGTGGAGATACCCATGAAAGTGGGGGGGTGTATGGAGTGCGATATCTATGATAGTCTATGTGCAAAGGGGTATTACAACAAGCATGGGAATGCATGTGAAACGACTAACTAGCTCCATCCTGTGCTAGTGGGCGGGTCTAAGATGTGATACATAGGTGGAGGTGGAGTCACGGCCATCGTGATAGCTGCAGCGGGATCAGCCATGATCTGGAATCGTCTCTCCTCCATGGCGCGATGGTGACGAGCCTGGATCTCTGCAATCTGATGTCGGTGATGTCTCGGGGCCCGATATCCTCTAGCACGGGGTCGTCTCCTAGCTCGAGCAGTCTGAGCCTCCTGAAGAGTCACCCCTCTCAGTGTGTGGCCTGAGGGGGGGAGGGCTGCGGCACGTCGTGGAATAAAGAACTCAGTGAGCTTACTCTGTCTCCCTCCTGTATGGGTTGCTACAGTAGGCTGGAGTAGGGAATCTCTGTGACTCTGTATCTCTAGTAGGAATCGCCCGAGCTGTCGCTGGTCTCTAGAGTCCATGATCTCTCGGAGGGTGGGCTGCCCTGTAAATAGAGTCCCGTATCTAACTCTGATGCCATCATATGTGCTACATCTGCATACAAAGTGCTCCTCATCCTCCATCTCTACTCTGCAAACCTTGCATATCCGCTCCTCTCTGGGAATGTCTGCGGCTCTTCCCATCTCAATCTCTAGTCTATGTGACGAGACTCTCAACTGGCCAATCGCTACCCTCCAGTTATGAGGCATGTAAGTATCCATGTAACATGGCCGCCGGATGAAACCGTCCGCTAGGATGTCTAAGAACTGGTCTCGATAGTGCAATAGTCTCGATCCCATGTGTGGTGTGTGCCATGTCTGAGTAATGTAGAGCTGCCAAAGATCCTGTCTCAGCACAACATTCCTCTCATGACGAGAGAGGTGGATGTGAGGTGAGTCTAGGTCGTACTGAAAAGGCGGCAATCTGTCCATATCAAGCGCATGACTATCAAACCATACTCTAACCTGAGTGTACCAAGCTCTCTCATATCCTGACTCTGATATCTGTATAGATGCCTCAAAAGCTCTGCGTGTGAGTCTGTCTGTAGGGAGCTCCCTCATCCTCTGAATAAAGCAGATAGTCTGGAATAGTGCATCTACTACCATGGGTGGTGCAGCTAGCTCTTCCCTGATGATGTCATGTGGTACCGACTGTTTCCCGCGAAATAGTCGTGAGATCATACGTACCTGGGGCCTCTCGATCGCACTCCACTGGGTGACTCTGAGGCCTGGGGCCCAAACTGTCGCAGCATACATCATAGCTGGTCGGACTAGTGTGTCAAATAGCCACCCCTTCGTGCGGGGCTCCTCGAAGTGTGCCTGGTGACATCTCCGCTCTAACATGGCTAAAGCTACATATCCTCGTGTGAGTCTATCCGTGGCTGCCTGTCTCATGCTGAAGGGGCCAGGTAAGCTCGTGAATGTGACTCCAAGGTATACATAGGAAGTGACCACCTCAATCTGTCCACCGCCGGCTGTGAATCTTGCTCCATTCCTCACCAAGGGGGAGGTGTGGAAGATCATGACCTTGGTCTTGCCAAGGTTTACTGTCAAGCCCTTCTGTGTACAAAACTCATCGAGGGCATCCAAGTGGCGCTGTAATCCATCGGGTGACTCTGAAATCAAGACAATGTCATCGGCATATAATAAAATGTGGACAGGTGTACCTGCGAGGTCTTCACCCTCTCCTCCAGCTCGGAGAATGTAGTCCTCAATCTCATCGATTTAGAGACCAAATAGAGTGAGAGAGAGCGGGCAGCCTTGCTTAACACCGATGGTGCTAGCAATGGCCTCAAACATACCTCCTGGACACTGTACTCTCCCAGTCACATGCTCATAGAGTGCATAGATGGCCCAAATCATCCCTGATGGTACTCCCAAGCTCTGAAGGCGTTGTAAGAGCCTCTCTCGTGGCACTATATCGAAAGCTTTGCGGAAGTCCACAAAGCAGCAATATAGTCTCTTGTTCCGCACCTTTGCCCCATCAATGAGGCAGCGCAAAATGAAGATGTGATCAATAGTAGAGAAAGCTCCCCGAAAACCTTCCAGGCCTCGTGCTCGTAGCCCCTCAGTCTCTGCGTATGAGCTGAGCTCTGCCTCAAGTATGGCACCGTATAGTTTTGCCATGGTGTGGCCAATCATGATGGTCCTGTAATTCCCTGGATCGAGGGTGTGGCCAGATTTGTGGATAGGCACAATGGTGTGCCTAGTCCACTCCTCTGGGAAGCCCTCCCCTATAGCCCAGTTGAAGGCATGTGCAATCAACGGGGCTATAGTGGAGGCTGCATATATAAGATGCTCGCTTTGCAATCCCGTATGGTCTATCGAACGTCCATGTCGCAGTCGTCCTATGGCCCTCTCAACCATCTTTGCTGTGAAAAGAGAAGAACTAGTAGGGCGAGGCTCAACTGGCTGGGGAATGGGAGGCTGCCCAAGCACCTCATATAATCTCTGAGCATAATCATGCCATGTATGTAGGTCCCCAATAGGTGTGGTCGGGAGTGGCTCTCGTAGGGTACGCCATGCTGCGGCACTGTCCATACTCATAAAGAGATGGTATAGCTCAAGCACCTGTGCCTCCTCAAAGGCTCGCCTCTTCCGACGTGTGAGAGTCTTCATCTGTCCCATGGCCTGTCTCTCTGTGATCTCTCCCAATGCTCGCTGAGCTCGTAGTCGGCGGTAAGTATCTCTGCATTCCTCATCATACCAACGATGTTGTGGCATAGTCCCGGGAGGAGGTGTGTGACCAGAATGGATGGTGTGTAGGAAGGAGCTTATGGCGGATGTCTGAAGAACTGATGCTATCTGTGAGGTGAGTAGGGATAGTGGAGTGTCAGGGTGAAGCAAGAGAAGACCCTTCTCGACTTGGGCCGCATATATGTGAGCTAGCTCGTGTGTGAAGTGGATGGTGGTGTGTGGGATGCGTGCTTCGGGTGTGCGTGTAGGGGTGTCTCCCTTGAGGGAGAGAGCGAGGTATGCGTGATCGGCCCCAATGGGGATTGGTTCGGATGGTGAATGAGGTAAGTAGGTGAATGGCCTCTCTAGATCCCAAGACATAATCTATTGAACTTCCCCTTCCATCTGTGACTGAGTGTGGTATGCATGTCAATCCTCCTTAGGTAGGCCACTGAGCCATCCCATTATAGATAACGAGATTATGTCGAGAGCCTAGTCTGAGTAAGTGAGTGCCATAATGAGTGTGTGTAGAGTCAGCTGAAGCTCGAGCTGGAGACTCATCCTCTATGGTACATAGTATCTGTGGGTCTTCTGGGTCAATTATCTCACACTGATCATTGCTTGTCCTTGCATTGAAGTCTCCCATAAGGAAGACTTCCCCTAATGCAGAGTACTCTGTAATCTCTTCTGACAAGCAAGTGTATGGTGAGTCCTCCTCTCGATCTATGATAGCGAATCGCGAGCTAGAAGGAGCAAAGTAGCATAAAGCTATGAAGATGATCCCCTCCTGTGAGAGCTTGAGTCGGATCCAAAGATATCTTGCCTGTGAGTCACGTGTGACTATCTGTATCCTGCTCTGAAGTCCATCTCTGAAGAGTATGGCTACTCCTCCTCATCCTCTGGTGGTGTGCTAACGTGTACACTCTCTGTACGTGGACTCCCACTGGAAACCGTGGACTCGAGGTAGGCACCGGTCCGGGCTCTCATGTGTCTTTGTGAGCATAATGATGTCTTTGCCTTTGCGCACCTCTTCCAACCTCTCTGGGTGTGTCCATAGATCTCCATTGCAGTTCCAAACTGCAAGGTGTATCTCCTCGAGTGTCTCACAGGCCGTGAATCCCTATGGGATGGCCTTGCCATCAATGATGTTACGACCATCTCTGTATGAAGCCTTCTTTCCTTCTTTGCGAGCTTGGTGTACTCTCGGCATGCATGCCTGGTGGTGTGCTACTTGCATGGGTGTGAGATCGTCATCAAGGTAGATGGGGGGGCCATCAAGTGCTCTCATAATCATCCTCTTGCGTAGGAAAGTAGATCTTACATCTTCTGAAGGGAAATGTAGAATGAGAGCTCTATTCTTCGTGGGGTCTTGTCCCGTTCTCCAAGACTTGATAAATGGAGGGGAGTCCTCTTTGTAGCCGAGCATCCTGCATAGTGTCTTCCCGTCGGACTCGGGTGTAGAGCCTTCTTTTTTTACAATGCCCGTGATGCGTACATTGAGACGACGGGCATGTCTCATCTTTTCTTCTTCAATGGTGGTGTGCACGATGAGTGCTTCTTTCTTTTGTGCTTCCTCTTTGGCTTCTTTTTTGATGTTCTTTTTCATTATGTCGATCCATCCTTCTTTGGTAGCTTCTAATTTGTTTTCCATGCTCCCGGTCAAAGCTTTGGTGAGTTCATCTTTTAGAGCTTCTGCCTTGTTCATATTAATCTCTCCCTCTTCGGGTGTGAGAGAGACCATTGAAGCTTTGAGGAGCTCCAATTCCTCTTTCATGTTTGCCCTTTCCTCAGCCCATTCTTCTTTTTCTTTGTTTCTCTCCCTCTCACTCTCTTCTTTCTCTTTCTACCATGCTTCCCTCTCCTTATGATATGTTTCTAGTTCCTTCTCGAGCTTTGAGAGGCGGTTGATGATGGCCGTGATAGTGGAGTCCACCATCTTCTTGTTTTCTTTGATAACTATGGTCAGTTTGTCCTCCATTTTCATCAAATTGTCCTTCTTACCCGTAGCGCTCATTGCATTCGAAGATGAAAAAATGCTCAGTGTGCTGAGCCCAAAGACTTGCGATGAAGACGGGAGCGCGCTCGATGCGCGATGGAGCAAGGGGGAGAGGGCTCGGGGCGGCAGCTCCCTTGGCACGAACCCGAGCTCCTGAACATGACGGATGTGGATCCCATTGCTTCTCTAAGCAGATAACGATGAGCACGAACCCTCGCTGGCCAGAAGATGATGAGCGGGAACCCTAGCTCAGAGATGGTGAGCGCAAATGCACAGCAGAGATGGCGAACCCTAGCGTGAGCTCGAACGCAGCAGAGATGGAAAGCTCGAACGCGCCGCGCTCTCTGTGCTGCTTCCTGGTGGAGCGTGAGCCCTATAGATGGACCTCTCTGATGTAGCTCAACTCGTTGAAAGAACTGGGTAATGGTCTCCTCGGTACTCACCCGTGGCTGATGTATGTGCTGTAGTGACCGCTCTCGCCTCTCCTATGCTGCTGTGAGAAAGCATCCCAAGCGTCTCTGGTCTCCCATAGTCATGCACAGCTGGAATGACTCCTCGATCTGGAACTGTGCTCGTAGGTCTAAGTATGTTGGACATCTGATAACAAAATGCTCCTCACTCTCTACCTCTGTCTTGCATACTGGGCACCACCTCTCCTCACGGGGGACTCCCCTGGACCGACCCCTCTCAATCTCGAGCTGATGTGGTGAAACCCGGAGCTTCCCAATGACGACTCGTAGGTGGTGGGGAAGGTAGGTCTGCATGTATCTCGGAATCTCGATGAAGCCCGTGCCTGATATATGTAGAAAATGCTCGCGGTAGTAGAGCATTTTCGGTGGCAATGTACCCCTAGGGCTCACCCATGTCCTCTGTATGTATGTATGTATGCCATATCTCCTGACGAATGATCCTATTCCTCTCTTGATGAGAGAGCGACTAGGTGGGTGCATGAGAGTCGTACTGTAGTGGTGGTAGCCTGTCTATGCCAAAGCCATGGTGGGCAAGCCAGTCTCGTGTTTGTGCATACCATGAGGAGGTGTCCCCTGCTAATGCCATGTCACGTGATGCCTCGAAAGCACGATAAGCAATACGCTCTGTATCCATGCTCCGAAGTTTGTGTAATAGGCATACTGTCTTGAATAGTGCCTCAACTAGAATCGGTGGTGCAGCGAGCTCTGCTCTAATGATGTCATCTGGTACTGAAGGCTTACTGCGGATAAGTCTGGCAATCATGAGGATCTGTGGCCTCTCTAATGCTGTCCATACTGATGTAGCTAATCCTGGTCCCCATATGGCTGCCCCATACATGAGCGCTGGCGTAACCAAAGTGTCAAAGAGCCACCCCTTTGTGCGGGGCTCCTGAAAATATGCCTTGTGGCACTGTCTCTCCATCAAAGCTAGTGCTGCGTACCCACGTGTGATGCGGTCACGGGCTGCCTGAGCCATAGAGAAGACTCATGCTGCTTAAATGTCACCCCCAAGTAAACATATGATCCGACCACCTCGATCGGTCCACCTGTAGCTGTGAACAAACTATGTCTGCGTACCTGTGATGATGTATGAAAGATCAAGACCTTGGTTTTACCAAGGCTCACAGATAACCCTATGTGCCTGCAAAAGTCATCTAGGCCGTGTAGATGATGTTGTAGACCTTCTGCAAACTCTGAAACCAATACAATATCATCAGCGTATAAAAGAATATGGACAGTGGACCCGTGTACCTCAATGCCATCTCCCCCCTGTTGCTGTATGAAGTCCACTATCTCATCAATGTAGAGACCAAAGAGGGTGGGCGAGAGAGGGCATCCTTGCTTCACCCCGATAGTGCTAGCAAGTGGATCAGATAAGCCCCCTTGACATCTGACTCTACCAGATACTCTCTCGTATAAGGCGTAGATCCCCCATATCATGTCCTCCGGAGCTCTGATGTCAAGTAGTCGTCTGAAGAGTCGATCCCTAGGAACAGTGTCAAATGCTTTGTGAAAGTCCACAAAGCAACAATATAATCTCCTCTTCCTCACCCTGGCCTGGTCGATCAGGCATCTCAGAGTGAAGATGTGGTCAATGGTAGAGAAATCTCGTCTGAACCCTGCCTCTCCTAGAGCCCTGATGCCCTTCCTCTCAGCGAGAGTACTCAACTCTGTCTCTAGTACGGCCCCATATAACTTGGCCAATATAGGGCCAACCATGATCGTCCGGTATGTAGCTTGATCCATAGTGTCACCTGACTTATGAATGGGCACTATGGTGTGCTCAGTCCATGAGTCTGGGAACCCTTCAACTAATGCACGGTTGAAGAGATGGGCAATGAGCGGTGCGAGAGTCGTGCCTCCATAAATGAGGTGCTCTGCCTGTAAACCGAAATGATCATGGGCCCTTCCATGCTGCAGTCGGGCAATAGCACGTCCCACCATAGTGGGTGTGAAGAAGTCAGAGGTAGTAGGACGTGGGCTTTGCGGTCTGGGAATGGGAGGCTGGTCTGGGATCTCGTATAGGCTCCGTGCATAGCTATGCCAAGTGCTCGGGTCTCGGATAGGTGTCTGCTGTCTCCTCTCTCTCAAATGTCGCCATGCCACTACACTGTCTCGACTCATGAGCAAATGGTAAATATCCCAATACTGTCTCTCCTCCCAAACCCGCCGTTTGCGGCGAGTAAGGCTCTGCATGCGACGCTGTGCCTGTGTGTGTGTAATATCTCCTCTATGCTCTAAAATCCGTAGGTGCTTCCGCAGCTCGCGACAATCTGCATCATACCAACGGTTCTGGGGCATGGATCCTGTGCGTGGAGGGTGCATATGTGTGTGGTGTGGGAAGCTACGGAGAGCTGAGTCCATGTCGTATGCCTCGCACTGATGCGACTGAGTGCGGCCATTGAAGTCCCCCATAAGGAAAACTTCACCTAGTGTGCTGTAATGTAGTATCTCATCTGAAAGCGCTGTGTATGGTGAGTCTCTATCTCGGATCGGTCCCCCAAGATCCTGTCCTGCGTATCGAGATCCGCCTGGTGGGAAGTAGCATATAGCAATGTAAATCGAGCTCCCCTGTGCTATCTCCATGCGAACCCACATGTATCGTGCCTCCTCATCTCTACATATAATATGGATCCGGCTCTGTATCTCCTGTCGAAATACGATGGCCACTCCTCCCGATCCTCGCGCTGTACTCTGTCTCGTCGTTGTCCTGAATGCAGATTCCCAATGAAAACCTGCAACGCGTGGTAGACCTCTCTGTGGGCTCTGTGATGCACACAAAGTCATGTGATGCCAGGATCTCCTCGACTCTGTCTGGTCGTGTCCAAAGTGCCCCGTTGTGTCTCTGTGATGCACACAAAGTCATGTGATGCCAGGATCTCCTCGACTCTGTCTTGTCGCGTCCAAAGGCTCTCGTGTGTCTCTGTGATGGTAAAAGGCCTTCCTCCCCTCTCGACGCGCCTGGAGTATCTGTGGCATGCAAGCGCGTCGGTGTGCCACTTGCATACGCGTGAGGTCCTCGTCCATGTAGAGGGTGCCGCCGGGTAGTCCACGTAGTACTGATCGACGTCTAAAAAAGGCGGTCCGTGCCTCCTCAGAACTCATCTTGAGGATGAGTGCCCGCAAACGCGATGTATCCTTCCGAACCCTCCATGCGTCTGTGTAGGGCATGCTCTCGTATCCAAGTCTACGGCAAATGTCAGTGGCGTCTTTCTCGGGTGATACCCCTTCAGGTAGGCCCGTAATCCGAATGTGAAGTCTTCGAGTGTGTCGAAGCCTCTCCTCCTCAAGTGTATCCTTGACTCGTGTGAGCTCTTCTTTTTGCACGTCTTCCCTAACTTCCTTCTTAACCCTTTTGTGTACTACTTCCACCCATGACTCTCGAGTAGATTCTACCTCCGTTTTGATTTCCTTCTTTATTTCTTCCTTGAGTATCTCCACGTTGGAGATCTCCCCCTCTTCTTTCATGTGCTCATAAGCTGTCCTCCAATGGTCTCTTTCTTCTGTGAGAGTCTTCACTTGTTCTTCCAGTCCTTTGACTTTATTCATGACTTGTTCCTCGAGCCCTTTGAACTTTTCCATCATCTTTCGTATCTCCATATTGGGGTTGCAGTCTGCTTCCTTTTTGGCCTCTTTGAGAGCTTTAGCAATAAAGTCGTCCATTTGCTTCCGATCCATGGGAGCCATTTCAAGGTTTAGGATTAGGGCTCGGGTTAGGGTTAGGGTTAGGGTTAAGGTGGGGATTTAAGGTTTTGGCTTGAGCTTAAGGTTACTTTGGGGGGCTTCGGCGACGTAGGGTGGGTTGGGTTTGAACGTTTAAGATTAGGGTTATTTTCGGGTTAGGGTTGGGGTGGGGGGTTGGATTAGACATGGTGGTTAGGGTTTATGGATTTGGGTGATAAGGCATGGCGGGAGCTCGCAGAGACCTCGTCGGTCCGAGAGAGAGAGAAAGAAAGAAAGAAAGAAAGATATATTAACGTCCACGGGAGGCCGAAATCGACCTATGGGACCGATCAGGTACATCAAAACATTACATTCCACTTGGGGGGAAGCCCTCAAGGGGCTATAATAAAAGGGAAAAATCAAAATAAAAATAAAAGGGGGGGATGTGGCTTCCAAAGCACTCTTATGACTCATAAGAGTTTCAAAATTACATCAATATATATTACAAATGAGGGAGATAGCTGTTTCTTCCTATGTGGTATGGGTATGGAAATCTTTGATAATAGCTTGACCGCCTCTGTATACTGCCCACTTTCCATTCTTCCTGGCTTCTCTGACTTTAGTTAACTCTGCTGGTCGATTTTTAAGTTGGAGTGGGGTGAGTTCATCTGCTATCCATACTTTAGTACCTTGTAGTGACTTTGCTTGCTTCATGACAGCTATCTTATCGGACATGTCAAAATAGCTTACCCTTGCCTGAGTTCCTTTGGGTGTGATGAAGATTGGAGACCCTAGATTGATGAAGGGGACCACTTTGGTTAGTTGTGCTTCTAGTACTTCTGTTTCAAGGATGCAGTCATCTTTTAACTCGGGTGCGATGTCCTCCCTGTCCCATCCTAGGGGGAGGCCTCCAATCGTGATAACTTTCTTGTTGCTGTCCACCAATTCATGCTCCTTTACCACAGACATTACTTCTTTTGAAAAATGTGTAGAGCTGGATAGTTTTACCTCGGATAATTGTGTTGCCAAGTCGACTTTATTTGTTGATTCAACTCTTGCTTGCTTGCTGTTTCCTTGTATTTCATCAAGTTTTTGTTGCAATCTGGCTATTTGTTCATCTTTCTTACTAATTTCCTTCTTCATTGATGCCATTTCTCCTTGGAGTTTCTTCACTTCTTGGAGTAAGTAAGACTCCCATGCTGTTGGTTTGTTGACTGGGGCTGGTATAGAAAGCGGCTGGTGCAAGAGGGCAGAGGCAAAGCTTTTCTTGCCTTCCATAGTGTTGCTGTAGAGAGAGAGAGAGAGAGAGAGAGAGAGAGAGAGAGAGAGAGAGAGAGAGAGAGAGAGAGAGAGAGAGAGAGAAAGAAGAAAGAAAGAAAGAAAGTGTTTTTACGTCTATTAGGAGGCCGAACTCGGCCTATGAGACAAATCGATGTACATGGGTGTATCTTCTGTCAATCAGAAAAGATAAAAGTGCTGAAAAGAAACTGGTTAAGCTGATATAGATCTCCGTAGTGTGCATGTGGGGATACCCATGAAAGTGGTGGGGGGTGTATGGAGTGCGATATCTATGATAGTCTATATGCAAAAGGGTAGTACAACAACCATGAGAATGCATCTAAAACGACTAACTAGCTCCATCTTGTGCTAGTGGGTGGGATGTAATATGTGATACATAGGTGGAGGTGGAGTCAGGGCCACCCTGATGGCTGCAACGGGATCGGCCATCATCTGGGATCGTCTCTCCTCCATGGCGCGATGGTCACAAGCCTGGATCTCCGCAATCTGGTGTCGGTGAAGTCTCGGGGCCCGATATCCTATATCACGGGGTCGTCTCCTAGCTCGAGATATCTGAGCCTGCTGAAGAGTCACCCCGCTCGGTATGTGGGCTGAGGGGGGGAGGGCTGCAGCACGTCGTGGAATAAAGAAGTCAGTGAGCTCACTCTGTCTCCCTCCTGTATGGAGTGCTACAGTAGGCTGGAGTAGGGAATCTCCTTGACTCTGTATCTCTAGTAAGAATCGCCCGAGCTGTCGTTGGTCTCTAGAGTCCATGATCTCTCGGAGGGTGGGCTTCCCTGCAAACAGAGTCTCGTATCTTCCTCTGATGCCATCATATGCGCTACATCTGCATACAAAGTGCTCCTCATCCTCCATCTCTACTCTGCATACTCTGCATATCCGCTCCTCTCTGGGAATGTCTGCGGCTCTGCCCGTCTCAATCTCGAGTCGGTGTGATGAGACTCTCAGCTGGCCAATCGCTACCCTCAAGCTATGAGGCATGTGAGTATCCATGTAGCGTGGTCGCTGGATGAAACCGTCAGCTAGTATGTCTATGAACTGGTGTCGATAGTGCGATAGTCTCGATCCCATGTGTGGTGTGTGCCATGTCTGACTAATGTAGAGCTGCCAGAGATCCTGTCTGAGCACAACATTCCTCTCACGACGAGAGAGGTGGATGTGAGGTGAGTCTGGGTCATACTGAAAAGGCGGCAATCTGTCCATATCAAGTCCATGACTATCAAACCAGACTCTAACCTGAGTGTACCAAGCTCTCTCATATCCTAACTCTGATATCTGTATAGATGCCTCAAGAGCTCTGTGTGTGAGTCTATCTGTAGGGAGGTCCCTAATCCTCTGAATAAAGCAGATAGTCTGGAATAGTGCCTCTACTGCCATGGGTGGTGCAGCTAGCTCTGCCCTGATGATGTCATGTGGCACCGACTGTTTCCCACGAAATAATCGCGAGATCATACGTACCTGTGGCCTCTCGATCGCACTCCACTGGGTGACTGTGAGACCTTGGGCCCAAACCGTCGCAGCATACATCATAGCTGGTCTGACCAGTGTGTCAAGTAGCCAGCCCTTCGTGCGGGGCTCCTGGAAGTGTGCTTGGTGACATCTCCGCTCTAACATGGCTAAAGCTGCATATCCGCGTGTGAGTCTATCGGTGGCTGCCTGTCTCATGCTGAAGGGGCCAGGCAAGCTCGTGAATGTGACTCCGAGATAGACATAGGAAGTGACCACCTCAATCTGTCCACCACCAGCTCTGAATCCTGCTCCATTCCTCACCATGGGGGAGGTGTGGAAGATCATGACCTTGGTCTTGCCAAGGTTTACTGTCAAGCCCCTCTGTGTACAAAACTCATCCAGGGCCTCAAGGTGGCGCTGTAATCCCTCGGGTGACTCTGAAATCAAGACAATGTCATCGGCATATAATAAAATGTGGACATGTGTACCTGCGAGGTCTGCACCCTCTCCTCCAGCTCCGAGAATGTAGTCCTCAATCTCGTCAATGTAGAGACCAAATAGAGTGGGAGAGAGTGGGCAGCCTTGCTTAACACCGATGGTGCTAGCAATGGCCTCAGACATACCTCCTGGACACCGTACCCTCCCAGTCACCTGCTCATAGAGTGCATAGATGGCCCAAATCATCCCTGATGGAACTCCCAAGCTCTGGAGGCGTTGGAAGAGCCTCTCTCGCGGCACTGTATCAAAAGCTTTGCGGAAGTCCACAAAGCAGCAATATAGCCTCTTCTTCCGCACCCTTGCCCCATCAATGAGGCAGCGCAGAATGAAGATGTGATCAATAGTAGAGAAAGCTCAACGAAAACCTGCTTGGCCTCGTGCTCGTAGCCCCTCAGTCTCTGCATATGAACTTAGCTCTGCCTCAAGTATGGCACCGTATAGTTTGGCCATGGTGTGGCCAATCATGATGGTCCTGTAGTTCCCTGGATCCAGGGTGTCGCCAGATTTGTGGATAGGCACAATGGTGTGCCTAGTCCACTCCTCTGGGAAGCCCTCTCCTATAGCCCGGTTGAAGACATGTGCAATCAACGGGGCTATAGTGGAGGCTGCATATATGAGATGCTCGCTCTGCAATCCTGCGTGGTCTGTCGAACGTCCATGTCGAAATCGTCGTATGGCCCTCTCAACCATCTTTGCTGTGAAGAGAGAAGAACTAGTAGGGCGAGGCTCAAGTGGCTGGGGAATGGGAGGCTGCCTAGGTACCTCATATAACCTCTGAGCATAATCATGCCATGTGTGTGGGTCTCCAATAGGTGTGGTCGGGCGTGGCTCTCGTAGGCTGCGCCATGTTGCAGCACTGTCCATACTCATAAAGAAATGGTATAGCTCAAGCTCCTGTGCCTCCTCAAAGGCTCGCCTCTTTCGACGTGTGAGAGTCTTCATCTGTCCCTTGGCCTCTCTCTCTCTCTGTGATCTCTCCCAATGCTCGCTGAGCTCGTAGTCGGCGGTAAAGATCTCTGCAATCCTCATCATACCAACGATGTTGTGGCATAGTCCCGGGAGGAGGTGTGTGACGAGAATGGATGGTGTGTGGGAAGGAGCTGATGGCTGATGTCTGAAGAACTGATGCTATCTGAGAGGTGAGTAGGGATAGTGGAGTGTCAAGATGAAGTAAGAGAAGACCCTGCTCGACTCGAGCCGCATATATGTGAGCTAGCTCGTGTGTGAAGTGGATGGTGGTGTGTGGGATGCGTGCTGCGGGTATGCGTGTAGGGGTGTCTCCCTTCAGGGAGAGTGCGAGGTATGTGTGATCAGCCCCAATGGGTATGGGTGGGATGGTGAATGAGGTAAGTAGGTGGATGGCCTCTCTGGACCCCATGACGTAATCTACTGTACTTCCCCCGCCATCTGTGACTGAGTGTGGTATGCATGTCAATCCTCCTGAGGTAGGCCACTGAGTCATCCCGTTATAGATAACGAGATTATGTCGAGAGCCTAGTCTGAGTAGGTGAGTGCCATAGTGAGTGTGTGTAGCGTCAGCTGAAGCTCGAGCTGTAGACTCATCCTCTATGGTATGTAGTATCTCCGGGTCTTCTGGGTCAAATATCTCACACTGATCATTGCCTGTCCTGGCATTGAAGTCTCCCATAAGGAAGACTTCCCCTAATGCAGAGTACTCTGTAATCTCTTCTGACAAGCAAGTGTATGGTGAGTCCTCCTCTCGATCTATGATAGCGAAACGCGAGCTAGAAAGAGCAAAGTAGCATAATGCTATGAAGATGATCCTCTCCTGCGAGAGCTTGAGTCGAATCCAAAGATATCTGGCCTGTGAATCACGTGCGACTATCTGTATCCTGCTCTGAAGTCCATCTCTAAAGAGTATGGCTACTCCTCCTGATCCTCGGGTGGTGTGCTTACGTGTACACTCTCTGTATGTGGACTCCCACTGAAAACCGTGGATACGAGGTAGGCCCCGGTCCCGGCTCTCATGTGTCTCTGTGAGCATAATGATGTCTTTGCCTTTGCGCACCTCTTCCAATCTCTCTGGGTGTGTCCATAGATGTCCATTGCAGTTCCAAACTGCAAGGTGTATCCCCTCGAGTGTCTCACAGGCCGCGAATCCCTATGGGATGGCCTTGCCATCAATGATGACACGACCATCTCTGTATGAAGCCTTCTTTCCTTCTTTGCGAGCTTGATGTACTCTCGGCATGCATGCACGACGGTGTGCTACCTGCATGGGTGTGAGATCATCGTCAAGGTAGATGGGGGGGCCATCAAGTGCTCTCAAAATCACCCTCTTGCGTAGGAAAGTAGATCTTATATCTTCGGAAGGGAAGTGTAGAATGAGAGCTCTCTTCTTCGTGGGTCTCGTCCCGTTCTCCAAGACTTGATGAATGGGGGGGACTCCTCTTTGTAGCCGAGTATCTTGCATAGTGTCTTCCCATCGGACTCGGGGGTAGAGCCTTCTTTTTCTTCAATGCCCGTGATGCGTACATTGAGACGGCGGGCATGTCTCATCTTTTCTTCCTCAATAGTGGTGTGCACGATGAGGGCTTCTTCCTTTTGTGCTTTCTCTTTGGCTTCTTTTTTGATGTTCTTCTTCACTATGTCGATCCATCCTTCTTTGGTAGCTTCTAATTTGTTTTCCATGCTCTCGGTCAAGGATTTGGTGAGTTCTTCTTTGAGAGCTTCTGTCTTGTTCATATTAATCTCTCCTTCTTCGGGTGTAAGAGAGACCATTGAAGCTTTGAGGAGCTCCAATTCCTCTTTCATGTTTGCCCTCTCCTTAGCCCATTCTTCTTTCTCTTTCTTCCATGCTTCCCTCTCCTTATGATATGTTTCTACTTCCTTCTCGAGCTTTGAGAGGCGGTTGATGATGGCCGTGATAGTGGAGTTCACCATCTTCTTGTTTTCTTTGATAGCTATGGTCAGAGAGAGAGAGAGAGAGAGAGAGAGAGAGAGAGAGAGAGAGAGAGAGAGAGAGAGAGAGAGAGAGAGAGAGAGAGAGAGAGAGAGAGAGAGAGAGAGAGAGAGAGAGAGAGAGAGAGAGAGAGAGAACACTAAATGAGAAAAGGTATATGTTGACACAACTGATAAAAACCTTGCGAAATTCCCGTGGAGATTAGCTCGAAAAAAGGTACTAATCTGAACTGACCAGTGTGGATATCCATTTTCTCGACCTATTACAGATGAGTGTAAGGGAGAAAACCTAAAGGAAGAAGATGGCGAATATAGGGGAAGCCTAAAAGCTGAGTAAACGAACCAGACGGCGAACAAACTGACAAAGTTGCAGAAACCCTAAAACCGAGGTGCAAAAACTCAGAAACTAAAGGTCAGAAACCTTAAAATCAGGTGGCAGAAACCCTGAAGCAGAGCTTCAAGAGAGAAAAACCCTAATATATGGTGGCGAAACCCTAAAACAGGGTGGCGAAAACCCTAAATCAGAGCTTCCGAAACCCTAAAACAGGATGGCGAAACCCTAAAACAGGGTGGCGAAAACCCTAAATCAGAGCTTCCGAAACCCTAAAACAGAGAGAGAGAGAGAGAGAGAGAGAGAGAGAGAGAGAGAGAGAGAGAGAGAGAGAGAGAGAGAGAGAGAGAGAGAGAGAGAGAGAGAGAGAGAGAGAGAGAGAGAGAGAGAGAGAGAGAGAGAGAGAGAGAGAGAGAGAGAGAGAGAGAGAGAGAGTGAGAGAGGGAGGGAGGGAGGGAGGGAGGGAGGGAGGGAGGGAGGGAGGGAGGGAGGGAGGGAGGGAGGGAGGGAGAGAGAGAGAGAGAGAGAGAGAGAGAGAGAGAGAGAGAGAGAGAGAGAGAGAGAGAGAGAGAGAGAAAGAAAGAAAGAAAGAAAGAAAGTCATATTAACGTCTTCTGGAGGCCAAACTTGGCCTATGAGACAAAAACCATGTACAAGTGTAGTAACCCTGTGTAGAAGATAAAATGAAATAAAAAGTATATCGCTACACAAAGCTATATAGGGCTGGAAAAGGCTTGGGAGACGTGGCTCTGACTCTGCAGATAGTGGCCACCTAATACATGGGGGATCCAAAATGTGAGTAAAACGCCCTAGCTACTCGTGATGGGTGGAGGTGTGTGTAGTATGTGGTACATCCGTGGTGGTCTGAGTGCCTCTTGAAGGAAGACAACCAGGGGGTGGTGGTATGCCTATGCTCCATCATGTGGTCGTAGGCAATCCTGATTCGTGAGATATCCTCTTGATATAGTCGTGGTCGACGATATCCGCCCATGCGTGGTCGGTGCCGTGCTCTCTGTGCTTCTGCCTGATGTAGCGTGAGCCCTATAGATGGACCTCTCTGATGTAGCTCAATTCGCTGAAAGAACTGCGTAATGGTCTGCTGGGTACTCACCCGTGGCTTATGCATGGGCTGTAGTGACCGCTCTCGCCTCTCGTATGCTGCTGTGAGAAAGCGTCCCAAGCGTCTCTGGTCTCCCATAGTCATGCACAGTTGGAATGACTCCTCAATCTAGAACTGTGCTCGTAGGTCTACGTATGCTTGACATCTGATAACAAAATGCTCCTCACTCTCTACGTGTGTCTGGCATACTGGGCACCACCTCTCCTCACGGGGGACTCCCCTGGACCGACCCTCTCAATCTCGAGCTGATGTGATGAAACCCGGAGCTTCCCAATGACGACTCGTAGGTGGTGGGGAAGGTAGATCTGCATGTATCTCGGAATCTCGATGAAGCCCGTGCCCGATATATGTAGAAAATGCTCGCGGTAATAGAGCATTTTCGGTGGCAATGTACCCCTAGGGCTCACCCATGTCCTCTGTATGTATGTATGCCATATTTCCTTACGAATGATGCTATTCCTCTCTTGATGAGAGAGCGAGTAGGTGGGTGCATGAGAGTCGTACTGTAGTGGTGGTAGCCTGTCTATGTCAAAGCCATGGTGGGCAAGCCAGTCTTGTGTCGGTGCATACCATGAGGAGGTGTCGCCTGCTAATACCATATCACGTAATGCCTCGAAAGCACGATAAGCAAGCTCTGTATCCATGCTCCGAAGTCTGTGTAATAGGCATACTGTTTGGAATAGTGCCTCAACTAGCATCGGTGGTGCAGCGAGCTCTGTTCTAATTTTATCATGTGGTACTGAAGGCTTGCTTCGGATAAGTCTTGCAATCATGAGGATCTGTGGCCTCTCTAATGCTGTCCATACTGATGTAGCTAATCCTAGTCCCCATATGGCTGCCCCATACATGAGCGCTGGCGTAACCAAAGTGTCAAAGAGCCACCCCTTTGTGCGGGGCTCTTCAAAATATGCCTGGTGGCACTGTCTCTCCATCAAAGCTAGTGCTGCATACCCATGTGTGATGCGGTCACGGGCTTCCTGAGCCATAGAGAAGACCCCTGATGCTGCTGTAAATGTCACCCCCAAGTAAACATATGATCCGACCACCTCGATCGGTCCACCTGCTTCTGTGAACAAACTATGTCTGCGTACCTGTGCTGATGTATGAAAGATCAAGACCTTGGTTTTACCAAGGTTCACAGATAACCCTCTGTGTCTGCAAAAGTCATCTAGGCCGTGTAGATGATGCTGTAGACCTTCTGCAGACTCTGAAACCAATACAATATCATTAGCGTATAAAAGAACATGGACAGTGGACCCGTGTACCTCAATGCCATCTCCCGATTGCTGCTGTACGAAGTCCACTATCTCATCAATGTAGAGACCAAAGAGGGTGGTTGAGAGAGGGCATCCTTGCTTCACCCCGATAGTGCTAGCAAGTGGATCAGATAAGCCCCCTCGACATCTGACTCTACCAGATACTCTCTCGTATAAGGCGTAGATCCCCCATATCATCTCCTCCGGAGCTCCGATGTCAAGTAGTCGTCTGAAGAGTCAATCCTTGGGAACTGTCAAATGCTTTGCGGAAGTCCACAAAGCAACAATATAATCTCCTCTTCCTCACCCTAGCCTGGTCGATTCAGGCATCTCAGAGTGAAGATGTGGTCAATGGTAGAGTAATCTCGTCTGAAACCTTCCTGTCCTGGAGCCCTGATGCCCTTCCTCTCAGCGAGAGTACTCAACTCTGTCTCTAGTAGGCGGCCCGTGCCTCCTCCGAACTCATCTTGAGGATGAGTGCTCGCAAATGTGATGCATACCTCCCAACCCTCCATGCGTCTGTGTAAGGCATGCTCTCGTATCCAAGTCGATGGCAAATGTCAGTGGCGTCTGCCTCCGGTGATACCCCTTCGGGTAGGCCTGTAATCCGAATGTGAAGTCTTCGAGTGTGTCGAAGCCTCTCCTCCTCAAGTGTATCCTGGACTCGTGTGAGCTCTTCTTTCTGCACGTCTTCCCTAACTTCCTTCTTAACCCTTTTGTGTACTACTTCCACCCATGACTCTCGAGTAGATTCTACCTCCGTTTTGATCTCCTTCTTTATTTCTTCCTTGAGTATCTCCACGTTGGAGATCTCCCCCTCTTCTTTCATGTGCTCATAAGCTGTCCTCCAATGGTCTCTTTCTTCTGTGAGAGTCTTCACTTGTTCTTCCAGTCCTTTGACTTTATTCATTACTTGTTCTTCGAGTCCTTTGAACTTTTCCATCATCTTTCGTATCTCCCTATTGAGGTTGCGGTTTGCTTCCTTTTTGGCCTCTTTGAGAGCTTTAGCGATAAGGTCGTCCACTTCCTTCCGGTCCATGGGAGCCATTTCAAGGTTTAGGATTAGGGCTCGGGTAGAGAGAGAGAGAGAAAGAAAGAAAGAAAGAAAGAAAGAAAGTCATATTAACGTCTTCTTGAGGCCAAACTTGGTCTATGAGACAAAAACCATGTACAAGTGTAGTAACCCTGTGTAGAAGATAAAATGAAATAAAAAGTATATCGCTACACAAAGCTATATAGGGCTGGAAAGGCTTGGGAGACGTGGCTCTGACATTGCAGATAGTGGCCACCTAATACATGGGGGGATCCAAAATGTGAGTAAAACGCCCTAGCTACTGGTGATGGATGGAGGTGGGTGTAGTATGTGGTACATCGGTGGTGGTCTGAGTGCCTCTTGAAGGAAGACAACCCAAGGGGTGGTGGTACGCCTATGCTCCATCATGTGGTCGTAGGCAATCCTGATGCGTGAGATATCCTCCTCATATAGTCGTGGTCGATGATATCCGCCCATGCGTGGTTGGCGCCGTGCTCTTTGTGCTTCTCCGTGGTGTAGCGTGAGCCCTATAGATGGACCTCTCTGATGTAGCTCAACTCGCTGAAAGAGCTGCGTAATGGTCTGCTCGGTACTCACCTGTGGCTGATGTATGGGCTGTAGTGACCGCTCTCGCCTCTCGTATGCTGCTGTGAGAAAGCGTCCCAAGCGTCTCTGGTCTCCCGTAGTCATGCACAGCTCGAATGACTCCTCGATCTCGAACTGTGCTCGTAGGTCTAAGTATGCTGGACATCTGATAACAAAATGCTCCTCACTCTCTACCTCTGTTTGGCATACTGGGCACCGCCTCTCCTTACGGGGGACTCCCCTGGACCGACCCCTCTCAATCTCGAGCTGATGTGATGAAACCTGGAGCTGCCCAATGACGACTCGTAGGTGGTGGGGAAGGTAGGTCTGCATGTATCTCTGAATCTCGATGAAGCCCGTGCCTGATATATGTAGAAAATGCTCGCAGTAGTAGAGCATTTTCGGTGGCAATGTACCCCTAGGGCTCACCCATGTTCTATGTATCTATGTATGTATGCTATATCTCCTGACGAATGATCCTATTCCTCTCTTGATGAGAGAGCGTCTAGGTGGGTGCATGAGAGTCGTACTAGAGTGGTGGTAGCGTGTCTATGTCAAAGCCATGATGGGCAGGCTAGTCTCGTGTCTGTGCATATCATGAGGAGGTGTCGCCTGCTAATGCCATATCACATGATGCCTTGAAAGCACGATAAGCAATGCGCTCTGTATCCATGCTCCGAAGTCTGTGTAATAGGCATACTGTCTCGAATAGTGCCTCAACTAGCATTGGTGGTGCAGCGAGCTCTTCTCTAATGATATCATGTGGTATTGAAGGCTTGCTGCGGATAAGTCTGGCAATCATGAGGATCTGTGGCCTCTCTAATGCTGTCCATACTGATGTAGCTAATCCTGGTCCCCATATGGCTGCCCCATACATGAGCGCTTGCGTAACCAAAGTGTCAAAGAGCCACCCCTTTGTGCGGGGCTCCTGAAAATATGCCTGGTGGCACTGTCTCTCCATCAAAGCTAGTGCTGTGTACCCGCGTGTGATTCGGTCACGGGCTGCCTGAGCCATAGAGAAGACCCCTGATGCTGCTGTAAATGTCACCCCCAAGTAAACATATGATCCGACCATCTGGATCGGTCCACCTTCTACTGTGAACAAACTATGTCTTCGTACATGTGCTGATGTATGAAAGATCAAGACCTTGGTTTTACCAAGGTTCACAGATAATCCTCTGTGTCTGCAAAAGTAATCTAGGCCGTGTAGATGATGCTGTAGACCTTCTACAGACTCTGAAACCAATACAATATCATCAGCGTATAAAAGAATATGGACAGTGGACCCGTGTACCTCAATGCCATCTCCCCCTTGCTGCTGTATGAAGTCCACTATCTCATCAATGTAGAGACCAAAGAGGGTGGGTGAGAGAGGGCATCCTTGCTTCACCCCGATAGTGCTAGCAAGTGGATCAGATAAGCCCCCTTGACATCTGACTCTACCAGATACTCTCTCGTATAAGGCATAGATTCCCATATCATCTCCTTTGGAGCTCCGATGTCAAGTAGTCGTCTTAAGAGTCGATCCCTGGGAACAGTGTCAAATGCTTTGAGGAAGTCCACAAAGCAACAATATAATCTCCTCTTCCTCACCCTTGCTTGGTCGATCACGCATCTCAGAGTGAAGATGTGGTCAATGGTAATCTTTCTGAAACCTTCCTGTCCTAGAGCCCTGATGCCCTTCCTCTCAGCGAGAGTACTCAACTCTGTCTCTAGTATCGCCCCATATAACTTGGTCAATATAGGGCCCATCATGATCGTCGAGTATGTAGCTTGATCCATAGTATCACCTGACTTATGAATGGGCACTATGGTATGCTCAATTCATGAGTCTTGGAACCCTTCAACCAATGCATGGTTGAAGAGATGGGCAATGAGCGGTGCGAGAGTCGTGCCTCCATAGATGAGGTGCTTTGCCTGTAAACCGAAATGATCATGGGCCCTGCCATGCTACAGCCGGGCAATAGCGCATCCCACCATAGTGGGTGTGAAGAAGTCAGAGGTAGTAGGACGTAGGCTCTGCGGTCTGGGAATGGGAGGCTGGTCTGAGATCTCGTATAGGCTCCGTGCATAGCTATGCCAAGTGCTCGGGTCTCGGATAGGTGTCTGCTGTCTCCTCTCTCTCAAATGTCGCCATGCCACTACACTGTCTCGACTCATGAGCAAATGGTAAATATCGCAATATTGTCTCTCCTCCCAATCTCGCCGTTTGCGGCGAGTAAGGCTTTGCATGCGACGCTGTGTTTGTGTGTGTGTAATATCTCCTCTATGCTCTAAAATCCGTAGGTGCTTCCGAAGCTCACGACAGTCTTCATCATACCAACGGTTTTGGGGCATGGATCCTGCGCGTGGAGGGTGCATATGTGTGCATATGTGTGCTGCGGAGAGTTGAGTCCTTTAGGATGGAGGTGATATGTGACGTAAGTGTGTCCAAAGGCGGGTGTGTAAATGGTGTGCATAAACGTGTGAGAGCTCGTGTGTGAAGTGTATCGTGGTATGTATCTCAATGGGTGAGGGAGGGTCTAATGGAATCGGAGATGAGAGTGTGAATGTAATAAATGTGTGGTCAGCACCGAGTGGGCGTCGTCCAATACTAAGTGAAGGGATGAGTGAAGCTCCAGAGGTAGTACCCAAAATGTAGTCGACTGTGCTCTCACCTCCCCCGTGAGGGAAGCAAGTAAATCCGCCTGAACCTGGCCACCGATTCATCCCGTTATATATAAGGAGATGATGTCGACTGCCTAGCTCGAGTAGATGTCTGCCATAGCCGGTGGTTTCCTGACCCGTATTTGTCGATACTCTGCTGGTGCTAATCTCAACCGGGTCTCTGGCCCTCATGAGATGCGGGTGATCGATGTCATATGCCTCGCACTGATGCGACTGAGTGTGGCCATTGAAGTCCCCCATAAGGAAGACTTCACCAAGTGTGCTGAAATGTAGTATCTCATCTGAAAGCGTTGTGTATGGTGAGTCTCTATCTCGGATCGGTCCCCCAAGATCCTGTCTTGCGTATCGAGATCTTCCTGGTGGGAAGTAGCATATAGCAATGTAAATCGAGCTCCCCTGTGCTATCTCTATGCGAACCCACATGTATCTTGCCTCCTCATCTCTACCTATAATATGGATCTGGCTCTGTATCTCCCATCGAAATACGATGGCCACTCCTCTTGATCCTCGCGCTGTACTCTGTCTCGTCGTAGTCTTGAATGCGGATTCCCAATGGAAACCTGCAATGCGTGGTAGACCTCTCTCTTGGCTCTCGTATGTCTGTGTGATGCACACAAAGTCATGTGATGCGAGGATCTCCTCGACTCTGTCTTGTCGCGTCCAGAGTGCCCCGTTGCAGTTCCACACTCCTCATCTGAGTGGTTTCTCCTTGTGTAGTGATGTCTCATAGGCCGCATGGCCCTATTTGATAGGGCGTCCATCTATGGGGAGAGAGAGAGAGAGAGAGAGAGAGAGAGAGAGAGAGAGAGAGAGAGAGAGAGAGAGAGAGAGAGAGAGAGAGAGAGAGAGAGAGAGAGAGAGAAAGAAAGAAAGAAAGAGGTTCTTAGAGTTTGGGATTAAGGGTTTGGTTCTGGAGTCAGAGTTAGGTTCATTTTGGGTTCGGGTTAGGGTTAGGGTTAGGGTTCTGATATGCTCGGGTAGAGAGAGAGAGAGAGAGAGAGAGAGAGAGAGAGAGAGAGAGAGAGAGAGAGAGAGAGAGAGAGAGAGAGAGAGAGAGAGAGAGAGAGAGAGAGAGAGAGAGAGAGAGAGAGAGAGAGAAAGAAAGAAAGACTTTTTAACGTCTATTAGAGGCCAAAATCGGCCTATGAGACAAAACATATACATCAGTATGATCCAATCCACTGTGATCCAAAACGAAAATAAAGTGTGAGTATTGCAAACGGGTATAAAAGGAGGGATAGTAGCTGGTATCAAGGGTGTGGGGTGCTATGGGTATGCACTCTATATGCTCAATGGGTGAGATACAAATATGATATGCATAGGGAGGGGAGGCTCGATGGTATCACAACCCCCTAAATGCCTGGAGTGGGTGTAGGATATAATGCATCGGTGGGTAAGGCATTATGGCGATCCTCAAAATGCTCTGGGCGTCCAATGGTGATATATTTAGGTAGTGATGTGTGTGAACACTCTAGGACCGCCGGGGCACTTTTTTCCCTCTTTAGGAGGTTTTTTTCACCCGGCTTGTATATACGCCTATTGCCCTAATGGGCTACTTATTTTTGTACATTCTCTAGTAATACATTCAGTCTTGTGTGTTGTGCTCCAAGCTTCTTCCTCTTCCTTGTGCTTTTCGCGTGCTTCCGCAGACGTCTAACTCCAACAATTGGTATCAGAGCAGGTCGTTGATTCTTCTAGGGCGCCGTCGACACTCCTCCGTTTGCAGTCTCAGATTCGCACAAAATTTGGTGAGCATACTCAGGGTGTTTTCGAGATCAAAACAGCTTCGCTTTGTGGTGCCGAAATCGCGATCTGAGCTCGTTTCGGCCTCCGAACGCACTATCGCAGTGCTTGTGCAGGCTATTTTGTCCTTTTGTGCCAAAGGTATATACCAGTTTCTGTTCGCCAGTTTAAGCGTCTCGAAGTCTGCTACAGGTCTAGCAGAACTCGTCTGGGCAGTTCTGTTCAACTTTTTGAGATACAGTCAATTTTCTGCATCAAGGTATTTTAGTCACCGGCCATGGCTGAAAGCAGTGATGTATTCCGTATGTTGGCTGTTGAGGATAAGTTGGATGGTACCAACTACCCATTATGGGCTTATATGATGCGACATGTACTGGTTGCAAAAGGATTGTGGAACATTGTGCAGGGTGTTGAAAGACGTCCTGTTACACCTGTAACGACAGGTACTGCAAATACAGGTGTTGGAGCTGATGAAGATGGTGTCGAATATGATATTCCGCAGATTCCTGTTCGTGCTGCTGTTTCTGTTGCACCTACTGTAGAGCAGATTCGTTGGGATGGCAGAGATGCCCAGGCACATGCATTGATAGCTTTGTCTGTCAAACGTGCCATTATTCCTCACATTCGCTCTTGCAGAACAGCAAAGGATGCTTGGGATACACTTACCACTTTGTACCAGGCTAGGAATGAGGCTCGTGTTGCTTACCTCCGAAAACAGTTGGAGAGTGAGCACATGAATGAAGGTGATTCGATGGACAGTTTTCTTACAAAGATCAAAGACCTGAAGGAACAATTGATTTCTGCTCATGAGGTTATACCAGATAGCTCACTTGTGCAGACCGTTCTGAATGGCCTTCCTGATTCATATCAGAGTTTTGCCTCTACTCTTCGATTGATGATGAAAGGCAATCCGAATGCTTTGTCATTTGAGGAATTAGTCTCTGTTCTGTTGCAGGAAGATCAGTCCAGGCAGAACAGGTCCATTATGCGTGTTGCAGATCAAGCTTTCCTGGCTAGTCAGAAGGGCAAAGGAAAATGGAGCTCTTCTACTAGTAAGCAGAAATCTGCAAATGCTGCACAATCGAAGAACCAGGATAAAGATGAGAAGAAATCAGAAAAGCAGAAATTGTTCTGCAAGTACTGTAAAGGAAATGATCATATTATAAAGAACTGTCCAAAACTGGCTGCTAAAGAGGCAAAGAAGAAAGAGGCTGGAATGGTTGTTGCAGAGGCCTCTACACTAAAAACAGAGTCTGCAAATCTTGTGCAGGAAGAAGAATGGGCGTTTACTACTGTTTGCAGTTTTGACCCATCTTCTCATGATCAGTGCATGTCTGTAGTAGACTCAGATGTTTGGTACTTTGACAGTGGGGCAACCAAACATATTACCTCGCAGCGCAGTTTCTTCTCTTCACTCGAGCCTGCCCCTACAGGGAATAGTGTCACATGCGCCAATAACTCCTCTTATCCTGTTATGGGAGTTGGTAAGATCATTCTGACTACTGCTGATGGTAGTTCTTTCACTTTGTCAGATGCTTTATTTGTGCCAGGGATCAAAAAGAACCTGTTATCAGTTTCTTCATTAGCCAAGATTGGCTTGGTTGTGAAATTCGTTGATGACAGGTGTACAGTCCATGATCTCTCAAATGGCGATGTGATTATATCTTCTGGCATTTTATGTCGTGGGTTGTATAAGCTCATAGACTATGAAAAATCTGTGAATGATTCCGCATGTGCAGTTCATGATTCTCAGGCTATGTCAGATGCAAAGCTTTGGCATGCACGCTTTGGTCATCTGAATTTTGCTAGTTTGTTACGCTTGCAGAAATCTGAAATGGTGTCCTCTTTGCCCAAACTTGAGGCACCTGGAAAACATGTTTGTGAAGGCTGTATTTTGGGCAAAATGCAGCGTTCTTCCGTTCCAAAAGATGGTTCAGTTCGGGCTATGCAGAAATTGCAGCTTGTACATAGTGATGTCTGTGGTCCTATGCAGACACCCTCTTTTGGAAATTACCTTTACTTCGTGACTTTCATTGATGATTTTTCCAGGCATGCATGGGTATATCCACTCAAAGCAAAGTCCGAAGTGTTCATGTGCTTCAAACAGTTTTTGGTTTTGGCTGAAAATCTGTCAGCATGTAAAATGGGCACCCTTCGTTCTGATCGAGGGGGGGAATATATGTCTTCAGATTTTAATGCATTTCTGGCTGAACGTGGGATAAAACACCAGTGTACAGTGCCGTATACACCTCAACAGAATGGAGTTGCTGAACGAAAGAACAGGTCACTCATGGAGATGGCGAGGTGCATGGTCAAAAGTCAGGCTTTACCACATAGTTTCTGGCTTGAGGCTGTCATGTGTGCAGCATATGTACTGAACAGGTGTCCCACGAAAGCGTTGCAGTCTATCACTCCATATGAGGCTTGGCATGACCGCAAGCCATCTGTTGCTCATCTGCGTGTTTTTGGTTGTTTGGCATATGCATTAGTGCCTGAACAACATCGCAGAAAATTGGATGATAAGGCAGCAAAATGTATTTTTGTTGGGTACAGTTCTGAAAGTAAAGGGTATCGTCTGTATCATCCACAGACTAAACGCATTCTGGTTAGCCGTGATGTTGTCTTTGTGGAAGATGCTATTCAGCCATTGCTTTCATGTACTAAGGAGACATCTGTTAGCTCCAAAGACATGTATGATACTTTGATGCCTCTTTTTACAGGTGGACAGGCTAGCGCTGGTCCTAATGAGGCAACTTCTCAGCCTTTGCAGGTTTCATATGATGATGCAGATCATGCTATTTCTGATGCAGATTTACATGATGCACTTGTTGATGAGAGAGCTGATATTGAACAGGCAAAAACTATGCCAAAATGGTTGGTGCAGACTTTGCGTGACAACAAATTAGATGCACCTTTGTCATATCGTACTCGTTCAGGCTCTCATAGTACCTCCTTTGCATCAGATTGCTATGCTATGGCTGCATCTAGTCTCTGTGATGAGAATGAGCCTGTTTCTTTTGATGAAGCACAAAATTCAGAAAATTGGATGGCTGCTATGCAATCTGAATATGATGCTATAATGAAGAATGGTACATGGTCTTTATGTGACTTGCCTCCTGGCAAGAAGGTCATTGGCACTAAGTGGGTATACAAGCTGGAGCGTAAACCTGATGGTACAGTTGACAGGTATAAGGCTAGGCTTGTTGCAAAGGGTTATGCGCAGGAAAGAGGCATTGATTTTGATGAGACCTTTGCACCTACATGCCGTATGACTACTGTTCGGAGCATTTGTGCACTTGCAGCCCATCATGGTTGGAATGTACATCAGTTGGACATTAAAACAGCATTTCTGAATGGTGACTTGCATGAAGAAGTGTATGTTTTTCAGCCCCGTGGCTTTGTGCAGAAAGGGCATGAAAACCAGGTGTGCAGGTTAAAGAAGGCGTTATATGGTTTAAAGCAAGCACCACGTGCTTGGTATGAGAAAATACATGCCTATCTGATTGCACATGGTTTTGAGAACAGTCCAACTGAAAGCACCTTATATGTTAAGCGTGCTAATGATGTGCTTTTAATCATTGTTGTCTATGTAGACGACATGCTGCTCACTGGTCCTCTTGAGAAGCATATTGCTGATTTCAAGGCTGATTTGCATGCCTCATTTGAGATGTCTGATTTGGGGCATTTGCATCACTATTTGGGCATTCAGTTTATGCAAGTTGATGGTGGAATGGCTTTGTGTCAAACGAAATATATTGACACATTATTGCAGCGTTTTGGCCTTGAAGATTGTAAGCCTATTTCCACTCCTATGGAGACAGGTTTACGATTGAGTCTTCATGATGCTGGAGATGCATTTGATGCTGTTCTCTATCAGCAGGCTGTTGGATGCTTGATTTACTTATGCATTACTCGGCCAGATATTCAGTTTGCTGTCTCACAGATGAGCAGGTTTATGCATTGCCCAGGAGTCACACATTGGAAAGCGGTTAAGCGCATCTTTCGCTACTTGAGTGGTACTCGGCTACATGGGTTGTTTTATCCCAAGGGGGGATCACTACCGCCAGATTTGCATGCTTTTTCTGACTCAGATTGGGCTGGTTGCTATGACACTCGTGTGTCCACCAGTGGTTTTTGCTTCATGCTTGGTAGCTCATGTATATCTTGGTTGAGCAAGAAGCAGCCTACTGTGGCCACTTCCAGTTGTGAGGCTGAGTATAGGGAAGCTTTCACAGCGACTGTTGAGTGTGTGTGGCTCAGACGCCTTATGGCTGATTTGGGTGTTGGCCAGTCTTCTGCCACCACCATCTTCACTGACAGTCAGAGCGCATTGGCAGTTGCGAGGAACCCTGTGTTCCATGCTCGCACTAAGCACATTGAGGTGCATTATCACTATGTCAGGGAGAGGTTCTCTTTTGGGGAGATCAGCTTGGCATATGTGCCCACGCAGGAGAACATTGCAGACCTTTTCACGAAGGCTCTGCCTAGGGAGAAGTTTGAAGCTTTCCGCAAAGCTTTGGGCTTACTTCCTTTTGTGGAGTGATTTCCACATAGCTCGGCACTTCCTTATACATGAGTGCCAGCTCCTTGTTCACCGCATCACTCCCAGGGGGGATTTGTTGATATATTTAGGTAGTGATGTTTGTGAACACTCTAGGACTGCCGGGGCACTTTTTTCCCTCTTTAGGAGGTTTTTTTCCCCCGGCTTGTATATACGCCTATTGCCCTAATGGGCTACTTATTTTTGTACATTCTCTAGTAATACATTCAGTCTTGTGTGTTGTGCTCCAAGCTTCTTCCTCTTCCTTGTGCTGTTCGCGTGCTTCCGCAGACGTCTAACTCCAACATCCAAATCGATAGGGGTGCGCTGCTGACGTCTCTGTATCTCCATGTCATGGCGTGCGTGAATCGCCTGAATCTCTCTCTGATGTGGACGAGCTCTCCGGACAAGGGGTCTCGGTCGTCGACGCTGTCGTCTAAGCTCCTCTGCTCTGAGTAATGTGACACCCCGCATCGAGCTCGGCCCTCGAGTGTATGTGGGTCTGAAAAAATCTGTAATATAAGTCTGAGGGGGGGGGGTCAGGTGTATCTCCATCTCTTGCTCGAGGAGTGATGCGCGACGGTGCTTGAGCTCTACTAGGAAACGGCCTAGAGGGCGTTGGTCCTCTGTCCCCAATAAAGCCCTGATCTCTCTAGGCCCCTTGAAGAGCTGTGGGTAGCGGTCTCTGATTAACGTTATATTAACGTCTTCTGGAGGCCAAACTTGGCCTATGAGACAAAAACCATGTACAAGTGTAGTAACCCTGTGTAGAAGATAAAGTGAAATAAAAAAGTATATCGCTACAGAAAGCTATATAGGGCTGGAAAAGGATGGGGAGACGTGGCTCTGACTCTGCAGATAGTGGCCACCTAATACGTGGGGGATCCCAAAATGTGAGTAAAATGCCCTAGCTACTGGTGATGGGTGGAGGTGTGTGTAGTATGTGGTACATCGGTGGTGGTCTGAGTGCCTCCTTAAGGAAGACAATCGAGGGGGTGGTGGTACGCCTATGCCCCATCATGTTCTCGTAGGCAATCTTGATGCGTGAGATATCCTCCTGATATGGTCGTGGTCGACCATATCCGCCCATGCCTGGTCTGCGCCGTGCTCTCTGTGCTGCTGCCTGGTGGAGCGTGAGCCCTATAGATGGACCTCTCTGATGAAGCTCAACTCGCTGAAAGAACTGGGTAATGGTATGCTGGGTACTCACCCGTGGCTGATGTATGGGCTGTAGTGACCGCTCTCGCCTCTCGTATGCTGCTGTGAGAAAGCGTCCCAAGCGTCTCTGGTCTCCCATTGTCATGCAAAGCTGGAATGACTCCTCGATCTGGAACTGTGCTCGTAGGTCTAAGTATGCTTGACATCTGATAACAAAATGCTCCTCACTCTCTACCTCTGTCTTGCATACTAGGCACCACCTCTCCTCACGGGGGACTCCCCTGGACCGACCCCTCTCAATCTCGAGCTGATGTGATGAAACTCAGAGCTTCCGAATGACGACTCGTAGGTGGTGGGGAAGGTAGATCTGCATGTATCTCGAAATCTCAATGAAGCCCGTGCCCGATATATGTAGAAAATGCTCGTGGTAGTAGAGCATTTTCGGTGGCAATGTACCCCTAGGGCTGACCCATGTCCTCTGTATGTATGTATGCCATATCTCCTGACGAATGATCCTTTTCCTCTCTTGATGAGAGAGAGAGAGTAGGTGGGTGCATGAGAGTCGTACTGTAGTGGTGGTAGCCTGTCTATGTCAAAGCCATGGTGGGCAAGCGAGTCTCGTGTTTGTGCATTCCATTAGGAGGTGTCGCCTGCTAATGCCATATCACGTGATGCCTAAGCAATGCGCTCTGTATCCATGCTCCGAAGTCTGTGTAATAGGCATACTGTCAGGAATAGTGCCTCAACTAGCATCGGTGGTGCAGCGAGCTCTTCTCTAATGATATCATGTTGTACTGAAGGTTTGCTGTGGATAAGTCTGGCAATCATGAGGATCTGTGGCCTCTCTAATGCTGTCCATACTGATGTAGCTAATCCTGGTCCCCATGTGCGGGGCTCCTGAAAATATGCCTTTTGGCACTGTCTCTCCATCAAAGCTAGTGCTGCGTACCCACGTGTGATGTGGTCACGGGCTGCCTGAGCCATAGAGAAGACCCTTGATGCTGCTGTAAATGTAACCCCCAAGTAAACATATGATCCGACCACCTCGATCGGTCCACCTGCTGCTGTGAACAAACTATGTCTACGTACCTGTGCTTATGTATGAAAGATCAAGACCTTGGAGTTACCAAGGTTCAGATAACCCTCTTTGTCTGCAAAAGTCATATAGGCCGTGTAGATGATGGTGGAGACCTTTTGCAGACTCTAAAACCAATACAATATCATCAGCGTATAAAAGAATATGGACAGTGGACCCATGTACCTCAATGCCATCTCCCCCCTTGCTGCTGTATGAAGTCCACTATCTGTGAAGAGATGGATAGGTATGTGTTGAAGATGAAGAGGTGTTGCAAAATCTTTGCTCTACACCACCCAAATGAACTCCAGGAGTAGATGGTGGGCCCTTTTAGCTTGCCAATGGATGTATTAGACACCCTATGTACCTTGGAAGATCACTCTCAAAAAGATAGATCAAAACAGATAAGTTGGAGTTAGCTCAGAGGTGAAAACTTGCTATTCTTGGTTGATACACCTGTCCAGTGTTTTACATAATTCTTTGAGCACAGCAGCAGTTAGATTAATTCCTCTTGGGGAAGGCTAGGTAGCTTAAAGAGCTAACTTTAGAGAGTAATCTCATCAAAAATAACAAACCACACACTGAGAATGACTTTTAACAAGTGATGACATCATCCCGATTTTCACGGGCTGCTACAGAAATAGACCAGTGAGTAGAAAAATTAACATAACTCAAGATGTAAGAATCCAATGATCATGAAAATTTGTATGCTTATACTAGACAGTAAGCTGAATCCAACAAGCTTGAAATCACTGAATTTGGATGAGTAAACACTGAGAAATGACTCTGACAAGATGACTGAAAAAGTCGGGTACCTGACAGAGAAGTGAAGATGAACATACCCTGTTGACTTCAAATGAACATAACTGAAGATTCCAACATCCAAATGACATGAAAATTTGTGAGCATATAGTAGCCTTATAGAGCTAACTTTACCAAGTTAAATCACTGAAAATGATGAACCAAGTGCAGAGAAACAATCTCTGCAAGCTGACTGAGAAAAACTGAAGTAATGGCAGTGAGTAGTACACATCACAAGAACATGGAAAGATGAACTCAAATAATCATGAAAATGAAAGTATATTGCTTGTACAATACAATGACTTACTGATACATATGTGTGCCTTGTAATCACACCTTGATATGGCATAAAGCTCAGCTCTTGGAGGTCTTCACATAGGTCTCTCTAACCACGACTAAAACTGCCATCTATTTATAGTTGAGTTTGGGAGGCTAACTTCCCTCAATCACTCTCCAATCAATCAATGATTGATTTGATTCTCTACCTACCACAAATCACGAATTCGTGGCTCCTCTTTCCATTCTTGATCATGTGGGCTCAACCACTTAAGATTCTCTTACTTTTACATTAAGTAAACTCTTCAAAAGTTACAAGAGGTAGTTCACAAGTGAACTTTACATAGTCTTCATTTTGAAGCTTCTTTAATGACTTTGTGAGACTCAAGCCAATACTTAGGCTTGTCATAGACTTGCTCCAACAGCTCCCCCTCAAGCCAAGTATGCTTGAGGTCTTCAATCTTCCAAGATTACCTGCAAACCTATCATAGCCTTGAATTTGCAAAGCTTTGTACCATCCAATGCTTTGGTTAGAATATCTGCACATTGTTGATGAGTGGACACATATGATATTTGAATCTCCTTGCTTAGGATCTTCTCTCGTACATAATGATAATGAACTTCAATATGTTTAGTCCTTGCATGAAAAATAGGATTAGCAGCCAAGTGAATAGAACTCATATTGTCACCAAAAATAGTTGGAGTTCCAAACTCCAATCCAAGATCTTTGAACAATGTCTTCATCCACATAGCTTCCTGTGTAGCTATGGCAAGACCTCTATATTCAGCTTCAGTAGAAGAGAGAGCAACTGTGGGTTGCTTCTTGGATGACCATGAAATAAGCTTTGAACCTGCAAAGGTAAGATAACCTGAAGTGCTCCTTCTATCTTCCTTGGAGCCAGCCCAATCTGCATCAGAAAATAGCTTCAAACCTAAATCAGATACATAAGGATAATAAAGTCCTTCATTTATGGTTCCTTTGAGATACTTGAGAATCCTTTTGGCAGCATCCATATGTGGTTTCCTTGGTGTGTGCATAAATTGGCTTAGCACACTCACACTGTAACATATATCTACTCTTGTCAATGTGGCATAGTTGAGACTACCCACTAGACTTTGATATGATGTGATGTCCTCTATGAGTTCACCTTCATGTGAGCTCAATTTGTGATTAACCTCCATTGGAGTACCTGCAATCTTACAATCTTGCATCTTGAATTTTGCCAACATGTCCTTAATGTACTTTCTTTGAGTGAGAAACAAACCATGATCTTTGTAGACAACTTCCAAACCTAGGAAGTAGGTAAGTGAACCCAAATCACTTATCTTGAACTCTTCTCTCATCTGATCTTTGATCTTCTTCATACCATCTGCATCATTTCCTGTCAATATAATATCATCTACATATACACATAGGTAGATGACCTCGGAATTACTCTTTTTAATAAAGAGTGAAGGATCTGCTTTGCTTGGTTGAAAGCCTTTGTCCTGCAAGAATGAAACAAGCCTGAAATTCCAAGCTCTTGGAGCTTGCTTGAGACCATACAATGCTTTGTTAAGTTTACACACATAATCAGGATAAACTTGACTCTCAAAACGAGGTGGTTGTGCCATATATACCTCTTCTGTTATCCAACCATTCAAGAATGCATTCTTTACATCTAGTTGAAATATCTTCCAATTCTTGGAAGAGGCAATACTAAGCAAAGCCCTAATAGTAGGCATCTTTGCCACAGGAGAGAATGTCTCCTCATAATCAATTCCCTGAGTTTGTGCAAAGCCTTTTGCTACAAGCTTTGCCTTATACCTGTTAATGGAACCATCAGAATTCTTCTTGAGTTTATAGACCCATCTTGAGCCTATTACCTTCATGGATGAAGTCTTGGGCACCAAATCCCAAGTGTTGTTTTCCTCAAGTGCTTCAATCTCTTCCTTCATTGCATGCTTCCATTCTGTTTTTGCTTTGGCCTCTTCAAATGATGATGGCTCCTCTTGGTTTATGTCTTGTGCTATGTAGATAGAATGTTTAGTTACTAATGAGGTGTCAAACCCATACCTTTCTGGTTTTTTCTTTTCCCTCATAGATCTTCTTAGGCCATGATGTGATGATTCTGCCTCATGTCCAAGTTCCTGCAATTTTGCTTTACCTTTAGACTTCCATGCTTTGATCTTTTCCATCTGACATTCTTCATCATCCTCTGAGGTGTCTTGTTCTTCAATCTTTGATTGTTCTCTACCAAGCTTTGGAAAATCTTCTTCAAGATCATATGGTAAATTGATCTTCCTGCATGAATCTTCATACCATGAATTGTTCTCATCAAAAACTACATCTCTGCTTACCAAGAATCCTTTGTTGGTAGGGTTGTATAACCTGTAGCCCTTTTGATTGTTGTCATATCCAATAAATACACACCTTTCTGCTTTTGGATCCATCTTGCCTCTAACCTGTGAAGGAACATGAGCAAAAGCAATACATCCAAAAATTTTACAATGATCTAAACTTGGTCTTCTTCCATTCCAATCCTCATATGGAGTCATCCCATCAAGGGATTTTGAAGGCAACCTGTTAATCAAGTAAGTGGCTGTAGATACAGCCTCAGCCCATAAGTAATTAGGTAAATGCTTTTCATTTAACATAGACCTTGCAGCTTCAACAATTGTCCTATTCCTCCTTTCTGCCACTCCATTTTGCTCAGGAGTGTACCTTGTAGTTACCTCTCTTTTGATTCCTCTTTCTTGAAGAAAAGAATCAAACTCATGGGAGAAGTATTCTCCCCCTCCATCTGACCTTAGCCTTTTTAGTGATTTACCTGTTTGATTCTCCACAAGAGCCAAATATCTTTTGAAACATGAAAAAACTTCATCTTTGTGTTTCATAATGAATAGGATAGTCCATCTGCTGCAATCATCAATAAAGGAAACATAATACCTTGATCCTGATATTGAAGCTTCCTTGCTTGGTCCCCATACATCTGTATGAACCAACTCCAAGAGATCTCCATGCATATAACCTTTCTTCATGAATGGTAACCTGTGAGACTTTCCAAACTGACATGCACTACACTTATAAATCATATGTTGTTTTGACAAGTTAGGGAGTCCAAGTACACTTTGGTCCCTGCAAATTTGCTTTAATGACCTTTCACCAATATGTGCTAACCTTTTGTGCCATACTTCCAATTCTGTGAGTGTCTGACTGCCATAATTAAAGAGAGCAATGTTTCTAGTGTCCTGTAATTCAAATGTGAACAATCTACCTGTCTTTTCACCTTTTGCAATTCTTCTGAATCCTTGACTTGGATCTTCAACAAATGCTCCTTCCTTTGTGAACCTGACTTGCAACCCTTTCTCTACTATCTGCCCAACACTTATCAAATTCTTTGTAATGGTAGGGACATAGAGTACCTTACTGAGTAGGTTGATGTTTCCATCAGGTGCTTTGACATTGCCTATTTTCTCCACAGGATGTTTTGTATCATCTCCTGTTTGTACCTAATGCTTATTCCTTGGATCTTCTAAATCTGATAGGAGTGCCACATTTCCTGCCACATGATTTGAACAACCTGAATCTATGTAGAAAACATGCTCATCAGATTTACCTTGTGGCATAGCCATGTTCATGATCAATAATGAATCCTCTTTGTTTGAGTCTTCTGTGTAGTTATTGTAGTCTCTCCTTCCTTTGTAGCCTCCTTGATAGTTTGAATGATTGTAGTTGTTGTAGTTGCCATGATAATTGTTGAACCTTCCTCTTGAGTAGCCATAACTTCCTCTATTGTATCCTCTGCCTCTTTGATTCCTGGAATTCCTAAAGCAATTTTCAGTTGTATGATTAGTTAATCCACAAATAGAACATGAGTTGGAGTCTTGGGATCTCCCCCTTCCTTGTCTACCTCCTCTTCCTCTACCTCTGCCATGTCTTCCTCTACTTGCATAGTTAGCTTGATATGTACCTGCTTCATCATCCACTTTCTTTGCCTTTCCTTTGTTATCTTTAGACTTGCTTTTATCCGTGTATAAAGCTGAAGATTGATTACCTTTAGAGCTTTCTCCATTTTTGATAAGCTTTGCCTCTTGAGTAAGTAATTGTCCAATGAGTGTGTTGAAATCAGGTACATGCATGTCCATGTACAAATCCATAGTTGTGGTGAATGCTTCCCACTTGTCATCTGCCTTCAAGCCATTGATGACCTTCCTTACAATTTGCTCTTCATCTATTACCTCTCCAATGCTTCCCAACTGATCTGCTATGTCCTTGAGCTTTGTGACAAAATCAATCACATTTTGTTTGGGAGCCTTCTTGAGAGTTGTGAAATCCAGCCATAGTTGATGCTTCCTAGCTTTAGTACTTGAAGCAAAGAAAGCTTCAAGTGCATCCCACACTTCCTGAGATGTCTTACAACTTCTAATGTGAGGCAACAAAAAATCTGAGATAGAGTTGAGGAGATAAGACCTTGCAAGTGCATCCTTGGAGCACCATGTGCTCAATCTTTCTTGCTCTTCTTGTGTTGGTTGACTTTTGTTCCTGAAACTTGGCATAACTTCATCTCCAGCCACATAACCATATAAACTTCTACCTTGGAGATAAGCTTCCATTCTTAATGACCAAGCTGAGTAGTTACCTCTGTCCAATTTGTCAATTGATGAAGGAAATCCATCTGCCATGTTGTCCAACCTTGCTTTGATACCACTGTGAAGAGATGGATAGGTATGTGTTGAAGATGAAGAGGTGTTGCAAAATCTTTGCTCTACACCACCCAAATGAACTCCAGGAGTAGATGGTGGGCCCTTTTAGCTTGCCAATGGATGTATTAGACACCCTATGTACCTTGGAAGATCACTCTCAAAAAGATAGATCAAAACAGATAAGTTGGAGTTAGCTCAGAGGTGAAAACTTGCTATTCTTGGTTGATACACCTGTCCAGTGTTTTACATAATTCTCTGAGCACAGCAGCAGTTAGATTAATTCCTCTTGGGGAAGGCTAGGTAGCTTAAAGAGCTAACTTTAGAGAGTAATCTCATCAAAAATAACAAACCACACACTGAGAATGACTTTTAACAAGTGATGACATCATCCCGATTTTCACGGGCTGCTACAGAAATAGACCAGTGAGTAGAAAAATTAACATAACTCAAGATGTAAGAATCCAATGATCATGAAAATTTGTATGCTTATACTAGACAGTAAGCTGAATCCAACAAGCTTGAAATCACTGAATTTGGATGAGTAAACACTGAGAAATGACTCTGACAAGATGACTGAAAAAGTCGGGTACCTGACAGAGAAGTGAAGATGAACATACCCTGTTGACTTCAAATGAACATAACTGAAGATTCCAACATCCAAATGACATGAAAATTTGTGAGCATATAGTAGCTTTATAGAGCTAACTTTACCAAGTTAAATCACTGAAAATGATGAACCAAGTGCAGAGAAACAATCTCTGCAAGCTGACTGAGAAAAACTGAAGTAATGGCAGTGAGTAGTACACATCACAAGAACATGGAAAGATGAACTCAAATAATCATGAAAATGAAAGTATATTGCTTGTACAATACAATGACTTACTGATACATATGTGTGCCTTGTAATCACACCTTGATATGGCATAAAGCTCAGCTCTTGGAGGTCTTCACATAGGTCTCTCTAACCACGACTAAAACTGCCATCTATTTATAGTTGAGTTTGGGAGGCTAACTTCCCTCAATCACTCTCCAATCAATCAATGATTGATTTGATTCTCTACCTACCACAAATCACGAATTCGTGGCTCCTCTTTCCATTCTTGATCATGTGGGCTCAACCACTTAAGATTCTCTTACTTTTACATTAAGTAAACTCTTCAAAAGTTACAAGAGGTAGTTCACAAGTGAACTTTACATAGTCTTCATTTTGAAGCTTCTTTAATGACTTTGTGAGACTCAAGCCAATACTTAGGCTTGTCATAGACTTGCTCCAACAGCTCCCCCTCAAGCCAAGTATGCTTGAGGTCTTCAATCTTCCAAGATTACCTGCAAACCTATCATAGCCTTGAATTTGCAAAGCTTTGTACCATCCAATGCTTTGGTTAGAATATCTGCACATTGTTGATGAGTGGACACATATGATATTTGAATCTCCTTGCTTAGGATCTTCTCTCGTACATAATGATAATGAACTTCAATATGTTTAGTCCTTGCATGAAAAATAGGATTAGCAGCCAAGTGAATAGAACTCATATTGTCACCAAAAATAGTTGGAGTTCCAAACTCCAATCCAAGATCTTTGAACAATGTCTTCATCCACATAGCTTCCTGTGTAGCTATGGCAAGACCTCTATATTCAGCTTCAGTAGAAGAGAGAGCAACTGTGGGTTGCTTCTTGGATGACCATGAAATAAGCTTTGAACCTGCAAAGGTAAGATAACCTGAAGTGCTCCTTCTATCTTCCTTGGAGCCAGCCCAATCTGCATCAGAAAATAGCTTCAAACCTAAATCAGATACATAAGGATAATAAAGTCCTTCATTTATGGTTCCTTTGAGATACTTGAGAATCCTTTTGGCAGCATCCATATGTGGTTTCCTTGGTGTGTGCATAAATTGGCTTAGCACACTCACACTGTAACATATATCTACTCTTGTCAATGTGGCATAGTTGAGACTACCCACTAGACTTTGATATGATGTGATGTCCTCTATGAGTTCACCTTCATGTGAGCTCAATTTGTGATTAACCTCCATTGGAGTACCTGCAATCTTACAATCTTGCATCTTGAATTTTGCCAACATGTCCTTAATGTACTTTCTTTGAGTGAGAAACAAACCATGATCTTTGTAGACAACTTCCAAACCTAGGAAGTAGGTAAGTGAACCCAAATCACTTATCTTGAACTCTTCTCTCATCTGATCTTTGATCTTCTTCATACCATCTGCATCATTTCCTGTCAATATAATATCATCTACATATACACATAGGTAGATGACCTCGGAATTACTCTTTTTAATAAAGAGTGAAGGATCTGCTTTGCTTGGTTGAAAGCCTTTGTCCTGCAAGAATGAAACAAGCCTGAAATTCCAAGCTCTTGGAGCTTGCTTGAGACCATACAATGCTTTGTTAAGTTTACACACATAATCAGGATAAACTTGACTCTCAAAACGAGGTGGTTGTGCCATATATACCTCTTCTGTTATCCAACCATTCAAGAATGCATTCTTTACATCTAGTTGAAATATCTTCCAATTCTTGGAAGAGGCAATACTAAGCAAAGCCCTAATAGTAGGCATCTTTGCCACAGGAGAGAATGTCTCCTCATAATCAATTCCCTGAGTTTGTGCAAAGCCTTTTGCTACAAGCTTTGCCTTATACCTGTTAATGGAACCATCAGAATTCTTCTTGAGTTTATAGACCCATCTTGAGCCTATTACCTTCATGGATGAAGTCTTGGGCACCAAATCCCAAGTGTTGTTTTCCTCAAGTGCTTCAATCTCTTCCTTCATTGCATGCTTCCATTCTGTTTTTGCTTTGGCCTCTTCAAATGATGATGGCTCCTCTTGGTTTATGTCTTGTGCTATGTAGATAGAATGTTTAGTTACTAATGAGGTGTCAAACCCATACCTTTCTGGTTTTTTCTTTTCCCTCATAGATCTTCTTAGGCCATGATGTGATGATTCTGCCTCATGTCCAAGTTCCTGCAATTTTGCTTTACCTTTAGACTTCCATGCTTTGATCTTTTCCATCTGACATTCTTCATCATCCTCTGAGGTGTCTTGTTCTTCAATCTTTGATTGTTCTCTACCAAGCTTTGGAAAATCTTCTTCAAGATCATATGGTAAATTGATCTTCCTGCATGAATCTTCATACCATGAATTGTTCTCATCAAAAACTACATCTCTGCTTACCAAGAATCCTTTGTTGGTAGGGTTGTATAACCTGTAGCCCTTTTGATTGTTGTCATATCCAATAAATACACACCTTTCTGCTTTTGGATCCATCTTGCCTCTAACCTGTGAAGGAACATGAGCAAAAGCAATACATCCAAAAATTTTACAATGATCTAAACTTGGTCTTCTTCCATTCCAATCCTCATATGGAGTCATCCCATCAAGGGATTTTGAAGGCAACCTGTTAATCAAGTAAGTGGCTGTAGATACAGCCTCAGCCCATAAGTAATTAGGTAAATGCTTTTCATTTAACATAGACCTTGCAGCTTCAACAATTGTCCTATTCCTCCTTTCTGCCACTCCATTTTGCTCAGGAGTGTACCTTGTAGTTACCTCTCTTTTGATTCCTCTTTCTTGAAGAAAAGAATCAAACTCATGGGAGAAGTATTCTCCCCCTCCATCTGACCTTAGCCTTTTTAGTGATTTACCTGTTTGATTCTCCACAAGAGCCAAATATCTTTTGAAACATGAAAAAACTTCATCTTTGTGTTTCATAATGAATAGGATAGTCCATCTGCTGCAATCATCAATAAAGGAAACATAATACCTTGATCCTGATATTGAAGCTTCCTTGCTTGGTCCCCATACATCTGTATGAACCAACTCCAAGAGATCTCCATGCATATAACCTTTCTTCATGAATGGTAACCTGTGAGACTTTCCAAACTGACATGCACTACACTTATAAATCATATGTTGTTTTGACAAGTTAGGGAGTCCAAGTACACTTTGGTCCCTGCAAATTTGCTTTAATGACCTTTCACCAATATGTGCTAACCTTTTGTGCCATACTTCCAATTCTGTGAGTGTCTGACTGCCATAATTAAAGAGAGCAATGTTTCTAGTGTCCTGTAATTCAAATGCTCTGTACGTCCAGATCGACAGGGGTGCGTTGCTGACGTCTCCGTATCTCCATGTCATGGCGTGCGTGAATCGCCTCAATCTCTCTTTGGTGTGGACGGGCTCTCCGGAGTGGGGGTCTCGGTCGTCGACGCTGTCGTCTAAGCTCCTCTGCTCTGTGTAATGTGACACCCTGCATCGAGCCGGGTCCTGGAGTGGCTGTGGGTCTGAAAAAATCTGTAATATAAGTCTGAGGGAGGGGGGTCAGGTGTATCTCCATCTACTGCTGGAGGAGTGATGTACGACGGTGCTTGAGCTCTACTAGGAAACGACCTAGAGGGCGCTGGTCCTCTGTCCCCAATAAAGCCCTGATCTCTCTGCCCCCCCCCCCCTTGAAGAGCTGTGGGTAGCGGTCTCTGATGTCCTCATATGCGTGGCATCTACATGTGTAGTGCTCCTCGTCCTCCACCTCCTCTCTACATATCCTGCATAATCTCTCGTCCCTCGGGGTATGTGTCGCTCGCCCAACCTCAATCTCGAGCTGGTGTGATGATACTCTAAGCTTCCCAATGGCCACTCTCTCAGCTGGTGCCATGTATGTATCCATGTATCGTGGTCTCTGAATGAAACCATCCGCTGTCACAGTCAGGAAGTGCTCTCTGTAATGTTGCCTCTTTGTGGGAAGAGGCTCCCGTGGTGCTATCCATGTCTCCCTGATGTGTATCTGTAGTAGGTCCTGACGGATGATCCTATTCCTCTCCGAACGAGAGAGGGTAATGTGGGGGGAAGAGAGGTCAGACTGAAAAGGCGGAAGATCGGTAATGCTCATGCCATGGTCTGCTAACCATCAGTTCTGCTAACCATCAGTAAGTTTGTGCATACCATACTCTCTCATGCCCTGACTCTGCTAAATGTCTGGAGCTCTCAAATGCAAGGCTGGTGAGTCGGCTGGTGGGGAGCTCTCTGACCCTCAGAATAAAGGTCACCAACTGGAAGAGGGCCTCCACTAGCATCGGTGGTGTGCCAAGCTCAGCTCGTATGATGTCATGTGGAACGGAGGGCTTGCTTCGCAGCAAGCGTGAGATCATGATGACCTGGGGCCTCTCAATCTGTGTCCACATCGCCTCCGTGATCCCAGGTGCCCAAACTGCTGCTGCATACATCAATGCGGGTGTCACTAGAGTGTCAAAGAGCCACCCCTTAGTCTGGGGCTCCTGAAAATGTGTCTGAAAGCAACGTCTCTCCAATCCTGCAAGTGCCGCATAGCCTCGCGTCAATCTATCTCTCGCTGCCTATGCCATGGAGAATACCCCTGTGCTGCGTGAGAAGGTGACACCTAGGTAGACGTAGGAGTCCACTACCTCTATCTGTCCTCCAGCTGCAGTGAAAGAGGCGCGATGGCGTACTGTCCAGGAGGTATCGAAGATCATGACCTTGGTCTTGCCAAGGTTCACTGTGAGTCCTCTCTCCATGCAGAAGGTATCGAGCACTTGTAAATGTGACCGCAACCCCTCTTGTGACTCCGAAAGCAAGACAATGTCATCAGCATATAATAGGATGTGTACTTGCATACCTCTGAGGTCTCCTCCTAGCCCTCCTTCTTACTGTATATACTTCGTGATCTCGTCGATGTAGGGACCGAAGAGAGTGGGTGAGAGAGGGAAACCTTGTTTCACACCAATGGTGCTAACAAGGCTGTTTGATAGGCCGCCGGGCAGTGCACCCTGCGTGTGACTCGAGTATACAGAGCATGGATGGCCCATAGCATGTCTGATGGTAGCTGTAACTCCTGGAGCCTCCGTAGTAGTCTGTCTCGAGGAACCATGTTGAAGGCTTTGCGGAAATCCACAAAGCAACAGTATAGTCTCTGCATCCTCGCCTTCGCTCTCTCAATCAAGCAGCGAAGCACGAAGATGTGGTCGATGGTGGAGAAAGTGCGGCAGAAGCCTTCTTGGCCGGGTGCTCTGATCCCAGTTGCCTCAGCGTGTGTACTGAGCTCTGCCTCTAGTACTGCCCCATAGATCTTGGCCAGGATATGACCTATCATAATAGTCCTTTAGTTCCTTGGATCCATCATATCACCGGACTTATGGATAGGCGTAATAGTATGCATAGTCCACGAGTCAGGTAATCCCTCAACCAAAGCACGGTTGAAGAGATGGGCGATCATGTGGGTCTAGATCTGCTGCATATATAAAGTGCTCGCCCTGTAGCCCCGTGTGGTCTTTTGAACGGCCATGCTGTAGCCTATGGATGGCCTGTCGTACCATGCCTGCCGTGAAGAGGGTGGATATCACAGGACGCGGTGTGGGAGGGATCGGCAATGGTGGCTGTCCTTGGACGTCATATAACCTCTGGGCGTAGGTGTGCCAAGTCTGAGGATCTGCTATGGGTGTAGGTGGGCGTGGCTCCCGTAGTGCCCTCCACGCGGTGGCACAATCCCTACTCATGAGAAGGTCGAACAACTCTGCCTCCTGTCTCTCCTCGAAAGCTCGTCGCTTCCGGTGTGTGTGGGCTCGCATCTGTCGTCGTGCCTCCCTCTCTGTGATGGATCCCAAGATACTCTTTGCTCTGAGATGTCGGTATAGTCGCCTACACTCCTCGTCATACCATCTATTTTGGGGTGTATGCCCCAGCCCTGTCGAATGTGCAGTGCTGTGGGTGGTGTATGGGAAGCTGAGAGTAGCGGATGTGTGGAGGATCGAGGAGAAGTGCGCGGTGAGGGTGTCCAATGAGGCAGAGGGATCAAGGGAGTAGATGCGCTCTCGAACATGGGAGCTATAGATATGTGCTAGCTCATGTCTAAAGTGAATGGTGGTATGGGCACGTGGCTATATGGTGACGGGGTGTGATATGCATGATGAGCCTCGTATGGATAGGGCAAGATATGCGTGGTCAGCTCCAATTGGTATGGGTGGGATAGTGAATGAGGTGATGAGATGCATCGCCTCCCGGGGTCCAATAACATAGTCTACCACACTACCCCCCTTGTGGTGTCGTGGGTGGAATGCAAGTGAGGCCACCCGAGGTGGGCCAGGTCGTCATCCCATTATATATAATGAGACGGTGTGCTTCTACCATTTAGAGTAGGTATCTTCCGTATGAGGTGGGTGTGGCGGTGTCGGCTGAGGCTCTGAGTGTAGACATATTCTCTATGGTACGAAGCATCTCAGGGTCGTCAAAGTCATAGATATCACACTGGTGGCTCTGAGTCCGGGCATTGAAGTCTCCTACAAGGAAGACTTCGCCCATCCGGGTATACTCCATAATGGTGTCATTGAGGCAGTCATATGGCGATGTGGTATCTGTTCCCTCCCCCCCTAAGGGCTTCTCAAGGGAATGTGTGAAGCGCGAGCCGGTGGGTGCAATATAGCATACAACGAAATACGCTGCTCTCTCCTGTGTTAGTTGGAGGCGTATCCACATGAAACGTGCCTCTGGGTCTCTGGCTACGACCTGTACCCTGTGCTGTAGCGACTATATGTAGAGCACGGCTACTCCTCTTGATCCTCGTGTGGTGTGCTGTCTCATCTGTCGGCGGTGAGCTTACTCCCACATATAACCCTCACGCTGTACTCTGTCTCGTCGTGGTCCTGAATGCAGATTCCCAATGAAAACCTTCAATGCGTGGTAGACCTCTCTCTTGGCTCTCGTGTGTCTCTGTGATGCACAGAAAGTCATGTGATGCCAGGATCTCCTCAAGTCTTGCTGGTTGCGTCCAGAGTGCCCCGTTGCAGTTCCACACCACTCCTCTGAGTGGTGTCTCCTCGTGTCGTGATGTCTCATAGGCCACGTGACCCTATTTGATAGGGTGTCCATCTATGAAGACCGTCCTCATGAGGTCCTCATCCATGTAGAGGGTGCCGCCAGGTAGTCCACGTAATATTGATCGACGTCTAAAAAAGGCCCTCCGTGCCTCCTCGAAGCTCATCGTAAGGATGAGTGGTCGTAAACGTGATGTATCCCTCCCAACCCTCCATGCGGCTCTGAAGGGCATGCTCTCATATCCAAGTCGACGGCAAATATCAGTGGGGGTTTCTTAGGGTTTGGGAATAGGGCTAGGTTTACGGTTGGGTTTTGGAGTTAGGGTTAGGGTTAGGGTAAGGGTTAGGGTTAGGGTTTGGTCAAGATTAGGGTTAGGGTTAGGGTTAGGTTTTCAAGAGATGGCATGGGAATGAGGAGGTTAGGTTAGGGTTTGGTAAAGAGAGAGTAACCGTGCCCATGAGTATGCTGTTCAACGAGCTTCCCGAACTTTTCTTGACACTCAAAGATCATCTCAGCCTAGGCTGAGCAATGACGGAGGCAACACATAGCTGAGCAAATGCAGGGGCAACGCGGAGCTGAGCAGGTTTCCGATGCAGGTATAGATCCTTTTAGGGTTTTTGCACCTACGGAACCTTAGGCTTTTGGACATAGGTAGAGAACCTAGGGATTCGGACCCAGGTACAGAACTTTGACACGACGGACAACAAAGTTTAGGGTTTCGGACGCAGGTTGAGAACCCTAACACGACGGGCAGCAGGGTTTATGGTTTCGGACGGAGGTACAAAACGTGACGCATGTACAGAGAGGTGCAGAACGCGACACAGGTACACAGAGGTGCAGAACGCGACGCAGGTACATAGAGGTGCAGAACGCGACGCAGGTAAACCGAGGTGCAGAACGAGAGAGAGAGAGAGAGAGAGAGAGAGAGAGAGAGAGAGAGAGAGAGAGAGAGAGAGAGAGAGAGAGAGAGAGAGAGAGAGAGAGAGAGAGAGAGAGAGAGAGAGAGAGAGAGAGAGAGAGAGAGAGAGAGAGAGAGAGAGAGAGAGAGAGAGAGGAGAGGGAGAGGGAGAGGGAGAGGGAGAGGGAGAGGGAGAGGGAGAGGGAGAGGGAGAGGGAGAGGGAGAGGGAGAGGGAGAGGGAGAGGGAGAGGGAGAGGGAGAGGGAGAGGGAGAGGGAGAGGGAGAGGGAGAGGGAGAGGGAGAGGGAGAGGGAGAGGGAGAGGGAGAGGGAGAGGGAGAGGGAGAGGGAGAGGGAGAGGGAGAGGGAGAGGGAGAGGGAGAGGGAGAGGGAGAGGGAGAGGGAGAGGGAGAGGGAGAGGGAGAGGGAGAGGGAGAGGGAGAGGGAGAGGGAGAGGGAGAGGGAGAGGGAGAGGGAGAGGAGAGAGAGAGAGAGAGAGAGAGAGAGAGAGAGAGAGAGAGAGAGAAAGAAAGAAAGAAAGAAAGTGTTTTTACGTCTATTAGGAGGCCGAACTCGGCCTGTGAGACAAATCGATGTACATGGGTGTATCTTCTGTCAATCAGAAAAGATAAAAGTGCTGAAAAGAAACTGGTTAAGCTGATATAGATCTCCGTAGTGTGCATGTGGGGATACCCATGAAAGTGGTGGGGGGTGTATGGAGTGCGATATCTATGATAGTCTATATGCAAAAGGGTAGTACAACAACCATGAGAATGCATCTAAAACGACTAACTAGCTCCATCCTGTGCTAGTGGGTGGGATGTAATATGTGATACATAGGTGGAGGTGGAGTCAGGGCCACCCTGATGGCTGCAACGGGATCGGCCATCATCTGGGATCGTCTCTCCTCCATGGCTCGATGGTCACAAGCCTGGATCTCCGCAATCTTGTGTCGGTGAAGTCTCGGGGCCCGATATCCTATATCACGGGGTCGTCTCCTAGCTCGAGATATCTGAGCCTGCTGAAGAGTCACCCCGCTCGGTATGTGGGCTGAGGGGGGGAGGGCTGCAGCACGTCGTGGAATAAAGAAGTCAGTGAGCTGACTCTGTCTCCCTCCTGTATGGAGTGCTACAGTAGGCTTGAGTAGGGAATCTCTGTGACTCTGTATCTCTAGTAAGAATCGCCCGAGCTTTCGCTGGTCTCTAGAGTCCATGATCTCTCGGAGGGTGGGCTGCCCTGCAAACAGAGTCTCGTATCTGCCTGTGATGCCATCATATGCGCTACATCTGCATACAAAGTGCTCCTCATCCTCCATCTCTACTCTGCATACTCTGCATATCCGCTCCTCTCTGGGAATGTCTGCGGCTCTGCCCGTCTCAATCTCGAGTCGGTGTGATGAGACTCTCAGCTGGCCAATCGCTACCCTCAAGCTATGAGGCATGTGAGTATCCATGTAGCGTGGTCGCTGGATGAAACCGTCAGCTAGTATGTCTATGAACTGGTCTCGATAGTGCGATAGTCTCGATCCCATGTGTGGTTGGGCTGCCCTGCAAACAGAGTCGTATCTGCCTGTGATGCCATCATATGCGCTACATCTGCATACAAAGTGCTCCTCATCCTCCATCTCTACTCTGCATACTCTGCATATCCGCTCCTCTCTGGGAATGTCTGCGGCTCTGCCCGTCTCAATCTCGAGTCGGTGTGATGAGACTCTCAGCTGGCCAATCGCTAACCTCAAGCTATGAGGCATGTGAGTATCCATGTCGCGTGGTCGCTGGATGAAACCGTCAGCTAGTATGTCTATGAACTGGTCTCGATAGTGCGATAGTCTCGATCCCATGTGTGGTGTGTGCCATGTCTGACTAATGTAGAGCTGCCAGAGATCCTGTCTGAGCACAACATTCCTCTCACGACCAGAGAGGTGGATGTGAGGTGAGTCTGGGTCATACTGAAAAGGCGGCAATCTGTCCATATCAAGTCCATGACTATCAAACCAGACTCTAACCTGAGTGTACCAAGCTCTCTCATATCCTAACTCTGATATCTGTATAGATGCCTCAAGAGCTCTGTGTGTGAGTCTATCTGTAGGGAGGTCCCTAATCCTCTGAATAAAGCAGATAGTCTGGAATAGTGCCTCTACTGCCATGGGTGGTGCAGCTAGCTCTACCCTGATGATGTCATGTGGCACCGACTGTTTCCCACGAAATAATCGCGAGATCATACGTACCTGTGGCCTCTCGATCGCACTCCACTGGGTGACTGTGAGACCTGGGGCCCAAACCGTCGCAGCATACATCATAGCTGGTCTGACCAGTGTGTCAAATAGCCAGCCCTTCGTGCGGGGCTCCTGGAAGTGTGCTTGGTGACATCTCCGCTCTAACATGGCTAAAGCTGCATATCCGCGTGTGAGTCTATCGGTGGCTGCCTGTCTCATGCAGAAGGGGCCAGGCAAGCTCGTGAATGTGACTCCGAGATAGACATAGGAAGTGACCACCTCAATCTGTCCACCACCAGCTCCTAATCCTGCTCCATTCCTCACCATGGGGGAGGTGTGGAAGATCATGACCTTGGTCTTGCCAAGGTTTACTGTCAAGCCCCTCTGTGTACAAAACTCATCCAGGGCCTCAAGGTGGCGCTGTAATCCCTCGGGTGACTCTGAAATCAAGACAATGTCATCGGCATATAATAAAATGTGGACATGTGTACCTGCGAGGTCTGCACCCTCTCCTCCAGCTCCGAGAATGTAGTCCTCAATCTCGTCAATGTAGAGACCAAATAGAGTGGGAGAGAGTGGGCAGCCTTGCTTAACACCGATGGTGCTAGCAATGGCCTCAGACATACCTCCTGGACACCGTACCCTCCCAGTCACCTGCTGATAGAGTGCATAGATGGCCCAAATCATCCCTGATGGTACTCCCAAGCTCTGGAGGCGTTGGAAGAGCCTCTCTCGCGGCACTGTATCAAAAGCTTTGCGGAAGTCCACAAAGCAGCAATATAGCCTCTTCTTCCGCACCCTTGCCCCATCAATGAGGCAGCGCAGAATGAAGATGTGATCAATAGTAGAGAAAGCTCAACGAAAACCTGCTTGGCCTCGTGCTCGTAGCCCCTCAGTCTCTGCATATGAACTTAGCTCTGCCTCAAGTATGGCACCGTATAGTTTGGCCATGGTGTGGCCAATCATGATGGTCCTGTAGTTCCCTGGATCCAGGGTGTCGCCAGATTTGTGGATAGGCACAATGGTGTGCCTAGTCCACTCCTCTGGGAAGCCCTCTCCTATAGCCCGGTTGAAGACATGTGCAATCAACGGGGCTATAGTGGAGGCTGCATATATGAGATGCTCGCTCTGCAATCCTGCGTGGTCTGTCGAACGTCCATGTCGAAATCGTCGTATGGCCCTCTCAACCATCTTTGCTGTGAAGAGAGAAGAACTAGTAGGGCGAGGCTCAAGTGGCTGGGGAATGGGAGGCTGCCTAGGTACCTCATATAACCTCTGAGCATAATCATGCCATGTGTGTGGGTCTCCAATAGGTGTGGTCGGGCGTGGCTCTCGTAGGCTACGCCATGCTGCAGCACTGTCCATACTCATAAAGAGATGGTATAGCTCAAGCTCCTGTGCCTCCTCAAAGGCTCGCCTCTTTCGACGTGTGAGAGTCTTCATCTGTCCCTTGGCCTCTCTCTATGTGACCTCTCCCAATGCTCGCTGAGCTCGTAGTCGGCGGTAAAGATCTCTGCAATCCTCATCATACCAACGATGTTGTGGCATAGTTCCGGGAGGAGGTGTGTGACGAGAATGGATGGTGTGTGGGAAGGAGCTGATGGCTGATGTCTGAAGAACTGATGCTATCTGAGAGGTGAGTAGGGATAGTGGAGTGTCAGGATGAAGTAAGAGAAGACCCTGCTCGACTCGAGCCGCATATATGTGAGCTAGCTCGTGTGTGAAGTGGATGGTGGTGTGTGGGATGCGTGCTGCGGGTATGCGTGTAGGGGTGTCTCCCTTCAGGGAGAGTGCGAGGTATGTGTGATCAGCCCCAATGGGTATGGGTGGGATGGTGAATGAGGTAAGTAGGTGGATGGCCTCTCTGGACCCCATGACGTAATCTACTGTACTTCCCCCGCCATCTGTGACTGAGTGTGGTATGCATGTCAATCCTCCTGAGGTAGGCCACTGAGTCATCCCGTTATAGATAACGAGATTATGTCGAGAGCCTAGTCTGAGTAGGTGAGTGCCATAGTGAGTGTGTGTAGCGTCAGCTGAAGCTCGAGCTGTAGACTCATCCTCTATGGTATGTAGTATCTCCGGGTCTTCTGGGTCAAATATCTCACACTGATCATTGCCTGTCCTTGCATTGAAGTCTCCCATAAGGAAGACTTCCCCTAATGCAGAGTACTCTGTAATCTCTTCTGACAAGCAAGTGTATGGTGAGTCCTCCTCTCGATCTATGATAGCGAAACGCGAGCTAGAAGGAGCAAAGTAGCATAATGCTATGAAGATGATCCTCTCCTGCGAGAGCTTGAGTCGAATCCAAAGATATCTGGCCTGTGAATCACGTGCGACTATCTGTATCCTGCTCTGAAGTCCATCTCTAAAGAGTATGGCTACTCGTCCTGATCCTCGGGTGGTGTGCTGACGTGTACACTCTCTGTATGTGGACTCCCACTGAAAACTGTGGACACGAGGTAGGCCCCGGTCCGGGCTCTCATGTGTCTCTGTGAGCATAATGATGTCTTTGCCTTTGCGCATCTCTTCCAATCTCTCTGGGTGTGTCCATAGATCTCCATTGCAGTTCCAAACTGCAAGGTGTATCTCCTCGAGTGTCTCACAGGCCGCGAATCCCTATGGGATGGCCTTGCCATCAATGATGACACGACCATCTCTGTATGAAGCCTTCTTTCCTTCTTTGCGAGCTTGATGTACTCTTGGCATGCATGCACGACAGTGTGCTACCTGCATGGGTGTGAGATCATCGTCAAGGTAGATGGGGGGGCCATCAAGTGCTCTCAAGATCACCCTCTTGCGTAGGAAAGTAGATCTTATATCTTCGGAAGGGAAGTGTAGAATGAGAGCTCTCTTCTTCGTGGGGTCTCGTCCCGTTCTCCAAGACTTGATGAATGGGGGGGACTCCTCTTTGTAGCGGAGTATCTTGCATAGTGTCTTCCCATCGGACTCGGGGGTAGAGCCTTCTTTTTCTTCAATGCCCGTGATGCGTACATTGAGACGGCGGGCATGTCTCATCTTTTCTTGAGAGAGAGTTTTTACGTCTATTAGGAGGCCAAACTCGGCCTATGAGACAAATCAATGTACGTCTATTAGGAGGCCGAACTCCGCCTATGAAAGTGTTTTTACATCTATTAGGAGGCCGAGTTTGGCCTATGAGAGAGAGAGAGAGAGAGAGAGAGAGAGAGAGAGAGAGAGAGAGAGAGAGAGAGAGAGAGAGAGAGAGAGAGAGAGAGAGAGAGAGAGAGAGAGAGAGAGAGAGAGAGAGAGAGAGAGAGAGAGAGAGAGAGAGAGAGAGAGAGAGAGAGAGAGAGAGAGAGAGAGAGAGAGTTTTTTACGTCTATGACAGGCCAAAGTCTGCCTATGAGACAAAACATAAGATACATGATACGGATGTCATCCGGCTGTCACAAAACTAAAGTAAGATCATAAAAAGCTAATACAATCTAGTCTCCAACATGTGTGGTAAAATACTAAGGCTGATGGAGCCCTATCCCTGGGGGTATAAGCATGTCTATATGCTAAGGGCAATACAATCATGAAGATGCATCTATCTACTAGCTCCATCCAGTGGTAATGGAGGGGTGGAGGATGTGATACATAGGTGGAGCCGGTGCTAGAGCTTTCTGTATGAAAGGTATAGGATCTTCTCTCATCATGGCTACTCGCTGTGCAGTCGCCTCGAGATGTCGGGCTCGAATCTCCTCTATCTGGCGATGGTATAGCCTAACTCCTCTGAGCGCTGTGACTGGTGCTCGACAAACCTCAGCCTGTTGTAGTGTCACTCGCTGGGAATCAGGTGGGGAGGGGACTCTAGACCTCGGCAGAAAATCAGTGAGCTGTAGCTTTCTCCTCTCCACCTGTGTAGCTGTGTGTCTCAGTGGTAAGAGTGCATCTCTATGCCTCTGAATCTCTATCATGAAACGTCCTAACTCTCTCTGATCTCGGGAGTCAATAATCACTCGTAAGGTGAGCTGCCCTCTGAACAAAGTCTCATATCTGTCTCTAATCTGAGTGTATGCTGTGCATGGACATATGAAATGCTCCTCACTCTCCACCTCCTCTGTACATAGTTTGCAGATCCGCTCTGCTCTCGGGACCCCACTGTGTCTCCCACTCTCGATCTCTAGTCTGTGTGATGCGACCTTGAGTTGTCCAATCGCTACTTGTGAACTCTGTGGCATATAGATGTCCATATAGTGTGGTCTTTGTATGAACCCATCTGACATAATGGTGAGAAACTGATCCCTGTAGTCTGATATCCTCCCCTCTAAACTGGGTGAGCTCCATACTCTCCTCCTGATGTAGAGCCTCCATAAGTCCTGTCTGATCACCAGATTCCTCTCGCTACGAGAGAGCTGATAGTAAGGTGAGTTTGAGTCGTACTGAAAAGGTGGCAAACTCTCCATATCGAGCCCATGTGTCGGGAACCAAGCTCTAACCTTTGAGTACCAGGCTCTATCATGTCCACTCTGAGATAATTGTATAGCTGCCTCAAAAGCTCTACGAGTGAGTGTGTCGCTTGGTAACTCCCTCACCCTTTGTATGAAACTCGCTGGCTGGAACAGTGCCTCGAGGACCATGGGTGGTGCTGAGAGCTCTGCTCGAATGATGTCATGTGGTATGGTCTGCTTGCTACGGAACAAGCGTGAGATCATACATACCTGGGGCCTCTCAATCTGTGCCCACTGATCGACTGTCAAGCCTAGTGCCCATACTGTCGCTGAATACATCAAGGTGGGGGTTACTAGTGTGTCGAAAAGCCACCCCTTCGTGCAGGGTTCCTGGAAGTGTGCCTGGTGACACCTCGGCTCTAGCATCGCTAGGGCTGCATACCCTCAGGCGAGTCTTTCAATAGCTGCCTGCCTCATGGTGAAAGGTCCTGGTAGAGTGGTGAAAGTAACTCCCAAGTAGACATATGAAGTAACCAGCTCGATGTGCCCTCCTGCTATGGTGAAGATGGCTTCACTCCTCACTGCACTGGATGTGTGAAAGATCATGACCTTGGTCTTGCCAAGGTTCACAACCAATCCTCTATGTGAGCAAAAATCATCCAAGGCTCCTAGGTGGCATTGGAGCCCCTCATGTGACTCTGAAATCAAAACAATATCATTGGCATATAAAAGAATGTGAACTGGAGTACCTCCGAGGTCGCTCCCCTCTCCGCTTGCGTGTAGTATGTAATCGGAGATCTCATCAATGTAAAGCCCAAAAAGTGTCGGGGAGAGGGGACAACCTTGCTTAACACCAATGGTGCTAGCAATGGGCTCTCATAAACCTCCAGGGCATCGGACTCGACCGAACACCTTCTCGTAGAGAGAGTAGATGGCCCATATCATCTCTGTCCGAATCCCAAGGCTCAGTAGGTGCTGGAATAGCCTCTCACGTGGAACTGTATCAAAAGCCTTGCGGAAGTCCACAAAGCAACAATAAAGCCTCTTCTTCCTTGCCTTTGCCCCATCAATGAGACAACGCAAGATGAAGATATGGTCGATAGTGGAAAAAGCTCGTCTGAACCCGGCCTGGCTTGGTGCTCGGAGGCCCTCTGCCTCTGCATATGAGCTAAGCTCTGCCTCAAGTAGTGCTCCATACGATAGTATGCTGTGTCCACTCCTCTGGGAATCCCTCCCCTATAGCCCGGTTGAAGACATGTGCAATCAGCGGGGCTATAGTGGAGGCTGCGTAGATGAGGTGCTCGCTCTGTAAACCAGTGTGGTCAGCAGCCCGCCTTTGCTGCATGCGACCTATGGCCCTCTCCACCATGGATGTAGTAAAGAAAGAGGAGTGTGTGGGTGGAGGCTCAAATGGATGTGGGATGGGTGGCTGTCGAGGCACATCATATAGTCGCGCTGCATAATCTCCCCAGATCTGTGGGTCCTCAATGTGTGTAGTTGAACAAGGCTCACGGAGAGCGCTCCATGCTGTCGCACTATCCATGCTCATGAATAGACGGTATAGCTCAAGCTCCTGTGCCTCCTTGAATGCCCGTCCCTTTTGACGGGTTAGTGTCTTCATCTGTCTACTGGCCTCTCTCTCTGTGATCTCTCCCAAGGCTCGTCGCGCATGTAGGTGTCTATAAAGTGCTCTACACTCATCATCGTACCAATTGTTATGGGGTCTAGTCCCAGAGGGAGGGATACGTCCTGTATGAGAGAGAGAGAGAGAGAGAGAGAGAGAGAGAGAGAGAGAGAGAGAGAGAGAGAGAGAGAGAGAGAGAGAGAGAGAGAGAGAGAGAGAGAGAGAGAGAGAGAGAGAGAGAGAGAGAGAGAGAGAGAGAGAGAGAGAGAGAGAGAGAGAGAGAGAGAGAAAGAAAGAAAGAAAGAAAGTCATATTAACGTCTTCTGGAGGCCAAACTTGGCTTATGAGACAAAAGCCATGTACAAGTGTAGTAACCATGTGTAGAAAATGAAATGAAATAAACACAAAGCTATCAAGGGTTGGTAAAAGGCTGGGGAGAAGTGGCTCTGACTCAGCAGATAGTGGCCACCTAATACAGGGGGATCCATAATATGAGTGAGCAAAACACCCTAGCTACTGGTGATGGGGGGAGGTGGGTGTAGTATGTGGTACATCGGAGGTGGTCTGAGTGCCTCCTGAAGGAAGACAACCCAGGGGGTGGTGGAATGCCTATGCTCCATCATGTGGTCGTAGGCTGTCCTGATGCGTGAGATATCCTCCTGATATGGTCGCGGTCGACGATATCCTACCATGCGTGGTCGACGTCGTGCTCTCTGTGCTTCTGCCCGGTGGAGTGTGAGCCCTCTAAAAGGACCTCTATGATCTAGCTCCGCTCGCTGAAAGAACTGGGTAATGGTATGCTCGGTACTCACCCGTGGCTGATGTGTGGGCTGTAGTGACCGCTCTCGCCTCTCGTATGCTGCTGTGAGGAAGTGCCCAAAGCATCGCTGGTCTCCCATGGTCATGCACAACTGGAGTGACTCCTCTAGCTTGAACTGTGCTCGTAGGTCTAAGTATGCTCGACATCTGATAACAATATGCTCCTCACTCTCTACCTTTGTCTGGCATATTGGGCACCACCTCTCCTCACCGGGGACTCCCCTGGAGCGACCCCTCTCAATCTCGAGCTGATGTGATGAGACCCGGAGCTTCCCAATGACGACTCGGAGGTGGTGGGGAAGATATGTCTGCATGTATCTCGGGATCTCGATGAAGCCCGCGTCCGATATATGTAGAAAATGCTCGCGGTAATAGAGCATTTTCGGTGGCAATGTATCCCTAGGGCTCACCCATGTCCTCTCTATGTATGTATGCCATATCTCCTGACGAATGACCCTATTCCTCTCTTGATGAGAGAGCGAGTAGGTGGGTGCATATGAGTCGTAGTGTAGTGGTGGTAGCCTGTCTATGTCAAAGCCATGGTGGGCCAGCCAGTCTCGTGTCTGTGCATACCATGAAGAGGTGTCGCCTGCTAATGCCATATCACGCGATGCCTGGAGAGCACGATAAGCAATGCGCTCTGTATCCATGCTCCGAAGTCTGTGTACTAGGCATACTGTCTGGAACAATGCCTCAACTAGCATCGTTGGTGCAGCGAGCTCTGCTCTAATGATATCATGCGGACTGAAGGCTTGCTGCGGATAAGTCTGGCAAACATGAGGATCTGTGGCCTCTCTAATGCTGTCCATACTGATGTAGCTAATCCCGGCCCCCAAATGGCTGCCCCATACATGAGCGCTGGCATAACCAAAGTGTCAAAGAGCCACCCCTTTGTGCGGGGCTCCTGAAAATATGCCTGGTGGCACTGTCTCTCCATCAAAGCTAGTGCTGCGTACCCACGTGTGATGCGGTCACGAGCTGCTTGAGACATAGAGAAGACCCCATATGCTGCTGTAAATGTCACTCCCAAGTAAACATATGATCCGACCACCTCGATCGGTCCACCTGCTGCTGTGAACAAACTATGTCTGCGTACCTGTGCAGATGTATGAAAGATCATGACCTTGGTTTTACCAAGGTTCACAGATAACCCTATGTGTCTGCAAAAGTCATCTAGGCCATGTAGATGATGCTGTAGACCTTTTGCAGACTCTGAAACCAATACAATATCATCAGCGTATAAAAGAATATGGACATTGGCTCCCCGTACCTCAATGCCATCTCCCCCGTGCTTCTGTATGAAGTCCACTATCTCATCAATGTAGAGACCAAAGAGGGTGGGTGAAAGAGGGGGAGAGAGAGAGAGAGAGAGAGAGAGAGAGAGAGAGAGAGAGAGAGAGAGAGAGAGAGAGAGAGAGAGAGAGAGAGAGAGAGAGAGAGAGAGAGAGAGAGAGAGAGAGAGAGAGAGAGAGAGAGAGAGAGAGAGAGAGAGAAAGAAAGAAAGTGTTTTTACGTCTATTAGGAGGCCGAACTCGGCCTATGAGACAAATCAATGTACATGGGTGTATCTTCTGTCAATCAGAAAAGATAAAAGTGCTGAAAAGAAACTGGTTAAGCTGATATAGATCTCCGTAGTGTGCATGTGGGGATACCCATGAAAGTGGTGGGGGGTGTATGGAGTGCGATATCTATGATAGTCTATATGCAAAAGGGTAGTACAACAACCATGAGAATGCATCTAAAAGGACTAACTAGCTCCATCCTGTGCTAGTGGGTGGGATGTAATATGTGATACATAGGTGGAGGTGGAGTCAGGGCCACCCTGATGGCTGCAACGGGATCGGCCATCATCTGGGATCGTCTCTCCTCCATGGCGCGATGGTCACAATCCTTGATCTCCGCAATCTGGTGTCGGTGAAGTCTCGGGGCCCGATATCCTATATCACGGGGTCGTCTCCTAGCTTGAGATATCTGAGCCTGCTGAAGAGTCACCCCGCTCGGTATGTGGGCTGAGGGGGGGAGGGCTGCAGCACGTCGTGGAATAAAGAAGTCAGTGAGCTGACTCTGTCTCCCTCCTGTATGGAGTGCTACAGTAGGCTGGAGTAGGGAATCTCTGTGACTCTGTATCTCTAGTAAGAATCGCCCGAGCTGTCGCTGGTCTCTAGAGTCCATGATCTCTCGGAGCGTGGGCTGCCCTGCAAACAGAGTCTCGTATCTGCCTCTGATGCCATCATATGCGCTACATCTGCATACAAAGTGCTCCTCATCCTCCATCTCTACTCTGCATACTCTGCATATCCGCTCCTCTCTGGGAATGTCTGCGGCTCTGCCCGTCTCAATCTCGAGTCGGTGTGATGAGACTCTCAGCTGGCCAATCGCTACCCTCAAGCTATGAGGCATGTGAGTATCCATGTAGCGTGGTCGCTGGATGAAACCGTCAGCTAGTATGTCTATGAACTGGTCTCGATAGTGCGATAGTCTCGATCCCATGTGTGGTGTGTGCCATGTCTGACTAATGTAGAGCTGCCAGAGATCCTGTCTGAGCACAACATTCCTCTCACGACCAGAGAGGTGGATGTGAGGTGAGTCTGGGTCATACTGAAAAGGCGGCAATCTGTCCATATCAAGTCCATGGCTATCAAACCAGACTCTAACCTGAGTGTACCAAGCTCTCTCATATCCTAACTCTGATATCTGTATAGATGCCTCAAGAGCTCTGTGTGTGAGTCTATATGTAGGGAGGTCCCTAATCCTCTGAATAAAGCAGATAGTCTGGAATAGTGCCTCTACTGCCATGGGTGGTGCAGCTAGCTCTGCCCTAATGATGTCATGTGGCACCGACTGTTTCCCACAAAATAATCGCGAGATCATACGTACCTCTGGCCTCTCGATCGCACTCCACTGGGTGACTGTGAGACCTGGGGCCCAAACCGTGGCAGCATACATCATAGCTTGTCTGACCAGTGTGTCAAATAGCCAGCCCTTCGTGCGGGGCTCCTGGAAGTGTGCTTGGTGACATCTCCGCTCTAACATGGCTAAAGCTGCATATCCGCGTGTGAGTCTATCGGTGGCTTCCTGTCTCATGCTGAAGGGGCCAGGCAAGCTCGTGAATGTGACTCCGAGATAGACATAGGAAGTGACCACCTCAATCTGTCCACCACCAGCTCTGAATCCTGCTCCATTCCTCACCATGGGGGAGGTGTGGAAGATCATGACCTTGGTCTTGCCAAGGTTTACTGACAAGCCCCTCTGTGTACAAAACTCATCCAGGGCCTCAAGGTGGCGCTGTAATCCCTCGGGTGACTCTGAAATCAAGACAATGTCATCGGCATATAATAAAATGTGGACATGTGTACCTGCGAGGTCTGCACCCTCTCCTCCAGCTCGGAGAATGTAGTCCTCAATCTCGTCAATGTAGAGACCAAATAGAGTGGGAGAGAGTGGGCAGCCTTGCTTAACACCGATGGTGCTAGCAATGGCCTCAGACATACCTCTTGGACACCGTACCCTCCCAGTCACCTGCTCATAGAGTGCATAGATGGCCCAAATCATCCCTGATGGAACTCCCAAGCTCTGGAGGCGTTGGAAGAGCCTCTCTCGCGGCACTGTATCAAAAGCTTTGCGGAAGTCCACAAAGCAGCAATATAGCCTCTTCTTCCGCACCCTTGCCCCATCAATGAGGCAGCGCAGAATGAAGATGTGATCAATAGTAGAGAAAGCTCGTCGAAAACCTGCTTGGCCTCGTGCTCGTAGCCCCTCAGTCTCTGCATATGAACTGAGCTCTGCCTCAAGTATGGCACCGTATAGTTTGGCCATGGTGTGGCCAATGATGATGGTCCTGTAGTTCCCTGGATCCAGGGGGTCGCCAGATTTGTGGATAGGCACAATGGTGTGCCTAGTCCACTCCTCTGGGAAGCCCTCTCCTATAGCCCGGTTGAAGACATGTGCAATCAACGGGGCTATAGTGGAGGCTGCATATATGAGATGCTCGCTCTGCAATCCTGCGTGGTCTGTCGAACGTCCATGTCGAAGTCGTCGTATGGCCCTCTCAACCATCTTTGCTGTGAAGAGAGAAGAACTAGTAGGGCGAGGCTGAAGTGGCTGGGGAATGGGAGGCTGCCTAGGTACCTCATATAACCTCTGAGCATAATCATGCCATGTGTGTGGGTCTCCAATAGGTGTGGTCGGGCGTGGCTCTCGTAGGCTGCGCCATGCTGCAGCACTGTCCATACTCATAAAGAGATGGTATAGCTCAAGCTCCTGTGCCTCCTCAAAGGCTCGCCTCTTTCGACGTGTGAGAGTCTTCATCTGTCCCTTGGCCTCTCTCTCTGTGATCTCTCCCAATGCTCGCTGAGCTCGTAGTCGGCGGTAAAGATCTCTGCAATCCTCATCATACCAACGGTGTTGTGGCATAGTCCCGGGAGGAGGTGTGTGACGAGAATGGATGGTGTGTGGGAAGGAGCTGATGGCTGATGTCTGAAGAACTGATGCTATCTGAGAGGTGAGTAGGGATAGTGGAGTGTCAGGATGAAGTAAGAGAAGACCCTGCTCGACTCGAGCCGCATATATGTGAGCTAGCTCGTGTGTGAAGTGGATGGTGGTGTGTGGGATGCGTGCTGCGGGTATGCGTGTAGGGGTGTCTCCCTTCAGGGAGAGTGCGAGGTATGTGTGATCGGCCCCAATGGGTATGGGTGGGATGGTGAATGAGGTAAGTAGGTGGATGGCCTCTCTGGACCCCATGACGTAATCTACTGTACTTCCCCCGCCATCTGTGACGGAGTGTGGTATGCATGTCAATCCTCCTGAGGTAGGCCACTGAGTCATCCCGTTATAGATAATGAGATTATGTCGAGAGCCTAGTCTGAGTAGGTGAGTGCCATAGTGAGTGTGTGTAGCGTCAGCTGAAGCTCGAGCTGTAGACTCATCCTCTATGGTATGTAGTATCTCCGGGTCTTCTGGTTCAAATATCTCACACTGATCATTGCCTGTCCTTGCATTGAAGTCTCCCATAAGGAAGACTTCCCCTAATGTAGAGTACTCTGTAATCTCTTCTGACAAGCAAGTGTATGGTGAGTCCTCTCGATCTATGATAGCGAAACGCGAGCTAGAAGGAGCAAAGTAGCATAATGCTATGAAGATGATCCGCTCCTGCGAGAGCTTGAGTCGAAACCAAAGATATCTGGCCTGTGAATCACGTCCGACTATCTGTATCCTGCTCTGAAGTCCATCTCTAAAGAGTATGGCTACTCCTCCTCATCCTCGGGTGGTGTGCTGACGTGTACACTCTCTGTATGTGGACTCCCACTGAAAATCGTGGACACGAGGTAGGCCCCGGTCCGGGCTCTCATGTGTCTCTGTGAGCATAATGATGTCTTTGCCTTTGCGCACCTCTTCCAATCTCTCTGGGTGTGTCCATAGATCTTCATTGCAGTTCCAAACTGCAAGGTGTATCTCCTCGAGTGTCTCACAGGCCGCGAATCCCTATGGGATGGCCTTGCCATCAATGATGACACGACCATCTCTGTATGAAGCCTTCTTTCCTTCTTTGCGAGCTTGATGTACTCTCGGCATGCATGCACGACGGTGTGCTACCTGCATGGGTGTGAGATCATCGTCAAGGTAGATGGGGGGGGCCATAACTGCTCTCAAAATCACCCTCTTGCGTAGGAAAGTAGATCTTATGTCTTCGGAAGGGAAGTGTAGAATGAGAGCTCTCTTCTTCGTGGGGTCTCGTCCCGTTCTCCAAGACTTGATGAATGGGGGGGACTCCTCTTTGTAGCCGAGTATCTTGCATAGTGTCTTCCCATCGGACTCGGGGGTAGAGCCTTCTTTTTCTTCAATGCCCGTGATGCGTACATTGAGACGGCGGGCATGTCTCATCTTTTCTTCCTCAATAGTGGTGTGCACGATGAGGGCTTCTTCCTTTTGTGCTTTCTCTTTGGCTTCTTTTTTGATGTTCTTCTTCACTATGTCGATCCACCCTTCTTTGGTAGCTTCTAATTTGTTTTCCATGCTCTCGGTCAAGGATTTGGTGAGTTCTTCTTTGAGAGCTTCTGTCTTGTTCATATTAATCTCTCCTTCTTCGGGTGTAAGAGAGACCATTGAAGCTTTGAGGAGCTCCAATTCCTCTTTCATGTTTGCCCTCTCCTTAGCCCATTCTTCTTTCTCTTTCTGCCATGCTTCCCTCTCCTTATGATATGTTTGTACTTCCTTCTCGAGCTTTGAGAGGCGGCTGATGATGGCCGTGATAGTGGAGTCCACCATCTTCTTGTTTTCTTTGATAGCTATGGTCAGTTTGTCCTCCATTTTTGTCAAATCGTCCTCCTTAGCCGTAGAGAGAGAGAGAGAGAGAGAGAGAGAGAGAGAGAGAGAGAGAGAGAGAGAGAGAGAGAGAGAGAGAGAGAGAGAGAGAGAGAGAGAGAGAGAGAGAGAGAGAGAGAGAGAGAGAGAGAGAGAGAGAGAGAGAGAGAGAGAGAGAGAGAGATTTTTTAATGTCTATTAGAGACCAAAATCGGACCATGAGACAAAACATATACATCAGTATGATCCAATACACTTTGATTCTAAAAGGAAAATAAAGTGTGGGTACAAAACAGAATATAAAAGGAGTGGATAATAGCTTGCAGCAAGGGTATGGGGTGCTATGGGTATGCACTGTATATGCTCAATAGGTGAGGTACAAATATGATATGCATAGGGAGGGGAGGCTCGGTGGTGTCATAACGCTCTAAGTGCCTGGAGTGGGTGTAGGATATAGTGCATCGGTGAGTTGGGGGGGGGGAGAGAGAGAGAAAGAAAGAAAGAAGACTTTTTAACGTCTATTAGAGGCCAAAATCGGCTTATGAGACAAAACATATACATCAGTATGATCCAATCCACTGTGATCCCAAAAGGAACATAAAGTGTGAGTACAAAACAGAATAAAAGGAGTGGATGATAATAGCTGGCGTCGAGGGTGTGGGATGCTATGGGCATGCACTCTATATGCTCAATAGGTGAGATACAAATATGAATATGCCTAGGGAGGGGAGGCTCGGTGGTATCATAACCCTCTAAAAGTCTGGAGTGGGTGTAGGATATAATGCATTGATGGGTAAGGCATCGTGGCGATCCGCAAAATGCTTTGCACATCAAGGCCGATGGGGGTGCGGTGCTGACGTCTCCGTATCTCCATGTCATGGCGTGCATGAATTGCCTGAATCTCTCTCTGGTGGGGACGGACTCTTCGGAGTGGGGGTCTCGGTCGTCGACGCTCTCGTCTAAGCTCCTCTGCTCTCTCTAGTGTGACACCCCGCGTCGATCTTGGTCCTCGGGTGGTTGTGGGTCTCAAAAAATTAGTAATATAAGTCTGGGGGGTCAGGTGTATCTCCATCTGCCGCTGGAGAAGTGATGCACGACGGCGCTTGAGCTCTACTAGGAAATGACCGAGAGGGTGCTGGTCCTCCGTCTCCAATAAAGCCCTGATCTGTTTGGGCCCCCTGATGAGCTGTGGGTAGCGGTCTCTGATGTCCTCATATGCCTTGCATCTGCATGTGTAGTGCTCCTCGTCCTCCACCTCCTCTCGGCATATCCTCCATAATCTCTCATCCCTTGGGGTATGTGTCGCACGCCCAACCTCAATCTCGAGTTGGTGTGATGATACTCTGAGCTTCCCAATGGCCACTCTCTCTGCTGGTGCCATGTATGTATCCATGTAGCGTGGTCTTTGAATGAAACCATCTGCTTTCACAGTCATTACCCTCTCTCTGCTGGTGCCATGTATGTATCCATGTAGCGTGGTCTTCGAACGAGAGAGGGTAATGTAGGAGGAGGAGAGGTCATACTGAAAAGGGGGGGGGGATCTGTAATGCTCATGCCATGGTCTGCTAACCATTAGTAGGTTTGTGCGTACCATACTCTCTCATGCCCCATCTCTTCCAAATGTCTAGAGGTCTCAAATGCAAGCCTGGTGAGTCTGCTGGTGGGAAGCTCTCTGACTCTGAGAATAAAGGCCACGAGCTGAAAGAGGGCTTCCACTAGCATCGGTGGTGTGCCAAGCTCAGCTCGTATAATGTCATGTGGAACAGAGGGCTTGCTTCGGAGCAAGCGTGAGATCATGGAGTCTTGGAGTCTCTCAATCCACGTCCACATCGCCTCCGTGATCCCTGGTGCCCATTCTACCGCTGCATACATCAATGCGGGTGTCACTAGAGTATCAAAGAGCCACCCCTTAGTTCGGGGCTCTTGAAAATGTGCCTGAAAGCAGCGTCTCTCCAATCTTGCGAGTGCCGCATAGCCTCGCGTCAATCTATCTCTCGCCGCTCGTGCCATGGAGAATACCCCTTTGCTGCCCGAGAAGGTGATACCTAGGTAGACGTAGGAGTCCACTACCTCTATCTGTCCTCCGGCTGCGTTGAAGGAGGCACAATGGCGTACTGTCCTTGAGGTATGGAAGATCATGACTTGGTCTTGCCAAGGTTCACTGTGAGTCCCCTCTCCATGCACAAGGTATCGAGATCTAAATAGATCGGGGTGCTTGGTGTAGTGCGTAGTACTGCTCGTCGTCTTAGGAAGTCTCTCCTCCTCGTCTCATCCGAGAACTGTGAGAATAAGTGCTCTGCTCCGTGTGGTGTCTCGTCTTACTCTCCAGGCTCGGGTGAAAGGAAGAGGCTCATCCGTGTGATATCCGAGTAGTGTGCACAAGCGACGCCCGTCCTTCTCTGGTGATCGATCTGTCTCTGTGAGGCCGGAGACTCGGACATTGAGCCTTCAGGCCTGTTGCATCCGCTCCTCCTCAACGGTGGTGTGTACTATGTGGATCTCCTCATCGTGGTTGTTCTTCTTTGCCTCTTGTCGAAGGTTTTTTTTTTGACAACTTCGACCCATCCGTCTTTTTTAATCTCAAGCTCGTTTTGAACCACCTCTATGCACTCTTTCTTAATAGTTGTCCATATGTCCTCTAGCTCTAGGGCGATCTCCCCCTCCTCATGTATGCTGTCTAGTTTCGTCCTCATGTTAGTGAGCCAAGTGTGCAACTTCTCCTTATCGTGTGAGTGCTGCTTACGGATAACAAGAAGCTCCTCCCGTAGGGATTCTTTTTCCTTCTCCAAGGCCGCTACCTTGGCTTGGAGGGCGGCGACTCTTCGGGTAACTCCGTTCAGTCCAGAGTATCCTTCTTTTTTATGTTTCCCTATCAACTCTTGGAGGGTATGCTCTAAGGCAGCCATTTGTTCTTCTAACTTGAGAGCCATAGGGGGGAAAGAAAGAAAGAAAGAAAGAAAGTCATATTAACGTCTTCTGGAGGCCAAACTTGGCCTATGAGACAAAAACCATGTACAAGTGTAGTAACCCTTTGTAGAAGATAAAGTGAAATAAAAAAGTATATCGCTACACAAAGCTATATAGGGCTGCAAAAGGCTGGGGAGATGTGGCTCTGACTCTGCAGATGGTGGCCACCTAATACATGGGGGATCCCGAAATGTGAGTAAAACGCCCTAGCTACTGGTGATGGGTGGAGGTGGGTGTAGTATGTGGTACATCGGTGGTGGTCTGAGTGCCTCCTGAAGGAAGACAACCCAGGGGTGGTGATACGCCTATGCTCCATCATGTGGTCGTAGGCAATCTTGATGCGTGAGATATCCTCCTGATATAGTCGTGGTCGACGATATCCGCCCATGCGTGGTCGGAGCCGTGCTCTGTGTGCTCCTGCCTGGTGGAGCGTGAGCCCTATAGATGGACCTCTCTGATGTAGCTCAACTCGCTGAAAGAACTGGGTAATGGTCTGCTGGGTACTCACCCGTGGCTGATGTATGGGCTGTAGTGACCGCTCTCTCCTCTCGTATGTTGCTGTGAGAAAGCGTCCCAAGCGTCTCTGGTCTCCCATAGTCATGCACAGCTTGAATGACTCCTCGATCTTGAACTGTGCTCGTAGGTCTAAGTATGCTTGACATCTGATAACAAAATGCTCCTCACTCTCTACCTCTGTCTGGCATACTGGGCACCACCTCTCCTCACGGGGGACTCCCCTGGACCGACCCCTCTCAATCTCGAGCTGATGTGATGAAACTCGGAGCTGCCCAATGACGACTCGTAGGTGGTGGGGAAGGTAGATCTGCATGTATCTCTGAATCTCGATGAAGCCCGTGCGCGATATATGTAGAAAATGCTGGCGGTAGTAGAGCATTTTCGGTGGCAATGTACCCCTAGGGCTCACCCATGTCCTCTGTATGTATGTATGCCATATCTCATGACGAATGATCCTATTCCTCTCTTGATGAGAGAGCGAGTAGGTGGGTGCATGAGAGTCGTACTGTAGTGGTGGTAGCCTGTCTATGTCAAAGCCATGGTGGGCAAGCCAGTCTCGTGTCTGTGCATACCATGAGGAGGTGTCGCCTGCTAATGCCATATCACGTGATGCCTGGAAAGCACGATAAGCAATGCGCTTTGTATCCATGCTCCGAAGTCTGTGTAATAGGCATACTGTCTTGAATAGTGCCTCAACTAGCATCGGTGGTGCAGCGAGCTCTGCTCTAATGATATCATGTGGTACTGAAGGTTTGCTTCGGATAAGTCTGACAATCATGAGGATCTATGGCCTCTCTAATGCTGTCCATACTGATGTAGCTAATCCTGGTCCCCATATGGCTGCCCCATACATGAGCGCTTGCGTAACCAAAGTGTCAAAGAGCCACCCCTTTGTGCGGGGCTCCTGAAAATATGCCTAGTGGCACTGTCTCTCCATCAAAGCTAGTGCTGCGTACCCACGTGTGATGCGGTCACGAGCTGCCTGAGCCATAGAGAAGACCCTTGATGCTGTTGTAAATGTCACCCCCAAGTAAATATATGATCCGACCACCTCGATCGGTCCACCTTCCGGAGAGAGAGAGAGAGAGAGAGAGAGAGAGAGAGAGAGAGAGAGAGAGAGAGAGAGAGAGAGAGAGAGAGAGAGAGAGAGAGAGAGAGAGAGAGAGAGAGAGAGAGAGAGAGGGAGGGAGGGAGGGAGGGAGGGAGGGAGGGAGGGAGGGAGGGAGGGAGGGAGGGAGGGAGGGAGGGAGGGAGGGAGGGAGGGAGGGAGGGAGGGAGGGAGGGAGGGAGGGAGAGAGAGAGAGAGACTTTTTAACGTCTATAAGAGCCCAAAATCGGCCTATGAGACAAAACATATACATCACTATGGTCCGATCCATTGCGATTCCAAAAGGAAAATAAAGTGTGAGTACCGCAAAACGCAGCACTGGAGCCCTACTAGGAAACGACCTAGAGGGCGCTGGGCCTTTGTCTCCAATAAAGCCTTGATCTCTCTTGGCCCCCTAAAGAGATGTGGGTAGGGGTCTCTGATGTTCTCATATGCCTAGCATCTGCATGTGTAGTGCTCCTCGTTCTCCACCTCCTCTCGGCATATCCCGCATAATCTCTGATCCCTGGGGGTATGTGTCGCACGCCCAACCTCAATCTCGAGTTGGTGTGATGAAACTCTTAGCTGCCCAATGGCCACTCTCTCTGCTGGTGCCATGTATGTATCCATGTATCGTGGTCTCTGAATGAAACCATCCGTTGTCACTGTCAGGAAGTGCTCTTTGTAGTCTTGCCTCTTTGTGGGAAGAGGCTCCCATAGTGTTATCCAAGTCTCCCTGACGTGTATATGTAGTAGGTCATGACGGATGATTCTGTTCCTCCCCGAACGAGAGAGGGTAATGTAGGGGGAAGAGAGGTCATACTGAAAAGGAGGGAGATCTGTAATGCTCATGCCATGGTCCGCTAACCATCGAGAGAGTCATATTAACGTCTTCTAGAGGCCAAACTTGGCCTATGAGACAAAACCATGTACAAGTTTAGTAACCTTGTATTGAAAATGAAATGCAATAAAAAGTACTCGCTACACAAAGCTATATAGAGCTGGAAAAGGCTAGGGAGATGTGGCTCTGACTCTGCAGATAATGGCCACCTAATACATGGAGGATCCATAATGTGAGTAAAATACCCTAGCTACTGGTGATGGGTGGAGGTGGGTGTAGTATGTGGTACATCGGTGGTGGTCTGAGTGCCTACAAAGGGAAGGAAACCCAGGGGGTGGTGGTACGCCAGTGCTCCATCATGTGGTCGTAGGCTGTCCTAATGCATGAGATTTCCTCCTGATATAGTTGTGGTCGATGATATCCAACCATGCGTGGTCGGCGTCGTGCTCTCTGTGCTTCTGTCTTGTGGAGTGTGAGCCCTAGAGATCGACCTCTCTGATGTAGCTCAACTCGCTAAAAGAACTGAGTAATGGTCTTCCAGGTACTCACCCGTGTCTGATGTGTGGGTGGTAGTGACCGCTCTCGCCTCTCGTATGTTGCTTTGAGGAAGAGTCCCAAGTGCTGTCGGTCTCCCATAGTCATGCACAACTCGAGAGACTCCTCTATTTGGAATTGTGCTCGTAGTTCTAAGTATGCTTGACATCTAATAACAAAATGCTCCTCACTCTCTACCTCTGTCTTGCATACATTGCACCACCTCTCCTCACGGGGGACTCCCCTGGACCGACCCCTCTCGATCTCAAGCTGATGTGATGAAACCTGGAGCTGCCCAATGACCACTCGAAGGTGGTGGGGTAGGTATGTCTGCATGTATCTCGGAATCTCGATGAAGCCCTCATCCGATATATGTAGAAAATGCTGACGGTAATAGAGCATTTTCAGTGGCAATGTATCCCTAGGGCTCACCTTTGTCCTCTGTATGTATGCATGCCATATCTCCTTGCAAATGACCCTCTTTCTCTCCTGACGAGGGAGCGAGTAGGTGGGTGCCTGTAAGTCATATTGTAGTGGTGGTAGCCTATCTATGTCAAGACCATGGTGGGCAGCTAGTCTCGTGTCTGTGCATACCATGAGGAGGTGTCCCTTGCTAATGCCATATCACGTGATGCTTGGAAAGCACGATAAGTAATGCGCTCTGTACCCATGCTCCGAAGTTTGTGTAATAGGCATACTGTCTGGAATAGTGCCTCAGCTAGCATCGGTGGTGAAGCGAGCTCTTCTCTAATGATATCATGTGGTACTGTAGGCTTGCTGCGGATAAGTCTGGCAATCATGAGGATCTGTGGCCTCTCCAGTGTTGTCCATATTGATGTAGCTAATCCCGGCCCCCATATGGCTGCCCCATACATGAGCGCTTGCGTAACCAAAGTGTTGAAGAGCCAACCCGTTGTGCGGGGCTCTTGAAAATATGCTTGGTTGCACTGTCTCTCCATCAAAGCTAGTGCTGCATACCCATGTGTGATGCGGTCACAGGCTGCTTGAGACATAGAGAGCTTCCTAAGACATAGAGAAGACCCCTGAAGCTGCTTTAAATGTCACTCCTAAGTAAACATATGATCCGACCACCTCAATCGGTCCACATGCTGCTGTGAACAAACTATGTCTATGTACATGTGCTGATGTATGAAAGATCATGACCTTGGTTTTACCAAGGTTTAGAGATAACCCTCTGTGTCTGCAAAAGTCATCTAGGCCATGTAGATGATGTTGAAGACCTTCTGCAGACACTGAAACCAGTACAATATCATCAGCAATAAAAGAATGTACAGTGGACACGCGTACCTCAATGCCATCACCCCCTTGTTGCTGTATGAAGTCCACTATCTCATCAATGTAGAGACCAAAGAGGGTGGGTGAAAGAGGGCATCCTTGCTTGACCCCGATAGTGCTAGCAAGTGGATCAGATAAGCCTCCTTGACATCTGAATCTACCAGATACTGTCTCGTATAAGGCATAGATCCCTCATATCATCTAATCTGGAGCTCCGATATCAAGTAGTGGTTTGAAGAGTCGTTCCCTGGGAATCTTGTCAAATGCTTTGCGAAAGTCCACAAAGCAGCAATATAATCTCCTCTTCCTCACTCTTGCCTGGTCGATGAGGCATCTGAGGGTGAAGATGTGGTGAATGGTAGAGTAATCTTGTCTGAAACCTGCCTGTCCTAGGCCCTGATACCCTTCCTTTCGGAGAGAGTACTCAACTCTGTCTCTAGTACCACCCCATATAACTTGGCCAATATAGGGCCAATCACGGTCGTTCGGTGTAGCTGGATTTATAGTATCACCCGACTTATGAATGGGCACTATGGTGTGCTTAGTCCATGAGTTAGGGAACCCTTCAACCAATGCACGGTTGAAGAGGCGGGCAATGAGCGGTGCGAGAGTCGTGCCTTCGTAGATGAGGTGCTCTACTTGTAAACCGAAATGGTCATGAGCCCTGCCATGCTGTAGACGGGCAATAGCGCATCCCACCATAGTGGGGGTGAAGAAGTCAAAGGTGGTAGGACGTGAGCTTTGCGGCCTTGGAATGGGGGGTTGGTTTGGGATCTCATATAGGCTCGGTGCATAGCTATGCCAAGTGCTCGGGTCTCGGATGGGTGTCTGCTGTCTCCTCTCCCTCAAATGTCGCGACACCACTACACTGTCTCGACTCATGAGCAAATGGTAAATATCCCAGTAGTGTCTCTCCTCCCAATCTCACCGTTTGCGGTTAGTAAGGCTCTCCATGCGATGTTGTGCCTGTGTGTGAAATATCCAAAGTGACATGGGGACGCGTCCCCGGGTCCTAGGGACGCTGGGACACGGTCCCCTTAAGCCAAAATATGGGGACGCCTAACCGGGACGGTTGGCGTCCCCCGACAACTTTCTGATACAGCAAAACGTCCCCGGGACGCGTCCCGGGGACGGATTCATGTGACAGGACGGTTTGGGGACAGCAATCCGGGACGGCTGGGGTTGTGGGACAACTTTTTTGGCCAAAAAATGTCAATTTTGTTTTGCCTCTCTCTTGGAATCTTTAGAGCTTACCTTAGGGGGTCTCTAGAACCATCTTGAGGGCCATAAACAACCATAAATAGAGGCCATTGCTCCTTCAAAACACAAGCTTATCTTCAGTTTTAAGTTTTTCTCCTTGGAGCTCACGTGTATGGAGGTTTCAACTACCATCAACCTTGCATATTCAGAAACCCTCTTAGCCCTTTCTTCAACTTTCTTCTCTTTTCTCCATAGTTATTACATCTATGTTGTACTCTCTAGATTTTCTAATTCTACTTTTTAGAATCCACACTAGTTTTTTATGTCAATCCATAATGTAACATCTTTTTGCTTGCATGATAGTGCGATATCATATATGTCACATGATAATTGACTCTTTAGTCTTACTTCCTTTTATGTATTTGATATGTTTATATGAAGATGATGATGTAGAATCTTTTTTTTTTGTGATAATTATAAATGGCAAGTTGTAACTCTAAACGCTCAAATTTCAATATGCTTCTTGTATGTTTCTACTTGAAAAACACTTTTTTTTTAGAGTTTTGTTGTTATTGGTCATTTCATATGTAACCACATTCATTATACATTACTTCCATTTGATATTTTCTTAAGAAATCAGTGTTTTTCTAGTCTCGTCCCGGGGACGTGTCCCCCGGACACCTTAGGCTCCGTCCCCGTCCCGGGGACACCACCGTTCCCGAACCCGTCTCCGTCCCCTGGTGACTTGGACTTTGGAAATATCCTCTCTATGCTCTAAAATCGGTAGGTGCTTCGGTAGCTCACGACAATCTGCATCATACCAGCTCTTCTTGGGCATGGATCTTGTGCGTGGAGGGTGTATATGTGTGCGGTATGGAAATCTGCTGAGAGCTGAGTCCTGTAGGATGGTGGTGATCTTTGATGTAAGAGTGTCCAAGGGTGAGAGTGGATCGAGGGAGAGTAGATGGGTTTGTAAATGGTGTGCATAAACGTGTGAGAGCTCGTGTGTGAAGTGTATTGTGGTGTGTGTCTCGGTGGGTGAGGGAGGGTCTAATGGAATAGGAGATGAAAGTGTGAATGTGATAAATGTATGATGAGCACCAATCGGGCGTCGTGCAATACTAAGTGAGGGGATTAGTGAAGCTCCAGAGATGGTACCCAAAATGTAGTCGATTGTGCTCTCACCTCCCCGGTGAGGGAAGCAAGTAAGTCCGCCCGAACTTGGCCAACAGTGCATCCCGTTATATATAACGATTCGGTGTCTGCTTCCCAACTCAAGCAGGTGTCTTCCATATCCTGTGGCATCCCGACCCAAATCTGCTGACACTCTACTGATGCACGTCTCCTCTAGATCTTTGCCCCTCATGAGATGTGGATGATCCATGTCGTATACCTCGCACTGATGTGATTGGGTGCGGCCATTGAAGTCCCCCATAAGGAAGACTTCATCTAAGGTGCTGTAATGTAGTATGTCATTTGAAAGTGCTCTGTATGGTGAGTCTCTCTCTCGAATCGATCCTCTAAAGTTCTGTTGCATATCGGGATCCACCTTGTGGAAAGTAGCATATTGCAATGTAAATCAAGCTACTTGGTGCTATCTCCATGCGAACCCACATGTATCGTGCCTCCTCATCTCTCCCTATGATCTGGATCCGGCTCTGTATCTCCTGTCTAAATATGATGGCAACACCTCCTTACCCTCGCGTTGTACTCTGTCTCATCGTGGTCTTGAATGGAGATTCCCAATGAAAACCTACAATGCGTGGTAGGCCTCTCTTTGGGCTCTCATGTGTCTCTGTAATGCAAACAAAGTCATGTGACTCCAAGATCTCCTCGAGTCTGTCTGGTCGTGTCCAGAGTGTCCCGTTGCAATTCCACACCACTCCTCTGAGTGGTCCCTCCTTGTGTAATGATGTCTCATAAGTCGCGTGGCCCTATTTGATAGGGCGTCTGTCTATGAAGATCTTACCATCTCAATAAAAGGTCTTCCTTCCCTCTTGGCGTGCCTTGAGTATCTATGCATGCAAGCACGTCGGTGTGCTACTTGCTTCCTCGTGAGGTCCTCGTCCATGTAGAGAACGCCGCCTGTTAGTCCACGTAGTATTGATCGACGATCAAAAAAGATAGTCCGTGTCTCCTCGGAGCTCATACAAAGGATGAGTGCTCGTGAACAAGACGACCCTCCCAGCCCTCCGTGCGCATGTGAAGGGCATGTTCTCGTATCCAAGGCGGCAGCAAATGTCGGTGGAGTCAGCTTTTGGTGATGCCCCATCCGGTAGGCCCGTAATCCGAAGCTGAGTCTTCGAATGTGTCGAAGTCTCTCCTCTTCTAGTGTATCCTGAACTCGTGTGAGTTCTTCCTTCTTCACGTCTTCCTTGACTTCCTTCTTCACCACTTCTTTGACCTCCTTTTTAATATTTCTACTTACCACTTCCACCCAACTATTTTGTAATGCTCTATCTCTGATATGATGTGTTCCTATACACCCATCTTCCAATCTTTTTGGATTTCTTCTTTCAAGTCATCCAGCTTTGCTCGCTCTCCTTGTTCTTTGGAAATCCTGAGCTGAATGATTTCTTCTTGAAGCCTATGTACCTCAGCTCTCATTTCATCTCGGTCTTCTTCAATAATTTTGACATGCTCTTCTAGGGCTCTTATTCTATCAGTGGACTTCCTCATTTCTTGATTAAGTGCCTTGTCTGCCTCCTTCTTTCCCTCTTTGAATGCTTTTGTAATCATGTCTTCCACATCTTTGAGGGGGAGGAGGGAGGGAGGGGGGAGAGAGAGAGAGAGAGAGAGAGAGAGAGAGAGAGAGAGAGAGAGAGAGAGAGAGAGAGAGAGAGAGAGAGAGAGAGAGAGAGAGAGAGAGAGAGAGAGAGAGAGAGAGAGAGAGAGAGAGAGAGAGAGAGAGAGAGAGAGAGAGAGAGAGAGAGAGAGAGAGAGAGAGAGAGAGAGAGAGAGAGAAAGAAAGTGTTTTTACGTCTATTAGGAGGCCGAACTCGGCCTATGAGACAAATCGATGTACATGGGTGTATCTTTTGTCAATCAGAAAAGATAAAAGTGTTGAAAAGAAACTGGTTAAGCTGATATAGATCTCCGTAGTGTGCATGTGGGGATACCCATGAAAGTGGTGGGGGGTGTATGGAGTGCGATATCTATGATAGTCTATATGCAAAAGGGTAGTACAACAACCATGAGAATGCATCTAAAACGACTAACTAGCTCCATCCTGTGCTAGTGGGTGGGATCTAATATGTGATACATAGGTGGAGGTGGAGTCAGGGCCACCCTGATGGCTGCAACGGGATCGGCCATCATCTGGGATCGTCTCTCCTCCATGGCGCGATGGTCACAATCCTGGATCTCCGCAATCTGGTGTCGGTGAAGTCTCGGGGCCCGATATCCTATATCACGGGGTCGTCTCCTAGCTCGAGATATCTGAGCCTGCTGAAGAGTCACCCCGCTCGGTATGTGGGCTGAGGGGGGGAGGGCTGCAGCACGTCGTGGAATAAAGAAGTCAGTGAGCTGACTCTGTCTCCCTCCTGTATGGAGTGCTACAGTAGGCTGGAGTAGGGAATCTCTGTGACTCTGTATCTCTAGTAAGAATCGCCCGAGCTTTCGCTGGTCTCTAGAGTCCATGATCTCTCGGAGGGTGGGCTGCCCTGCAAACAGAGTCTCGTATCTGCCTCTGATGCCATCATATGCGCTACATCTGCATACAAAGTGCTCCTCATCCTCCATCTCTACTCTGCATACTCTGCATATCCTCTCCTCTCTGGGAATGTCTGCGGCTCTGCCCGTCTCAATCTCGAGTCGGTGTGATGAGACTCTCAGCTGGCCAATCGCTACCCTCAAGCTATGAGGCATGTGAGTATCCATGTAGCGTGGTCGCTGGATGAAACCGTCAGCTAGTATGTCTATGAACTGGTCTCGATAGTGCGATAGTCTCGATCCCATGTGTGGTGTGTGCCATGTCTGACTAATGTAGAGCTGCTAGAGATCCTGTCTGAGCACAACATTCCTCTCACGACGAGAGAGGTGGATGTGAGGTGAGTCTGGGTCATATTGAAAAGGCGGCAATCTGTCCATATCAAGTCCATGACTATCAAACCAGACTCTAACCCGAGTGTACCAAGCTCTCTCATATCCTAACTCTGATATCTGTATAGATGCCTCAAGAGCTCTGTGTGTGAGTCTATCTGTAGGGAGGTCCCTAATCCTCTGAATAAAGCAGATAGTCTGGAATAGTGCCTCTACTGCCATGGGTGGTGCAGCTAGCTCTGCCCTGATGACGTCATGTGGCACCGACTGTTTCCCACGAAATAATCGCGAGATCATACGTACCTGTGGCCTCTCGATCGCACTCCACTGGGTGACTGTGAGACCTGGGGCCCAAACCGTCGCAGCATACATCATAGCTGGTCTGACCAGTGTGTCAAATAGCCAGCCCTTCGTGCGGGGCTCCTGGAAGTGTGCTTGGTGACATCTCCGCTCTAACATGGCTAAAGCTGCATATCCGCGTGTGAGTCTATCGGTGGCTGCCTGTCTCATGCTGAATGGGCCAGGCAAGCTCGTGAATGTGACTCCGAGATAGACATAGGAAGTGACCACCTCAATCTGTCCACCACCAGCTCTGAATCCTGCTCCATTCCTCACCATGGGGGAGGTGTGGAAGATCATGACCTTGGTCTTGCCAAGGTTTACTGTCAAGCCCCTCTGTGTACAAAACTCATCCAGGGCCTCAAGGTGGCGCTGTAATCCCTCGGGTGACTCTGAAATCAAGACAATGTCATCGGCATATAATAAAATGTGGACATGTGTACCTGCGAGGTCTGCACCCTCTCCTCCAGCTCGGAGAATGTAGTCCTCAATCTCGTCAATGTAGAGACCAAATAGAGTGGGAGAGAGTGGGCAGCCTTGCTTAACACCGATGGTGCTAGCAATGGCCTCAGACATACCTCCTCGACACCGTACCCTCCCAGTCACCTGCTCATAGAGTGCATAGATGGCCCAAATCATCGGTGATGGTACTCCCAAGCTCTGGAGGCGTTGGAAGAGCCTCTCTCGCGGCACTGTATCAAAAGCTTTGCGGAAGTCCACAAAGCAGCAATATAGCCTCTTCTTCCGCACCCTTGCCCCATCAATGAGGCAGCGCAGAATGAAGATGTGATCAATAGTAGAGAAAGCTCGTCGAAAACCTGCTTGGCCTCGTGCTCGTAGCCCCTCAGTCTCTGCATACGAACTGAGCTCTTCCTCAAGTATGGCACCGTATAGTTTGGCCATGGTGTGGCCAATCATGATGGTCCTGTAGTTCCCTGGATCCAGGGTGTCGCCAGATTTGTGGATAGGCACAATGGTGTGCCTAGTCCACTCCTCTGGGAAGCCCTCTCCTATAGCCCGGTTGAAGACATGTGCAATCAACGGGGCTATAGTGGAGGCTGCATATATGAGATGCTCGCTCTGCAATCCTGCGTGGTCTGTCGAACGTCCATGTCGAAGTCGTCGTATGGCCCTCTCAACCATCTTTGCTGTGAAGAGAGAAGAACTAGTAGGGCGAGGCTCAAGTGGCTGGGGAATGGGAGGCTGCCTAGGTACCTCATATAACCTTTGAGCATAATCATGCCATGTGTGTGGGTCTCCAATAGGTGTGGTCGGGCGTGGCTCTCGTAGGCTGCGCCATGCTGCAGCACTGTCCATACTCATAAAGAGATGGTATAGCTCAAGCTCCTGTGCCTCCTCAAAGGCTCGCCTCTTTCGACGTGTGAGAGTCTTCATCTGTCGCTTGGCCTCTCTCTCTGTGATCTCTCCCAATGCTCGCTGAGCTCGTAGTCGGCGGTAAAGATCTCTGCAATCCTCATCATACCAACGATGTTGTGGCATAGTCCCGGGAGGAGGTGTGTGACGAGAATGGATGGTGTGTGGGAAGGAGCTGATGGCTGATGTCTGAAGAACTGATGCTATCTGAGAGGTGAGTAGGGATAGTGGAGTGTCAGGATGAAGTAAGAGAAGACCCTTCTCGACTCGAGCCTCATATATGTGAGCTAGCTCGTGTGTGAAGTGGATGGTGGTGTGTGGGATGCGTGCTGCGGGTATGCGTGTAGGGGTGTCTCCCTTCAGGGAGAGTGCGAGGTATGTGTGATCGGCCCCAATGGGTATGGGTGGGATGGTGAATGAGGTAAGTAGGTGGATGGCCTCTCTGGACCCCATGACGTAATCTACTGTACTTCCCCCGCCATCTGTGACTGAGTGTGGTATGCATGTCAATCCTCCTGAGGTAGGCCACTGAGTCATCCCGTTATAGATAACGAGATTATGTCGAGAGCCTAGTCTGAGTAGGTGAGTGCCATAGTGAGTGTGTGTAGCGTCAGCTGAAGCTCGAGCTGTAGACTCATCCTCTATGGTATGTAGTATCTCCGGGTCTTCTGGGTCAAATATCTCACACTGATCATTGCCTGTCCTTGCATTGAAGTCTCCCATAAGGAAGACTTCCCCTAATGCAGAGTACTCTGTAATCTCTTCTGACAAGCAAGTGTATAGTGAGTCCTCCTCTCGATCTATGATAGCGAAACGCGAGCTAGAAGGAGCAAAGTAGCATAATGCTATGAAGATGATCCGCTCCTGCGAGAGCTGGAGTCGAATCCAAAGATATCTGGCCTGGGAATCACGTGCAACTATCTGTATCCTGCTCTGAAGTCCATCTCTAAAGAGTATGGCTACTCCTCCTGATCCTCGGGTGGTGTGCTGACGTGTACACTCTCTGTATGTGGACTCCCACTGAAAACCGTGGACACGAGGTAGGCCCCGGTCCGGGCTCTCATGTGTTTCAGAGAGAGAGAGAGAGAGAGAGAGAGAGAGAGAGAGAGAGAGAGAGAGAGAGAGAGAGAGAGAGAGAGAGAGAGAGAGAGAGAGAGAGAGAGAGAGAGAGAGAGAAGAAGAAGAAGAAGAAGAAAGAAAGTCATTTTAACGTCTTCTGGAGGCCAAACTTGGCCTATGAGACAAAAACCATGTACAAGTGTAGTAACCCTGTGTAGAAGATAAAATGAAATAAAAAGTATATCGCTACGCAAAGCTATATAGGGCTGGAAAAGGTTGGGGAGACGCGGCTGTGACTCTGCAGATAGTGGCCACCTAATACATGGGGGATCCAAAATGTGAGTAAAACGCCCTAGCTACTGGTGATGGGTGGAGGTGGGTGTAGTATGTGGTACATCGGTGGTGGTCTGAGTGCCTCTTGGAGGAAGACAACCCAGGGGGTGGTGGTACGCCTATGCTCCATCATGTGGTCGTAGGCAATCCTGATGCGTGAGATATCCTCTTGATATAGTCGTGGTCGACGATATCCTCCCATGCATGGTCGGCGCCGTGCTCTCTGTGCTGCTGCCTGGTGTAGCGTGAGCCCTATAGATGGACCTCTCTGATGTATCTCAACTTGCTGAAAGAACTGCGTAATGGTCTGCTGGGTACTCACCCGTGGCTGATGTATGGACTGTAGTGACCGCTCTCGCCTCTCGTATGCTGCTGTGAGAAAGCGTCCCAAGCGTCTCTGGTCTCCCATAGTCATGCATAGCTGGAGTGAAAGAAAGAAAGAAAGAAAGAAAGAAAGTCATATTAACGTCTTCTGGAGGCCAAACTTGGCCTATGAGACAAAACCATGTACAAGTGTAGTAACCCTGTGTAGAAGACGAAATGAAATAAAAGGCACTCGCTACACAAAGCTATATAGAACTGGAGAAGGCTGGGGAGACGTGGCTCTGACTCTGTAGATAATGGCCACCTAATACATGGGGGATCCATAATGTGAGTGAGTAAAATACCCTAGCTACCTGTGATGGGCTTGCGGTGGATGTAGTATGTGGTATATCGGTGGTGGTCTGAGTACCTCCTGAAGGAAGACAACCCAGGGGGTGGTGGTACGCCTCTGCTCCATCATACGGTCGTGGGCTGTCCGGATGCGTGAGATATCCTCCTGATATAGTCGTGGTTGACAATATCCAAGCATGCGTGGTCGGCGTCGTGCTCTCTGTGCTGATGCTTGGTGGAGCGTGAGCCCTATAGATGGACCTCTCGGATGTAACTCAGCTTGCTGAAAGAACTGAGTAATGGTCTGCTGGGTACTCACCCGAGTCTGATGTGTGGGTTGTAGTGACCGCTCTCGCCTCTCGTATGCTGCTGTGAGGAAGCGTCCCAAGCGCAGCTGATCTCCCATAGTCATGCAGAGCTGGAGGGACTCCTCTATCTGAAAGTGTGCTCGTAGGTCTAAGTATGCCGGGCATCTGATAACAAAATGCTCCTCACTCTCTACCTCTGTCTGGCATACTGGGCACCACCTCTCCCCACGGGGGACTCCCCTGGATCGGCCCCTCTCAATCTCGAGCTGATGTGATGAGACTCGGAGCTGACCAATGACAATGCGAAGGTTGTGGGGTAGGTATGTCTGCATGTATCTCGGAATCTCGAAGAAGCCCTCGTCCGATATATGTAGAAAATGCTCACCGTAATAGAGCATTTTCGGTGGCAATGTATCCCTTGGGCTCACCCATGTCCTCTGTATGTATGTATGAAATATCTCCTGACGAATGACCCTATTCCTCTCCTGATGAGAGAGGGCGAGTAGGTGGGTGCATGTAAGTCATACTGTAGTGGTGGTAGCGTGTCTATGTCAAAACCATGGTGGGCTAGCCAGTCTCATGTCTGTGCATACCATGAGGAGGTGTCGCCTGCTAATGCCATATCACGTGATGCCTGGAAAGCACGATAAGCAATGCGCTCTGTATCCATGCTCCGAAGTCTGTGTAGAAGGCATACTGTCTGGAATAGTGCCTCAACTAGCATCGGTGGTGCAGCGAGCTCTTCTCTAATGATATCATGTGGTACTGAAGGCTTGCTGCGAATAAGTCTGGCAATCATGAGGATCTCTGGCCTCTCCAATGCTGTCCATACTGATGTAGCTAACCCCGGCCCCCAAATGGCTGCCCCATACATGAGCGCTGGCATAACCAAAGTGTCGAAAAGCCACCCCTTTGTGCGGGGCTCCTGAAAATATGCTTGGTGGCACCGTCTCTCCATCAAAGCTAGTGCTGCGTACCCACGTGTGATGCAATCACGGGCTGCCTGAGACATAGAGAAGATCCCTGATGCTGCTGTAAATGTCACTCCCGAGTAAAGATATGATCCGACCACCTCGATTGGTCCGTCGGCTACTATGAACAAACTATGCCTGCGTACGAAGATCATGACCTTGGTTTTACCAAGGTTCACAAATAAGCCTCTATGTCTACAGAAGCCATCTAGGCCATGTAGATGATGCTGTAGACCTTCTCCAGACTCTGAAACCAGTACAATGTCATCAGCATATAATAGAATATGAATAGTTGACCCGCGTACCTCAATGCCATCACCTCCCTGCTGCTGTATGAAGTCCACTATCTCATCAATGTAGAGACCAAAGAGGGTCGGTGAAAGAGGGCACCCTTGCTTCACGCAGATAGTGCTAGCAAGTGGATCAGATAAGCCCCCTTGACATCTGACTCTACCTGATACGCTCTCGTACAAGGCGTAGATCCCCCATATCATCTCATCTTGGGCTCCGATATCAAGCAGTCGCCTGAAGAGACGGTCCCTGCGGACAGTGTCGAATGCTTTGCAGAAGTCCACAAAGCAGCAATATAGTCTCTACTTCCTCACCCTTGCCTGGTCGATCAGGCATCTCAAGGTGAAGATGTGCTCAATGGTAGAGTAATCTCGTCTGAAACCTCCCTGTCCTTGAGCCCTGATACTCTTCCTCTCAGCGAGAGTACTCAACTCTGTCTCTAGTACCACCCCATATAACTTGGCCAATATAGGGCCAATCATGATCGTCCTGTATGTAGCTGGATCCGTAGTATCACCCGACTTATGAATGCACACTATGGTGTGCTCAGTCCATGAGTCAGGAAACCCTTCAACCAATGCACGGTTGAAGAGGTGGGCAATGAGTGGTGCGAGAGTCGTGCCTCCGTAGATAAGGTGCTCTTCCTGTAAACCGAAGTGGTCATGGGCCCTTCCATGCCATAGACGGGCAATAGCGCTTCCCACCATAGAGAGAGAGAGGGAGAGAGAGCGAGAGAGGGAGAGAGAGGGAGAGAGAGCGAGAGAGGGAGAGAGAGAGAGAGAGAGGGAAGGAGGGAAGGAGGGAGGGAGGGAGGGGGAGGGCGGGGAGGGAGGGGGGGAGGGAGGGGGGTGAGTGAGGGAGGGAGGGGGGGGATTTTCAGAGAGAGAGAGAGAGAGAGAGAGAGAGAGAGAGAGAGAGAGAGAGAGAGAGAGAGAGAGAGAGAGAGAGAGAGAGAGAGAGAGAGAGAGAGAGAGAGAGAGAGAGAGAGAGAGAGAGAGAGAGAGAAAGAAAGAAAGTCATATTAACGTCTTCTGGAGGCCAAACTTGGCCTATGAGATAAAAACCATGTACAAGTGTAGTAACCCTGTGTGGAGGATGAAATGAAATAAAAAGTATATCGCGACACAAAGATATATAAGGCTGGAAAAGGCTGGGGAGACGTGGCTCTGACTCTAGAGATAGTGGCCACCTAATACATGGGGGACATGTGAGTAAAAGTGTGAGTAATACACCCTAGCTACTGGTGAATGGGTGGAGGTGGGTGTAGTATGTGGTACATCGGGGTTGGTCTGAGTGCCTCCTCAAGGAGGACAACCCATGGGGTGGTGGTGCGCCGATGCTCCATCATGTGGTCGTAGGTTGTCCTGATGCGTGAGATATCCTCTTGATATAGTCGTGGTCGATGATATCCGTCCATGCGTGGTCGGCGCCGTGCTCTCTGTGCTGCTGCCTGGTAGAGCGTGAGCCCTATAGATGGACCTCTCTGATGTGGCTCAGTCCTCTGAATAAATTGGGTAATGGTGTGCTGCTTACTCACCCGTAGCTGATGTGTGGGCTGGAGTGACCGATATCGCCTCTCGTATGCTGCTTCGAGGAAGCGTCCCAAGCCTCGCTGGTCTCCCATAGTCATGCATAACGGGAGTGACTCCTCTATCTGGAACTGTGGTCGTAGGTCTAAGTATGCTCGGCATCTGATAACAAAATGCTCCTCACTCTCTACCTCTGTCTGGCATATTGGGCACCACCTCTCCTCACGGGGGACTTCCTTGGACCGACCCCTCTCAATCTCCAGCTGATGTGATGAAACCCGGAGCTTCCCGATGACTACTCGAAGGTGGTGGGGTAGATATGTCTGCATGTATCTCGGAATCTCGATGAAGCCCTCGTCCGATATATGTAGAAAATGCTCACGGTAATAGAGCATTTTCGGTGGCAATGTATCCCTAGGGCTCACCCATGTCCTCTGTATGTATGTATGCCATATCTCCTGACGAATGACCCTAGTCCTCTCCTGATGAGAGAACGAGTAGGTGGGTGCATGAGAGTCGTATTGTAGTGGTGGTAGCCTGTCTATGTCAAAGCCGTGGTGGGCCAGCCAATCTCGTGTCTGTGCATACCATGAGGAGGTGTCGCCTGGTAATGCCATGTCCCGTGATGCTTGGAAAGCCTGATAAGCAATGCGCTATGTATCCATGTTCCGGAGTCTGTGGAATAGGCATATTGTCTGGAATAGTGCCTCAACTACCATCGGAGGTGCAGCGAGCTTTGCTCTAATCATATCATGTGGTACTGAAGGCTTGCTGTGGATAAGTCTGGAAATCATGAGGACCTGTGGCCTCTCTAATGCTGTCCATACTGATGTGGCTAATCCTGGTCCCTATATGGCTGCCCTATACATGAGGGCTGGTGTAACCAAAGTGTCGAAGAGCCACGCCTTTGTGCGGGGCTCCTGAAAATATGCTTGGTGGCACTGTCTCTCCATCAAGGCAAGTGCTGCATACCGAGGTGTTATGCGGTCACGTGCTGCCTGAGACATAGAGAAGACCCCTGATGCTGCTGTAAATGTCACTCCCAAGTAAACATATGATCCGACCACCTCAATCCGTCCACCTGCTGCTGTGAACAAACTATGTTTGCGTACCTGTGCTGATGTATGAAAGATCATGACCTTGGTTTTACCAAGGTTCACAGATAACCCTCTGTGTGTGCAAAAGTCATCTAGGCCAGGTAGATGCTGCTGTAGACCTTTTGCAGACTTTGAAACCAGTACAATGTCATCAGCGTATAGAAGAATATGGATAGTGGACCCACGTACCTCAATGCCATCACCCCCCTGCTGCTGTATGTAGTCCACTATCTCATCAATGTAGAGACCAAAGAGGGTGGGTGAAAGAGGGCATCCTTGCTTCACCCCGCTAGTGCTAGCAAGTGGATGAGATAAGCCCCCCTGACATCTGACTCTGCGAGATACTCTCTCGTATAAGGCGTAGATCCCCCATATCATCTCTTCTGGAGCTCCGATATCAAGTAGTCGTCTGAAGAGTCGTCCCCTCGGAACGGTGTCAAATGCTTTGCGGAAGTCCACAAAGCAGCAATATAATCTCCTCTTCCTCACCCTTGCCTGGTCGATCAGGCATCTCAGAGTGAAGATGTGGTCAATGGTAGAGTAATCTCGTTTGAAGCCTGCCTTTCCTGGAGCTCTGATACCCTTCCTCTTAGTGAGAGTACTCAACTGTGTCTCTAGTACCGCCCCATATAAGTTGGCCAATATAGGGCCAATCGTGATCGTGCGGTACGTAGCTGGATCCATAGTATCTCCTGACTTATGAATGGGCACTATGGTGTGCTCAGTCCATGAATCAGGGAACCCTTCAACCAGTGCAGGGTTGAAGAGATGGGCAATGAGCGGTGCAAGGGTCGTGCCTCCGTAGATGAGGTGCTCAGCCTTTAAACCGAAGAGGTCATGGGCCCTTCCATGTTGTAGACGGGCAATAGCGCGTCCCACCATAGTGGGTGTGAAGAAGTCAGAGGTAGTAGGACGTGAGCTTTGTGGTCTGGGAATGGGGGGCTTGTCTGGGATCTCGTATAGGCTGTGTGCATAGCTATGCCAAGTGCTCGGGTCTCGGATGGGTGTGTGCTGTCTCCTCTCTCTCAAATGTCGCCATGCCACTGCACTCTCTCTACTCATGAGTAAATGATAAATGTCCCAGTACTGTCTTTCCTCCCAATCTCGTCGTTTGCGGCGAGTAAGGCTCTGCATGCGACATTGTGCATGTGTGTGTGTAATATCCCCTCTATGCTCTAAAATGCGTAGGTGCTTCCGTAGTTCGCGGCAATCTACATCATACCAACGGTTCTGAGGCATGGAACCTGTGCGTGGAGGGTGTATATATGTGCGGTGTGGGAAAAGTGGAGGATCGAGGAGAAGTGGGCGGTGAGGGTGTCCAAGGAGGCAGAGGGATTAAGGGAGTAGATGCGCTCTCGAACATGGGAGCTATAGATATGTGCTAGCTCATGTCTAAAGTGAATGGTGGTACGGGCTCGTGGCTGTATGGTGACGGGGTGGGGTATGCATGGTGAGCCGCGAATGGATAGGGCAAGATATGCGTGATCAGCTCCAATCGGTAAGGGTGGGATAGTGGATGAGGTGATCAGATGTGTCGCCTTCGGAGGTCCGATAACATAGTCTACCACACTGCCCCCCCTGTGGTGTCGTGGGTGTAATGCAGGTGAGACCGCGCGAGGTGGGCCAGCTCTCCATCCCATTATATATAACGAGACGGTGTGCTGCTCCCATCTGGAGTAAGTGTCAGCCATATAAGGTGGGTGTAGCGGTGTCCGCTGAGGCTCTGACTGTAGGCATGTCCTCTATGGTACGAAGCATCTCAGGGTTGTCAAAGTCGTAGATATCACACTGGTGGCTCTGAGTGCGGGCATTGAAGTCTCCTACAAGGAAGACTTCACCCATCCTGGTATACTCCATAATCGTGTGACTGAGGCAGTCATATGGCGATGTGGTGTCTGGTCCCTCCCCTCCTGATAGCTGCTCCGGGGAATGTGTGAAGCGTGAACCAATGGGTGCAATATAGCATACGGCGAAGTACGCTGCTCTCTCCTCCGATAGCTGCAATCGTATCCACATGAAACGTGCCTTTGGGTCTCTGGCTACCACCTGTACCCTGTGCTGTAACGACTGTCTATAGAGCACGGCTACTCCTCCTGATCCCCGTGTGGTGTGCTGTCTCATCTGGCGGCGGTGAGCTGACTCCCACATATAGCCCTCAATCCTCGGTAGGCTCCTCCCCGGACTCTCTTGTGTCTCTGTCAAGAAGATAATGTCTCTGCCCTCCATCACCTCCTCGAGGCGCCCTGGATGTGTCCATAAAGATCCATTGCAGTTCCAGACTGCAATGTGCACCTCCTGGTGTGCTGTCTCATAAGCGGCGAATCCCTAGTCAATGGGCCGTCCATCAATGATGATCCGACCGTCTCTGTAGAGGGCACGATGTCCCTCTCGTCTTGCCTGGAGGACACGTGGCATGCATGCCCGTCTGTGCTCTACCTGCATCCGTGTGAGGTCGTCATGCAAATAGATGGGGGTGCCCGGTGTAGTGCGTAGTACCGCTCGTCGTCTGAGAAAGTCTCTCCTCCTTGCCTCATCTGAGAACTGAAGGATAAGTGCTCTTCTCCGTGTGGTGTCCCGTCCTGCTCTCCATACTCTGGTGAAAGGGAGAGGCTCATCCGCGCAGTATCCAAGTAATGTGCACAAGCGACGCCCGTCCTCTGGTGATCCGTCTGTCTCTGTGAGGCCGGAGACGCGAACATTGAGCCTGCGGGCCTTTCGCATCCGCTCCTCCTCAATGGTGGTATGCACTATGTGGATCTCCTCATGGTGGTTGTTCTTCTTTGCCTCCTGTCGAAGGTTCTTTTTGACAACCTCGACCCATCCATCTTTCTTAGTCTCAAGCTCGTTCTGCACCACCTCCATACACTCCTTCTTGATAGTCACCCGAATGTCCTCTAGATGTGGAGCGATCTCCCCCTCCTCGTGCATGCTTTCCAGTTTCGTTTTCATATCAGTAAGCGCAGTGTGCAACTCCTCCAGGTCCCGTGAGTGCTGTTTGCGGGTAGCGAGAAGCTCTCCAAGGTTGCCACCTTGGCTTCGAGGGCGACAACTCTACAGGTAACCCCGTTCAGTGCAAAATCTCCTTCTTTCTTGTGTTTTCCTATCAACTCTCGGAGGGCATGCTCTAAGGTGGCCAACTGTTCCTCCAACTTGGGAGCCATGAGAGAGAGAGAGAGAGAGAGAGAGAGAGAGAGAGAGAGAGAGAGAGAGAGAGAGAGAGAGAGAGAGAGAGAGAGAGAGAGAGAGAGAGAGAGAGAGAGAGAGAGAGAGGGTATTGAGGGAGGGAGGGGATTGAGGGAGGGAGGGGAAGGGGGGGGGGGGGGGGGGAGGGAGGGAGGGGGGGGGAGAGGGAGAGAGGGAGGGGAGCGAGGGAGGGGGGTGGGAGGGCGGGAGGGGGTGGGAGGGAGGGAGAAAGGGGGGGGGGGGGGAAGGGAGGGAGGGGGGGAAGTAGTGGGGGAGGGAGGGGGGAAAGGAGGGGGGGAGGGAGCAAGGGAGGGAGGGAGGGGAAGGGGGGGGAGAGAGGGAGGGATGGAGGGAGGGAGGGGAAGGGGGGGGAGAGAGGGAGGGAGGGAGGGAGGGGGAGAGAGAGAGAGAGAGAGAGAGAGAGAGAGAGAGAGAGAGAGAGAGAGAGAGAGAGAGAGAGAGAGAGAGAGAGAGAGAGAGAGAGAGAGAGAGAGAGAGAGAGAGAGAGAGAGAGAGAGAGAGAGAGAGAGAGAGAGAGAGAGAGAGAGAGAGAGAGAGAGAGAGAGAGAGAGAGAGAGAGAGAGAGAGAGAGAGAGAGAGAGAGAGAGAGAGAGAGAAGGCAAGGTAGTGAGTTTAATAAAAGGGCTTAGTCTTAGGAATGCCCTAGTGAATTTCAAAGTGTGTTTGAGCTTTACTATTGCCAATGGAACACCTTCTTTATGACCAGAAGAGAGTATGTCAAGATAGAGAGCTTTCAACTACATAGAAGCGGATTTGAGGGGACTTGAGTGCAGACTATGTAAATGCTAAAAGCAAAAGATGCAGCAGATAGGATTTGAAGGGCATACACAAGCAAACTACTCTAGAACACATCTTTGAGACAACACCACACAAACATATAGAATTCTTGAAGATGTCAACTGTCAAGGACCAAAATGCTGAAGCAGCAATCGTGCTCTAGGTGTTCTTGATTAATTGTAACAATTACGAAATTCCCAAAATCAATTATTTCAATCCTGAATGAGGAGAGAACAATGCAATGTTGAAGAGTGTTGATCTCTGTCTTTGTAGTGTGGGAAAGGAGTTTTAAGCTGATCATTCAAGGTATGGATATCACCCGTGAGAAAGGAGAACATGAGTGGATTCAGAGGGTAATTCAAGGTCGAATGTATGAGAACTTAAACTTAAGTAGGAAGAGATTATCTGAGATTTCATTGGGAAATTGAGCTGTTTGACTAAATGTAACGAGGTTAGAATTGGGCCAGGGACTCGCTCTTTTTGCCACTGTTTTTGGTTAGCATTTAAAGTCCTCATCCTATGATGCAGATAGGCAGGGGCCTGAAGATAGTTGCAACAGAACATGTTCATATCCAGTGCTTCTAAATGTGAACGATGGACATGTTACTAGTAGCAAGCAGCGCACAGATTCCCTCTTCATTTATATTTGTAGGAAGGTGAGATTATGCAATATTTGTTGTAGGAGAAATTACATATTTTGGATTATTTGAGGTTCAACTTGAATGTGGATTTGTATTTTGCAGCTGCACTGACTTAAGGCGGATTTCTTTTGAGATCATACTTTCATATGACCTTGATTCCTTCGAAAATCTGTGTATGGATCCAAGATGAGATTTTGGGACTGTTTGTCATGGAGTGAATGGTAGAAAAACTTTCACTTGCAACCATTTTTCAAAGGAGAATATGTAGCAGGGGTCAGTAAAAGGCGTGGTTGTGTTATGGAGGCAATTTTATTTTGGAATTATGTTTGTAGTTTTTGATTGGATATCCATGTGCATTAACACAGTTTGTTTCTGTTTGGTCTATCATCGGCTTATCAATGTTCTGAATCCATTATTCAAAATCCCTTGGTTTCAAATGCAATCTAAGGACATTTTGTTTTCTCAGCTAGCTTAGGTTGGCCTGTGTCCAAAAGAAAAATTATGGCACATTTTGTATTGTATATCAAATTTTTATTTCATCGTGGTTACAGGGATGAAAATCAGTACCTCTCCATTTTCTTCTGTGATAGATGATTCTTCATATTGCTTTAGGAGAGACAGGTTGTGTCATCTGGAGCAAGTCCTTGGTCCTCAATTTTGTGACTTGATTTTTATATGACTTGATAGGGATGCTTACAAATCTGAAGCTTTGGTGGTAATCCTTAAAGTGCAAAGCTGTTTTCTCAGATATAGCATAGAGTTTTGCTACATTACATCTGAGAAGCCCATGTCTGAGAGAGGGATTTTTGAAAAGTGAGGTCCTAGGAGGGGGGAGGAATGGGGGGACAGGACTAGTGGTAATATGTATGTATGTAATGAGTTTATGCACCTAACATGTATGTCTAATGTATGAATGCGACAATGAAGAGAATTGTTTTGGAAAAAGGTTTAGTGTATGTACATATGTATACAATATGTATATATTTAAATGTATGTATGTATGCATGTTAGTATATATGTATGTGTGTGTGTGTACGTATTTGTGTATGTATGCATGCATACATGTTGTATGTATGCATACATACATCATACATGCATGCATGCATGCTTGCATCCCTATATATATGTATGTATTTATCTATGTATGTCCATGTGTATGTATGTATGTTTGTACATATGTATGCATGTATATATTCGTGTATATATGTATATATGCATGCAATTACATAAGTCGGTCTGTAGATATGGATGTACTATATTGGTGTGTATGTATGCATGTTCGTACACACATGTACATTCATATGTATGCATAGAATTGTGGAGCAAAAGATTTTTTGTTTTACCTTGTAAATATGTATTCTACATTAATTTTACTTGTGTAGAGGCTACATTGACAAGAGGACTAAAGGTAGCTTTGATCAATGGGCGAGACCAAACTAGTGGACTGTAAGTGAATGAGACCTGAGGGCCAATCGATCAACTTGGAGTTCCAAGTCTACTCCAAAATAAGGGTTATGGACCAAAATGGTCTAGTGTTGGACTCACACTAGACTCACCAGATAGGCAGCTTGTAGGCATCGAACCTAAAAGAATCGTCACGCTAAGAGTAACATTTGAGATGTTCCTTTGAGAATAGGAACCACAATCACTGTCACGAGCGCTACCACCTCTATGACATCCTCAAATATTTGACTCATCTCTATATAAGGGAGAGGTACCAAGGCCAATGTTACATAGTTACACTCACATAGAAGCACAATCAATGTAGAATGCCAGGAAGATTCGGGAAGAGCTCTCCAAAAGAGTATGTAAGGGTGACACTTTGAGATCATTATCAAAGGCAATGGAGGTAGAATGAAGCACTAGTCTAGTGTTGTTTGGCCCTAGTCTATTGGTGGCTCGTCACAATAGCATAGGTTTTGTGTGGATGTTGAGACATTTTGGTTAGTAGCTAGGTTGTTTGATTCCTCCCTTTTCTTGTATTCACACATTGTTCTTGTACTCGTTTGTTGTACCCATATATGTTCCCTTGTATTGAAGGATGCTCTCAAGATAATGAAAGGTTGATACGTTTAGTCTTCTTGTCTCCTTGATTTTTGTCCTTGTTTGTGGTCTTGCATGCTTAATCACCTTGGAGCAATGCATACTCTAGTTTCTCCGTACTCCTCACTTTTGTCCATATATCATGTAACCATCAATCTATAGGTGAAGTCTGATACAATTGATCAGTCAAAGAGGCTGAGTGGTTAAGGAGTTAGTAAGCTCGTCCTATTTCTCCTCTCTTATGTCTCATTCAGTCCGAGTCCTTAGCTCATCCAATTCCATTGTAACTCGTCCAACCCACCAGCTCATCCAAGTGTTTAATTCTTCCAACTTGGCTGACTTGTTTGTGTGTCTAGTATTTGTCAAACTTGTCCTTTCACTTGGTTTGGTCCATCTTGTCAAACTCATCCCATCCATCTTGTTCAAGGGTACTACTCATCCTATCCATCTCATCCAAGAGATTTGCTTGTCCTATACTACCCTAATGTCCTACCTACGTGATTGGAGAATTGACCCATTTTCAATATCTATTGAGGAGCTTTGACTCATCCCATTGCATAGCTTAAGGTTCTTTTGACAAAGCCTACATACTACCATTAGGAATGTGCTCATTATCTTATGGTAAAGTCTTCTATACATAGCTTGAGAGATAAGAGTGGGATATTGAGTTATGTGAAGTGACATGGTGTGAGTCCATTCTGTTCATCCAAGTGTCTTAGGTCTATAGGGCCTGCAAGGGGGACTTTTACCATGTGTCCTATCCTAGTTAACTCAAGTTTGATGCTTCTAGAAGGTTTTTGAAGGCTCTTGATAAAATACACATGCTCTTCATATGTTTTTGAACCAAAGACTACCTCCACATCCTTTAACCACCTTGTAGAGGACTTTAGTCTTGATTTCTTGACTACTTCAAGTCAATCTATGAAATTATTTTCCCTCGAGAAACATTCTCATCCTCAAGATTTGTGTGGATATATGATCTATCTAAGGGCATCCTTTCAAGCCATGTGATCTACTCTACAAAGAGTGATCATGATCTCTTCATTTAGATTCACCTCCATTTTCAATTAGGGATGATATCCTTTACACTTAAAGGAGGGAAATCCTTGATGTAATCGTTACTCATGTCACTCATTTGCTATTCCATAGTACCTCTCAAAATGTAGTAGAAAATGGTGGATCTTATGATTTGGTTGTACTATATTATTAGCTAGTTTCTCTTTCAACTTATTGCTTTGGAAGCCTAGGTATTGTTAGGAATCTTCAAGGCCATTGATGTGTTTGTGATCTAGAGGACCATTAGATCTTGGAGAGAACTGTTTATAAGGCTTGGACTTAATTTGTTTATACTTCTTTAGGAATTGCATTCAAATGTTCATGACTTTACCTAGTTTTCAAATTGGCTTTTATTACCTTGTGTCTTCAAGGAACTCTAATTGAATTCTAGGCTATGAGCCTTATATATCGATAACAATCAAATAATCTTCTTTGATCAATATGGTGTTGAGAATTTATGCTTATAACACGTATTGCAACTAAGAATTCCTCAACGATTTCTATTTGTCGATCCTTCTATGGATGTCTTGTAAACTTCATGTTTGATTTAGTGTCAAATCAACTTATTTTGTTTCTAGTCTGTATGAATATACAATGGCAAAAAATTGGGAACTCCTAGAGTTGATGATCTAGGAACGTAATTCTATCATCTATGGTATATGAATTGACTTGCAAGAAGGAATAAATCAAGTTGTCTTTGCTACCATGTGCATTTTAACCTTAGAGTAGTTCATAACTTTAATGGATGTGTGAAAGATTTGTTTCGAAGATATTTTGCCATTAGTGTGAGAATCATTTTTGTCAAGTCACTTTGTCTTTGACTTGCTTCTTCTATGTGAGCTAACCAAAGTGGTTAGCTTTGCTTGTTCCAAGATATAATGAGAATCAATGTATTGATCCTTGAGTACCTTGAGTTGCATCCTTTATAGTTTGAGGAACTTTACTTCTATTTTTCAACAATTATTCCTCTTGAATATTTTCATGATCAAATTATTTAAGTGACTAATCAAATTATGGGTTTAGGCCTTATAATATTTCATTCTTTAAGGCTTGGTTTTAAAATTATAATATTGTTCATATCTTGATTTAAGACTTTGATTGAGTGAATTTTTGAAACTTGCACTAGTGACATATGAGTCCAAAAGTCCTATCATTTTCCTTTTTGAGTTCACATGTCAATTTTTATGGGTCTTATTATCTAGTGGATCATTCTTGTAGAAACCTAGAGATAGAATCCATGTGATGCAAATTCTAGTGCAAATCTTCCCTCTTTGGAGGATAACTTCAAATTTAAAGGAAATATCTATTCCAAATATGTCCCTTGGATGGTGAGTCTTCTTCTTGGCCATTCAAGATGAGTTATCAAAGTGAGCTAGGTTCCATTGTCCCATACTATTGGATATTTTCTTCAATTTGTATAAATACATCCCTGCACAGTGTCTTTCGTTCTACAATCCACCTGTGTCCTTTTCATGCCCTCTTAGTCATGCCTAATGATCCTTTTCTCATGTGATGGCACTACTTCTTGGGAGCAAGGACTTAGAAGTTCTATTACTTCTTATGTGCCAATTAATTCCTTTGAGCTATTCTTAGCATTTCATGTTTCAAAGGTTGTGGATTAAGCATTTAATGGTGTGATTGCTTTCATGAAAACCATGGAGGATTTGTTTAGGTCGACTAGAAGGACAAGGGTTGAAGCTATAAGTTTCTTTAGTTATTTCTTTATGTCATTTTTGCTCAAGTAAATGGTTGTACATTTCAATCACTTGATTAGGAAAATTTTAAGGTTTTAATAGGTCATGTCAATCTAAACAAAGCCAAACCAACCAAGGCAAAGCTTTAAAATTGTATTGTTTATGGTTAATGGAATCTACTTTATTTTGGAGTTTAGAAACCAAAGTATCAAACATCTTGGGTAAAAGAATTATGCAAAATTCTTTGCATTGCAACTTAATTTCTTAATTTTGTTTTGTTTTGGCTTGAAAAAGAAAATTGTAAATTGTATAAACATAAACAAGAGAGCACATAGAGGAAATAGGGAGGGGATACAAAGAGGCTGCTAGGCCTTTTGACCCTTGGCGGATACACTGGATTGATCAAAGAATTGCGATCATCTTTGTATCCCCTTCCACTTGCTTTTTGTTATTCCCAAAGGGCAAACAACTTATGCTATTTTAAGGGGGGGCTCTTAAGGTTCTTGATCCTTCTACGAAGGAATCCTAAGGGTAGTTTTATAGATAACTATTTGGGAGACGTGTTAAAGTTGGAAGTGCATTGTTCATTCCAGATTTTCCAAAGGGCTCTAACTCTAATCCATAGGACTTTGAAGTAGCCAATAGCCGCACCCATTTCAGCTTTCTTCTAGTTAATAGATGCTAGCAGGAAGATATCCAAAAAGCCTTTCCATACTTGGGCATTACTTCGATAGGAGAAGAGATGACCTGTGTCCTTTTTCCTCCTAAGACATCTTTTACACAAGGAGAAGGGCTCCTCAAATCTTGGGGGCTTTAGCATTTGCACCATTTTCTATTTAGATTCAACAAAACAGAGAGTTAAGGCATTTGGATTTCCTTTCATCATCAATCAAAGAGTAGAAGAAAAACTCTGATATAAATAGAAGTCGATTAAGAATATTCTGCTCAATGAACTATCTAGCAAAACTTAATGAGTAGAAATCAAATGCTCTTTTAAATCTTTGATCTTTGTCAAAATACTATCACTACTAGGAATAGGGGGGCGTAGCGACGCTCCCCAATGAAAAAAATCGGATCCCGTCGCTTATACGATGCTAGTGTCGCATAAGGGACAATACTTTTTTTCATTAAAAAAAACACGATTCGTCGCATAAGCGATGCGAAGCGTCGCTTATGCGATGCTCCATATGTGTGTCGCAAGGAGCATCGCTATTCAGCGATGCTCTTACCGACATTGGCAAACTGCCTGTGACACGAGAGAATCACATAAACGATGTCCTGATATTTCAGTGTCACATAAGCGACGCTCTGGAATGTAAAAAAAAAAATTCGATTTATCCTGGCACATTTGTGTTGGGATTAGGACGCGAGAGAGAGAGAGAGAGAGAGAGAGAGAGAGAGAGAGAGAGAGAGAGAGAGAGAGAGAGAGAGAGAGAGAGAGAGAGAGAGAGAGAGAGAGAGAGAGAGAGAGAGAGAGAGAGAGAGAGAGAGAGAGAGAGAGAGAGAGAGAGAGAGAGAGAGAGAGAGAGAGAGCTACCGGTTTAGCGCACACGAAAATAAATGTATATTGATTGTAAAGTACAATGGAATTACTGGTACATATGTGTGCCTTGAAACCACACTCTAATATGACATGATGCCCTGCTAATGGAGATATATTGATGTTTGGAGCATAAATTTGAATCTGAACTTCACCTAAAATCAATCTCCAATCTTTTAGTGATTTATTCTCCAACTTATTCAATCATGAATTTGTGGCTTTCTCCTTCCTACTCATCAAGTGGACTCGACCACTTAGATTCTTTCACTTTTACATCAAGTAGAAACTCAAAAATTACAAGAGTGAGTTCACAAGTGAGCTCTACAAGCATTTGAAATTTTCCTTCAAGTTTGTATCTATTTTGATGACTCAAGCCAGCAATTAGAATTGCCATAGACTTGATCCAACAACTCCCCCTCGAGGCAAGTGAGCTTGAGGTCTTCAATCTTGCAAGATTACCTGCAAGCCAATCATACCTTTGAATTTGTTGACTTTGGTTCCATCTAGTGCCTTGGTTAAAATATTTGCACATTGTTGATGAGTTGACACATAAGATAACTGAATTTCCTTGCTCACAATCTTCTGTCTTACATAGTGGAAATTTACCTCAATATGTCTAGTCCTTGCATGAAAAATTGGATTGGCAGCCAAGTGATGGAGCTCATGTTGTTACCAAAAATACTTGGAGTTCCAATCTCCAATCCAAGGTCTGCAAATAGTGTCTTCATGCACATTGCTTCTTGACTAGCTATAGCAAAGCAAAGACCTTTTGAAGTCCTAATCACCCTAAGTATGCTCATTAATTTTTGTGCAATTTTGAGAGTGTGATTGGAGGGGTGTCGATGATGCCCTAGGTGAAGCGATGACCTGCACTAATGCCAATGGTTGGAGTTCGAGTTCTATGGAAGCATGCAAATAGCACAAGGAAGAATAATAAACTTGGAGCACAACACACAATACTGAATGTATTACCAAGAGAATGTACAAAGGTAAGTCACCCGTTAGGGTTATAGGCATATATAAAAGGTAAGCAAAAGAAACCTCCTAAGTGCCCCAATGGTCCTAGTGTGTTCACACATATCCCATAAGGCATCTGAGCCACACATTCAACAGTCTCTCTGAAAGCTGCCCTATACTGAGCCTCACAATTGGAAGTGGCCATAGTAGGCTGCTTCTTGCTCAACCAAGATATGTGTGAGCTACCAAGCATGAAGCAAAAACCATGGGTGGACACACGAGTTTCATAGCAAGGAGCCTAGTCAGAGTCAAAAAAAGCATGTAAATCTGGTGGTAGTGATCCCCCCTTGGGATAAAACAATCTAAGTGGCCAGGTACCACTCAAGTAGTGAAAGATGTGCTGAACCACCTACCAATGCTTGACAGGTGGACAATGCATAAACCTTCTCATCTGTGTGTCAGCAAACTGAATATCTAGCTGAGTAATGCATAAGTAAATCAAGCATTCAATAGCTCGTTGATAGAGAACAACATCAAATGCATCTCCAGTATCATGAAGACTCAATCGTAAACATGTCTCCATAGGAGTGGCAATAGGTTTACAGTCATCAAGGCCAAAATGCTTCAATAATGTGTCAATATATTTTGTTTGACACAAAGCTATTCTGTCATCAACTTGCATAAAATGAATGCCCAAATAATGATGCAAATGCCCCAAATTAGAGATCTCAACAGAGTCATGAAAATAAGCCTTAAAATTAGCAATATTCTTCTCATGAGGACTAGTGAGCAGCCTATCATCAACATATACAACAATGATTAGAAGCACATCATTAGCACGCTTAACATATAAGGTGATTTTAGTTGGATTATTCTCAAAACTATGTGCAATCAGATAGGAATGTACCTTTTCATACCAAGTATGTGGTGCTTGCTTTAAACCATATAATGCCTTATTTAACCTACACACTTGGCTTTCATGCCCTTTTTGCACAAAGCCACAAGGGAGAAAAACATACACTTCTTCATGCAAATCACCATTCATAAATGCAGTTTTAATATCCAATTGATGTAAATTCCAACCACAATGAGCTTCAAGTGCACACATGCTACAAAAAATAGTCATTCGGCAAGTTGGAGCAAAGGTCTCATAAAAATCAATGCCTCTTTCCTGTGCATAACCCTTTGCAACAAGCCTAGCCTTATACCTATCAACAGTTCCATCAGGCTTATGCTTCAGCTTGTATACCCACTTGGTGCCAATGGCTTTCTTGCCAAGAGGCAAGTCACATAAAAACTAGGTACCATTTTTCATCATAGCATCATATTTTGATTGCATAACAGCCATCCAATTTTCAAAATTTTATGCTTCATCAAACGAAATAGGATCATCCTCATTGCAGAGACTAGAGGCAACCATAGCATAGCAATCTCATGCAAAAGGAGCACTATGAGAGCATGAATGAGTTTGATATGATAGAGATGCATCTAGTTTGCTGTCATGCAAAGTTTACAGCAACCATTTTGGCATAGTTTTTGCCTCCTCAATATCAGCTCTCTGATCAACAAGAGCATCATGTAAATGTGCAAAAAAAATGGAATGATCTACATCATCATATGAAACATGTAAAGGCTGAGAAGTTTCCTCATTAGGACTAGCACTAGACTGTCCACCTATAAAAAGAGGTAGCAAAGTATCATACATGTCTTTGGAGCTAAAAGATGTCTCCTTAATACATGAAAGTAATGGTTGAATAGCATCTTCCACAAAAATAACATCACAACTAACCAGAATGCATTTAGTATATGGATGCTACAGACGATAACCTTTGCTATAAGAACTGTACCCAACGAAAATACATTTGATTGCTTTATAATCCAATTTTTTGTGTTGTTGTTTAGGCACTAATGCATATGCCAAACAACCAAAAATGTGCACATGAGCAACATATATCTTGCAACCATGCCGAGCCTCATATGGAGTGATAGATTGCAATGCTTTAGTGGGACACTTGCACACATAACAACCTCAAGCTAGAAATTGTGTGGTAAAACGTGACTCTTGACCATACACATTGCCATCTCCATGAGTGACATGTTCTTCTATTCAACAACTCCATTTTGTTGAGGTGTATACGACACTATACATTGATGTTTTATCCCACATTCAACCAAAAATGCATTAAAATCAGAAGACATATATTCCCCCACTTGATCAGAACGGAGGGTGCCCATTTTACATGCTGAAAGATTTTCAGACAAAACCAAAAACTATTTGAAGCACATAAAAACTTTGGACTTTGCTTTCAATGGATATACCCATGCCTGCCTGGAAAAATCATCAATGAAAGTCAGAAAGTAAAGATAGTATCCAAAAGAGGGTGTCTACATAGGACCACATACATCACTATGAACAGGCTACAATTCTGAGTAGCTCGAACTGAACCATCATTTGGGAAAGAGGAACGTTGCATTTTGCCCAAAATACAACCTTCACATACATGTTTATCGGGTTCCTCAAGTTTGGGCAAAGAGGACACCATTTCAGATTTGTGGACGCATAGCAAACTAGCAAAATTCAGATGAACAAAGAGTGCATCCCAAATCTTTGCATCTGACATAGCTTGAGAATCATGTACTGCACATGCTAAATCATTCACAGATTTTTCATAGTCTATGAGCTTATACAACCCACAACATAAAATGCCAAAAGCAATAATGACATCACCGTTTGATAGATCATGAATTGTACACCTTTCATCAAAAAAATTCACAACCAAGCCAATCTTGGCTAATGCTGAAACTGATAATAGATTTTTCTTGATCCCTGGCATAAATAAAGCACCTGACAATGTAAAAGAACTACCATCAGTAGTAGTCATAATGATCTTACCAACTCCCATAACAAGATAAGAGGAGTTGTTGGTGCATATGAGAGTATTCCCTATCGGGGCAGGCTTGAGTGAAGTGAAGAAAATGTGCTGCGAGGTAATATGTTTGGTTGCCCCAATATCAAAGTACCAAACATCTGAGTCTACTGCAAACATACACTGTTCTAGAAAAGATGGGTTAAAACTGCAAGCAGTAATAAACACCCATTCTTCATTCTGCACTAGATTAGCAGAATCTGTTTTCAGTGTAGAGGCCTTTGTTATAACCATTCCACCTTCTTTTTTCTTTGCCTCTTTTGCATCTAGTTTTGGAAAATTTTTTATGACATGATCATTTGCTTTACAGTACTTGTTTGTTTTTTTATGACATGATCATTTGCAAAAAAACTTTTCTTTTCTACTTTCTTGTCATCTTTGTCATCCTTCTTTGTTTGTGCAGACTTAGCAGACTTCTACTTGCTAGTAGAAGAGCTCCATTTACCTTTGCCCTTTTGACTAGCCAAGAAAGCTTGATTTGCAACATGCATAATGGACCTGTTTTGCCTACACTAATCTTCCTACAATAGAAAAGAGAGTAACTCCTCAAATGTTGAGGCATTTGGATTTCCTTTCATCATAAAACAAAGAGTAGAAGAAAAACTCTGATATGAATCAAGAAGACCATTCGGAACATTGTGTACAAGTGAACTAGGAAAGACTTCATCAACAGAAATCAATTGTTCTTTCAAATCTTTGATCTTTGTTAGAAAACTATCCATATAATCACCTTCATCCATATGCTTACTTTCCAACTGTTTTTGGAGGTAAGCAACATGAGCCTCATCCCTTGCCTAGTATAAAGTGGTAAGTGTATCCCAAGCATCCTTAGCTATTTTGCAAGAGTGAATGTGAGGAATAATGGCACATTTGATAGACAAGGCTATCAATGCATGTACCTGAGCATCTTTGCCATCCCAACGAATTTGCTCTATAGCAAGTGGAGTAGGAACCATAGCACAAATAGGAATCTATAGAATATCATCATCTTTGATGCCATCTGCATCAGCTTCAGTACCTGTATTTGTAGGTGTAATAGGATGTTTTTCACACCCTGCACAATATTTCGTAGGCCTTTTGCCGCCAATACATGATGCATCATATAAGCCCATAATGGGTAATTCGTACCATCTAAGTTATCCTCAACAACCAACATATGGAATACATCACTACTTTCATCCATGGCCATGAACTAAAATACCCTAATGCAAAAAATTGATTATATCTCAAAAAGTTGAATAGAACTACCCTGTCGAGTTCTACTAAACTTATAGTAGACTTGGAGATGCTTATACTCGCGAACTAAAACCTGTATATATCTTTGGCACAAAAAAACGAAATATCCTAGACAAGCGCTACGATAGTGTGTTTGGAGGCCAAAAGGAGCCCTCCTAATCACCATGAGCATGCTCACCAAATTTCATGTGATTCTGAGACTACGACTAGAGAGGTGTTGATGATGCCGTAGATGAAGCGGCGACTTGCTTTGATTCCAATTGTTGGAGTTTAAGGTATGTAGAAGCACATGAACATCACAAGGAGGAAGAAGAATCTTGGAGCATGACACACAATACTGAATGTATTACCACTAGAATTTACAAAGTTAGGGCTTTAGGCGTATATACAAGCCGGGGAAAAAAACTCCTAAAGAGGGAACAAAGTGCCCCAACGGTCCTAGTATTTCACACACATCACTACCCAAATATATCAACAAAATCCTTAGACCAATTGGGTGTGACATGAAATGGTGCAACCACTAGCTTGGATCTTAACATTTGATAAGATATTTCTTCCACATTATCCCACTTGAATGGAACTTCTTTATCTGTGAGCCTAGTTAATGGTCTAGCTATGTCTACATACATCTTAATGAATCTCCTGTGGTAGCTAATATGACCGAAAAAACTTTGAATTTATTTTGATGTTTTAGGCTTGGATAACTCTAATATGGCTATGATTTTATCTGGGATAGGGGCATACATTTAGTAGACATCGCATGTCCAAGGAGGGTACCTTCTGTCACTAGAAAGACACTTATTAGGATTCAACTTCAACTTTGTTTCCCTGCATCTATTGAAGAACTATTGTTATTGGATCAAATGAACATCCAAGCGGTCCATGGGAGTACAAGTGCAAGTACTTAAGAGGGATGAAAAATCATTCATGAAAATCTGAAGGTTCTCCAAAAGCAAAGGTCCAAATATAAGGCTCACTATTCTATTGAAAGTGGCTCAACATTTCTGAGACCAAAAGTCATCTTAACATAAACGTATTTCCCCCATAATGTGCTAAAAGCTATGTTTTTTTGATCTACAGGATGGATGGATATTTGCTTATACCCACTAAATCCATCCATGAAGCTATATAGTGTATGTGTAGCCACTTCTTCTATAACCTGTTCTACAAAGGGCATAGGGAACACAACATCCATAACTATTAACTTGTTAAGTGCTATGAAATCCAAACATATTCTAATTTTGTTTGTATTTGTTTTCAACACAATGACCATGGGAGAGAGCCACTTTGAATGCTCCACTAGAATAATAACTCCAACATCCTCCATTTTTTGGATCTCCAGGTAGACAACTTTAACGTACTTTGGATTCAATTTGTAGCTTTTCCCTCTTATTGGTTTGGATCCTTCAATTAGTGGAATCCTATGTAGGTACTCCTTCCAAATCCTTGTAATTCCATCCAAATCCATATGCATAAAGCTTCATAAAAGAAGTTACCTTTGAAAGCATCTTTGGATAATTCCATAACTAGTTTGCCACTAATATAGGACAAGGGTTTTTGTTTTTGCGGAGCTGAGTTTCTTTGACAAGGTTACTATCCATCAATGTGTCTAGAGGTTCTTCTTCATCTTTGGTACCTTCGATCATTTTACCCTACATAGTCCAAGTATCATACACGAGCACTTTTTATATCAATTTTCTCTTCTTTTTCTTGCATCCACCTTGCAAGGATTTCATGAATGGGAAAATAAATGTCTTCAATATTATTGCTTTACCTTATAGGTAGTTTTGTTCTTTGTTGGAACTCAAGGACAACCACAAGCATGGAAGTGCATCAAAGAAGTGGACTCTAGAAGAAGGAGCATGTAGAGAACTCCAAGAAGCACATGTCAAATTTTCAGAAGAAATCCCTATAAAAATAGCGCTTTTCATCACTAAAAACCATTGTAAATACCATTTCACATTTTTGCAACTCCATTTTGTTCAAGCCAAGGAGTGCCTGAGCTTGAGGAGTATTAGAAGTATCATCCTACCAATTTTCATTATTTTTAGACTCTGTTTGAGCCCCCAAATAAGCCCTGGAACATAATTTTTAACTAGGCCAGACACTAGGTCTGGACAGGGTCAAAACTACTCAAAAAACCTATAAAAAGAGCTAGAGAGATCATTTTTGAAGTTAGCTTGTTAGAGATTTGAGCTTTTGTAAGAGATTTATTTTGTAATCGAACACCTTCCATTGTTCCACTCTTTGCTTTTACCTTGTGTGCATGTGTGTGTATGAGTGGGCATGCTTGTGTGCTTCCACTCACGCATTTGTGCTTTCACTTGCTCATTGTCTTCATACCAATCCTCACGTCTCTGCGAATTGACATTTATGAGGTGTATCTCCTGATGTTGGTACTTACCATTGTGCTAGTGTATCGTCTAAGGACAAGTATCGTATCATGAGGGCAAGTATTGTGTATCGTGTATCGTGCTCGAGCAAGGTATCATATCGTCCCCCTGTGTATCATGTATCATGACCGTCCAATATTGCGTATCATGAGGAGCCATATCATGTATCATGATACTTCACAAGTATTGTGTATCACGAGTGCTCAAGTATCGTGTATCGCCTAGTCGTGTATCTCGATACTTCCCAAGTATCGTGTATCATGAAGGTTGGTATCGTATCGTCACGATTGATATTGTGTATCATCTAAGGACAAGTATCCTATCATGATAGCAAATATCGTGTATGGTCTTGGCTCAAGTATCATGTATCGTTTGCTCCTAAGTATCACCGATACTTCCTAAGTATCATGTATCGTTTGTTCTGAGGTAATCCTAGAGAGATCTTGTTTGCCTATTTTAACCCCCAGAACCCTGAACTGGCATAACTTTTTCCTATGAAATCCATTTGTTTTTTATTTTGGGTTTGTTGGAAAGCTCATTTCAAATCCTACACAAACACTAATACATGGAGTTTTAGATATAGTATTTTGAAGGTGAGACTTATGTGGGATTAGGAAGCCAAGGGGTTCCAAAGGATTTTGAGCAATACAAAGAGGAAATTTCAGACTTGTAGACAAGGCTTATGAACCTGAGATCTAGTAGACTAGGCAAGGATAGAAAAATCATTAGATCATCTACGACTAGTGTCAACCATACAACTAGGTCATGGGCACAACAACTTAGTGGTTATCCATAAGTGCTAAGTTCGGACACAAGTGACTCAGAACTGTCTTATAACATGGAGACACCCACAAGTAGCTCAAGAACTACCTATTTACAAACACCAAAAGGTCCCTATAAAACACAATTGGAATATAGCATGACCAATGCAGTAGGTGTACGCATCTATGAGGATGGTCTAAGGAGATCAGTTGTCCAACTCAAAAATCCTGATCAACCCTTTGGACGTGAACACCGAGTGGTCAAGTTTGAAAGATGGTTCTTATATTGATAAGCAAGGAACCATGTATGTTGTTACCAGCTTACCAAATAGGAAAAATGAGTTTTGAAACATCATTCCTAAGATGAGAACCTAAGATTCCCCGACAAAAATCTATCTTGACTAGGGTAATTACTCTAGAGTGGGTTCCCCAAGACAACAAAAGTATAGAACTATTCTTGAACAGAGAAACGGAGGAAGCCTTTTGGAGACTCAAGCCAGATCAACCTAGCAAAATAGGCAGAGTCATTAGATGAAATCTTGTCAAATGGTTCACTTATGTAGACCTTTCTAAATGCTCATCTCGATTCTTATTAGACTTTTGCTTCTACTCTTTGTTTGATTATCTTTGTTTATGAATTACCTATACTTTGTGACTTTCATTGATGAATTTTCTAGACATGTATGGATTTATCCATTGAAAGTGAAGTTTGAAGTGTTTGTGAGCTTTAAACAACTCCTAGTTATGATTGAAAATCTATCAGCATTTAAAATCTATCGAAGGGAGAAGTATATATCTTTTGAGTCTAATGCATTTGTGGCTGAGAACAGGATAAAACATCAATGTACAATGGCTTATACACCTAAAAAAAATGGATTTTTTGAGAGAAAGAATAGATCTCCCATGGAAATGGAATGATGTATGGTCAAAAGTCAAGTTTTACCACATAGATTCTAGCTTGAGATTGTTATGTGTACAACATGTATACTTAACAAGTATCCCATCAAAGCATTGAACTATATCACTCCATATGAGTCTTGGCATGGTTGCAAGTCATATCTTTCTCATCTTCATGTTCATGGCTGTTTAACACATGCATTAGTGCTTGAACAAAAACACAAAAAAATTGGATAAGGCTATGATGATTGTGTACACATTGATGATATGTTTCTCGTGGACCAAACAAGAAGCATATTTTCAAATTTAAGGCTCATTCACATGCCTCTTTTGAGATGTCTGATTTGGAGTGTTTCCATCATTATTTGGGCATTCAAGTTTCCTTATCCCATTGAGTGTGCCAAATTTTGTTCGGAGAATCTTTAGTTGATAGGGGCTTGAGTGTTTCTAGGAGAAAAGTGGAGAAGAAGAAGAAAGACAAGTTGCACCAGAAGCATCTATGTCTTGACTAGAATAAAAGATTACAATAGCTTTGTCTAGAATAAGAAAAAATGTTGTATGTGCATAGCAGTTAAGCTAAAGAAGTACACACAAGTACACAAAATATCACAATTACTTATGCAGTCAACCTTTCTATTGGTCCTTCACCTTGTCCAATACTTTGCTATTGTGCACTCTTGCAATTCAAGCTTCCAATAAGGTTGAAGGGTTGGTCACTTCTATTGTTGACCTGCAACACCTCCTTGATGATACTTTGTCACACTTTAGTTGCTCTCTTAGTTGCTCTCTACACACTCTCCCTGCATACTTTGTCACCTCCTTTGCACACTTTGTCTCTCTGTGCACTGTCCAAGTGTGTCTCTCTTGCTCTCTCTTGCTCTCCATGTGTAGTGTATGCTCTTTCTCTCTTAGTCTATCTCCAAGAATAATGCCCTTTGGTGTGTGGATTCCTCTTACATACATCGATTCCTTTATCAAATACTTGTCCATCTTATTGCTTACTTTTTTGTAGAGCCTGCTCATGTAAAGACCAAGGACTCCCTATTTTGTCCTCTAGTGACTTTATGGAAAACATAAATTCAAATGGGGGCCACATATAGGCTCTTGTGCATCATCTTTACTTTGTCTCTTCCACTTTTTGACCTTAATATCTAGAAAATGTGCATATAAGGAATGGTTCATGTGTACCTTCCATAACGCTTAAAAAACCTTAAAAACCCTTCAAAAATACCTTTTTGCAACCTGCATTTAACTTTTCCTTTAAGAACACTAAACAACTATTTTTTCACTACCTGTATACCCATGTTCTTGGCCACTTGTGGACCACCTATGCCACTTTTCCAAGGGACCTCTTGGACCAACTCAACAAAAAGTCTTAATGATAAGGTAGATCTCTATCCTACTTAGGGATGGAAACTTGCTAAGGAGCTAAAATGAATCTTTAATGAGGGATTAATATTTGAGTTAAAAATAAGCCTAAATGTGATGCCATATGCCTCAAGGGGGACTATAATAGACATGCTTCACATTCAAAATGATATTAAGGTACAATTACTAATGAAAAATGATGAAGTTCATAGATATTCAAATCAATGATGTCTACATTATCTATCAAACTAGCTACATTTGAAGAACATAGTTGACCTTCCACTAATGCTCATTAGATACTCACAAAGAAGAGTCTCTCAAAACGTTTTCTTGTACTCTTGAAGAGAGATCACATGCACCACCTTTAGTCTCTTAAGGGTGATAGAGAGCAAAGAGAGGAATGTTGATATATTTAGGTAGTGATGTGTGTGAACACTTTAGGACCGCCAGGGCACTTTTTTCCCTCTTAGGAGGTTTTTTCCCCCGGCTTGTATATACGCCTATTGCCCTAATGGGCTACTTATCTTTGTACATTCTCTAGTAATACATTCAGTCTTTTGTGTTGTGCTCCAAGCTTCTTCTTCTTCCTTGTGCTATTCACGTGCTTCCGCAGATGTCTAACTCCAACAATTGGTATCAGAGCAGGTCGCCGCTTCACCTAGGGCGTCATCCACACTCCTCCGGTTGCAGTCTCAGATTCGCATGAAATTTGGTGAGCATACTCGGGGTGTTTAAGATATCAAAACAGCTTCGCTATGTCATGCCGAAATTGCGATCTGAGCTCGTTTCGGCCTCCGAACGCACTATCACAATGCTTGTGTAGGCTATTTTGTCTTTTTGTGCCAAAGGTATATACCTGTTTCAATTCGCCAATATAAGCGTCTCGAAGTCTGCTACAGGTTTAATGGAACTCATCTCGGCAGTTCCGTTCAACTTTTTGAGATACAGTCAATTTTTTGCATCAAGGTATTTTAGTCACCGGCCATGGCTGAAAGCAGTGATGTATTCCGTATGTTGGCTGTTGAGGATAAGTTGGATGGTACCAACTACCCATTATGGGCTTATATGATGCGACATGTATTGGTTGCAAAAGGACTGTGGAACATTGTGCAGGGTGTTGAAAGACATCCTGTTACACCTGCAACTACATGTACTGCAAATACAAGTGCTGAAGCTGATGGAGATGGTGTCGAGATGATATTCTGCAGATTCCTGTTTGTGTTGTTGTTTCTGTTGCACCTACTGCAGAGCAAATTTGTTGGGATGGTAGAGATGCTCAAGCACATGCATTGATAGCTTTGTCTGTCAAACGTGCTATTATTCCTCACATTCGCTCTTGCAGAACAGCAAAGGATGCTTGGGATACACTTACCACATTGTACCAGGCTAGGAATGAGGCTCGTGTTGCTTACCTCCGAAAACAGTTGGAGAATGAAGGTACTTCTATGGACAGTTTTCTAACAAAGATCAAAGACTTGAAGGAACAGTTGATTTCTGCTGATGAGGTTATACCAGATAGCTCACTTGTGCAGACCGTTCTGAATGGTCTTCCTGATTCATATAAGAGTTTTGCTTCTACTCTTCGATTGATTATGAAAGGCAATCCAAATGCCTTGTCATTTGAGGAGTTAGTCTGTGCTCTGTTACAGGAAGATCAGTCGAGGCAGAATAGGTCCATTATGCGTGTTGCCGATCAAGCTTTCCTGGCTAGTCAGAAGGGCAAAGGAAAATGGAGCTCTTCTACTAGTAAGCAGAAATCTGCAAATGCTGCACATTCGAAGAACCATGATAAAGATGAGAAGAAATCAGAAAAGCAGAAATTATTTTGCAAGTACTGTAAAGGGAATGATCATATCATAAAGAACTGTCCAAAATTGGTTGCAAAAGAGGCAAAGAAAAAGGAGGCTGGAATGGTTGTTGCAGAAGCCTCTACACCAAAAATAGAGTCTGCTAATCTTGTGCAGGAAGAAGAATGGGCATTTTTACTGTTTGCAGTTTTGACCCATCTTCTCATGAGCACTGCATGTCTGTAGTGGACTCAGATGTTTGGTACTTTGATAGTGGGGCGATCAAACATATTACCTCGCAGCGTAGTTTCTTCTCTTCACTCGAGCCTGCCCCTACAGGGAATACCATCACATGCGCCAACAACTCCTCTTATCATGTTATGGGAGGTTGTAAGATCATTCTGAATATTACTGATGGTAGTTCTTTCACCTTGTCAGATGCTTTATTTGTGCCAAGGATCAAGAAGAATCTATTATCAGTTTTTGCATTAGCCAAGATTGGCTTGGTTGTGAAATTTGTTGATGACAGATGTACAGTTCATGATCTGTCAAATGGCGATGTTATTATTGCTTCTGGCATTTTATGTCGTGGGCTGTATAAGCTAGTTTGCTACGCCTGCACAAATCTGGTATGGTGTCTTCTTTGTCCAAGCTTGAGGCACCTGGAAAACATGTATGTGAAGGCTGTATTTTGGGCAAAATGCAGCGTTCCTCCTTTCCAAAAGATGGTTCAGTTTGGGCTACGCAGAAATTGCAGCTTGTACATAGTCATGTCTGTGGTCCTATGCAGACACCTTCTTTTGGAAACTATCTTTACTTCGTGACTTTCATTGATGATTTTTCCAGGCATGCATGGGTATATCCATTGAAGGCAAAGTCTGAAGTGTTTTTGTGCTTCAAACAGTTTTTGGTTTTGGCTAAAAATCTGTCAGGATGTAAAATGGGAACTCTCTGTTCTGATCGAGGAGGGGAATATATGTCTTCAGATTTTAATGCATTTCTGGCTGAACGTGGGATAAAACACTAGTGTACAATGCCATATACACCTCAATAGAATAGAGTTGCTGAACGGAAGAACATGTCACTCATGGAGATGGCGAGGTGTATGGTCAAGAGTCAGGCTTTACCACATAGTTTCTGGCTTGAGGCTGTCATGTGTGTAGCATATGTACTTAACAGGTGTCCCACTAAAGCACTGCAGTCTATCACTCCATATGAGGTTTGGCATGATCACAAGCCATCTGTTGCTCATCTGCAGGTTTTTGGTTGTTTGGCATATGCACTAGTGCGTGAACAACATCGCAGAAAATTGGATGATAAGGTAGTAAAATGTATTTTTGTTGGGTACAGTTCTGAAAGTAAAGGCTATCATCTGTATTATCCAAAGACTAAACACATTTTGGTTAGCCGTGATGTTTTTTTTGTGGAAGATGCTATTCAGCCATTGCTTTCATGTACTAAGGAGACATATGTTAGCTCCAAAGACATGTATGATACTTTGATGCCTCTTTTTACAGGTGGACAGTCTACTGCTGGTCTTAATGAGGCAACTTCTCAGCCTTTGCAGGTTTCATGTAATGATGCAGATCATCCCATTTCTGATGCAGATTTACATGATGCACTTGTTGATGAGAGAGCTGATATTGAGGAGGCAAAAACTATGCCAAAATGGCTGGTGTAGACTTTGCATGACAGCAAATTAGATGCACCTTTGTCATATCGTACTTGTTCAGGCTCTCATAGTGCCTCCTTTGCATCAGATTGCTATGCTATGGCTGCATCTAGTCTCTGTGATGAGAATGAGCCTGTTTCTTTTGATGAAGCACAAAATTCAAAAAATTGGATGGCTGCTATGCAATCTGAATATGATGCTATAATGAAGAATGGTACTTGGTCTTTATGTGACTTGCCTCCTGGTAAGAAAGCCATTGGTAATAAGTGGGTATATAAGCTGAAGCGTAAACCTGATGGTACAGTTGACAGGTATAAGGCTAGGCTTTTTGCAAAGGTTTATGCATAGGAAAAAGGCATTGATTTTGATGAGACCTTTGCACCCACATGTTGTATGACTACTGTTCGGAGCATCTGTGCACTTGCAGCCCATCATGGTTGGACTGTACATCAGTTGGACATTAAAACTGCATTTCTGAATGGTGACTTGCATGAAGAAGTGTATGTTTTTCAGCCCCGTGGTTTTGTGCAGAAAGGGCATGAAAACCAGGTGTGCAGGTTAAAGAAGGCATTATATGGTTTAAAGCAAGCACCACGTGCTTGGTATAAGAAGATACATGCTTATCTAATTGCACATGGTTTTGTGAACAGTCCAACTGAGAGCACCTTATATGTTAAGCGTGCTAATGATGTGCTTTTGATCATTGTTGTCTATGTTGATGGCATGCTGCGCACTGGTCCTATTGAGAAGCATATTGTTGATTTTAAGGCTGATTTGCATGCCTCATTTGAGATGTCTGATTTGCAGCATTCGCATCACTATTTGGGCATTCAGTTTATGCAAGTTGATGGTGGATTGGCTTTGTTTCAAAGGAAATATATTGACACGTTATTGCAGCCTGTTGGCCTTGAAGACTGTAAGCCTATTGCCACTCCTATGGAGACAGGTGTATGATTGAGTCTTCATGATGTTGGAGATGCATTTGATGATGTCCTCTATCAGAAGGCTGTTGGATGCCTGATTTACATATGCATTACTCGGCCAGATATTCTGTTTGTTGTCTCACAGATGAGCAAGTTTATGCATTGCCCAGGTGTCAAGCATTGGCAGGTGGTTAAGTGCATCTTTTGCTACTTGAGTGGTACTCAGATACTTGGGTTGTTTTATCCCAAGGGGGGATCACTACCGCCAGATTTGCATGCCTTTTCCGACTCAGACTGGGTTGGTTGCTATGACACGCGTGTGTCCACTAGTGGCTTTTGCTTCATGCTTGGTAACTCATGTATATCTTGGTTGAGCAAGAAGCAGCCTACTGTGGCCACTTCCAGTTGTGAGGCTGAGTATAGGGAAGCTTTCACAGCTACTGTTGAGTGTGTGTGGCTCAGACACCTTATGGCTGATTTGGGTGTTGGTTAGTCCTCTCCCACCACCATCTTCACTAACAGCCAGAGTGCATTGGCAGTTGCGAGGAACCCTGTGTTCCATGCTCGCACTAAGCACATTGAGGTGCATTATCATTATGTCACGGAGAGGTTCTCTGCTAGGGAGATCAGCTTGGCATATGTGCCCACGCAGGAGAACATTGCAGACCTTTTCACGAAGGCTCTGCCTAGGGAGAAGTTTGAAGCTTTCCGCAAAGCTTTGGGCTTACTCCCTTTTGTGGAGTGATCTCCACATAGCTTGGCACTTCCTTATACATGAGTGCCAGCTCCTTGTTCACCGCATCACTCCCAAGGGGGATTTGTTGATATATTTAGGTAGTGATGTGTGTGAACACTCTAGGACCGTCGGGGCACTTTTTTCCCTCTTTAGGAGGTTTTTTCCCCCCGGCTTGTATATACGCCTATTTCCCTAATGGGCTACTTATCTTTGTACATTCTCTAGTATAACATTCAGCCTTGTGTGTTGTGCTCCAAGCTTCTTCTTCTTCCTTGTGATGTTCGCGTGCTTCTACAGACGTCTAACTCCAACAAGGAAAGTGTTGCAGGAACCAACACTCAAGAGCAAAGGAAAGAGTCCACAATAGATCTCATAGGTATGCAAAGAGGGATTTTTTTGCATAAGTCATTCTTTTTTCCTCGTTTTTTGGTGGATATGTAGAGCTTTTTGAACCAAATGCGGGAATATATAAGAAGAGGACAGAGATTTCTTTAATGTTGACTTTTAGAGGTTGACAAAGTTACTACCATTCACAAATGTGAGATTTTTCTTCTTTTTTTTTGTTTGGCTGCATTGGTTAGATCCTTCCCTCGATCTTCTTTCCCCTGGCTAAGTCTATGTTTTAGATTGACATTAATAGCAGTATTGAATTTCACCATTGTGTGTGCAACAACATTTCAATTTGATTTTATTTCTCCAACAATTATGTCAGAGTAGGTTTAAGTTCTTTTTTGAAAGCTAATTTGAACATTGCATACAAGAGAGCAAGATTAGGGTAACATTATATAGAAAATATGTACAAGTAAGATCAATATATCACCGCATGGAGCACATCTATAGTTTTGGTTCACATAGGGAACATATAAATAAATGTTGAGTGACAAATTTGAAACATATATATGATAAGATTTGAAATAGAACCTATATATTTTGGAAATTGATACCATATGTGGCATATATTCAACCTTATTTATTACAATACAAAGACTTAAGGTGGATTCAACCACCCATTTTAATAGATAGGACCAATAGAAATCACTATATATGATGAATGCAAACATGATGAAATTTCCATAGTCGTTTGTTGTCCAATCCAAAGCACGTTTGCTTCGTCCCCATCAATCCAAGAGTGAGTTCAAATCTATAGGTGGAGAATCAGAACACAATTATTCTATTTGCAGTTAGAATAATATACAAATGCAAGTGCTCAATTTCTTTGTCTTCTTGTTTTTTTTCCTCTCTCTCTCTCTCTCTCGCTTTATTTGAGGAGCTTGGTCTTCAATCTACTCTCCTTAAAGGGTCAAAATTTTTGTTCACACACATCACTATCATGTGGCCCATTAGAATTCTATGGATATATACAAACCATGGGTAGAAAACCTCCTAAAGAGGAAAAAAAAGCCCTAGTGGTGCCAAGTATGTTCACACATATCACTATCAAAATATATCAACAAATCCCTCTAGGAGTGGTGCCATGAACAAGCAGCTAGCACAAATGTATAAGGAAGTGCCAAGATTTGTTGGACTCAAAATCAATCCACAAAAGGAATTAAGCCCAAAGCTTTGCGAAAAGCTTCAAAGTTCTCCCTAAGAAGAACCTTTATGAAAAGTATTACAACATTATCCTATGTGGGCACATAAGCCAAACTAATCTCTCCAACAAAGATTCTCTCCTCGACATAATAATACTACACTTCAATGTGCTTTGTGTGAGCATTGATCTCCATAGTTGTAACATCACTTCAACGAGGTAACCCTTGGTGTTTGTCTATTTTGAACTCCTAGCTTTTTGGCAACCTGCTCAGCTATCTCATCTATCTTAGTGGAGGTTCTAGAGGTATGACTAGTAGAACTGTCTGAGTCCTTATAGAGTTTGGACAATTCTAGCTCCTCATCCAAGTTGTCTTCTATGTCAATGCACATCCGCACACACTCTTCTATGGATCTAGGATCTTTCAAGTATGATCTTAACTTGGTGCTTAGTAAGCCATCTAAAAACAAGGCCACTTGTTTGGCCGATGTGGGTAACTCTAGAACAAGACATCTTTCTAAGTACTGTCTATACCGTCTTCCTGCAAATCTCACTGTTTTTTAGGGTGTTTGCTTGAAGCTATGGATCAAGGATGATGTGTTATGTCTGATGCCACTCTTGGAGAATTCTACAATGAATTCTCTAGCAATCGACCTATGTATCGATAATTGTGGCTGTGTAGAGTTTGAAACCAAGCTAAGGCAGTACCCTTAAGAGTCAAATAAAATGCCTCAAACTATGTGAACAAGTCCTCGACCTATTCAACTCTTAACACTTTTTTGAACTCCGCCACATGATCATAAGGATCTCTTGACCCATCAAAATAGTTCCTCATTGCCTTAACCACTTGAGAGGGTCTAAGGGTTCTTGGATGCTATTGGGGTCTAGGCATTGGAAAATCATGTTCATCTCTTTGATGCCTATGTGCTCGATGTCTCTCTCCTTCAAGTCTTTCACCTTCAAGTCCTAATCTGTCTCTACCCATAGTGTGTGCAAAGCTTACCTCAGGTCTCTCTCTAGCTCTTTCCCTCTAGGTTTCATGAGCCTTGGATGATCCTGCTCCTTGGAGGCCATGGGAAACATTAGATCTTGGTGGAGGGAAAATCAATGCGCCTTGGCAAGTGTATGCATGCTTGCCATGATCTGTTACCAAGAATATTTTCTCCGATGTGTTATCTAGATAGAAAACTTTGCTTGGTATCTCAATATTTTGAACTCATAGAACCAAAAATCAATTGCTCTTTCAAATCCTTGATCTTTTGCAAAAAAAATTCCATTGAGTCTCCTTGATTAATATGATCACTCTCCAATCATCTTTGAAGGTAAGCAACATGAGCTGCATGTTGGAGTTTGAGGTCTGCGAAGCACGCGAACAACACAAGGAAGAAGAAGAAGAAGCTTGGAGTACAACACACAATACTCAATGTATTACCAAGACAATGTACAAAGATAAGTGACCCGTTAGGGTTATAGGTGTATATACAAGCCGAGGGAAAAAACCTCCTAAAGAGGGAAAAAAGTGCCCCGATCGTCCTAGAGTGTTCAGACACATCACTACCTAAATATATAAAAAAATCCCCCTAAGAGTGATGCGGTGAACAAGGAGCTAGCAGTCATGTATAAGGAAATTCCAAGCTATGTGGAATCAATTCACAAAAGGAAGTAAGCCTAAAGCTTTGTGAAAAGCATCAAACTTCTCCCTCACCAGAGCCTTTGTGAAAAAGTCTATAATGTTCTCTTATGTGGGCACACAGCCACACTGATCTCTCCAACAGAGAACCGCTCCTTGACATAATGATAGTACACCTCAATGTGCTTAGTGCAAGCATGGAACACAAGGCTCCTCGCAATTGCCGATGTGCTCTAAGTGTCAATGAAGATGGTGGTGGCAGAAGGTTGAATAACACCCAAATCAGCCATAAGGCATCTGAGCCACACACACTCAATAATCGCTGTGAAAGCTACCCTATACTCATCCTCTCAACTAGAAGTGGCCACAAGAGGCTGCTTCTTGCTCAACCAAGATATGCATGAGCTACGAAACATGAAGCAAAAACCATTGGTGGACACATGAGTGTCATAGCAACCATCACAGTCACACTCAGAAAAAGCATGTAGATCTAGTGGTAGTGATCCCCACTTGGGATAAAACAATCAAAGTAGGTAGGTACTACTCAAGTAGAGATGGATATACTTAATCATCTTCCAATGCTTGACACCTGGGCAATGAATGAACCCGCTCATATGTGAGACAACAAACTAAATATCTGGTGTAATAATGGATAAGTAAATCAAGCATCCAAGAGCTTTTTGATAGAGAATACCATCAAATGCATCTCTACCATCATGAAGACTCAATCGTAAACCTATTTCCATAGGAGTGGCAATAGGTCTATATTCTTCAAGACCAAAATGTTATAGTAATGTGTCAATATATTTTGTTTGAAACAAAGTTATTCCCCATTAAGTGACATAAACTGAATGCCAAAATAATGATGCAAATGCCCCAAATCTGACATCTCAAATGAGGCATGCAAATCATCCTTAAAATGAGAAATATGCTTCTCATGAGGACCAGTGAGCAGCATGTCATCAACATAGACAACAATGATCAGAAGCACATCATGTGCATGCTAACATATAAGGTGCTCTCATTTGGACTATTCTCAAAACCATATGCAATCAGGTAGACATGTATCTTTTCATAACATGCACGTGGTGCTTGCTTCAAACCATATAATGCCTTTTTCAACCTCCACTCTTTGTTTTTCATGCCCTTTCTACACAAAACCATGGAGTTAAAGAAGATACACTTCTTCATGCAAGTCACCATTCAGAAATGTAGTTTTAATTTCCAACTGATATACATTCCAACCATGATGAAATGCAAGTGCATAGATGCTACGAATAGTAGTCATTCGACATGTAGGAGCAAAGATCTTGTCAAAATCAATGCCTCTTTCGTGAGCATAACCCTTTACAACAAGACTATCCTTTACCTGTCAACTATTCAATTAGGCTTACGCTTCAGCTTGTATACCTGCTTAGTGCCAATGGCCTTCTTGCTAGGAGGCAAGTCACATAAAGACCACGTACCATTTTTCATAATATTATCATATTCTAATTGCATAACAGCCATCCAAATTTTTTGAATTTTATGCTTCATCAAATGAAACATGTTCATTCTCATCACAATGACTAGAGGCAATCATAGCATAGCAATCTGGTGCAAAAAAGACATTATGAGAGCTTGAAGGAGTACGATATGATAGAGTTGCATCTAATTTTCTATCTCGCAAAGTCTGCACCAGCCATTTAGGCATAGTCTTTGCTTCATCTATATCCATTCTCTCATCAGCAACTGCATTATGCAAATCTACATAAAAAATGGAATGATCTTCATCATCATATGAAACCTATAAAGAATAAGAAATTGCCTCATTTGGACCAGCACTAGACTGTCCACCTGTAACAAGAGGTACCAAAGTGTCATACATATCTTTGGAGCTTACTGTTGGCTCCTTGGTACATGAAACTAATGGCTAAATTGCATCTTCCATAAAAACAACATCATGACAAACCAAAATGTGTTTAGTCTGTGGATGATAGAGATGATAGCCTTTGCTTTCACAACTATATCCAACAAAAATACATTTCATTGCTCTATTATCCAATTTCTTGTGTTGTTGTTAAGGCACTAATGCATATGCTAGATGACCAAAGACACACAAGTGAGCAACTTACGACCATGCCATGCCTCATATGGAGAGATAGATTACAATGCTTTACTGGGACACTTGCTAAGTACATATGCTCCATACATAATAGCCTTAAGCTAGAAATCATGTGGTAAAGCCTGATTTTTGACCATACACCTCGCCGTCTCCATGAGTGACCTATTCTTCCTTTCAACAACTCTATCCAATTGAGGTGTATAGGACATTGTATAATGATGTTTTATCCCACATTTAGCCAGAAATTCATTAAAGTTAGAAGACATATATTCCCCTCCTCAATAAGAATGGAGGGTGCCCATTTTACATGCTGACATATTTTCAGCCAAAACCAAAAACTATTTGAAGCACATAAATACTTTGGACTTTTCTTTTAGTGGATACACCCATGCATGCATGGAAAAATCATCAATAAAAGTAACAAAGTAAAGGTAGTTTTCCAAAGGAGGGTGTCCGCATAGGACCACATACATCACTATGAGCAAGCTACAATTTTTGACTCGGGGGAAGCGAACCTTCTTTTGGGAACGAGGAATGGTGTATTATACCCAAAATATATCCTTCACAAACATGTTTACCAGGTGCCTCAAGTTTGGGAAGAGAGGACAACATTTCAGATTTTCGCAGGTATAGCAAGCTAGAAAAATTCAGATGATCAAAGCATGCATGCCAAAGCTTTGCATTTGACATAGCCTAAGAATCATGTACTTCACAAGCTAAATCATTCATATATTTTTCATAGTCTATGAGCTTATACAACCCATGACATAAAATGCCAGAAGCAATAATAACATTGCCATTTGACAGATCATGAATTGTATATATGTCATCAACGAATTTCACAACCAAGCCAATCTTGGCTAATGCTAAAACTGATAAGAGATTTTTCTTGATCCCTGGCACAAATAAAGCATCTAACAATGTAAAAGAACCACCATCAACAATAGTTAGAATGATCTTACCAACTCCCATGATAGGATAAGAGGAGTTGTTGGTGCATGTGACACTATTCCCTATAGGGGCAAGCTCAAGTGAAGTGAAGAAACTCCACTGCGAGGTAATCTGTTTGGTTGCCCCACTATCAAAGTACCAAGTATGTGTATGTATTTATGTATGCATGTGTATTTATGTGTGTATGTATGTGTGTGTGTAAGTATTTTGTATGCATTCATTTATATGTGTTTATGCATATATGAATGTATGTATGTTTTTTTATTATATTCTTTTAGATATGTATTTATGTATGTATGTTGTATGAATTTGTGCATGTGTATTAGTTGAAATGCATATATGTATGTATGTGTGTATGTATGTACGCATGCATTCATGTATTTTGTATGTATGTATGTATATATGTATATATGTATATATGTATGTATGCATGTATGTATGTGTGTGTATGTATATATGTATGTATGTACTTATGTATGTGTGTATGTCTTTTATGCATTTTCTTATATGTGTGTGTATGCATGTATGTATGTATGTATGTTAAATGTTTATATGTATATTTGGAATTCATATATGTATAAATGTATGCATGTATGTATGTACATATGTATGTATTTTGTGTGTCTTGATTTATATGTGTTTATGCATATATGAATGTATATATGTTTCTTTATTGTATTCATTTATATGTGCATATATGGATGTATGTGGTATGAATTTGTGCATGTGTATTAGGTGAAATGCATATATGTATTTATCTATGTATGTATGTATGTATGTATGTATGTATGTATGTATGTATGTATGTATGTATGTATGTATGTATGTATGTATGTATGTATGTATGTATGCATGTATGTATGTATGTATGTATGTATGTGTGTGTGTGAGCATAAATGCATGTATTTTTTTGTATTTATTTATGTATGTACATTGTATGAATTTATGTATGTATCTATGTGTGTGTATGTACATATGTATGTATGTATGTATGTATGTATGTATGTATGTATGCATGTATGTATGTATGTATGTATGTATGTATGTCAAATGATAGTGATTATAAGTTAAAATTGTAAGACAATAGTTACGCAATATAACACAGGAGCAATAGCAGAGAAGATAACAGATATAGGAGAATCTCAACAATTTTCTACTAGCAACAAGTACAAAGATGATGGCGTTGTCCACCCCTGCGCTCCCAAGGGAGAGTTTAAATGGTGATCTAGACAACTCTAGATAGGGAGATACAAGGTAGAGGTATGCTGGCTGAATTCGATATCTCAGGTAGTGCAGAAGTCATGTATATATAGGATCATGGATGGCCTTCCATGGACGGCTATACATGGGCGGAAGAGCATGGGCGGCCATCGCCCGCGTAATTACCATACACAGCTTAGACCGGTTGAACCGACCTAACAAATATAAATGATTTCCTAACAATATAAACAATTGGGGACCCTGGTAACTCCCTTTCCTTAAAATACCTTACATGGTCCAATATAACTTTCATCCAACATGCAAGTTGGGATTCCCATCAATTGGGTAATGCACGCTTGGCTTCTCCTCATAATGGGGGCCTTACAAAATGTGCATACAATCATGAGAGGTAGACATTGATCATATACTAACACCCCCCCTCAATGTTTACCCATGATAAATCAAGTAGGTCTTGGTCCTCTGCCCATCTGTTGAAGATGCCTGTTGAGCTGCTCTCTTCCAGGTGCTTTAGTGAATATGTCAGCACAATTTTCCTCTATTGGGCAATATTCTAGCTCCACAATTTCATCTTCAATTAGCTCAGGAATGTAATGGTACTGTACTTCTATGTGCTTGGTGCGAGCATGAAATACTAGGTTCTTTGCAATAGCCATACAACTTTGATTATCACACTTGAGTACAGTCGCCATATTTGATGGAAAGCCTAGATCTGCAAGAATTCTCCTTAACCAAACTGCCTCACAAGAAGCAAAACAAGTTGTTTTGTACTCTGCTTCAGTGGAGGAGAGTGCGAGAGTTGGTTGCTTCCTACTTACCCAAGAAAATATTCTTGAACCAAGTGAGAAAATATATCCAGAAACTGATTTTCTAGAATCACAATCTCCAGCCCAATCTGAATCACAATATCCTTGAAGTGTATCACCTGTGGTATACAAAATACCAAAATCCAAGGCTCCTGCAATGTACCCTAGAATTCGCATTCCAGCATTCCAGTGACTCTCCTTAGGTTTGTTGGAAAACTTGCTTAATACTCCAACATCATAGCAAATGTCTGGTCTAGTGTTGCACAAAATAATAAGACTTCCAAAAAGCTTCCTATACTTCTTAGCATCTACATCAGGCATGTTAGCATCCATAGATAGCTTATGATTTACCTCCATAGGTGTGCTAGTTGGTTTGCAGTCCATCATTCCAAATGCCTTGAGAATTTCTTTGGCATATTTTTGTTGTGAGATGAAAATGCCATCCTTCCTTTGCCATACTTCAATTCCCAGACAAAAATGGAGAAGACCTAAGTCTGTCATTTCAAACTCAGTTCCCAAGCTAATCCGAGTTTGATTGATGAGTTCCTGATGATCTCTTGTAATGATCAAATCATCTACATATACAATGACAACAACTAGCCTCTATCCCTTTTCATTACATACAAGTTAGCATCAGAAGTACTTCTTTCAAAACCCATATTTTGGAAAAAAATATCTATCCGTTGGTACCAAGCTCATGGAGCTTGCTTAAGTCCATACAAAGCTTTCTTCAACCTGCAAACTTTATTTTCTGAATTGGGCACCTCAAAACCTGGTGGTTGAGATACATATACCTCCTCCTTGAGGTGACCATTCAAAAATGCAGATTTGACATCCATATGGAAAATAGGCCACGCCTTTTGTGCAGCTACTGCAAGTATCGTCCGAATAGTTTTCATGCGTGCTATTGGCGCAAAAGTTTCTTGAAAAACAAATCCTTAGATCTGTGAAAAAACCTGTGCAACTAATCTTCCCTTATACTTTTCTAATGATCCATCTACTTTATACTTAGCTTTCCAAATCCATTTAGTACCTATTACCTTCTTCTTTGGCGGCAAGTCGACTAGATCCCATGTATCATTTTTGAGTATACTATCATACTCCGACTGCATTGCCGCTCTCCAACCTCGATCATCAAGGGCTTCTTCAATGGCGGTAGGTTCCTATATCGAGCCCATGATATCTTCCATTAGAGCCATGTTAACAATGTGTTCTGAGGCTCTTCTTTGCTCCTCTATTCTCTTTGATCTTCGTAATCCATCCGATGATGATTCTGGTACATCCACATGTGGATTGTGATCATCAAAGAGTTGTTGTGTCCACTTCGGTAGTGGCTTACGTTGTGCAGCTACAACTGGTTGGCTTTTTATTGAGGAAATTTCTCCATCAGATGTTTCCTCCTCCTCAACTTTAACCTGTCTTTTTGATAGGCACAAGGTGAGATATTTCTCCATTTGATGAGATAGTAGATTTACCTTTATCTTCTACTAAGTGTGGTCATTCATCAAACACCACATCTCGACTTACAAAAATCTTCCTTGCCTCAGGATCCCACAACCTGTATGCTTTAGACTCTTCACTATATCCTAGGAAGACACACTTTTTGCTTTTTGAATCCAACTTTGATCTTGTTGAATCAGGAATATGTGCATAACAGAAACAACCAAAAATTCTAAAATGCAAAACTGAAGGCTTTTTACCAGAATATGCTTCTTGAGGAGTCATCCCCTTGAGTGCTTTTGTGTAGCTTTGATTGAGGATGTACACTGCTATATTGACTGCTTCTGCCCAGAATGAATCAAGCATGTCTTGAGCCTTTAACATACAACGAGCCATTTCAACTACTGTCCTGTTCGTGCGCTCAACAATGCCATTTTGTTGAGGTGTATGAGCTGTGGTACGTTGCCTTTTCACACCATGCTCCTTACAGTAATTGTTGAATTTTGTTGACAAGAATTCACCTCCTCTATCTGTTCTAAATTTCTTCTGTTTCCTTCCTGATTCATTTTCTACATACTTATGCCACGTTTTAAATTTTTCAAAAGCAATAGCCTTCTCTCGAATGAAATAAACCCACATCTTTCTACTATAACCGTCGACTAACAGCAAAAAGTAGAAAGATCCTCCTAAAGTACGTATGGACATTTTACCGCAGAGATCAGCATGTACCAACTCTAGAGGAGCTTGAGATCGATAGCTGGTCTCTCTTGGAAATGCCTTTCATTGTTGCTTGCCCATCATACAAGCTTCACAAGGTTCCTGCAACTTTGAGAATGCAGGCAAATGAGCAACCATCCCTGTTCTTTGCATCTCCTTCAAAACTGCAAATCCAAGATGCCCAAATCGTTGGTGCCATAACCTGCTTACATCTTTATCTTCTGTAGCAGTTAAAGCACTTAACTCATATAAGTTATTCCGTGGTATGCCTTTACCTACAACATTACCTGATGAATCCATGATTTCTACACCACTCTTATTGAAGTGAACTTCGAGTCCATGATCTGTTATTGCAGAAACTGACAACAAATTTCTTTTGTGTAGGTACATAGAGAACATCGGATAACTTTTTCTCAACACCTGGAGAAGTGATAAAAGAGATGGTTCCAGTTCCTTTGGTTGGACACTTGGAGTCATTTCCCACCACTACATTGATGGATTCTCGCAGAGGCACTAGGGAACTATACCAATCCTTTTTACTGGTCATATGGCGAGAAGCTCCACTATCTAAAATCCATGGTTCATCAACACAAGCTTGAGCAGATGAACATACCTCTTCAATAGCTACCCAAAGTTCCAGCTCTGTGTTGTTTGTAGACTCTTTGTTCTTCCACGATGATTTTACAGTCCCATTCCGTTCATCAGCTTGCTTCTTTTTGCAATCCTTGATGGCATGGCCTTTCTTTTCACAATAGAAGCAACTTCCTGCGAACTTTTTCTTCTTTGGCTTCTTCTTTGATACATCAGAAGAGCCTTTATCTTTTGCATTTGCTGAAAATGCAGCATCACTTGTACTTTGCCGATTCCTCAACCGCATCTCTTCTTCTAAAAGCATAGCACAAAACTCTTCAAATGTGAGGGGAGTTGGTCTTACCTGAGTGTTAAGGGCTGTTACTAATCCATCATACTTTGCTGGAAGAACACGTACACATCTTCGAGCCAGCTCTTCTGGTGTTATAACAACACCAACTGCAGCCAATTGGTCTTGAAGATGTTTTATCCGTTTGATGAAATCTTCAGCCTTTTCAGAATCAGAATGCTTTTCATTTGCCAACTGATTTTCTAAATTCTGTATCCTTGTGTGGTTCTTGGTCTCATATTGTCGAGCCAATATGCCCCAAGCCTCATGTGCTTTAGTAGTATGTTGAACTAAAGTAAGCACAGAATCACTTACACTAGTGACAATTGCACATAATGCATCAGCATTCCGCCTCTTCCAAGCTCGTAGAAGATCTGGATCTGGCTGAATAATCAACCTTGAATTAGCTGGATCTTCAACTGGTATAGGCTCTGGATCCAATCCCATCGGTCCCATGATAGTGTCAAGTAATTCATAGGAGTCCAAAATTGCAGAAATTTTGAACTTCCAGAGTGTATAGTTGGATCCATCCAGCTTCCCTTCAGTGAATGCAGGTGGACGAATTTGAATAGGTGTAGCATTAACATTAGCTGAAGCACCAAGACCAGTGTTCGACGATGAAGCCATCATGTAATCACTCAAATAATTTACTGATATTCTAGTCTGCTAGTAGGCTAAAATGGTGATACTTCTCAAGCTATTCGAACCTTACGGCTCTGATACCATGTAAGACAATAGTTATGCAATATAACACAGGAGCAATACCAGAGAAGATAACAGATATAGAAGAATCTCAATAATTTTCTACTAGCAGCAAGTACAAAGATGATGGCGTTGTCCACCCCTGCGCTCTCAAGGTAGAGCTTAAATGGTGATCTAGACAACTCTAGATAGGGAGATACAAGGTAGAGGTATGCTGGCTCAATTCGATATCTCAGATAGTGCAGAAGTCATGTATATATAGGATCATGGATGGCCTTCCGTGGATGGCTATACATGGGCAGAAGAGCGTGGGCGGCCACCGCCCGCGTAATTGCCATACACAGCTTAGACCGGTTGAACCGACCTAACAAATATAAATGACTTCCTAACAATGTAAACAATTGGGGACCCTGGTAACTCCCTTTCCTTAAAATACCTTACATGGTCCAATATGACCTTCATCCAACATGCAAGTTGGGATTCCCATCAATTGGGTAATGCACGCTTGGCTTCTCCTCATAATGGGGGCCTTACAAAATGTGCATACGATCATGAGAGGTAGACATTGATCATATACTAACAAAAAGGTTATCATCTTATGCATTCTTAGTAATTGAAATGCATAAAGTAGTTATCATTTGTCTTTCGATCTCTCCCTCTCTCTCTCTCTCTTGTTGATATTAGTTTGTGAAGGTTAAAATGAATACGACTTAAAGAGTTATTATCTTTCATATCATTTTTATATCCATATTGCTATATCTATGCCAATTTTTTCAACATGTCTACATGTGCATATCAAAATAAACAAATGGCTACATGTTTTTCTCCCTATTCATATTAATAAAATGATGGTACATCTTTCTCTTACTAAATTTTGACATGTTTTTTGATAGGTGGATAGTAGCATCGTACAATAATTTTGTAGATGCTGACTATGAATTGTGGTCCCAAGATGTGCAATGATCAATACAATTTTCATTTTTAAAAATGATGCATGAAAGATGCATTAGTGAAAATCTATCCATAGACACCCAACCCCCTCATGCGAATCATATTCCTAGAATGAACAATGATAGAAGAATGGAAACGAGGAGTAATGTGGGATGATTCTCATACACTTACCTTAATTAAATGTTATTAAGATGTGTATATCTACATTAAGCGTGGAAATTGTCACTTAACAGATTGAGAGCAAGTAGTCAATTCTTTGAACAAGGAGTGTGGAGTGTATTTTATCTACGATCAAGTTTGTAATCAAATTGACGCACTAAAAAGTAGCATAAAAAAAAGGTCAAAGAAACAAAACTCTATTGGAAGTAATCCTTCAAAGTGGAAATCTTTCAATACATGCAAATCTCTCTAGGGTTCATCTCCTAAATGCATCTGAACTTTCAGTGCATTTGATAGTGATGCTTGACAAATCTCTCAAGGGAATTCAGTTAAGGAAGAACCACCTATAGATTGTGATGATAGAGTTCGAGAGCAAGGTTCTCAAAGTGAGAAAGATGTTATAGATGACATAAAAATCAAGGATGTAATAGAGAATTAATAAAGAAGTCAAAGAGTATTGTGGATGGTGTTGGAGTTTGAGATCTATGGAAGCACGTGAACAACACAAGGAAGAAGAAGAAGAAGAAGAAGCTTGGAGCACAAAACACAATACTGAATGTATTGCCAAGAGAATCTACAAAGACAAGTGACCCATTAAGGTTATAGGCATATATACAAGATAGGGGAAAAACCTCCTAAAGAGGGAGAAAAGTGTCTCAGTGTTCCTAGTATGTTCACACACATCACTACCTAAATATATCAACAAATCCCCCCTAGGAGTGGTGCAGTGAACAAGGAGCTGGTATTCATGTATAAAGAATTGCCAAGCTATGTGAAATCAATCCACAAAAGGAAATAAGCCCGAAGCCTTGCCGAAAGCTTCAACTTCTCCCTAGGTAGAGCCTTTGTGAAAAATTCTACAATGTTCTCATGTGCGGGAACATATGCCAAACTGATCTCTCCAACAGAGAACCTCTCATTAGGGAAAAAAACAACCGAAAAGAGGCTGTTTGCTAATGAAAAATTAAGGAAATTGACAAATAGAGTCTTTCCACGTGTACAAGAATATAACATTGTTGTCTCTTTTAACTGTATGAAGAAATTATTTTTTTAATACAATATTCTCTAAAAGCGTCACTAAAGTGATGAAGATTCTCGTATTCAGTGTACAATTTTTTGTACACAAAGCATATTCTTAAATTTCCAAGAAGGAATTGATTTTTGAAGATACAAAATATTTTTGGGTTCACAAAATTTCATGATCATTCAACGACAGGGTTTACATCAAACCAAAAGTTTCCACGTGTACAAAGTCTTTTTCTCTATAAATACTGTCAAAATTTGTGAATGTCGGTTTCTCGCTTTGAGCATTCTTCTTCTTCTTAGTTCAAATGGCTTCTTCTTGTCATCGTCCTTCCAATCATGTAACCTCATGTGAGGTTTACAACAGAAGAGAGGATTATTTGTGGAAACCTCTTTCTGTGAAAGTAAATGAATGGGTAACTATGCTTCCTAGCTACAGAGGTGCCCATAAAGTCAAGCGTGCCAAAAGAGACAAAACAAGAAACCACTGGAAGGGGCGTATTCTCAGTTGCAAATTGAAGAGATGTGGTTGGTTTGCACGAGTACAACATGTGTACACCGCTAAGGATCTTGTTCTAGAAAATCATCTGCAATTCCCTTCGTACTGTAAGTGAAGTTTCACAATGCTCTTCTATCATTCCAGTTGTTTTTGTATAACAACACATGTTTTTGTATTGCAGATATCTTTCCTTTCAATATTGTGGAATGTCACATTCAGAGTTCTTCATAAGAAATATGCAGAACTTATGTATGTAGACAAATCTGTTCAAGTTTTCAATAGCATAGAGTTATTTGTCCATTATGAAGATTATCAGGTGCCATCAGGGAGGAATTCTTATGGAAATCTTGTACATGTGCCTACTCCTTGCATCTCTTCATTAGATTGGGATGCTCCTGATCATTCAACAGTTTCAAGTTTTCTATGCAAAATGAAATTCGACATCCAAAAGGCTATGTCAGCAGGCCGAATTTTGAGAAGGATAAAGATTCGATAGTTTTTGCCTATTCATGTCTTTGTATCATGCTTTAAAAACATGTTATTACAAAAAACAAAAACAATTTGGTTGAATAGAAGAGTCTCTATTTCAGAGATTGATGATGTTTTAGGTAGGGAATGGGATAGAAAAGAAGTTCATAAGCAAGGTGACATTATTTTATGTAAAGTTAGTCCAAATTCTCTTTCAATCTCATATCAGATATGTCGACAATCTCTGGTTTTAGGATATGACTATGGAAGGTGGGAAAAAAACCTTGGACTTTGGATAGTCTTAGACTTAGAGGAGAGCTGTCTAGAATTTGAGTTAGAAGTATTCATTCATCCAAATTTTCAATCAAGGAAAATTATTGTCACTGCAAATTGGAAACTCAGAAAAGGAAGCTCCTAGAATACCTTGATGATGTATCATCACAGTTTATATTGTCAATTGATGATGCAATCGTTAACATTAGATTAGAGAAAACATTATCTTGCATAACTTGCCTGCCACCAAGGGTGATTAAGTTCCAACCCTTAAGATTGTAACAAGTTAAACCAAGACATTCTTACATAATGTATCTCCCTCTTATAGAGCTTATATTGATACTTCCATTGATTTTTCTTTGCAAGATCGTGAAAAATAATGTGTATTAAATTATGTATTTTAAGTGTCTATATTCATATTGGCATTTTTTTGTTTAATTTCAAGATTTTGATGAGTTTCTTATTGTACAATGATAAGAATATAAACCAAGACATTCTTACATAATTTTTAGGACCCTTATTTCATACTTCCATTGATTTTTATTTGCAGGAGTGAATTGATGACTTCAATTATGCCCCTTCATGGACTAAACTCATATTGGCATTTTTTTGTTTAATCTCAACATTTTGATGAGGTTTCAACTATGCAATAATTATACAGGAACTTGGATAAGTAAATTCTAGATGAACAAGAGATCTAGAATTCAATATCTAATTTCAATTAGATCATTTGAGTCTATCCAAGGTGCACATTAGTTTCAATTAAATTATTTGATTCTATCCATACTTGTCTGCCCTGCAGGTATGCAAGAGAAAGTATCATGGTACACATAACAAGTTATATTAAAGAGGAAGGAGAACCTGGTGCAAATTCCAATCCAAGGTATGATATTTCAAAATATGTAGAGCATGAACTTAAGTCATAAAACAGTGGAGACGAGATTAGAGAAGATGACCGATTCAAGCAACTAGCACAATCTCAACTTGTCGGGTCGCCCTAATCGCTTGGATCGGTCATGTTAGCAAACTATCGGAAGAGACTTCAAAACGTGACTTTTGCGTAAAGGTTTGACTAATGACTATAAAAACAACTTTCAACTCAACTCATCTCATGCAAGGTTACTTAAAGGGGATGCTATGTTTAAATAGATAAGATTGGATAATACGACCAATGCAAGTGATAGGGGCAATCCAAAATTCTCCGATTCCCCGTATCGCTTGTATCGGTCGTGTCCTCTTTCTCATTTACCTTCTTCTCTATCTTCTCCAAATTTAACTTTTCAACAAGAATGAAGTAAAAAACCCACAATGAACTCATATTTTTGACACAACCAAATTTTGGTTGGACCATGCAATGAACTTTTGTTTAACTCTCAAGAGGTTCAATACAACTTTAAATTACTCAAGGCATATAAATATGGTTAAGGCATATAAATATGGTTACAATGACCATCTTCCAGATGAAGATTGGCATAAGTACATACAATTTGTACATAAATAAATCTTCCAACCAATGTTGGTTTTACAATACATTTCAATCTTAGACTAAAAAATGATTCATCCCCTTCTATCCTTTTTGGAGCCCTCTTTTCTCTTATGCTTATGGCCCTTTTTGGAGCTTTCACCTTGAATCTTGTTCTTGGTCCCATGCTTCAATGGTGAGTGAAGAGGATGCCCTTTCTTTTTTTCTTTAGACTTCTTTTTATTTGGTGGAGGGGGTGGAGGTGAGTCTGGATCATAGGGGCAGATTGCACGTTTCATAATGTCATTTATTGCTCTCTCTATGATCAAGATGATCCATGCATCTGGATAGTCTGATAAATGCAATTCAGGACTGTAAAACCTTCTTTCCAAGAATCTTACAACATTTGCAATCACTCTTCAACCACATGACATTGCGTCTTTCTGCAATGGCACATGAATTTGTATGTATCCAAATTTCTTTTGTTAATTCAATTTAGCAATTCCAGGAAAATTCTGATCAATATGCATCTTGAGAAGCTTAGCAGCACTGCATTGGAAAGTGAAAATCAGAATGGATGGCATGGGTCTTAAATAGAGAACAACAAAATGTATAGAAACTTACACTTTGCAATTCCCATGTTGTGATTTAAGAGAATTCAGAAAAAGAGCTTGATATGCATTGAAGTCAACAATAATAATACTCCAATGGCCCCTATCAATGAGTTGCATGTAAATATACTTTCTTTAATGAAACAAATGTACGTTTCAAAATTAAGATGAATACTTACTTTTCATTATATGGGTAGCTAACACATTCTACCTCTTTTGTAAAATTCTTTAGAAAGGATTTGGCATGTTCATGTTTATACAAAAAACACTGTGTCACAAGAGGATCTATGATAAATACTTATCTTTGAACTGCTTCCTCACATTGTTGAAGGAGAACCCTACAAATCAAAAAATAAAAATTCAATTAAGGAACTAGAAAATTAAGCAATACAAGAGCACTTTATGGCCTGTAGATAATACCTGAGTGAGATGTTGACTACACTATCTGATATTTCAACATGAAACTCTTTTAACATTTTGTTGTCTTCTGGTCTTATGTCAAGGAAACATTCATCTTGCCATGCCATTGCAACATTAACTATTATCTGCCCATCTCCTTTCTTAAGGAGCTCTTTATTTGCCTTTTGTAACTTCTGAATCTGGTTTAAGATGACACTTTCCTCTATTAATAATCCCTGCTTTTTCCTCTCCACCTCACTATTTGCTGCATTTGTTGTTTCATGATCATGAGTGACCTGAGGGTTGACCTCTTCAATGATAACTATTGACTTGGGTGCTTGGGCTGGAGGTATATTGAGAATATCGAAGAATTTTTTATCATGGTGATCAATAGAAACAAGAGATTTGTCAAATTTATATCTTATTCTTGATAGAATCACATAATCCTTCACCATCAATGTTACCCTGTGAGAATGAGCAGCAGATAAATAAGCAAAGTCAATAGCAAAGTCCTCTGCAGCTTCTTGCAGGCATAGCAGTGCTTGAGTTTGCCACTTCACATTGACAAAGGATGTGGTCTTCATCAAAGAACAGAGATTGGTTGTGATCTACTTGACAACTCTCATAAATGGAAGTCTAGAAATCAACAGTCCCACAGACTTTTGAGCTCTTTTTATTTCCCACAAGGACTTTACATGGTATTTGACCTTTTCTTTGAAGATTTCTCCGATGCATTGCCTTGACTCTTCTGGGGAGCCGGTCCTTTATCATTTTGCTCCTGGGCATTTTGTTCCTGACCCTTAGGGTACAACTTCCTTGCTGTCGTTTTTATCCTAGCCATAACGTGCATAAAGTTAGAATCTTAAGGCATGGAAGTGGAAAGCCAAGGCAACGTATTCTCAAAAGCTTTGATCAAGGACTCTATCCTATGTCAGAAGAGTCATTTGGAAATGCCCGGATGTCCCTAATCACTTGCATCGGTCGTGGTTCTAGTCATCATGAAATATCAGTCAATTCCATTTCCCTTGGAATGCATTACAGCTAATACTTTACCAAATAAAACATTACTTCAAAGCTATGATCAAGGATTCCATTTAAGAAACACGATCAATCCAAGCGATAAGGGTCATCGGGAAAATCCACAGATGTCCCTAATCACTTGCATCGGTTGTCCTTGTAATCATCATGAAATATCAATAAATACTATTTTGAATATAGCTTACAATGCATAACAGCTCATGCTTCACTTAACAAACATTATTTGCAAGCTATGATCAAGGACTCGATGCCATTTAAGAAAGACGACCGATCCAAGCGATTTAAAGGACGATCTATCTTGGATGTACCCTATCGCTTGGATCAGTCGTCCTTTAAATCATCATGAAATATCAATCAATTCTATTTCCACTAAAGCTTACAATGCAAAATAGCTCATGTTTTACCAAAGGAAACATTATTTTAAAGTTATGATACGGTTTTAGAATTGCAACCCACCCAAGCGATAAGGGTCATCAGAAAACACCCGAATGTCCCTTATCGCTTGGATTGATCGTGTCCATATTACCTCACACAGAAAGCGTTCTCTATAGAAATTCTTAAGAAGCAGCTAAAAAACCTGGAGGTGATGACAACTCGACGCTAGGAAAAGTCTTGAGAAAAAAATGAGACAAAGTGAATAGGGAAGCTTAAATAGGTCTCAAAACTGAGTTGATCATTGGTGCCATGTGGCACACTGTGATTGGTCCATGTCATCTAGCCATTGCGAACTCCAACATTCTTTGCCATGTGGCTTGATTTGAGTGGGCCATATCATCTATCCGTTGGGATTCCCAAGCTAGATTCCCAAAGATGTGAGGATGTACATAGGTTTTCTCAGATAAACAAAGCTCCTTTCAATTGATCAACCCCAAGAAGTTCTTCCACTCATCCCTAAGAAAACTTTTTGTTTTCTCTAGGAGTTTTTCAAAATCAATCTTGGGGTTGAATATCATCATTGCATCAGGAAAGTAATCTACAGTTAAACCCTCTTGAACCATGAAATCAAGTAGTTTCTCTGCCAGGGAAGCTAGATTTATGCCTAGAGCATGAAAAGGACTGCTACTTGCTCCCCTTAAACATTTCTTTCTTGATATGGCTTGATCACATCTCAATTGAAAAGGAGGAAAGTGTTCATGTTGTAGAGGAGCCTTTCTTAGAGCTGACACTTGAGGGAAGCTAAAAAAGTATGAAAGGTGTCATGGAGATTGTTGAGGAGATCAATCTCCAAGCAGAAGAAGAGCAGGTCAAAGATTTTGATGTGGCTAATTTTAAAGCAGATTGCAATAAGGGAGCCAATTGAAGAAGTTCAAGTGTCTGAGAAGTCCCTACTTCTTCCAAATCTACCATTTTAGTTTGTCTCTGGAAAGGAGTTTATCTCTCTATTTTACATTCAGGAACTTTTCAACCTTAGGGAGGACTACTTTCTTGCAGCTATAGCTGAGTCAGAAGAAGTTGCAAGGAGATTCATCAATGAGAAAGGAGAAAGAAAAGAAGAATTTTTGCGTCTTGATTTGGATTTGTCAAATGAAGAATTCAAATATTCATCACAAGCTCTTTCAAGTTGCTTTGAAAAAGCTATCTCAGAGAAGCCAACACTTGTTGATAAAGAGTTTGATGAGCATTAGAATCAACTTGGAATATACTCGTTTGGGTGTAGCTATTCATTCTTGGATGTTGTTGAGGACAAAGGAACAATATGTATTGACTCAAAAGAGCTCATTGAGGAGGAAGATGAGGTCAAGTTACGTAGTTTAATATATTCTCATGAGTTTTAGGGTGAGGAAATGAGATGCGATCGATGCAAGCGATAAGGCCCATCCAATATTTTTCGTTGGGCCTAATCGCTTGTATCGGTCATCTCCAAAATCTCCATTTATAGAGTGAGAAATCGAACACGACCGATGCAAGCGATAAGGCCCATCAGATATTTCCCGTAGGGCCTTATTGCTTGCATTGGTCGTGTCTTGGACTTGCATGGTGCAATGACAGGTTACATTTTATGATGTAAAAAACGCCTTTTCCTACGTACAATTTATGTTCCTAGAGAATGTAAAGTGAGAAATCAAACCCGACCGATGCAAGCGATTAGGCTCATCGGATATTTCCCGATGGGCCTAATCGCTTGTATTGGTCATGTCTAGGAGTTGCATGCAGCATTGATAATAGACATCTGGCTATGTAAGAATTCACCTTCTTTAGCAAAAATAACATGTTTCTAGATAATTTTACAAAGAGATATTGATAACGACCAATCCAAGCGATTATGACCATCCGAATTTCTCTGAAAACCCTAATCGATTACATCGGTCAGGTCTCTTGCTTTTATTCTGTTTTGTTTCAAGTTACTTTTCATGATTCTTTAAGTGCGCTTGCACTTCATCTGACCTTGTTTATCTGACCTTGTTTTTCTTTTTTTACCACAGTTAACTATACTGGATGAAGACAACCACCTTGCCAGGGGGAAGGGAACAAGAAAAACCATAGAAGAGAAAGGAAAAACAAAGGTGGATATTCATTCAATTATCCACTATCTTCCAAAACCGAACCCAGACTCTTTTTGTGTTATTCACAAGCAGTATAGTGAGGAGCCAGACTTTGCATTGTTCTCCTTGAGGAATCTATCAAAATACATGGGTTTTACTCCAATACCCTTTAATGCTTTCAAAATTTTGTTGCTTGAAAGAGCAGTTGCATTCAGAATTTTTGGATATGCCCTAGGACTCAATGCTTCAAGGGTAGGGTACTTTCTTTGTTATTCAAGCTATGCAATGGCTACATGGGTGTCAGATGTAAGAAGCATTTCTGGCTACAAGAGAAAAGAGTTCCTCAAATACAGAGGTGATTTGGCAGAGCCAAGCTCATTAAAGAGACTCAAGGAATGACTTCATTTTTTCAAACTCTATTACTGATCAAATGTACATATGCACAAATTGCCCAATGGGATATAAGACATTGCAAATTTTTTTTTGGTGTAGTTGATCCATGTCGTAATATTAATTGTTATTGATCCATGATCTATTCTCTCGTCAAAGTCATTTGATGGTAATAGAATGTTTCTTTTCAAAGCTTAATACATCATGAAATGCACATACATGACATCTTAATTTCTCAAAGAAATAAAAGACATTGCAAATATTAAAGCTCTGTTTGAAATGTAGTCTTTTTCATTTTGTGATATTGATACATGATGATTTTGTCTAGTGATAGTCATATTCTTTTGATAATATTTGGCATGAGGTCCTTTGTAATTGTCTTCTAAAGAACCAATCAAAAAGCTCTTTGAAGGCATTGCTCTTTGTTACTCCTCCTCCTTTCCTTGTGCACCTAAAGAAGCTTGTCCTTGCTTGATAATGAGATTTTTCCATGCCTTGGGTATCCCATATGGCAAGTGTTTCTTTTTTTGCAAAGAATGGACCATGCACAAGAAGAATATGCTTGAAGAACAGAAGAATTTCATCAAATCTTTATTTCAATTAAAAAAAATAAATTGAATAAATTATCTTTGGAACTCACCAATTAGTATGTTATGTCTTTGGCACACCATGCGTCTATAATGTTTCTATAAGCTTTGTGGTTGCGTTTCTGAAATCTATCACATAACTATTTGATGTTACCTGCTGCCTCATGATCTTAAAAAAATTATCTAGTTTGACCCACACCTCCATTCTCTTTTTTGCTATTTCTGGTTTGCTTTTTACATTAGTCGTGATCTCACAAATTTTTTCCAATAATTCCACATGGCATTTAGTTGCTTGTCATCATGGTTGCTGAAGAATCTCCTTGCTTTTGCACCTCCCATTGAGACATCCTATAGTACATCACCTGTATTTTGTGAAAGCTTTGGATCTTTTCTTAGATGAACATCACCACCATGAAATCCCATTTCTGAAAGTAGATGTTCACATTTTTTTATGCACTCATCTGCAAGAGTTGTAGGCTTGATAGAATATGCATAATCCAAGTGAAGATGGACCAACTTGTCAATGATCCTTAACTCTGCATGTAGCGTACATATGTGTACATTTGTCAATGCTATTGGAAGTATGGGATCCCAAATCATGGCAGAAGATGAGTAGTTATGAAGAATAACATTTTGTCTGGAAGGAGCCTCCTCTTCCTCAGCTCTAGCAATCCATGCACTTGTGCCTGAACTTTGCATGTAGTACAAGCAAGGGTACTTAGAATTTGCCCCTCCACTTATACCAAACATGCATTTGAGCGTCTTTAGGTCTCCACTCAAATGCCACTCAACTTTGAAGTTCCCGTAGTCTTTGACATTCTTGGCCACAACAAACCCACCATAACTCCATTTCTGATTGTACTTTGAGAGATGGAGTATCCAATTTCCCAAGACTATAGTCCAAAGCTTTGTTCATGAGTGCAATACTTATTCTCTCCATCTTTTGATGTTTCTAAGCTCAGCTTCATCAAGTTTGATTACAAATTTCGACAGACTAGAACATTCATGTTCTTTTATATTATAGAATTGAACCATGTATGTTTGAAGTTTTATATTATCTATCCATAAAGTGAAATGTAACTTTTGTTTTCCGATTTCGTAAGGCATGTTACCATGAATATGTTTATATTCACCAAATACTAATGTGATCTTTTTATTCAAGCAGAGTCCAAACTTTCCTACATGATGGGGTCTAGGCAATCCAAAACTTTTAACTTTGTTAAAATTTAAAAATTCACACCAAACTTTTGAAATTGCTCTATAATATTTCCTATTCACTCCGATGCTATCACAAATCTTCTGAATTTGAGATGATCTAGTAACAGATTCATTTCTATCATGAGTTTTTGGAAAACAGAGCGTTTCAAGCATGTATTTTCATTCAGTTTCAATAGTCTTAAAACATCATTTTGACTCATAATTTCATTACAAAAATGCATGCACTAAAAAATGCTCAACATATTGAAACCTAGTACATTTGTCACATGATCTCTTACAAATTTCATTCTTTTCTTTTTTTGGCCAGATTTTTCAGTCAAATCTAAAAAAGGTTTTACTTGTTTTGACCGCATTTTGAAACCTATAGGAGTTTGTTTCATTTTTTTAAAAGACTAACTGAGAAGATAAAGTGGATAATTTTTTTTCTGGCTCCCTCATATGTAAATCCCTCTGATGTAGTGTGTTTTGTAGATAGTTTATGTATTGTACATAATTCCTTGAAATCTCCCAGAGCCTTGAACAATAGCTTCGTAAACCATCCTCACCATCTCTTACAAATCTAATCAGATCATGAAGATTATGAAAAGGGGGATACCTTCCAGTTTGTTGATGAATTGGGTAAACAGATCCATCTATCCATATGTCGATATGTTTCTTGCTTTCCTTTTGCAATGCATCCACTTCAGGAGGATGAAGAGCCCTTCAGAATACTTTTCTTGTCATTGCATACTCATGACTAACTCCAATGTTGATATGGAACTTATCACAATCATTTCGATTGTTTGAAAGCTCAACAAGAGTATTTGGGTTAAGATTCTCCATGGTCTACTATGAAAAGTAATCGATAAGTGTCTAAAATGACGTGAAAGAGATAAACAAGCCTGCTATAAAAAGTAGACTAAAAAAGCGCAAAACATCATCAACACACATTATATAGGTTCGTGAATAAGAGGAAAATTCGAATTTCGATCAATGCCCGATGAGCACAAACTTCGAGGCGTAAGATATCACACAAACTTTTAATGATTATCACACGAGTTTCTCTCTCTTCAAAATTTGCATAAGATATGTTTTAAATGAACTTACACAAAATTTCTTAAAGGATTTGACAACTTTAATCCAATTAAGCACAACTAATTGAAATCCTTACGTAATGTTCCAGACATAATGATAGTGCACCTCAATGTGCTTAGCACGAGCACGGAACATGTAATAAAGTGACAGATAGGAGATGGTTGAACCACAATCTTGAAAGATAGGAGATGGTTGAACTACACCCTAAGAGGGAGGATTAGGAAGTAATCCTCAACCATGGCTATTGGGGCAAGTGGTTAGCCCATCATATTCCTAACTAAGAGGTTGTGAGTTCAATTCCTTAGATTAATGTAATAAAGTGATAGGTAGGAGATGGTTGAACCACAACCTTGAAAGATAGGAGATGGTTGAACTACACTCTACGAGGAAGGATTATGAAGTAATCCTCAACCATGGCTTTTAGGGCAAGTGGTTAGCCCATCACATTCATAACCAAGAGGTTGTGAGTTCAATTCCTTACATTGGTATCATAGCCTAGGAAGTAGGCTTAGGAAAGGTGGATTGACCTAATGGCCTCTAAAAAAGGCACTTGGGCATCCTCTATATGAAAGGGTACAAAATAACACACCACTTTCACAAGCTAGCCTAACAAAGATTGAGGCTGTATCTCTCAATCCGTAGATCGGATTGAGGCATGTAATATAGCGTTGGAAAGCTCTCGGGATAAACTTTCCAAATCTGATGAGATAGCTAGAAATTCTGAATCGCTTCGGAAACCATGGATGGCACTTGATTGAGGGTTCAAGATACCAAACATGGGTGAGAACAAGGTTCAAGACTAAGGTTGAGAACAAGGGCTCAAGACACCAAGGTTGCGAACAAGAAGGTTCAAGACACCAAGGTTGAGAGCAAGGGTTCAAGAGACCAAGGTTACGAACAAGGTTCAAGAAACTATGCGAGGTTGAGGACATCAATTCAAGGGCACCTAGGGAGTTCAAGGGGCTCGTCACAGAGGCTAGAGGGATACGAGAGCAGATCATTGAGGACAATGATCAACTAAGGGGGAGAGAATGTAATAAAGTGATAGGTAGGAGATGGTTGAACCACAACCTTGAAAGATAGGAGATAGTTGAAATACACCCTAAGGGGGAGGATTAGGAAGTAATCCTCAACCATGGCTTTTGGGGCAAGTGGTTAGCCCATCACATTCTTAACCGAGGTTGTGAGTTCAATTCCTTACAGAACACAAGGTTCCTCGCAACTACCAGTGTGCTTCGATTGTCAATGAAGATGGTGGTGGTAGAAGACTGACCAACACCCAAATCAGCCATAAGGCATGTGAGTCGCACACACACTCAATACTCGCTATAAAAGTTGCCCTATACTCAACCTCACAACTAGAAGTGACCAACGTAGGCTGCTTCTTGCTCAAGAAAGATATGCACGAGCTACCAAGCATGAAGCAAAAACCACTTGTGGAAACATAAGTATCAAAGCAACCAACCGAGTCACAATAAAAAAAAAGCATGTAAATCTGATGGTAGTGATTCCCTGTGGCATAAAACAATCCAAGTAGTTGGGTACCACTCACATAGCAAAAGATGCACTTAACAACTTGCCAATGCTTAACACCTAAGCAATGCATAAACCTGCTAATATATGAGACAACAAATTGAATATCTATCCGAGTAATGCATAAGTAAATCAAGCATCCAACAACCTGTTGATAGAGAACAACATCAAATGCATCTCCAACATCATGAAGTCTTAACTATAAACCTATTTCCATAGGAGTGGTAATAGGTTTGCAATCTTCAAGGCCAAAATGTTGTAATAATATGTCAATATATTTTGTTTGACACAAAGCTAGTATGCCATCAACTTGCATAAATTGAATGCTCAAATAATGATGCAAATGCCTCAAATTTGAGATCTCAAATGAGGCATGCAAATCAACCTTAAAATCAGCACTATCTTTTTGATTAAGACCAGTGAGCAACATGTCATCAACATAGATAACAATGATTAGAAGCACATCATTTGCACGCTTAACGTATAAGATGCTCTCAATTGGACTATTATCAAAACTATGTGCAATCAAGTAGGCATGTATCTTTTCATATCAAGCACGTAGTGCTTGTTTCAAACCATGCCCTTTCTACACAAAACCATGGGATTGAAAAACATACACTTTTTCATGGAAGTCATCATTCAAAAATATAGTTTTAATGTCCAATTAATGTATGTTCCAACCATGGTGAGCTACAAGTGCACATATACTACGAACAGTAGTCATTTGGCGTGTAGGTAATCAATTACTCTTTCTTGAGCATAACCTTTTGCAACAAGATTAGCCTTATAACTGTCAACTGTTCCATTAGCCTTACACTTCAGCTTGTATACCCACTTAGTGCCAATAACCTTCTTGCCAAGAGGCAAGTAACATAAAGACCAAGTACCATTTTTTATAATGCAATTATATTTTGATTGCATAACAATCGTCTAATTTCTAAAACTAATTTCTAAAACGTTGTGCTTTATCAAATAAAATAGGCTCAGTTTCATCACAAAGACTAGAGGTAGCCATAATATAGCAATCTAATGGAAAAAAAGCACTATGAGAGCGTGAACTAGTACAATATGATAGAGATGCATCTAATTTGCTATCTCACAAAGTATGCACCAACCATTTAGGAATAGTTTTTACCTCGTCCATATTATTTTTTTCATCAATAAGTGCATCACGTAAATCTGCATAAAAAATGGGATGATCTACATCATCATGTGAAACTTGCAAAGACTGAGAAATTGCCTCATTTGAACTAGCACTAGACTATTCACCTATAAAAAGAGGGAGCAAAGTATCATACACGTCTTTGGAGCTAATGATGTCTTCTTAGTACATGAAAGTAATGGCTAAATAGCATCTTCCATAAAAACAACATTACGACTAACAAAAATGCATTTAGTATGTGGATGATACAAATGATAGTCCTTTCTTTTATAATTATACCCAACAAAAATACATTTCACTACTTTATCATCCAATTTTCTATGTTGTTGTTCAGACACTAATGCATATGCCAAACAACCAAAGACACCCAAGTGAGCAACAGATGGCTTGCGACCATGCCAAGCCTCATATGGAGTGATAGATGATAATGCTTTAGTGGGATACCTATTAAGTACATATGATGCACACATAACAATCTCAAGCCAAAAACTATGTGGTAAATCTTGACTCTTGACCATACAACTCATCATCTCCATGAATGACTTATTCTTCCTTTTAGTAACTCCAACTTATTCAGGTCTATATGACACTATACACTCATGTTTTATCCCATGTTTAGCTAGAAATGCAATTCCATGGGAAACACTATTGTACGTCTCGAAGAGTTCTTTGATCGTGTATTCACGCAGGGATAGAAGATAAGGAGAAAATCACATTCTCAATTTCCTGTGTCTAAATAAAATTCTTTGAAATGGATTGTCATGAGTACTTGATGATAACATATCAATTATTGTATTGTAAAAGTGAAACGTGTGGTGGAACACATCCTGAGGCGAGGGGAAGGGGCTCGAAACAAACTATGTTAAAATGTTCTGCTTAGTCATCATTACTCAGTAGCTTACCTGAATAGTGCCACCACACTATGTGAAAGGACAATGCCACATGCAAACATTGATTTGATTATGCATGTTGAACAAGGTTTTCCGCCGTGTTGTCTGAAATGGCCCTCTTTAGTAAAGTATTCCAACACAAAGATAAAGAATTCTCAGTGTGACAACACTTTTTGGATGCACGTAGGATTTTGTGGCTCTGCATGTTAAAAAAAACAAAGGAGAAAAGCAAGAAAACATTTTCTTCTACACTTCTTATAAACCCTCGTTACAATCTATCAACCCTTGTTAGTCTAAATCACAGCAATTCCAATATAACTTAATCTTTATTATTCACTCATTTATGAAACATTTGGAAACACAGCTTATGTTCTGTCATGCACAAAAGAGTAAAGAACTTAACTTGAGACAAAGCTATACATCTCATAGTCTTTGTTGACGTTGGCACATCCAAAGAGCTTTAGAGCATGGAAATCCATCTCGTAGGAGGAGGTCACCTACATGCAAGCCATGGGTTTCTAGATGGGTTTCCTGCTACCACCGAGTTGCAATGAATCGATGAGTTGCTGGATATTTTGGGGGGAGGTGCCCTCTGGAAGCAACTCTGTACGGCATTTCTCCTGCAAGCGCTTCGCATTTTCTCGTAAGCGTTCCGCATCATCTCCTTCCATCAGAAGTGAGATCATGGCCTCGATCTCGGACCTCTGAGCCTCTGTATCCCCTTTCCTGATGGAGGGGAAGTATAGCCCGATCTTCCAAACGTCTGCCATATACATGGCATCCAAGAACTGGTCGGTGAAGTAGGGCCAACACAGCATGGGTACGCCATGGTAAACTGCTTCCAAAACCGAATTCCACCCACAATGCGTCAGGAATCCGCCAACAGACTGGTGCGAGAGAACCCTGTTCTGTGGCACCCAGTGAGCTACATAGGCGCGACCTTCTGCACGAGCTTCAGAAATCTGCGCATCTAGATGTGCAGGCAAGCAGCCTCCGATGACAAGGTCCGGCCGTAGCGACCATAGAAATGGGCGGCCGGTCGATAGCAGGCCAGCTACGAACTCATCGACTTGAGACACGGAGAGGAGTGTGAATGAGCCGAATGAGATGTACAGCACAGAGCCCGGACGCTGCCTGTCCAGCCATTCCAAACATTGCTCGTCCTCCTTCCACAGGCTTGTGCTGCACTTCTGTTTCAGAGGTTCCATTAGAGGACCCACTGCGTGAACGGGTAACTGCGTGCCCCATCGGTGGGATAACGCCTGCAATTCGAGGCCCTCCAGAGCCGATGAGCTATTTACGACGAATGCATCGCCTCTGGTTTTGAAAAGATGGAGAGCACGCATTCTATGGCGCCATGCAAAGTCGTTATCGTTGACGACATGCTTGAAATTGATGAGCTCCCGCTTCGTTATGGTGGGAAGGCCAGGCAAGCCTTCACAGATGACGTCTGCCGTATTTTGTGTCGTACGACCAGTTAGAATCTCCAAAACTGCCTCATCGCCAGCAAGTAACCATGCCGAGTGTCAGAAATTTTCAAGTGCTCATGAGAGAGAGAGAGAGAAGAAGAACAACCTGCTTCAAGTGATGGCGCAGGCTTAATACTGGCAGAAGTGTCACTCTCTGTATTTCCATTTTCCTTCGATGTGGATGAAAGGATGTAGTCGCCCAGCAGACAACAGGCTAGGCTGGAGGGGTAGAATGCGATCCATGGAATCTTCAGAGAGGTTGCAACGTGGTTGGCCGGCAAAGCCACAACAAGATCTGCGATGATACAAGTAACTGGAGGATCGAGCTGCTCTGCGAGACGCTGCATTTGTGGACCACATTCGTTATACGCGTTTATCATGCTCGCCACCGAAACGCGAAAATCCTGCTTAAGATCCAGGCCTTCCACGGCCATGCTGACCCTGCGTATATCGACTTCCTCCTCCTCCTGCTCCGCGATGAGGCCGACGTTCTTCATCGTCTTCTGCTGCTGTCGCTCGTCGTCTGCCAGCACTTGCTTAATTCTTGTGTAGACTGGATCAATGTCCACAAAAGTAACCACGAAGCCTCCGCACTTGGCGAGTTTCTTGCAGAACTTCATCAAAGGATTGAGGTGGCCCTGTCCGCAGAATGGCACGGCCAATGCGTGGTGCCTCTTCGGTGTCTCGTTGGCTGCCGCAAGCCGGTCCATCTCTGTCAGTGTACCCTGTACTCAACGAGGCGGGGGGAAGCTTGAAGGGGAGGATGGACGTCAAATACCTTGCTCCGGGTGCAGAGTTGGACTGCTGAGATGCCCAGTGTTTCACGTCATAGCGCTTGTCAGCGAACCTCTCCTTCTCAGATATGGAGACTGGCGGACTCCAACGGAGTATAGAGGCATAAGAATTCAGCAACCGAGAGACGAAAAGTTGTATTCTTTTATTGCTTTGACGGTGGACGTGACAGCTCACAGCTTCTAGAAAACTTGACCATCCAACTTTAAGTCCCGATCCTTTTCAGCCTAGTATTAAGTACATGAAAAACTAATGTCAGCTAGGGTTCACATTACGTCATGAAGCTTGCCACTCTTTTAAAAGAGAGGCTTAGTCCCAGTTCGCTGGCCTAGTGGTTGGGCCTCTCATTTCTTGAGACGGGGGCGAGGGTTCAATCCCTGACAGCAACATGTAAGGGACATGTCTATCTTGGAATGATGTTGCATGTGGCTGAGGTGCCACCGTTTGTCCATCTCCGCAGTAGTTGTGATCGTCGTTTAATCCAATCTTGTAAACCCCTGTTCTTGTGGGATAAGGGGGGTTCCATGGGTACTATGCCCTTCTTTGTACAGTTGCAATTTCAAAGTTAAAGTCAGGGGGAGTAGGCCTTGGCTGAACCTCCATTTAAAAAAAAAAAGAGAGGCTTTCATGTGGATATCTAAGACTGCCTTCACACCAAACCGGCTAACAAACACTCAAAATTGTCTTCTTCTAAGTAGAACAATGAAAAGTTTAGTTCTCTCATATGGGTAGCACATGGATATGTTTTTGGGTGGTTGGAGATCACTTTTTGGGTCATCCAAAAAGTGTTCCAAGAGCACATAAATGTCAGGTGGTCAGATTTTGAGTGCTCGGAACTGAACTTTGGATCACCGGATTTAGGCGCACATGAAGATCCAGTGGCCAGATTTCAAGTGGCCAGAGAAATGGACCTTGGGTCACCAAATTTAGGTGCACATGAAGGTCCGAGATGGACTTTGGATCACCTCATTTAGGTGTGCATGGAGATTTAGTATTCAAATTTTGATGATAAAAAGTACACTTCAAATCATCATATTCCGGCACACATGAAGATTTAAGCCATCATATTTAGGCATTATGTTTAAGTAGGCATGATAATAGGATCACCATATTTATCATAATCCTTTTATACTTATTGTATTTTATGCTAAGAAAGATATATATAAATCGTATTGAACTTCAGATCGTCACTACTACGCTACATATAAGTTTATGAAAGGATGACTCTATCTCGTGGATTACCAATAAATCATGTACAATACATTATATAATAAACCCATGATTTTTTATTCAAGTTGCATAAGTTTGACTGGTACAATGATGATTAACATCATATATGGAACTACAATGTTTATCATAAATCACTAGGCATTGTCTTAATTTCACTCCCATGCAGCAATCTTCATTCCATGACCAATAATCTTCATTCCATCACTCGCATTCACCTACATAAATGAGGACGAAAAAAATGATATTAATTGAATAAAAGCCATGGAAAGATTATGAGAAAACATATCATGTATACATTACCTTCAAAATGTTGATATATTTAGGTAGTGATGTGTGTGAACACTCTAAGACCACTGGGGTACTTTTTTCCCTCTTTAGGAGGTTTTTTTCCCTCGGCTACTTATGTTTGTACATTCTAGTGGTAATACATTCAGCATTGTGTGTTGTGCTCCAAGCTTCTTCTTCTTCGTTGTGTTGTTCGTGTGCTTCCGCAGATGTCTAACTCCAACAATTGGTATCAGAGCCGGTCGTCGCTTCATCTAGGGTGTTGTCTACACCTCTCCGGTTGCAGTCTCAGAATCGCACGAAATTTGGTAAGCATACTCAAGGTGTTTCAGAGATCATAATTGCTTCACTCTATGGTGCCGAAATCATGATCTGAGCTCGTTTCGACCTCCGAACGCACTATTGTAGCGCTTGTGTAGGCTATTTTGTCTTTTTGTACCAAAGGTATATACCAGTTTTGGTTCGCCAATATAAGTGTCTCGAAGTATACTACAGGTTTAAGAATTCGTCTAGGCAATTCTATTCAACTTTTTGAGATACTATCAATTTTCTGCATCAAGGTATTTTAGTCACCGTCCATGGTTGAAAGCAGTGATGTATCCCGTATGTTGGTTTTTGAGGATAAGTTGGATGGTACCAACTATCCATTATGGGCTTATGTGATGCATCATGTATTGGTCACAAAAGGATATAATCCATTAGAATTGAACCTTACTTGTAATCCCTAGTCAACCATTTGTCCAACAGAAACCAGATTCTTTGTTATATTTGGAACATGCACCACATCAGCAAGATGTTTTACCTTTCCATCCTCCATAGATAGTGCTATGTTTCCTGTATGCTCAATAGGATGTGATGTGTCATCACCTGTTTCAACATATCCAAGAACTGGCAATTTCTGCAAAGTACTAAACCATTCTGCATGACTGGTAATGTGATTTGAAGCACCTGAATCAACATACTAGACATTATCATTCGATTTTGAAACACCAGCAGACATCGTATTCATCATGTGATGTTGAACCATAAACAGCTTCTCAGAATCATGTGCACTTGTGGATGCATAGTTGTTTTGCTGTCTTATGTTATTTTGATTCTTCAACCTGCAATCACGTTCAAAGTGTCCAGGTTTACCACAATTCCAGCATCCTTTACTATCATTACCTAAATCATTTCTTTGGAAATTTCTATGACCTCTTTGGCTCCCCCTACCTCGAAACTATCCTCTTCCTCCTACATGATTCTGTTGTTGACCTTGGTCTTGGTTACTGTTTCCTCTTCCACTTCTGAAACCTCTACCTCTTCCTGTTCCTCTGCCAAAGTAGAATACCTGCTCAGAACTGGGCTTTCCTTGGGAGTTTGAATCCTCACCAAGATTCTTTTCTTCAATAATCAGCATAGATACCAAATCAGCAAAATTTGGAATATTTTCCCTAGTCTGTATAGAAGTTATGAACTACTTATATGCAGCTTCTAAACCACAAAGGCACACTTCCACCTTATCATCATCATCTACAGTCATGCCAATAGATGCAAGTGACTCACATATGCTTTTGATTTTCAGAGTGTAGTCACTTACCGACAAGCAAACTACTCCAAGCCTCTTTCGGAGTCTTTGCATCCTGTATGTGCCCAATCATGCTATCTTGTATGCTAACAGATAGCTAGTACATTACCTTTCGTGCTCCTTGATTCCATTGCTCATATGCTCTTATTTGTTCTGCAGTCCGATTCCTCTCTGGTAACTATGGAGCATTTTGTTTCTCTCCTTCGATGTACTTCCAATAGCCTTTTCCCATCAGGAAATTCTTCATTATGAATCTCCAAGCATGGAAGTTGTTCTTGTCCAGCTTATCACTCATAAGCTGAGTCATTCGATCTACATTTTCCATTTCTGTAGCAATTCACAACACTGCAAAACACTACAAGCAACACTTCTGTTTGAACACTGTCGCACTATGACGTGACAGTTCGATCTAAAAAAAACACAGTTTTTGTGTAACAACAGACATGGAATCGCTTGAAATTCTGGATTTGGAATATATGAGTGTTGTTGAACACAACGCAAGTTACAATTTTTGAAACTGACGTGGTTTTTCTGCGGGCCCCACCTTGCGGGCTCGAAACAGAGGTCGAGATGGCTCCAAAACTTCGATCTAACAAAAACAAGTGATCCTAAAGGGATAACTCTCGAAAATATTTTGGGGCCTTCTACCTTCACGCCAATTCTTGTAGCAAACAGAGGTCGTTTGTGAATCGCGTTTTCTCCACGCCTTGCTACGTACTCTTCATCGTCGCCTTCTCCACGAGCTCTCTACAGCCAACCTGACTCTGATACCATGTCACAAGGAAGGAGATAATGAAGAGAGCTCACACACACACTCTCACTCTCAAAGAGAAGCACACACACACAGATTGAGGCAAGGAAGAATAATCTTCTTCTTCTTCTTCTATTACATAAAAAAGAAATGTACAAGAATGACCTAAAAACAAGAATACAAGTGCAATATATAAAGTTCAACACATAAGGAAAAACCTAATGTGTGAAAAAAATGTGCCATCACTCTCGGTAGATAAATCTAATAAAGCTCAATGAAGTATCCCTGACATATACTGGCGTGACCACTATACATGTCAGAGAAACGAAAAAACTGGTACGTGCGATCTTGGATCATCACAGGTTGAGCTTGATATCTCAACATATATGCATGCATGCATGCATACATACATACACACATACATACATACATACATATGTACATACATACATACATACATACATGCATACATATATACAAACATAGGAAATACATGCATGTATGCTTACATAAATACATAAATACATACATACATACATATATGCATTTGAACTAATATACATGCACAAGTTCATACAACATACATACATAAATACATATACAAATATATAAAATAAAAATACATACATACATGCATATATGCATAAACACATATAAATGAATACATACAAATACTTACACACACACATACATACATACACAGACAAATACACATGCATACATAAATACATAAATAAATAGATACACATACGTAAATACATGGATACACATGCATACATACACACATACATGCAACATACATACATAAACACATATATAAATGAATACAATAAAAGAAACATATGAACATGCATATATACATAAGCATATATAAACTAATACATACACACACACATGTGTACATGCATACTTATATACATTTATACATATATGCATTCCAAATACACATATATACATTTAACATACATACATGCATGCATGCATACAAAAACATATAAATGAATATACAAAAAATACACACACATACATACGTACCTACATACATACATACATACCTACCTACATACATACATACATAAAAAATATACAAACAAAAAACATAAACACACACACATACATACATGTATTCATATGTACATATATGCATTTCAAATACTACACATGCACAACTTCATACAACATACATAAATAGATACAAACCAAAAGCATACATATATAATTACATATATACATACATAAATATATAATTAGATACCATACATGCATACATACCTACATACATAGATATATACATACATATATAAACATGCAAAAATGCGTACATGCATACATGCATACATACATATATACATATGTACATAAATGAATTTCAAATACTACACATGCACAACTTCATACAACATACATACATAAATAAATACAAACAAAAAACATACATAAATAATTACATATATGCATACATACATATATTTATTTACACACACACACACACACACACATATATATATATATATATATATATATGCACATATATGCATTTGAAATACTACACATGCAAAACTTCATACAACATACATAAACACATACATAAATAAATGCAAACAAAAAACATACATACATAAATACATATATACATACATACATATATAAACACATACATAAGTAAATACAAAACAAAAAACATGCATGCATGTATCTATGTAGACATACATACATACATATGCACACACAGAGATATAAACATATACACCTATATACATAAAAATGCATATATGTGCACACATGTAAAAACATATAAATATAAGATCAAATGATATAAGTCTTATGTTTTTCCACCTTTCGGGTAATAATAATCCCTGTATTTCAACCAAAAATAAATATAGACGCTAGAAATGCAAAAAAATGCATGAGAAACAATGAAAACAAAGGTTACCTTATATTTGAGAATGTTTTTCAAGTCACTTCAATGACCTTAAAAAAAAAAGAAAAAATGTAAAATAAAACCAATGTATACTAAATAAATGAACAATAAAAATAAAAAATGAAGGATACTCACCAAGGCCTTGCTAGATAGAATCTGTACATACCTATGATAAAAATAAAAAAAGAGTATAAGATAAACCATAAAAGTAAAGAATGGAGATATAAAGTCTTAATGACTTGGACAAAATGCAAGATATAGAGAAGAGAAAGTACACACTTGCAAAAAATGCAAGATAATAGAGATTACTCTATTTACACAAAATGGAAGAAAGAGTTGAAAATGAAAAGCAGAAAGAAAGAAAGTGACATGTAGATAGAGCATACTATGTAGAAGCTTGAAAGCTTTGAAAAATGGCAGAAAAATCAAGTATTTGTGTAGGAAAATATTATAATAAATAGCCTTTATCCCATTTTGGGTGACCTGAATGGATTGATACTAATAGCCACTGGTATGGTGGGAAGATTCCCCAAAATATGGCAAGAACTGCTCATGTGTGAGGGATATCATTCATGTTAAGTTAACGTAAGAAGATGGAATTATAAAAGAGTAATTTTTGTGTATTCTTTTTATGTGAACACTTGAGATGTGGGTACAGAAAAATAAATGAAATTAAAAAATTATATCTTTTGTTGGCTCATCAATCATGGGCATTGAAGGGTGGAGTGAGGAGGTTGGTATAAAATTCTTGAGTTTGTATTGTGAGCTAAAGTCTATTGAAGTTTTTTTCCAACACTCTTTATGAACAGAGGTGCATACATGTATTATGATGAGGTGGAGAGAGGGGGGTGCAAATCATTGGATGCCCTCTTTGAACTCAATTTATGTTCCAACAAGACAGAGAGAGCTCGTGCATTAGAAACCCACCAGCTCATGGTGGGAAAAAAGGTGAAGAATGTCAAGTTCAACCCCTAATCCTTTTCTCATCACAGGCTCGACCTCTATGCAAGTAGGCATGTCTCTCTCTGCTTAATTTATTTCATTTTTATCATCAACCAATCAAACCTTTCTCCGATTATTATTGAGATTTTTTGTGTTCACACACAACATTAAAACAATGGAATTAAATTCATGTTCTGCTGATATATTTTGATAGTAATGTGTGTGAATACTTAAGGTTGCCAAGGCATTTTTTTCGTCTTTGAGAGATGTTTTCGATGTTTCTCCTCAATAACCCTAACATGTCACTAATCTTCTGTATATTCAGTTGATAATACACTAACTATTGTGTTATGCTTCAAGCTTCTTCTTTTTCTTCAAAGAAACTTCATTGGGATGGTAGAGATGCAGAAGCAGATGCTGAGAGTTCCATGCTCCATCCTTCTGGCCAAGTCTTCATTCATTCTTCATGCAAGTCCATTTATCCCACATGCAAGGAGATTTGCCATGAACTCCATATAAGAAGTCCCTGACTTCCCTCTCCACAAGGATATTCACTCAAGATCTTGGAAAGAATGTCATCACTTTCCTCATGGAGTCTCCATGCTCATAGAGAATCTTATGTAAGTCATTTCCATTTTATTTAATTCATCATGTTTTGTTATCTTTTGTTCCTTCCTCCATAGCTTGTTAGATGTGTGTATGTGAGTAGAGTAGGAGTACTTCTTTGTCATTTCAACATGGTATCACATCATAGACTATTTCTTTTTATGTAAATTTATTAAGTTGATGTTTTCATTATCTTCATCATGATTAGCTTGCATCCACATATTTCCTTAAACCCTCCCACCCTCCCTTTATAATAAAAGTTCTTATAAGCCCTATACTCATTGATCATTTTTCTTATCATCCTCCCTAGGTTAGAAGTTGCATGGATAGTGTGTTATGATATGCTACCATATTTTGTGTATATCATCCCATCATTAATTTCTTTTTCATGTACCTTAGAGATTATTCCTTTTATTATAATGAAGTGCTTTTCAACACTATCATCTAAAATAATTCAAAGTGTTTTTAAGCACTTCTATTGAGAATCCAAGGAGGAGATGATGTCTCCATTGGTGGTTAGTATTCGAGTGCAAGATGAAGATCCTCAAAAGCTGAACATGGCACAAGTGACAATAGCTAAGAAAGCTTCCAAGCTTTGGGCCATGGCATGAAAGTGGATATATGATGAGAAGAATTGAGTAGTGAATTCTAAGATTTCTTTGAAAGAAGCCATATCCCACCCATATGTGTGACAGAGAAGTAGTGTTTTTTGCTTGAGAAGATGACCGATCTTTTTGTGGGTCCTTGAAATTACAAGAGATGAAGGTCTTAAAGATGGTGGCATATGTGGTAATGTCAAGAAGGTCTTTGCTATGGAGAAGATTGGGGACAATTTGTCTAAGGATGTTGGAGCCAATGAGGCTGTGCTTGTTCCAAGTGCAAGAAAGGAGTTGAATTTCAAGGAAAGAAGGCACGATAGAGCTTTCATCATCTTTGTGTGTGTGTGTTAATATCTTGTATTTGCACTCACAATGGGGCTCTCCTACCTCAACTTTCCTTAGAGCTACAACGACAAGCAATTGTACCTCCTTATTTGAAGAGCTCCTATTCTCTCTATGGCTCTATCTTCTTAACTAGAATAGGGAGAATGTGCTTGGATCAGCTCACTTACAAGATATACACACTCCCTTGCATCGCTAAGTCCTATGTCTATGCATGGAAGGCAGAGGTGAAGGAGAGTCCAGTCAGCACTATAGAGAGCTTTACAGAGATGGAACCACTAAGGAGAAATATAGAGAGAAGAGAAATACAAAGAAGAGAGTTCTGTGCGAACCTACATAGAAATAAAATGGGTTCTCTCACACCTGATGATAGAGACAATGATAGGATGAAATACACATTTCAAACATCACCCCAGAAGAGAACTGGTATTGGAGGGGGGAAGCTCTTGCGTGTCATTAGCAATGCAATAGCTAGATGTTCATGGTAGCATTCAGGCATACGTGCTAATAGATGATGGCATGGATACTTGAAAGAGTGCCAAAGATTGCAGACGCATGTGCATTGTTAAATGTGCATGCTTTGTGTCCCCACTTCAGATGTTTCTTAATGACAATTGGTCACAGATTTTGTGTAAAAGAGCTTCAGTGCATGCACAATGCATATAGAGAAGGCATACAAATATTCCCTTTATTCAATGGCATGACATAATCAATGATGTCACAAAGCTAGAAATGAGTGGCTAGTTTCAAGATCTAACTGATGATTTCATATAAGTCAATTGCAACATATTTTCTCCATATTCATTGAAGTAAATATTATGTTGAGTTTTCAAAATTTTATATGTGGTCCATGAAAACAAAGGGATGCCCTATGTCCCAAACTTGGATGCCATATGTCCGAGTTATTTATAAGGATTCCATACATCTTAGATCTAAAAACCCAATGGACTAAGTGATCCCAAGTGTCACTGGTCCCATAAATTAAAACCAAAAGGGTCATCACATGGAGGGGGGTGTTGAGAGTTCCATGCTCCATCCTTTTGTACATACATTCATTCTCATTCAAGTCCATTTATCCCACATATAAGGAGATTTTACCTCAACTCTATATAAGGAGGGATTCACTTTGCTCCCCACAAGGATATTCACTCAAGCTCTTGGCAAGAGTCTCCTCACTCTCCTCATGGAGTCTCCATGCTCATAGAGCATCTTAGGTAAGTCATTTCCATTACATTTAATTCATCATGTTTTGTCATATATTGTTCCTTCCTCCATATCTTGTTAGATGTGTGTATGTGAGTAGAGTAGGAATATTCTTTGTAATTTCAATAGCATGACCATTGATAGCTTTGTCCATCAAACATGCCATTGTCCCTCACATTTACTCATGCCAAAACAATTAAAAAAGATTCTTGGGATACTCTTATCACATGATATTATAGAATAAATATGGCTCATGTTGCTTACCTTCAAAAACAATTAGAGAGTGAGCATATGAATGGAGGCAATTCAACGGAAACATTTTTTACAAAGATCAAGGATTTGAAAGAGCAATTGATTCTGTTGACGAAATCTTGTCAAATGGTTCACCTATGTAGACTGTTCTAAATGGTCGTCTAGCTTGTTATTAGAGTTTTTCTTCTACTCTTTGTTTGATGATAACGGGCAATCCAAATGCCTTAACATTTGAGGAGCTAGTCTCTATTTTGCTATAAAGGTATCAATCTAGATAGAACAAGTCAATTATGCATGTTGGATATCGTTATATCAGCTAGTCAAAAGGGCAAAGGTAAATGGATTGTGTCCACTAGTAAGCATAATATGCTACTAGTATAGAGCCATTAAAAAAATAAAAATTTGAAAATGAAACAAAAAACTAGAAATAGTTTTGCAAGTATTGTATGACAAATGATCATGTCATTGAGAGTTGTCCTAAAATGGTTGCAAAAGAAGTAAAGGAGAAAGATCCTAGAATGATTACTATAGAGGCCTCTACACCTAAAACAAAGTCTGCTGACCTTTTTGAAAATAAAGAATTGGGTGTTTTCTACTCATTGCAATTGTGATCAATCTTCTCATGAGTAGTATATATTTGTAGTAGACTCTGATGTTTGGTAATTTGATAGTGGAGCAACCAAACACATTCCATCACAATGCAATTTTCTCACTTCACTTGAGGATACTCCTACATGGAAGACCATCACAAGTTTTAAAAACTCCTCTTATCTTCTAATGGGAGCCGAAAAGATAATTCTTACTATTGCTCATGGTAGTATGTTCTTACTATCAGATGCCTTATATATGCCAAGGATCAAGAAGAATATCAATTTCAGCACTAGCCAAGATTGACTTAGTTGTTAAATTCTTTTATGATAAATGTACAGTTCATGATCTATAGAATTGTGATGATGTCATTGCTTTTGACATTCTATGTTTTATGTTGTATAATCTGATAGATTATGCAAAATGTGTGAATGATTCAACATGTGCAATTCATGATTTAAGGCTAATTCAAATGCAAAACATTTGCATGCATGCTTCGGTCCTCTCAATTTTGTTAGTTTGATTTGCCTGCAAAAATTTGAAATTATTTCCTCTTTGCACAAAATTGAGGTACCTTATAAGCATGTCATGATCGCTACATTTTTGGGCAAAACAAACTATTCTTCCTTCTCTAAAGATGGCTTACTTAGAGCTGCATGTAGATTGCATCTTGTTCATAGTGATTGTTGAGGGGGGCCATACTTTCACTTGTGCGTACGCTGCCGCTTCACATACCTTTACATTTCCTTTTAAGTCTTCACTTTTGCACATAAGAGGGGGTTCACCTGAACCTTTCAAAACACTTTAAAATACACTTTGAACCTTAGGGAAACTAGAGAAAATATCTCTGCAACCTGCAACCCGCTTTCTCCAATTCACCCTTTGTGGAAAATTAATTGTGCACTACCTGTGCACTTTGACACCTGCACTTTAGCACTTTGACTTTGCACCTGTTGACTTTGACCTTGATCTTGTTGACTTTGACTAGTTGACTTTGACCTTGACTTTGATTGCAGTTGACTTTGACCAACATGACTTTTATGGGCTCAACAGTTGCCCACCACCTAATGTGCTCTCCGTCCCAGAGAGCTATAGCCAGAACGCTGAGCATATAGGACACCATGATAATGGAGCGGCAAAATCTTGAAGAGGACATCTGAGCAACAACCAATTCCACCAGAACAAGCACTAGAAAAGAACCAGAAGTGGGATTTTGTTATGGAAGAGCAAAAAAGGGGGGCAATGGGAGGGTAGACAGGAAGGGGAAGGGAGGGCTGAGGGTGCGAAGATGGATGGGGCAGGGAGGGTTAAGGATGTGGCTGGGCAGATTGGTAAAGGGAGGGATTGGGAGTAGGAATCAGGGGTCTGGAGGAGGCTAAAATGATCAAACTGGAGGGTTACAGAGGGTACATATGGGATATTATTAAACATAAGGTAAGACAAGGTGAGAATAGACCATATGGACAATGTGGGGAAATAAAAACATGGGATAAATGTGCTCAAAACATGAGGGTTTTGACCAAAACTCAGAGACAATGTTGGAGTTTGGAAAAATAAAGACAAAAATTGAATCCAGAGGTGCTAAAAAACATGAAAATGACTGCATTTTTGTAAAAAACGGCCAACCGAGGCACGATCCAGAGCCAAAAGCTTTTAGCCAGAAAAATAAAAAAAACAAAAAAATAATAAAAATTAAAAAATATATATATATACTAAAATGAAAAAAAATGGTCTTCTCTCTCTCTCTCTTTTTTTTTTTTATTTTGAACGCCCATACAGAAAAAAATACTAAAAAAAATAACGAAAATAAATAATGAAATAAATAAAAATAAAAAATAAAAATAAAAAATAATAAAAAAACAAATAAAAATAAAATAAAAAAATAAAATTGTGGGGGGGGGCTGTCAGAACCGGGGGGGGAGGGGGGCTGTCAGAACGGGGGGGGGGGGGGGAATTTTTTTTTTTTTGTGCAAAAAAAAAGGAAACGCCCTGGGAGCCCTTTTTTTTATATATAATTATAAAAAAAGCCAAAGAAAAATACATTAAAAATCCAAAAAAAATTCAAAAAAAATCCAAAAAATCTTCAAAAAATTCTTAAAAAAATTCCTAGAGTGTTAAGCCAGTTTCTTCACTCAAAAACCATAGAGAGCTTCCTTTATTCCCCAAATGTGGCAAGAAAAAGACACGTGAAAAGGAGAAAAATGCTAGAAAAATTTCTAAAAAATGCTTGAAAAATTCTGAAAAAAACTCCAAAAAATTCCAAAAATTAATTGTGGACAATTAATTGTGCACTACCTGTGCACTTTGACACCTGCACTTTAGCACTTTGACTTTGCACCTGTTGACTTTGACCTTGATCTTGTTGACTTTGACCAGTTGACTTTGACATTGACTTTGACTATAGTTGACTTTGACCAACATGACTTTTAGGGGCTCAACAGTTGCCCACCACCTAATGTGCTCTCCGTCCCGGAGAGCTATAGCCAGAACGCTGAGCATATAGGCCCATAAAAGTCATGTTGGTCAAAGTCAACTACAATCAAAGTCAAGGTCAAAGTCAACTGGTCAAAGTCAACAAGGTCAAGGTCAAAGTCAACAGGTGCAAAGTCAAAGTGCTAAAGTGCAGGTGTCAAAGTGCACCGGTAGTTCACAGTTAATTGTCCACAAAGGGTGAATTGGAGAAAGCGGGTTGCAGGTTGCAGAGATATTTTCTCTAATTTCCCTAAGGTTCAAAGTGTATTTTAAAGTGTTTTGAAAGGTTCAGGTGAACCCCCTCTTATGTGCAAAAGTGAAGACTTAAAAGGAAATGTGAAGGTATGTGAAGCGGCAGCGTACGCACAGGTGAAAGTATGCCCCCCCAATTAAAATTTTGGTTTTAGTCTAAAGTCACTACAGGACAAAACAGTGAGTCGTTGGCTGCCACTTGTGAAGACAATCTTGGGACATCAAAGTGAGCACCAAGATACTATTGCAGTTAGGAGCGTACGTGATCGACACACTCAAATCAAGGCAAGGTCTATTCTTGGACCAATCTTAGAGTAAGCAAGAGAAGCATAGTCTAAGTGAAGCAAGAAAGAGAAGTGCAAGGGTCACCAGTGTGCGACGCAGAGAAGTGGAGTTGGAGGAGTGCATAGAGAGTGACTAAGGGATTGTGCAGAGGGTGCTAAGCTAGTCCCCTAAGCCATATCTTGCTCATTCATGTTTATGGTTGTCTAGCTCATGCATTAGTGCTTGACCAAAAACAAAAAAACTGGATAAGGTTATGATGATTGTGTATACTTTGATGATGTGTTGCTCCTGGTTCAAGCAAGATGCATATTTCCAAATTTAAGGCTCATTTGCATGCCTCTTTTGAGATGCCAAGGTGTTGATAAACATCCTATTACACTTGCAAATATAGTTATTGAAGGTGATGTGGATAGTGTTGAAGATGATGATCTTCAGGTTTGTGCTCCTATTGTGGTTCTTGTTGTACCTACTATAGAGCAACTTCTTTGGGATGGAAAAGATGCTCAAGCACATGCATTATTAGACTTGTCTTTCAATCATGCCATTATTCCTCACATTTGCTCCTACAAAATAGCAAAGGGTGCTTGGGATACACTTACCACTTTATACTTGGCAATGAATGAGGCTCATGTTGCTTACCTCCAAAAATAGTTGGAGAGTGAGCACATCAATGAAGAAGATTCCATGGACAATTTTTTGGCAAAGATCAAATATTTGAAGGAGCACTTGATTTCTATTGATGAAGTCCTACCAGACAGTTCAGTTGTGCATACTATTAAACAATCTTCCATATTTATATCAGAGTTTTGTTTTTACTCTTTGATTGATGATGAAAGGCAGTCCAAATGTCTTAACATTTGAGGAGCTACTCTCTGTTATATTGCAAGAAGATTAATCTAGGTAGAACATGTCAATTATACATGTTGCATATCAAGCTTTCCTAACTAGTGAGAAGGGAGAAGGTAAATGGAGCTCATCTACTAGTAAACAAAAATCTGCTAATTCTGCACAATCAAAGAAGGCAGACAAAGACAAGAAGAAAATAGAAAATGAGAAATTGTTTTGCAAATACTGTAAAGGAAATGATCATGTCATAAAGATTTGTTCAAAACTGGCTACAAAATAGGCAAAGAGGAAAGAGGTTGGAATGTTTGTTGCAGAGGCCTCTACACCCAAAACAGAGTCTGCTAATCTTGTGTAGAATGAAGAATGGGCATTTAGTACTATTTGTAATTATGACCCATCTTCTCATGAACTGTGTATGTATGTACTAGACTCGGATGTTTGCTACTTTGATAGTGGGGCAACCAAACATATTTTTGAGATATCAAGCTCAACATGTGATGATCCAGGATGGCACGTATCAATTTTTTGTTTCTCTGACATGTATAGTGGTCATGCTAGTATATGTCAAGGATACTTCATTGAGCTTTATTAGATTTATCTACCGAGACTGATGACACATTTGTTCCTTGCCAACTCACTCATTCATGAACATTAGGTTTTTCCTTATGTATTGATCTTTATATATTGCACTTGTATTCTTGTTTTTAGGTCATTCTTGTACATTCCTTTTTATGTAATAGAAGAAGAAGAAGAAGCTCTCTTCCTTGCCTCAATCTGAGTGTGTGCTTCTCTTTGATTGTGAGAGTGTGTGTGTGAGGTCTCTTCCTTATCTCCTTCCTTGTGACATGGTATCAGAGCTAGTGTGGCTATAGAGAGCTCTTGGAGAAGGCCGACAGTGAAGAGTACACGAGACAGCATGGAGAAAGCGTGATTCACAAATGACCTTAGATTCCTACAAAAATTGGCATGAAGATAGAAGACCTCAAAATATTTTCATGAGTTCTCCCTTTAGGGTCACTCATTTTTGTCAGATCGAAGTTTCGGAGCCATCTCGACCTCTATTTTGAGCTCACAAGGTGGGGCCCACAGAAAAAACAGGTCAGTTTTGGAAACTCTAATTTGCGTCGTATTCAGAGACACTCATATATTCGGGATCCAGAATTTCAAGTGATTTCGTGTACTGTTGATACACAAAAATTGTGTTTTTTTTAGATCGAACTGTCACAAGCCATGCAATACAGGTAGATTAGTAAGATGGTTTCTTTTACTAATGGAATATGACTTTGAGGTAGTGGTGAGGAAAGGCAAGACTCACTTGAGAGTAGATCATCTCACGAGGCTCACATCCGAAGAGGCCCCACAAGGAGTATCAGATGATCTCCTTGATGCTTACTTGTTCAATTTGGAAGTTGTACCATAGTGGGCCAAGACATTGGTGCCAGTATTGACATATGGACCAAAACATCTGGTAATGAACACTCAAGATAGGGAGGTAGTAAAAGCCCAAAAGTACCATATCATGGCAGGGAGTATGTACAAGCATACAGATCAAGGAATATTAGGTTGTTGTGTGGAAGAGGAGGAGTACGCGAAATGTTCGCAATTAGCACATGGGGTTGCATTAGAGCAACACTAATCAAGGCAAAGAACTTTATAGACAGTAAGGAGACTCAAAGTGCATTGGTCAACTATGGAAGCAGATGTCCATAGGATGTGCAAGGAATGCCCAATATGCCACACTAGACCTCCACTGGAACATGCCACTCTTTATCAAGTGTCTTTAGTGCCAGATTGAAGCCGAACCATTAGTAGCCTTTCTGAGGACGAAAACATTCCCTCAAGAGATGACTTTGGCTAGACAAAGGAGCTTAGAATAGGAAGCACTAGACTACTCACTCATTGGAGATAATTTATACAAACATGGTAAAGATGGTTACCTTAGGCTGTGTGTCCATGAGAGTGAATATCTTAAGATTTTGGAAAGTGCTCACCAGGGTGTAGCAGGAGGACACTTTGGACCAGATCGTGTGATTAAGGCAATCCTATTTGCAGGCTTGTGGTGGCCGACCCTTCACATGGATGCACATACCTATGTGAAGCGGTGTGACATTTGTCAGCGAACTCAATATCCCATACGTAAGGATGAGATGCCATTGAAACCTATGATGGATGGACATGCATTCTCTAAGTGGGAAATAGACTTTGTAGGTCCTATTAATCCCCTAGCTAAATGTTCACATGCTGAATACATCATTCTGGCCACAAACTATCTAACCAAGTGGGTAGAAGTGAAAGCCACAACGACGAACAATGCTCAAATGACAGCTAAGTTTTTATTTGAGAATGTGTTCACTAGATATGGGCTACCAACAGAGCTAGTAAGTGATAGAGGCACTCACTTCTTGAATGAAGTCATTGAGAATCTTCTCCAAGAGTTCTTGGTGATACACAAGAAGTGTGCCCCATATCATCCACAAGCTAATAGTGCGATAGTGTTCAAGCAGAAGTGCTGCTTCTAGTTGCAGTGTTGTGAATTGGTGCAAAAATGGCAAACACAATGGAATGAGTTAGCTTATGAGTGATTAGTTGAACAAGAACAACTTCCATGCTTGGAGATTCAAAATGAAGAATTTCTTGATGGGAAAGGCTATTGGAAGTACATCAAAGTAGAGAACGAAAATGCTCCATAGTTACCAAGGAGGAATCAGTATGTAGAATAGTTAAGAGCATATGAGGAATGGAATCAAGAAGCATGAAAGGTAATGTATTGGCTATTTGTTAGCATACAAGATAGCATGATTGAGCACATACAGGATGCCAAGACTCCGAAAGAGGCTTGGAACAGTTTGGTCACATTGAATGAGACCAACACAAAGGCACGAAAATTGCAACTCAAGAACAAGTTGCATACATTGGAAAAGAAGAGAATGTCAGTAAGTGACTACACCTTGAAAATCAAAAGCATATGTGAGTCACTTGCATCTATTGGCATGAATGTAGATGATGATGATAAGGTGGAAGTGTGCCTTCGTGGTTCAAGAGCTGCATATAAGCAGTTCAAAACTTCTATACAGACCAGGGAAAATATTTTGAATTTTGTTGATCTAGTATCTATGTTGATTATTGAAGAAAATAATCTTGGTGAGGATTCAAACTCCGAAGGAAAATCTAGTTTTGAGCAGGTATTCTAGTCTGGCAGAGGAAGAGGCAGAGGTAGATGTTTTGGAAGTGGAAGAGGAAACAGTAACCAAGACCAAAGTCAACAACAGAATCATGCAGGAGGAAGAGGACAGTTTTGAGGCAGGGGGAGCCAAAGAGGCTGCAAAAATTTCCAAAGAAATGATTCAAATAATGACAGTAAAGGATGTTGGAATTGTGGTAAACCTAGACACTTTGAACATGATTGCATGTTGAAGAATCAAAATAACAAAAGGCAACAAAACACCTATGCATCCACAAGTGCAGATGACTCTAAGAAGCTGTTCATGGTTCAACACCACATGATGAATAAGATGTTTTCTGGTGCTTCAAATCAAATGATAATGTCCGGCATGTTGATTCAAGTGCTTCAAATCACATGACCAGTCATGCGGAATGGTTTAGTACTTTGCAAAAATTTCCAGTTCCTGGATATGTTTTAATAGGTGATGACACATCACACCCTATCGAGCATACAGGAAATATATCACTGTCTATGGAGGATGGGAAGGTAAAACACCTTGCTGATGTGCTGCATGTTCCAAATATAACAAATAATCTAGTTTTTGTTTGACAAATGGTTGATCAGGGATTACAAGTCAGTTCAATGCTAATCGATTATATGTAGAAGAATCCAAACGGGATGGAAGATTGATTTCCAAAGGAAACAAAGTGGGTAGCATGTTCATCTTAAGTGTGAAAATTCTTGAAATGAATGTAGCCATGTTTGCAAAAGGTGTAGGAGTTATTGCTAATATAGAGATGTGGCACAAACGGATTGGACATCCAAACTTGCAAAGGCTGAAATTGATGCACTCAAAAGAGATTTCCATGGACTACCAAATTTCAAGGTTACAGAGATGCAAAAGTTATGTGCAACATGTCAATTAAATAATCAAGATCATCATTTCCGCATGAAAAGCATGTTAGTGAGAATGTGCAAGAATAAAATCTACAAAATAGGAAACAACCTCAAGAAACCTTCCCTCACTCAAAAAATTAGAGAAATTAATTTTTCATATTATTCAACAAGAAAAAGTGCATTTAAAAAGAAAAATAATTCCTTAAAAAAATAAAAAAACTTTGAAAAAATTCTAGAAAAAAATCCTAGAATTTTGCAACAAGATTCTCATGAATTGGGATATGGAATGAAATCCAATTTACATGAAAAACCTTAAATGAAAAGCATGACATCTGATGAAAATGAATAAAACTAAGTAGAAAAGAGTATGAGAAGAGCTCTGTACAACGTGCAAAGATTCTGCAAGTTCCAGGTGATAAAAAAAAAATTACATTGTTTTTTATCATGATAGGCCTTGAGCTTGGAGATGTTGACTAATGGTAGCTCCTTGCTAGCCAAAGTCTCTAACTTCGTTGCACCCCATTGTAGCATTTCTTTAATTTTGTACAGTCCTTCCCAATGAGGAAGCCACTTGCCTCACAATTGAGTCTATAATTGTGGTCTATATAAAAGGACAAGCATACGAGTATGTAATTTTTTTGTCCATAAATTTCTATCATGAACTTCCTTCCTTTTGTTTCATGTCTCTTCCAATTGTTTTGTTGTATCTAGTCAAATTTCCTCCAATTTGTTGAGTGTTGATAGTCTAGAAGAGACTCGATCCTTTCTTACATGCAAAGATCTTAACATGAATCACTCCATAAACCAATTGAAAGGGGAAGTGCCTTTTGGCTTCTTTGCATGCCAACATGTAGGCCCATAATGTGCCTAGATAAGCAGTGTCCCACGTAGTGGGCTTTAATATACATTCCTTCCTTAGGAGAGCTATCAATTCTTTATTTGTGGACTTTGCTTGTCCATTGGCCCTTGGATAATATGCATATGAAGTATAATGTAGAACCTTATACTTGTTCAAAAATACATACAAAATTTTATTAAAAAAGTGGTTTCCGTGATTATTGCAGATTTCAAGTGGATAACCAAACCTATAAAAAATATTATTGTACAAAAAATCAGCATTTATTTGGGCTGTGAAATCTAGAGAAGCAATAGAATCGGTCCACTTAGTTTTGTAAGTAGTGGCAACCAACAATTACTTATCATTTCTTGGAATGGTTGTAGGATAAATAGGCCCTATGATTTCTAGCCCCCACTTCTCAAATGGTTGCCATGATATGGACACAACCAATGGATATTAGACTAGCATCTAGCACTCTATGGCTCATAAGATGGCTAGGGAGCTACCCACCATCTGGTCCTTGTGTGCCATATCGATGATGTACCTTGCCTCCTCTTCTTCCATTCACTTCCTAATAGATTATTCTTACCGTATCTATATAGTTTGTCTTCAATAAATGTAAAAGGCATGCTCTTTATTAGCAACCTCTTCCTTTGCACAACATTAACTTTATCTTGATACTTACTAGTCTTGATGAAATCTTGATATCATCATACCATCCTTCTGCTTTAACTATGAATAGTTCAGCATCTGGGAATTCATCTTCCACTCCAATGAGACCTCTCCATACTCTACCTATTGCCTGTGGCTTGTTTAATAGATACCTTAGTGGTTAGTGATAAGTAATTATGATGAATTTCACCCCTAGCAAGTGATGGTAGAATTTTGGACAAAAATGACCATTGCCAAGGCCTCCCTCTCTAAGGTATTGTAATTCTTCTCTGCATTAATCAAAATCCGACTTTCATACTAATGTTAGAGTTTCAGGTCTGCGGAAGCAAGTGAACAGCACAAGGAAGAACAAGAAGCATGGAGCACAACACACAATCGTGAATGTACTACCAAGAGAATGTACAAAGGTAAGTCACCCATTAGGGTTATTGTTGGGAAAGATGGATGGATGATCCAAGAGTTTGAGTAGGTACTGCTAAAACCTGCTTTGTACCAGCCCTCTTTAGCTTCAGACTTGATTATTAGACTCCCTTAGCTTTCCAATGACACCAAGAAATGGCCTATGTCCTTTGGAAATGAAGTGTGCAATGATTGAATCAAAACAGATAACTTTGGAAGTCACAAAGTCAAGAAAACCTTCTATTTTGGTCTTGACACCTGCTCAATGTTTTGCTCAGTGTGACCAGCACAATAGCAATTGATAAAATTCCTTCTTGGAGTATTCAATTAGCTTAGTAAGCTACCATTTTCAAGTAGAATGATGTAAAATAATGAATTATGCTAAGAGAAATTAATTTAGCAAGATTTGGTATACCCCCGACTTTTTAGGACTGTAGCAGAGATAGACCAGTGAGCACCTCGACGACGATTTCTCTGAATTGGCTGAATGAAATCACTTCAGACTTTGTAATATGTAGATGACTTTGAGCTGAATCCAACAAGCTTTGAATCACTGAATTTGGTGGAGTATTGACTGAGATATGCCCTTGACAAGTTGACAGATTTTGGAGTAGACAATCAGTGAGCATAGAGATTAATGATGTAAATGTATCTATAACTTAACACTTGTGTACAATCCCATTGGCATGACAAGCATTGCCTAATGGTGTAGAGAGGTGTAGGCTATGGAAAGTCCTCACACACACTCAATGACAGTAGAATGAAGCTCGGGAGTGATCTCTCTTCACGCGACTTTTCTTGATCACTTTTATATGTAACAAAAAAGAATTTGAATTCAAATTCAAATTCTTGGCTCCATCTAATCAAGCTTCTAAAATATTGGAGATATTCTCTCAATCAAGTGAACTACCTTTTCCACGAATCATTTGGGTAGGTGATTACAAAAGATTCTAAGTCAAATTGACTTTTACAATGAGGTAAAGTGGTAAGTAATCACTAGCATATGTTCCTATGGTTCTTCATGCATGTAGAGTCTTCATGATATCTTCCAAGCCAAATGTGTAGGCTTGTGGTTTACACCAACAGCTCCCCCTCAAGCCAAACATTTTGGCTTAAGTCTTCATCTTTAATCTTCAAGTACATCCTGCAATCCAATCATAGATTTGAACCTGCAAAGTTTGGTTCCATCCAAAGCTTTAGTCAGCAAATCTGCACATTGCATGTTGGTTGACACATAAGTCAGCTGAATGTCCTTGCTTAGCAACTTCTCCCTTACATAATGGTAATGTACTTCTATGTGTTTTGTCCTAGCATGATAGATAGGATTAGCTGCAAGGTGAAGAGAACTTGTATTATCTCCAAAGATAATTGGAGGCCTAGTATATAGGCCCAATTCTGTATACAAAAGCTTAATCCAAATTGCTTCTTGAGTGGCATTAGCTAGCCCTCTATATTCTGCCTCTGTAGAAGACAATGCAACAGTTGGTTGCTTCTTTGCAGACCATGAAATTGGTTTGTCACCTGCAAAAGAAATGTATCCTGAAGTGCTCCTCCTATCATCCTTGCATCCTGCCCAATCTGCATCTGAATAGACTTTTATATCAATATCTGAAGTATAAGGAAAATACAAACCATGGTTCTATGTACCCTTGAGATACTTCAATATTCTCTTGGCAACCTCTAAGTGAGGTATCCTTGGCTTGTGCATAAATTGACTTAGCACACTAACTCCATATGCAATGTCAATTCTAGCTAAGGTAGCATAGTTCAAGCTACCCACCATACTTTGATAACCTGTAATGTCTTGGACTTCACCACCTTCATGGGCACTTAGCTTTAGATTCACCTCCATTGGAGTGCTAGCTGCTTTAGCATCCTGCAAGTGAAATTTCTTTAACATGTCCTGTACATACTTCTTCTGAGTAATGTATATCCCTGAATTAGTGTAGACTAATTCAAGTCCTAAGAAATATTTCAATAATCCAAGATCATTGATCTTGAATTCCTTAATCATCTGGCTTTTGATGCTTCTGATTCCATTGACATCATTGCATGTAATGATGATGTCATCAACATAAACACAAAGATAGATTACCTCTGAATTACTTCTCTTAATGAACAGAGAAGTGTCAGCCTTACTCATGACAAAACCTTGGTCTTGGAGGTATGTAGTTAGCCTGTAATTCCATGCCCTAGGTGCCTGCTTCAATCCATATAAAGCCTTCTTTAATTTGCAAACATAAGTTACCTTCTTAGGGTCTTCATAGCCAGGAGGTTGTGACATATAAACTTCTTCTGAAATCCATCCATTCAAGAAAGCATTCTTGACATCCAATTGGTACATGTTCCAATTCTTTGATGCCGCCACACTCACCAACACTCTGATTGTTGGCATCTTGGCCACAGGAGAAAATGTCTCTTCATAGTCAATGCCTTGGGTTTGTGCAAAACCCTTGGCTACTAATCTGGCCTTGTACCTGTTAATTGTGCCATCAGAATTTCTTTTCAACTTATAGATCCATCTGGATCCTATTACCTTCATGGAGTCCTTCTTGGGTACTAACTCCCATGTATCACTCTCCTTTAGTGCTTCAATCTCCTCATCCATAGCTTCTTTCCATTCTGATTTGGTGATTGCTTCTTCATATGAACCTGGTTCTTCATTTGACAAATCCTTTGCAAGATAAATTGAATGTTTAGTAACAAGAGATGTATCATACCCATATCTGATAGGTTTTTTGCTTTCTCTTTGAGACCTTCTGATTGATTGAGTTGAAGATTTTGGTATGTCCTCAAGCTTCTTCATCTTCATTTTGCCTTTGGATTTCCATGCCTTGAACTCTTCAAGGTTGATAGTGTCTTCATCATCTGAACTTGAGTCTACATCCTGAGTAGGTTCCTCCTTTGTAAGTTTTGGAAATTCTTCTTCCAAATCATAGGGTAGTTTGACCTTCCTGCATTCATTCTCATACCAAGAATCATTCTCATCAAAGATCACATCTCTGCTTACCGTAAATCCCTTGTTGGTAGGGTTATAAAACCTGTAACCTTTTTTATTTAAATCATATCCAATGAAAATACATTTTTCAGCCTTTGGATCTAGCTTTCCTCTTACCTGTGAAGGAATGTGTACATATGCTACACATCCAAAAATTTTGCAATGATCCAATGATGGTCTCTTACCATGCCATGCTTCATATGGTGTCATACCATCAAGTGACTTTGATGGTAACCTGTTTATGAGATAGGTGGTAGTAGAAACACTCTCTGCCCATAGATAGTTAGGTAATTTCTTCTCATTAAGCATAGATCTAGCTGTCTCAACAATTAACCTATTTCTTCTTTCAGCTATCCCATTCTGTTAAAGAGAGTACCTTGTGGTTGTTTCTCTTTTGATGCCTCTGTCCTGCAAGAAGTCCTCAAATTCATTGGAGAAGTACTCACCTCCTCCATCTGACCTTAGCCTTTTCAAATTCCTTCCTGTCTGGTTTTAAAACCCTGCTCAACAAATTCTGATTACCATCACTAGTTTTCACATTTCCAACTTTAATTACAAAATGCTTTGTATCATCACCTGTTTGGACTTGGTGTTTACCTTTTGGTTCCTCAAGATCAAAGAGTAGTGTAACATTACCAGCCACATGATTTGAACACCCTGAATCAATATAAAATAAGTGATCATCATTTGTACCTGACTTTGAAGTCATGTTCATGATCAAGAGAGAGTCATCCTGCTCCTCTGTGTAGTTGTTGTAGTCCTTTCTGTTTCTGAATCCTCCTTGGTAGTTGCCATTGTAATCGTTGTTGTAGTTGTTGTTGTAATTGTTGTTGTGGCCTTGATGATGGTTGAACCTTCCTCTAGACTGAGAGTATCCACCTCTTTGGTAGCTTCTTCCTCTCTAACTTTTGTAATTCCTATAACACTCATCTGTGGTGTGGTTTGATAAACCACAAATGTTACATGGTGATGAATTATAGGGTCTCCCCCTACCTTGCTTACCTCCTCTGCCCTTGCCTCTTGAAGATCTACCTCTCCTTGCATAGTTGGCTTGGGAGGTAGAGCCTTCATCTTCCATCTTCTTACTCTTACCTTTATCCTTAGACTTCTTATCAGTGTATAGGGCAGAAGAGTTGTTACCTTTGGATGTATCTCCACTCTTGGTAAGCTTTGCTTCATGCGTAAATAGTTGTCCCATGAGAGTTGTAAGATCTGGAGTGTGCATGTCCATGTAGAGATCCATTGCAGTGGTGAAGCTTTCCCACTTGTCATCAGCCTTGATTCCATTAATTACCTGCCTCACAATCTGTTCTTCTTCAATTTCTTCTCCTATGCTTGCTAACTGATCTGCAACATCCTTAATCTTGGTCACAAATTCTGAAAACAGCTTGCTTAGGTTGCTTCCTTAGTGTTGTGAACTCAATCCACAACTGATTTTTCCTAGCCCTTGTATTGGAGGAAAAATATGATGACAAGGTTTCCCAAGTCTCTTGGGAAGTCTTGCAATTTCTGATATGAGGTAAAAGAAAGTCAGATATAGAGTTGAGTAAATAAGACCTTGCCAATGCATCCCTTGCACACCATGTGTTGAGTTTTTCTTGTTCTTCCTTGGTTGGCAAACCTCTTGCTTTGAATGAGGGCAATTCCTCATCTCCTGAGATGTATCCATAGAGACTCCTTCCTTGCAAGTAGGTCTTCATCCTTAGAGACCAAGCTTGATAGTGGTTCTTGTCCAATTTATCAATACGATAAAATCACCATAATCTCAAACTCTAGAAACTCTTAGGATCTCTGTAAAATCTTCTTTTTCCTATTACATCAGAAATACATTTTACAATTGAAGTGGTCATCCACACTGACTGCTAACACAACTCCAAGCCTTCGGATTGCGGCCCAAAAACGACTAGTACCAGAAGACTCGTTTACATATCAAATGGATAAGTTTTACCAATTGGATGAACATAGATATACAAGCTTTGTATTACTACAGGAGGTGTAGAGGTGCTAGAAGAAATGGCATGATCATAATTTAGGGACGAAAATCTTCACATCATGTGATCTAGTGCTATATTTCCATTAAAAAATGAAGTGCAAAATTAGAAAATTAAAGTTATGGTGGACCGGTCCGTTTTCGATTCGTGAACTGTGCGGATCTGGCTCCTTTTGATTGGCTACATTGTCTGATGAAGTGCTACCAAACATTATTAATGGGTCCAAATTGTGGTCCTATCAATCGGCAATCACATCAAAAAAAAAAGGGAAAAGAAAATTTTACTACCTAAAATAATATAGATTTTTTGAAAAATGGAAAATGCAAAATACACGTTCATGTAAAATCAACGGAATAACTGCTATACATGTAATTCGTACAAGCAATTAACAATGGTGGTGGAGGCATCATTTCAAACATGATCCTATGATTCTTATTATGAGGGGTATAATGAGTACAAAATCACCAAAGTACAGATACCATTAAGAGCAATCATGATGAAGGCCCGACACTCTCAACTCAGAAATGCAGGCAATAAAAGGCTAGGGACAATACCTAATTCGGCTTATTTGGTGAACTTATGAGCAGAGGGAGTAGAGCATCGGTGATCTTTAGCAATTAGCAGATGCAAAAACAGTATAGCCATGGTTGCCACTTTCTCTGATGCCTTCTAAACATACCAAAAAGCCTCTCTCAAGAATAGAAGGATTGGTTCCGGTGTTGTGGGCTGCTATAGTGTGCCTTGTTGGACTGACGGAGCATTCACCCACATCCATGAATGAAGGACATAGCAAAGGAGATTGCGAGGTAGACAGATGGCAATGATCTCAATGTCCAGGAGATAAGCCTACACGTAGGTAAAGAGCATACCTTTCAGTTAATGCCCGCATTGATCACATAACGACTTCATGTCGCTAGTACCAGTATTAGAGCAAGCACAAAGTCAGTCGATGTTGTAGAGATATGCAGACAGCTGGGCAAGCCATGTTCGGGATAATATAAGTTCATTCATCTTCTAGACAACAATCTTATAAAACTCGGCTTATTACTTATGACAATGAATATCAACATGCAGGCTAAACACTATGACATTTCATAGCAACTTTATGCCTTGATGAAGGAATTGGCCAAAATGCAGGTGAACTGGGCCAACATTATATTTTGAAAATTGAAGAAGGAGTTGAGAAGACTATTCTGTAGGACAAGGAGAACGGTCAATGTAGTGCTAGACTCAAAAATTGGGGTCCTATTTTCCTTAATATTTAAAAAAAATTGGACATTTGTACCCCGAGAATGTAAGTAGTTACAGTGGAGGTTTTTCTCTAGATATTGAAGAAGAGGGCTGCAAAGAGAAAACTAGTAGAGGGCACTTTGCAGGATTATACAGGTGACCAGGATGAAGAGGATCAATCTCAAAGGCAAGAGGTGGAGGAGAACTAGAGAAAAGAGGTTGAACAAAAAGCTACTGAGGAAGAGATAGAAAGGAAGAGGAGAGAGGAAGAGGTAGCAAGGAAGAGATTAGAAGAAGAAAAATGGAAGGGACAACAACAAGAAGAAGAATCCAGATGAGATGAGGAATAAAATAAAAGACAAGTAGAAGTGGAGGAAAAGAAACACCGAAAACAATAGGAACAGATAGACCATAATGCAAAGACATCTCGAAAGATTTTAGTACTTCATACGTTTACTTCTTGCAGCCTTACGGATAAATGGAAACAAAATGATGGTAGAGTGAAGTTACCTCCTATCAGATGTAGTGACTATATATATCCCTGGATGTATCCCAATGAATTGACAAGACCAAAAATCCCAGGGGATGTAGCTAGAGGAATTCAATGGAGTGTGGTTAGAATGGATGAGTTGTCGAAGAAGTGTGTGGAACTCACTCAATAGAAGGATGGATGGGAAGCAGAGAAAGCAAAAATGAATGCAAAAATCTCCCAACTTAGGGCAGAGGTTGAGGAACTCAAAACAGGAAGCATAGGGAGAGAGAGCATAGTGCATGAGGAGATGATGGAGGAGGTGAATGAAGCCTTAGCAAAAAATAGTACGGTAAATGTTGCAATTGAAGAGAAGGCCAAGATAGTAGCTCGTCTCTAGGTAGAAATCACACAAAGTCAAAAATTGCAACAAAAAATGAAGAACTTCAACAAAGAAGTGACAGCCAAGTTACAAAAAGAAGAGCAAGAGATACAAATATTAAAGAAGAAGGCTAATGATCAAAGTAATGAAATAAAGAGGCAAGATGTAATGATTGTGGAAATGGAAGAAAAGCTGGCAGTGCAGAACTCAGAGTTTATGGAGCTTGAAGCTGAACTCCACACTCTACAGGAAGGCTTTGACATGGTATCGGCACAACTCGCTGGACTTCCAGAACTAGAAGTAGAGAAGTGGAAGAACCACTATACATATGCTAATTTAGTTTTGGAAGGCAAGGAGGAAGAAATAACGTAGTTAAAGAAGGATACTTCAGTTTTGGAGATAAAGTATAAATGTAAACTAGATGGAGCATAAAAAACTAATGCAGGGTATATATAGAAGATTTCGGATATTTACAATAGCTTTTGATAATATGTTAGAAAAGTTACATAATAGAATAGTGGAATTGGAAGCTGTAGCAATCAGTAAGCGCAAGCCAAAATTTGTTAGATTTCAAGGAATTTTTTGATGTAGAAATCCGGTTAACAGAAGATAATATAGAGGAAATGTTTAAAGAGCTTAGATATGATATAGAAAGGATTATGTTTTGTTGGAGTTTCAGGTCTATGGAAGCATGCAAACAACAGAAGGAAGAAGAAGAAGCTTGGAGCACAACACACAATACAGAATGTATTACCACTAGAATGTACAAAGATAAGTAACCCATTGGGGAAGTAGGCATATATACAATCCGGGGTGAAAAAAACTCCTAAAGAGGGAAAAAAGTTCCCCGATAGTCCTAGAGTGTTCACTCACATCACTACCTAAATATATCATTAAATCCCCCTAGGAGTGATGCGGTGAACAAGGAGCTTGCACTCATGTATAAGGAAGTGCCAAGCTATCTGGAATCAATCCACAAAAGCAAGTAAACCCAAAGCTTTGCGGAAAGCTTCAAACTTCTCCCTAGGCAGAGCCTTCGTGGAAAGGTCTGCAATGTTTTCTTGTGTGGGCACATATGCTAAGCTAATCTCTCCAATAGAGAACCTCTCCTTGACATAATAATAATGCACCTCAATGTGCTTAGTGCAAGCATGGAACACATCCTCACAACTGCCAATGTGCTCTGACTGTTAGTGAAGATGGTGGTGGCAGAAGACTGCCTAACACCCAAATCACCCATAAGGCATCTGAGGCACACACACTCAATAGTCGTTGTGAAAGCTTCCCTATACTCAACTTCACAACTGGAAGTGTCCATAGTAGGCTACTTCTTGCTCAACAAGATATACATGAGCCATGAAGCATGAATCAAAAGCCACTAGTGGACACATGAGTGTCATAGCAACCAACCTAGTTAGAGTTAGAAAAAGCACGTAAATCTAGCGGTAGTGGTCCCCCCTTTGGATAAAACAATCCAAGTACCTGGGTACCACTCAAGTAGCAAAAGATGCACTTAACCACCTGCCAATGCTTGACACCTCGGAAGTGCATAAACTTGCTCATCTGTGAGACAACAAACTGAATATTTGGTCGAGTAATGCATAAGTAAATCAAGCACCCAACAGCTTGCTGATAGAGAACAATATTAAATGCATCTCCAACATCAAAGACTCAATCGTAAGCCTGTCTCCATAGGAGTGGCAATAGGTTTATAGTCTTCAAGGCCAAAATGTTGCAATAATGTGTCAATATATTTCATTTGACACAAAGTTGTTCCACCATCAACTTGCATAAATTGAATGCCCAAATAATGATGCAAATGCCCCAAATCAGATCTCAAATGAGGCATGCAAATCGGCCTTAAAATTAGCAATATGTTTCTCACAAGGACCAGTGAGCAACATGTCATCAACATAAACAACAATGATTAGAAGCACAACATTTTCATGCTTAACATATAAGGTTCTTTCAATTGGACTATTCTCAAACCCATGTGCAATCAAATACACATGTATCTTTTCATACCAAACACGTGGTGCTTGCTTTAAACCATATAATGCCTTCTTTAATATGCACACCTGGTTTTCATGCCCTTTCTACACAAAGCCATGGTTTTGAAAAACATACACTTCTTCATGCAAATCACCATTCAAAAATGCAGTTTTAATGTCCAACTGATGTACATTCCAACCATGATGAGCTGCAAGTGCAGATATGCTACAAATAGTAGTCATTCAGCAAGTAGGAGCAAAGTTCTCATCAAAATCAATTCCTCTTTCTTGAGCATAACCCTTTGCAACAAGCCTAGCTTAAACCTATCAACTGTTCCATCAGGCTTATGCTTCAACTTATATACTCACTTGGCACAAATGACCTTCTTTCTAGGATACAAGTCACATAAAGACCAGGTACCATTTTTCAATATAGCATCATATTCAGATTGCATAGTAGCCATCCAATTTTTAGAATTTTGTGCTTCATGAAACAAAATAGGCTCATTCTCATCATAGAGACTAGAGGCAGCCATATGATAGCAATCTGATGCAAAACAGGCACTATGAGAGCTTGGACGAGTATGATATGATAGAGATGCATCTAATTTGTTGTCATGCAAAGTTTGCACCAGCCATGTTGGCATAGTTTTTGCCTCCTCAATATTAGCTCTCTTATCAACAAGTGCGTCATGCAAACTTGCATCAGAAATGGAATGATTTGCATCATCACATGAAACCTATAAAAGTTGAGAAGTTTCCTCATTAGGACCAGCACTAGACTGTGCACCAATAACTAGAGGAAACAAAGTGTCATACATGTCCTTGGAGCTAACTGATGTCTCCTTTACATAAAAGTAATGGTTGAATAGCATCTTCCACAAAAACAACATCACGGTGAACCAAAATGCATTCAATCTCTGGATGATACAAATGATACCCTTTGCTTTTAGAACTCTACCCAGAAAATACATTTCACTACTTTATCATCCAATTTTCTACGTTGTTGTTCAAGCACTAATGAATATGTCAAACAAACAAAAACATGCAGATGAATAAGAGATGGCTTGCGACCATGCGGAGCCTCATATGGAGTGATAGACTGCAGCGCTTTACTTGGACACCTGTTAAGTACATATGCTGCACACATAATAGCCTCAAGCCAAAAACTATGTTGTAAAGCTTAACTCTTGACCATACACCTTGCCATCTCCATGAGTGACCTACTCTTCCATTCAACAAATCCATTCTATTGAGGTGTATATGGCACTATACACTGATGTTTTATCCCACGTTCTGCCAGAAATGCATTAAAGTCAAAAGACATATATTCCCCCCCTCGATTAGAATGGAGGGTGCCCATTTTACATGCTGACAAATTTTCAACCAAAACTAGAAACTGTTTGAAGCACATAAACACTTTGGACTTTGCTTTCAATGGACATATCCATGCATGCCTAGAAAAATCACCAATGAAAGTCACAAAGTAAAGATAGTTTCCAAAAGAGTGTGTCTGCATAAGACCACAGACATCATTGTGAACAAGCTGCAATTTCTAAGTAGCTTGAACTGAACCATCTTTTGGGAATGAGGAACGTTGCATTTTTCTCAAAATACAGCCTTCACATACATGTTTACAAGTTGCCTCAAGTTTGGGTAGAGAGGATGTCATTTCAAATTTTCGTAGGTGTAGCAAACTAGCAAAATTTAGATGACCAAAGCATGCATGCCAAAGCTTTGCATCTGACATAGCCTTAGAATCATGTATTGCACATGCCAAATCATTCACATATTTTCATAGTCTATGAGATTATATAGCCCACAACATAAAATGTTAGAAGCAATAATGCATCACCATTTGAGAGATCATGACTTGTACATATCTTATCAACAAAATTCACAACCAATAAAGCTAAAACTGACAATAGATTCTTCTTGATCCCTGGCACAAATAAAGCATCTAACAATGTATATGAACTACCACCAAGACTAGTCAGAATGTTCTTACTAACTCCCATAACATGATAAGAGGAGTTCATGGCACATGTGATAGTATTCCCTATAGGGGCGGGCCCAAGTGAAGTGAAGAAACTACGCTATGAGGTAATATGTTTGGTTGCCCCACTATCAAAGTACCAAACATCTAAGTCTACTGTAGACATACACTACTCATGAGAAGATGGGTTAAAGCTGCAAACAATAGTAAATGCCCATTCTTCATTTTGCACAAGATTAGCAGACTCTGTTTTCGGTGTAGAGGCCTCTGCAACAACCATTCCAACCTCTTTTTTCTTTGCCTCTTTTCTAGGCAGTTTTGGATAGTTCTTTATGACATGATCATTTCCTTTAAAATACTTACAAAAGAATTTTTGCTTTTCTGATTTCTTCTCATCTTTGTCTTCCTTCTTTGAATGTGCAACATTTGTAGATTTCTGCTTACTATTATATGAGCTCCATTTACCTTTGCGCTTCTGACTAGCCAGAAAAGCTTGATCTGCAACATGTATGTTGATATATTTAGGTAGTGATGTGTGTGAACACTCTAGGACCGCCGGGGCACTTTTTTCCCTCTTTAGGAGGTTTTTTTCCCCCGGCTTGTATATACGCCTATTGCCCTAATGGGCTACTTATCTTTGTACATTCTCTAGTAATACATTCAGTCTTGTGTGTTGTGCTCCAAGCTTCTTCTTCTTCCTTGTACTGTTCGCGTGCTTCCATAGACGTCTATCTCCAACAATTGGTATCAGAGAAGGTCGTCGCTTCTTCTAGGGCGCCGTCGACACTCCTCCGTTTGCAGTCTCAGATTCGCACGAAATTTGGTGAGCATACTCAAGGTGTTTCCGAGATCAAAACAGCTTCGCTGTATGTTGCCGAAATTGCGATCTGAGCTCGTTTCGGCCTCCGAACGCACTATCGTAGTGCTTGTGCAGGCTATTTCGTCCTTTTGTGCCAAAGGTATATACCAGTTTTTGTTCGCCAATTTAAGCGTCTTGAAGTTTGCTGCAGGTCTAGCAGAACTCGTCTGGGCAGTTCTCTTCAACTTTTTGAGATACAATCAATTTTCTGCATCAAGGTATTTTAGTCACCGACCATGGCTGAAAGCAGTGATGTATTCCGTATGTTGGCTGTTGAGGATAAGTTGGATGGTACCAACTACCCATTATGGGCTTATATGATGCGACATGTACTGGTTGCAAAAGGATTGTGGAACATTGTGTAGGGTGTTGAAAGACGTCCTGTTACACCTGTAACGACAGGTACTGCAAATACAGGTGTTGGAGCTGATGAAGATGGTGTCGAAGATGATATTCCGCAGATTCCTGTTCGTGCTGCTGTTTTTGTTGCACCTACTGAAGAGTAGATTCGTTGGGATGGCAGAGATGCCCAGGCACATGCATTGATAGCCTTGTCTGTCAAACGTGCCATTATTCCTCACATTCGCTCTTGGAGAATAGCAAAGGATGCTTGGGATACACTTACCACTTTGTACCAGGCTAGGAATGAGGCTCGTGTTGCTTACCTCCGAAAACAGTTGGAGAGTGAGCACATGAATGAAGGTGATTCTATGGACAGTTTTCTTACAAAGATCAAAGACCTGAAGGAACAATTGATTTCTGCTGATGAGGTTATACCAGATAGCTCACTTGTGCAGACCGTTCTGAATGGTCTTCCTGATTCATATCAGAGTTTTGCCTCTACTCTTCGGTTGATGATGAAAGGCAATCCGAATGGCTTGTCATTTGAGGAATTAGTCTCTGTTCTGTTGCAGGAAGATCAGTCCAGGCAGAACAGGTCCATTATGCGTGTTGCAGATCAATCTTTCCTGGCTAGTCAGAAGGGCAAAGGAAAATGGAGCTCTTCTACTAGTAAGCAGAAATCTGCGAATGCTGCACAATTGAAGAACCAGGATAAAGATGAAAAGAAATCAGAAAAGCAGAAATTGTTCTGCAAGTACTGTAAAGGAAAATCATATTATAAAGAACTGTCCAAAACTGGCTGCTAAAGAGGCAAAGAAGAAAGAGGCTGGAATGGTTGTTGCAGAGGCCTCTACACCAAAAACAGAGTCTGCAAATCTTGTGCAGGAAGAAGAATGGGCGTTTACTATTGTCTGCAGTTTTGACCCATCTTCTCATGATCAGTGCATGTCTGCAGTAGACTCAGATGTTTGGTACTTTGACAGTGGGGCGACCAAACATATTACCTCGCAGCGCAGTTTCTTCTCTTCACTCGAGCCTGCCCCTACAGGGAATACTGTCACATGTGCCAATAACTCCTCTTATCCTGTTATGGGAGTTGGTAATATCATTCTGACTACTACTGATGGTAGTTCTTTCACTTTGTCAGATGCTTTATTTGTGCCAGGGATAAAAAAGAACCTGTTATCAGTTTCTGCATTAGCCAAGATTGGCTTGGTTGTGAAATTCGTTGATGACAGGTGTACAGTCCATGATCTCTCAAATGGCAATGTGATTATTGCTTCTGGCATTTTATGTCGCGGGCTGTATAAGCTCATAGACTATGAAAGATCTGTGAATGATTCGGCATGTGCAGTTCATGATTCTCAGGCTACGTCAGATGCAAAGCTTTGGCATGCACACTTTGGTCATCTGAATTTTGCTAGTTTGTTACGCCTGCAGAAATCTGAAATGGTGTTCTATTTGCCCAAACTTGAGGCACCTGGAAAACATGTTTGTGAAGGCTGTATTTTGGGCAAAATGCAGCGTTCTTCCTTTCCAAAAGATGGTTCAGTTCGGGCTACGCAAAAATTGCAGCTTGTACATAGTGATGTCTGTGGTCCTATGCAGACACCCTCTTTTGGAAATTACCTTTACTTCGTGACTTTCATTGATGATTTTTCCAGGCATGCATGGGTATATCCACTCAAAGCAAAGTCCGAAGTGTTCATGTGCTTTAAACAGTTTTTGGTTTTGGCTGAAAATCTGTCAGCATGTAAAATGGGCACCCTCCGTTCTGATCGAGGGGGGGAATATATGTCTTCAGATTTTAATGCATTTTTGGCTAAACGTGGGATAAAACACCAGTGTACAGTGCCGTATACACCTCAACAGAATGGAGTTGCTGAACGAAAGAACAGGTCACTCATGGAGATGGCGAGGTGCATGGTCAAAAGTCAGGCTTTACCACATAGTTCCTGGCTTGAGGCTGTCATGTGTGCAGCATATGTACTGAACAGGTGTCCCACTAAAGCGTTGCAGTCTATCACTCCACATGAGGCTTGGCATGACCGCAAGCCATCTGTTGCTCATCTGCGTGTTTTTGGTTGTTTGGCATATGCATTAGTGCCTGAACAACATCGCAGAAAATTGGATGATAAGGCAATAAAATGTATTTTTGTTGGGTATAGTTCTGAAAGTAAAGGCTATCGTCTGTATCATCCACAGACTAAACGCATTCTGGTTAGCCGTGATGTTGTCTTTGTGGAAGATGCTATTCAGCCATTGCTTTCATGTACTAAGGAGACATTTGTTAGCTCCAAAGACATGTATGATACTTTGATGCCTCTTTTTACAGGTGGACAGGCTAGTGCTGGTCCTAATGAGGCAACTTCTCAACCTTTGCAGGTTTCATATGATGATGCAGATCGTTCCATTTCTGATGCAGATTTACATGATGCACTTGTTGATGAGAGAGCTGATATTGAGCAGGCAAAAACTATGCCAAAATGGCTGGTGCAGACTTTGCGTGACAGCAAATTAGATGCACCTTTGTCATATCGTACTCGTTCAGGCTCTCATAGTGCCTCCTTTGCATCAGATTGCTATGCTATGGCTGCATCTAGTCTCTGTGATGAGAATGAGCCTGTTTCTTTTGATGAAGCATAAAATTCAGAAAATTGGATGGCTGCTATGCAATCTGAATATGATGCTATAATGCAGAATGGTACATGGTCTTTATGTGACTTGCCTCCTGGCAAGAAGGCCATTGGCACTAAGTGGGTATACAAGCTGAAGCGTAAACCTGATGGTACAGTTGATAGGTATAAGGCTAGGCTTGTTGCAAAGGGTTATGCACAGGAAAGAGGCATTGATTTTGATGAGACCTTTGCACCTACATGCCGTATGACTACTGTTCGCAGCATTTGTGCACTTGCAGCCCATCATGGTTGGAATGTACGTCAGTTGGACATTAAAACAGCATTTCTGAATGGTGACTTGCATGAAGAAGTGTATGTTTTTTAGCCCCATGGCTTTGTGCAGAAAGGGCATGAAAACCAGGTTTGCAGGTTAAAGAAGGCATTATATGGTTTAAAGCAAGCACCACGTGCTTGGTGTGACAAGATACATGCCTATCTGATTGCACATGGTTTTGAGAATAGTCCAACTGAAAGCACCTTATATGTTAAGCGTGCTAATGATGTGCTTCTGATCATTGTTGTCTATGTTGATGACATGCTGCTCACTGGTCCTATTGAGACACATATTGCTGATTTTAAGGCTGATTTGCATGCCTCATTTGAGATGTTTGATTTGGGGCATTTGCATCACTATTTGGGCATTCAGTTTATGCACGTTGATGGTGGAATGGCTTTGTGTCAAACAAAATATATTGACACATTATTGCAACGTTTTGGCTTTGAAGACTGTAAGCCTATTGCCACTCCTATGGAGACAGGTTTACGATTGAGTCTTCATGATGCTGGAGATGCATTTGATGCTGTTCTCTATCAGCAGGCTGTTGGATGCTTGATTTACTTATGCATTACTCGGCCAGATATTCAGTTTACTGTCTCACAGATGAGCAGGTTTATGCATTGCCCAAGAGTCATGCATTGGAAAGCGGTTAAGCACATCTTTCGCTACTTGAGTGGTACTCGGCTACTTGGGTTGTTTTATCCCAAGGGGGGATCACTACCGCCAGATTTGCATGCTTTTTCTGACTCAGATTGGGCTGGTTGCTATGACACTCGTGTGTCCACCAGTGGTTTTTGCTTCATGCTTGGTAGCTCATGTATATCTTGGTTGAGCAAGAAGCAGCCTACTGTGGCCACTTCCAGTTGTGAGGCTGAGTATAGGGCAGCTTTCACAGCGACTGTTGAGTGTGTGTGGCTCAGATGCCTTATGGTTGATTTGGGTGTTGGCTAGTCTTCTGCCACCACCATCTTCACTGACAGTCAGAGTGCATTGGCAGTTGCGAGGAACCCTGTGTTCCATGCTCGCACTAAGCACATTGAGGTGCATTATCACTATGTCAGGGAGAGGTTCTCTGCTGGGGAGATCAGCTTGGCATATGTGCCCACGCAGGAGAACATTGTAGACCTTTTCACGAAGGCTCTGCCTAGGGAGAAGTTTGAAGCTTTCCGCAAAGCTTTGGGCTTACTTCCTTTTGTGGAGTGATTTCCACATAGCTTGGCACTTCCTTATACATGAGTGCCAGCTCCTTGTTCGCTGCATCACTCCCAGGGGGGATTTGTTGATATATTTAGGTAGTGATGTGTGTGAACACTCTAGGACCGCCGGGGCACTTTTTTCCCTCTTTAGGAGGTTTTTTTCCCCCGGCTTGTATATACGCCTATTGCCCTAATGGGCTACTTATCTTTGTACATTCTCTAGTAATACATTCAGTCTTGTGTGTTGTGCTCCAAGCTTCTTCTTCTTCCTTGTGCTGTTCGTGTGCTTCCGCAGACGTCTATCTCCAACAATGTATAATGACTTGTTCTGCCTAGACATATAATCACCTTCATTCATGTGCTCACTCTCCAGATTTTTTTGGAGGTAAGCAACAAGAGACTCATTCCTTGCCTGGTAAAAATTGGTACCACCGTGCATGCCAGTGCTAGTAGTCGGGATGGACGACCACACTTTTGTAACACACTTTTTAATAGGAAAAGGGAATTATTTATACGGAGATCTCAATAGTTTTTGAAAGTTTCAAAAATCATGTATTCATTATTTCCAAAGTGCACAACTCTTGCAGAGAAAAGAGGCACAAAAGAGGAGCCCTAAAATTTTCAAATTAATGGGCATAAATTTCTTCTTCAAAATTCTAAGAAATTCCCATAAAGCTATGTAAATGTACTAAAGGACTCCTCTAGATGCATAAGCCCAACTCATTGTAATATATTTCTTGTAAAATAGTAGGAAATTAGAGATTAGCCAATAAAGTGCCGGTCACTTGTGTGAAAGGACCATTTTTTAGGGCACATGTATATAAGTCACTTTGTGACTCTTTGTAAACAATTTTTGCCATTGTGAAGAAGGAGAGCAAAAATTTCGAATTTGGTTCTTTCCTGTAGATTTTCATCTTCTCTATGATCTTTTGTGTGTGTGAGAAGCTTGGAATGTGTGTGTAGGATTGTTGTCTACCCCTCCCCATCACTTTTGAACTACTGTAGTGTGTGTGTGAGCTAGTACGAGTTGTGGAGTGAGTGAAGGTGTTTCCCGCCATTCACTATTTTGGCCATAACTTGAAGAGTGGTTGCCAGATTTGAGTGCCAATAGATGCGTCTCGTTGAGAGCTTCAAAAGGAACCCGCTATTGCCCACATTCGGAGTTCAGAGCTGGGAGAAACATTCAAGTTTGTGTTTACTACTGTAAGTGGTATCGTGGCAGACACTTTCAGAGATTAAGTGAGTTGGAGAGGTAGTTTAGTCTTTTCTCATGCATTATTAGCTGAGCCACTTCACTTTCCATCACGTGTGCACACGTCCTCATACACTTGGTTCAAGAGGTTCTTTGGATTGATAATTAAGCATGTCAATCCACCACTATATGCACTTATGTGGCAAATGAGATTTAGTCTCTTTGGCACAAGTTCCTAAGGTCTGGAGTGAAGGAATCGTACTTGTAGAAGTGAGTTCGTTCAGTGGCAAGTAGTCAAACACATCAGCACTTGTTACTTCACATCCCTGAGGTGTGTGTAATGAGCTTTTAGGTTTAGGGTTAGGAGTGAAGGAGAGAAGGAGGAGTTAGGGTTAGGTCAAGGAGAGAAGTGGAGTAGGAGTAAGTTGAAATCACCAAGTAATTTTCCAAAAAAATTACCAAATTAGTGTAGAATAGGTTTCAGGTATCACAAACTATAAAAACCAAAAATTGTAGTTCATTTGAAACTTGCTCAGGAGTTGGTATCATCTGCAGACTGCAATCAGTATCGTTAGTGTGGTATCGCACTAGGTGAGCTAAAGAAAGGAGCTAGGAGCACACATTTGTATTGAGACACTCTAGAAGGTAAGCCACATGAAATTTGAGGTGATTGAGGAGCCAATTAGGGGATAGTTAGGAACCAAAACAGCCATAGGAGTGTGGATGAACTTGAGGTAAGGAAGGGTGCTAAGTAGCCGGAGAAGTGTTATATCATCGGTAGGAAGTGCAACTCACGCCAGTCACCGCTCTATCTATTCTGACACCTCTAGTGACTCGGAGGAGGAGATACCCATGGCTTCAGAAGACATGCAAGGTTTGGTTCCCAAGAGAAACTTCATGTCTACCATAGAAGGGGAATACCGTACCTCTCTGCAATACGTGTCTTCTAATTCCCAAGAGATTCCCATCTACCTAGATGGTTTAAATAGATCAGTAGCCAAGATGGTAACTTCCACGGATTCTACAGTAGTGCCTAGACCAGTAGTCAAGTATGAGGGAGGAGTGTACATGGACAAGTTAGGTCACATCTATGTGGTAACAAAACATCCGGATCGAATCAATGAGAGAGGAGAGCTTGAAGGACAAGAAAATTCAAGAAGACTGGACCCTGAAGAGTTGGTAACCACTCCCAAGGCCAAATCAATAGTGACTCCAGTTTTGAGAGGGGATTTGATGCCTCAAGACGATTACCTATTAGAGGTCTACTTGATTCATGGATTCGACTTACTGTTACAAACTGGGAGAACCTTATGACCACATAGCTGAATTTAAACAAGTTCTAAGAGCTGAATAAGTGGATGATTTCTTTGTACAGTATGAGTCCCTTGGACTCACTCTCACAGGAATGGCTTTGATATGGTTTCAGCCACTAGATCCCAACCAATTTGGAGATATTGAGCAATTCTTTCAAGAATTCATAGGGGAATTCACTAAGAGAGGGATTAAACACAACTCTTCATCTTTAACCCATAACTTTAAATAGAACCCAAATGAAACTGTGAAAACAGCTACCTGATGATTCAATCAATATGTTGATAGATGCCCAGTAGCAGAAAGGCCCACGCAGCAAAAAATGATATCATTATTCCTGAACGGACTGACGAACGAAACTTTGAGAACTTTAGTCTATGTGAAGAGGCTATAGACATTGAGTGAATGTCTTCAAGAGTGTATTGACCTAGAGGATAAACTAGCAGATGATCTCAAAAATACACCCAGTCCTACAAAATCAGAAGACACTAGAAGCACAGTAACATGGAAGAGTTAGCAGAGCTGGTAGCGAAGAAGTTAGGAGTTCATGGACAGAGGAATTACTAGCATCCATCACTAAGAATACCCATGTTACGAAGATGCATCCTATGTGGAGGAGATCACCCCACTCACATGTGTGCAAGATGAGGAATAGGGATGCCTCAAGCTTACCCTTACAATAGGCAGACACATCAAGGAACAGCCCTCTATTGTCACATACAACAAAAATACACCAATCACACCACTGACAAGTGTCCATTCAGCAGGCAAACACAACCTGTAAATCAACCTCAGTATAGGCCATATGTATACCCACCTAGAGAGCCAGGAAGGGAGATTCCCAGGTATAATCCCTATCCAGGACCACCAAGAGCACCTAGACCATATGAGCAAGGACAATTTGGAAACCCTTAGCCAGTGTTAGGACCACAACTGCCACTTCCTCAACACATAGTACCTGTCAAATATGCTCAATCAGAGGAAAACTTAGAAAGAGCTATAGTGCCAACCTCATCAATAGCTAGTATAGAATCAACGAACCCAGGATATGAGTAGACCCAAGGAGATTATTATTCCTACGACACTAGTATGATGGAGTAGGAGCAAGCTAATGACCCGTAATACTATGGATATGAGGGATATGACAATGCCTATGGACCATAGTAGGAAACACTAATGTACACCGCACCCAAAGCACCAACACCCATGAGACCAACCATTAGACCGCCCGTGCCAAGAGGACCATGTTATAGATGTGGAGGAGATCACTTTATTAGAGAATGCACTCGACCATACAACCCACCACCCCCTAAGATGTGGGAAGGGTATTGCAACAATTGTGGAAAGGAACATCTCTTTAGAGATTGCCCAAAAAATCCCAATTAGGCATATGACATTGCACCCATTAATGTGATCGAAGTAATAGAAGCATCAGGAAGTGACAAGGAATACACAGTGCCATTGAAGGCCATTACACGAGCTCAAACAAAAGGACAAGAAAGAAAACCAATAGACCACGAGCAAAAAAAGATTAAAACCGTAGAACCCAGAATACAAATAGTGGAAGATCCAGAGGACCCACGTGAGAGTATCCAAATGACAAGAAGCCAAAAGTGGAAGGATAGGAGAGAAAAACTCAAGGAAAAATGGATGAAAAATAAAAACAAAGAAGACAAGAGGGACACAAGAGGTACAAAGAAAACAAAAGAACCCAAAACTCACGAAGAAATTCCTGTTACACCTCAAACGCTAGAACCAGAGAAGCTAGGATCAATTCTAGCATACCCAAAACCACACGATTTGGACATGTGCTTGAAAGCTTATAAAGCTAGAATCAGGAATGGACCTAACGTAGAGCATCGTGAAAAGCTTTCTCGACAAGGGGAGTTAGAAAAGGACATGCTAGCAATATGTAGAAAACTTATAGAGGTAGCTCAGGCCACCCTAGAGAAGACTATCCCACCCCTCCCTGAGACAAGAATACCTGAGAATCAATGTTAGAATTGTATTAAGACCAATGAGCAGAATCTAAAAGAGAGGGATGATGGGAAAGAATTAACAAACACCCAGGACAAATCTATATCCATAGTCCCGCATTTAGAAGATGATTGGCCAAAGGAATTGTGGACTAGGATTCGAGAGAATCAATGGAAAAAGGATGGAGTTGCAGAACCTCCTTTTGAGGAGTCAGATGTGGAAGATTATCAACCAACACCAAACATGGCAAAAATATATGAAGAAGTTTCTAGACTACACCGAAATAGGGAGGAAACCTAGAGCATTTCTACCCTACCAAACTACATGGGAGAGTATGAGAAGAAATCCATGATATTCCATGCTCCCACAATACGAGGAAAAGAAAAGGATTCTTCATATAAAAACTCACACAATCTAACATAACTCAAAAAGACCAAAGTACAATGCCAATTGACTTTGGAAGAATTACTCCGTGTTAAACCACAATTATGGAAACAATCAGCTAGACAGTTGGAGTTAGAGCAAGAGAAGAACAAAAAGGAAAGCAAGGGAGGACCCAATGTACATGCCTCAAGTCTTCCTTGATGAAGCATTCAAACCACACAGTTGGATGGAAATCCTAGCAACCTTGGATGTATGTGTGAATGAAGAAGTATTGACCATGAATTAATGTGTGGACGAAGATGGCTATGATGTAAACTTGTACATGGTAGTCCTTCAAGAGGTAAAAGCAGGAGAAATATTAGAAAAGGAATGAAGAGAAGAATACGACAACATAGAAATGGAACCAGAGTTTGATTCGGAGGAACGTTATCTAGAAGCCATTCAAGCTGAAGACAAGTATGGAACAACCAAAGTGTTAGCAATAGAGGCAGCCCCTATAGTACCAAATCAGGAGGAAAGCGTGAGAAAGACATAACCAACCCCTATTTCTTTTTGAAGTTCCGGAACACTTCAAAAGATATGAAGTAGAAGAAAGAAAAATAGCTATTCAGATGCCTAAGAGAGAGGCAAGAGAAGGAGAAGCATATGACAATAAGGAACAAACGAAGAAAATCATATTAACTATAGAAGATAAAGAAGAAAGACGTACCTACATAGGAAAGGATGTGTCACCTGAGGAGGAGGAAGAATTGATATGATTGATCCGAGAATATCGAGATGTATTTGCGTGGACCTATAAGGATCTTAAAGGTTTGGAACCCTCCATCTGCTCTCATAGAATACCAATGACATCACAGGCAAAACCATCAAAACAATGCCCTTACACGTATAATGAGATTTATGCCACAAAAATAAAAGAAAAAATAGACAAGCTATTAGCAGTTGGATTCATTTACGAAATAGAACATACTGAATGGGTGTCACCATTAGTAGTTGTGCCCAAAAAGAACAGAAAACTAAGAGTGTGCATTAACCTAAAGAAAGTCAATGCATCCAAGATTTGTGATAGCTATTCATTACCTATCACTGATCATCTTTTGGAAAGAGTCGCAGGAAAAGAAGTCTATAGTTTCTTGGATGGATTCTCTAGATACAACCAAGTGGCTATTGCTACTGAGGACCAACATAAGACCACATTCGCGATTGAATGGGGGGTCTATGCTTTTCGAGTGATGCCTTTAAGACTCGCAAACACCCCTACTACTTTCCAAAGGTTGATGTGCCATGTTTTCAAAGAATTTCTAAAGAAGAGTATGGAAGTATATGTAGATGACTATGTACATACTCACATCTATGATAGGAACATATTCCGGAATTGCGAAAAATATTTGATAAATGTCGACAATATAGAGTCTGCCTAAATCCTGAGAAGTGTGTTTTCATGGTAAAACAAGAGAAGATCTTAGGACACATCGTGTCTAGGAACAGAATATCTATAGATGAAGAAAAGATAAAGGTAATTCTAGAACTTCCTAGACCAAATAATGCAAAAGAAGTGCAAGCATTTATGGGTCATTGTGGATACTACCATCGATTTATCCACATGTATGCTATAATTGCCAAACCCTTGTATGGATTGTTGACTCAATTCACATGGACAGATGAATGTGAGAAGGCATTTAATGAGTTAAATAAGCGGCTTAGCACATCTCCTATTTTGAAAAGACCAAATTGGGACAAGCCTTTTCATATTCATGTGGGCGCTTCCAATTATGGAATAGGATGCATCTTAGCTCAACTGGCAGATGAAGGAAAATTGGACCATCCAATTGCCTATGCAAGTAGACAATTGAATCAAGCCGAGAGAAACTATACAACTAGAGAGCGAGAGGGATTAGGGATGGTGTATGCTGTAAAGAAATTTAGACACTACCTCTTAGCCAATAAGTTCAAGTTCTTCATAGATCATCAAGCCTTATTGTACTTAGTTAATAAGCCTTGGAACACGAGAAGACTTGTGAGATGGTTTCTCTTATTAATGGAGTTTGATTTTGAGGTAATTGTGAAAAAAAGGGAATACCCACCTGAGGGCAGATCATCTCTAGGTTAATACGTGGAGAACCACCGAGTGAAGTATCCGACGATTTGCCAGACACTTACTTGTTCAATTTGGAAGTGTGCCCTAAGTGGGAAAAAAAGCTAATTCCATTTCTCACTCATGGATCACAACATTCAATTAATAAGGAGAGTAAGAAGGAAATCCTACAATCACGTAGGAAGTGTGTATTATAAGGAATCCAACAGCGTACTATCAAGATGCGTAGAGGAAGATGAATGAAAGAAGTTGATTGAACAAGCCCACATAAACAAATGGAGAATGCATAAGGGAACTCATGGAACACTAAGAGAACTGAAACGGTTAGCAGTATACTGGCCTGATATGCCTAAGGATGTTCATGAATATGTCAATAGTTGCACGGAATGTTAGGAAACCATTCCAGATAACCACACATCCTTACCTTCTCCTACAATAGCACCCAACTGGAGTAAGACCTTAGTGAAATTTCTAAATACATGAGAGCATGAGGAAGGGATCAGTTTAGCAAGGAAATGAGCTCTAGAGGAAATGAGTAAGAACTATGTCATCATGGGAAGACAATAATTCAAGAGAGGCAAAGATAATCAACTACGGCTATGTGTACATGAAGGAGAGTACCTACCCTTATTAGAGCTGACACACTCAGGTGCCGGAGGAGGACATTTCTCAGCTGAAAGAACTATAAAAATGATCCTCTTTGCAGGCTTATGGTGGCCAACTCTACATATGGATGCAGACACCTACGTACGAAGTTGTGAGACATGCCAAAGAGCCAAATATCTGATTAGATGAGATGACATGCCATTAAGTTCTATGGTTTGCACACAAGCATTTTCTAGATGGGGTATTGATTTCATAGGACCCATTTACCCACCAACCAAAGGATCACATGCGGAATATATAATAGTGGCAATAGATTATCTGACTAAATGGGTAGAGGCTAAGGCTACTAGAAAAAATGATGCTTAGACCACTGCTAAGTTCCTTTTTGAGCATATCTTCACTCGCTTTGGACTACCTATAGAAATAGTGAGTGATAGAGGAACACATTTCATTAATGAAGTGATAGAATTCTTAATGAATGAGTTCTTAGTGATCCATAAAAAATCAGCCCCATATCACCCTCAAGCCAATGGGCAAGCTGAAAGTTCCAATAAGGTGTTGTGTACTGTGTTGACAAAGATAGTCAATAGTGGAAGGTCGGATTGGGACAAACAGTTGCATCATGCAATTTGGGCCTTCTGCATGGCTTATAAGACAGCCATTGGAACTACACCATTTAACCTAGTGTATGGACAGAACACAATCTTGCCAATTGATTTTTTAGTACCCACTTTGAGAGTAGCACAATAGTACGAATGGACGGGGCATGAATTATCCAAGCAACTAGACCAAATTGAGAAGCTACATGAGACTAGGATACAAGCTGTTGCAGAAATTTATGTGGCCAAGAGAAGACAGAAAGCATATTATGATGCACATATAAAAGATAAAGGACTAAAAGAAGGAGATTTAGTTTTGCTATATACTCTGAAGCAACATGCCAAGAAGCTACAAAAGCGCGGATATGGACCTCTAATAATCAATAGGATTTCAACAAGTGGCGCAGTTAATCTAGCGACTCTCGATGGAGATGTTCTTCCTAATTACATAAGTGGATGTCGAGTAAAATGTTACATGGAACCATTGAAGGACGGAATGTTAGCATGACTCGTAGGTGCACAAAATAGGAAAAGAGAGGAAGAGAGGAGTCAAGGCAAGGAGCCATAGAACGTATCAAGAAATGGAAAGAGTGGATAAGACAAAGGGATGAACGATATCTACAAGGAGAAGCACCTATTCCCATGGATAACTATCAAGTTTACCAGTCCAACACGAACAACCTCAGCATGTACCAACCATACTTAAACCTAGGGATTGGAACGATAGAGTGCCAACTAATAGATGCCTTGATAGACTGGGGAGCAGCACTCAGTTGCATATGAAGGACAGTCATCATGCATCTTCAAACGACTATGACACCTACTAAAGCACACATGATAGGTGTGGGAGGTCTTAGTGTGTAAAGAAGAGGATCTAATAGAGAACCTGATCCTAGGGCAAGATTGGATCATCGAAAATGAAGTGAGCATTCACCTAGCCCAAGGGTACATCTCAGCCAAACTAGGGCAGAAGGAAATCTTTAGTCTATTAAAAGAGAAACCCTCTCATAGATAGGACATCATCAAAAGTGAGAAACCAATCCTAGAAAAGGACATAGCAAATGACTCCATCGCAAACCAACGAGAAGAAGGCCCAATGAAAGAAATGACTACAAATATCAATATACCAGTGGAGAAAAGTGGATTCATTCTACATGGACGGTGAAACAAAGAGAAATGATGAGCACGTCATTCCTAAAGTCATCTACAACAAAGGAATATCATCAGCATGGAAGCCCACTGTCAGATTCTCGCAATCAGGAGGTGCTAACCTAAAATGGGTTTGCAAGGATCGAGTGAAGGAAGCAGCGAAGTCAATACCGATACCGGCCACTCATCTGAAGGAGACAAGGAATGACAAGGGATCCTCTTCATTACTAGTGGGACCAAAGCGACTTCTGAGAGTATGGCTTCCAAAGTCATTGGTAGAAGCTCAAAGAACACAGCAACAAATATGGATTCCAAAGAAGGTCAGACAAATGGCAAATCAAGAGATAGACAGGCAAGAAGAAACTTTATACCGACAAACTAGGACCATAAAGCCAAACGCGACTAACCAAAGATACCGGAAAAGAAGGACCCCAACCAATCAGACTTCAAAAAGGAGAGAAGAAACACATGGAGCAAGAAAAAACAAAGAGGAGATGAAGCCTCAAACTTCAACTACAAAATGGATATGGAAACCAAAGAAGCAGCAAGGATCGGAACAATAGAACCAAAAGGATTCCGTTTGCACACATGAAGCATCAAATGCACCTAAAGTATGCATGACAGGGCCACATGACGAGGCCATGCATTCGGCACCTGATGTGTGTAACAAAAGTAGTGGTGCACATTTCCCACTTGGGAATAGGTCATAGATTCTACTTCCATAGGAATGGACCTACTATGTAAATAAATAAGTGCTTCAACTCTAGTAATCTTTGTTTTCTTTCAGGAATAAAAATGAAAAAATATGTGGCAAGAGATCTTACTTATGTGAGCAAGGGGAACGGAGTGACGCAATGAACGAAATGTCACTACAACACACCTCATCATAGACATGTCTTTTCGTGGAAGCTAATGCTCTTTTCATTACGAGCGCAGATGGCTTCTGAGGATTTTGAAGCTACCATTCAAGAAGAGGTGCTAGAATTCCCTCTACAAAGTGTGACTAAAGCAAAAGGTCACTAGTTTAGAGAAGATCAACCGGTAGGGGATTACTTGTTCTTAGTTACGATTAAAATCATGGATACTGACCATTAGTTCCCCATCATGTCCCAAGACTTTAAGGTAGTGCATGAACTTCCATCAACAATGGAAATTATGAAGAAAGTGGGCATTCAAAGTACTTTGAATTACCGATATACAAACCTGATTTTCAACGATGTATGCAAGTTATGAACACCTTGCAGCCAGCATTGCATGATCCATTGGTACCGGGGGCTAGAGTCTTAGATGCAGTAGGGGAATGGGTCATCATACAATTCACCCATGACCTGATTAAAGAAGCTTTTGGTTGGGAAAAAGATGGAACTACCATTCTGAACGAGGAAAGTCGAGGAGTGAAGACCAGAACTTTCATCGCCATCAATTACATCAATATAGAAGAGAAAGTGCGACTTATCCATCAACACTTTTGCTTTCCCAACATGCATAGGTAGAATTCTCCACAAAAGATCATTGTGCAAATGCTGTCACACGCTATAAAACAAATTGGGAATCAAGTCAATATGACTCCATACATTCAAGAACGGATTTTTGAGGATAAGAAGCAGTGGAATCAAAAGAAGTTCCTAAATAGAAGTGTTGAATTAACCATATTGATATATCATGCCTTGGGCATTAGAGAACATCTGAAAGAGTTGCCGTCATCTGAAGCGATGGCCAAGTATGCAAAGATTGCTAGTGTTCCCAGAAAGAAGAAAGGAGTCAAGATCATAGAGGAAGCGGAAACAAGCTCCCAACCAAGAATGAGAGGTGCAAAAAGGCTGCGGGAAATGATGCAAGCAGAAGCAGAAGTTCCAGCTACAAAGAGGGCACACGTACTTCCAAGGACGAGACTTGAAGACAATCGACCTATTATGGAAGAGGAATTGACAAGAGCAATGGAAGCTACACACTAGTACGTAGAGGGACAGGTGAACCTCTCAGTGCAAGGGGACCACTAGCAACAAGCCCACCAAGTCTCGGAACAAAGAAAGAGACTGACCAAGGTCCACATATACAGAGAATTGGGGTTTATGAACTCAAGCTCATCCTCAGACATACAAGAAGAAGAAGACACCTCCATACTAAATGTGGACATTCGAAGTGATTCTAAGGATGATGGACAATGGGAGGAGTTAAATCAAGTAAACGAGGATTTGGACATGGAAGGGATGAAGGCAGATCAGATGCCCATTGACTCCATCAAGGACATGACAGGGAAGGAAGCGTCTCAAGATGGTACATATTATTAAATTGAATGAAACATCTAATATTCAAATCCAAGAAACTCTGCTAGTGGGAGAGGTCCTGTTCAAGAACCCCAAGGAGCAAAAGGTTGAAAATACAGTGGAAGAATAAGAACCTTTCACACCAATAAGGGTCGTGGCCGAACCCTCTCCAATGGATTTCAAATGAAGACTGTTAATAAGGAAGAAGAAAGAAAAGAACATGAAGTACAACTCCAAATAAGGCAACCACATAACGAGACCATACACGGGGAGCAAGGAAAGGATGTACGAACAGGGGAAGTTCCAAGAATTCCCAAGACATGGTTAAATGTGGATGTCGCGGAGCTCAAGCCAATAGTACAACAGATGATACAGACTGCCATGGACACTCAATAACTAATGCTTGAGGCTGATGCTGATTATGAAAAAGCAATGCGGGAAAAGAATCAATTTCAAGAAATGGGTGAGAATCTATCTGCCCAATTAAGTCAAGCACAAAACATAATAGTAGAGAAAGAGGCAGAAGTCCAAGAAACCAAGCATCAATGCAACTCATTAGAAACGGAAAATCAGAAGCTAAAAGAGCAATTAAAAGAATTACAAAGCAGATATGAAGCTAACAAAGCAGAGAAGGCACGAATGAACGCTAGAAGCAAAATTCTGGAATCCCAAATCAAGGTGTACATGGATGAGGCTGACAATTTAAGGACCAGGAACAAAGAATTGATGACAGCTCTTCTAAGCAATCAAGCAATCAAGCAATCAGGAGGAGGGATGTGCGGAAGGGGAATCAAGCAAAAAGAGAAGAAGAAGAAGATCAAAGAATAAAACTGCTCAGCAAGGAACGAAGTTTATAAAGGAAAAGAGCAACTCTCTGCCCAAAGCCCCACAATGGCACAGATCAGGCGACAACGCCAAGGAACCAGGTCGTGAGGATTGGAAATAAAGAAAGATAACAACCAAGACATTTCATGGGAGGTTCACACAACTTCATCCACCAAGAGCAGGCGGTGAAGCGAAACAAGCTGGGAAGAGAGACAGCACATGAAGGATTCTTCATCGGATAAGATAACCAATTGTCTAAAGGTCCTAGCTACCTCCTCGTCCACTGGATGCATGTGGTGGAGAGAAATGAATAAGGTCCCAGAGGATGACAAAGAAGATTCAAGAACAGGGCCTTTGAAACGTAATGCTAACTTAAAAGAGAGTAAAGGTCAGCAAAGTAAGGTGTGCGACAGGAAACAAGTAAACAGGCTCTAAGCAATACAATAGGGTTAGATGTGTGAAGACAAAGACAAATCAGAAGACCAAAAGTTAGAAAGGGGAGAGGCTGAGAAGTTGAAAAGGGTGACTAAGAACATCACATTCTTAGCCACTGATGGTGTGTGTGACAGCCCAACTTAATACAACAACCCAGACGTGTGATATAAGGAATACCAAGGGGCTTATAGAAGCAAAGGATTCACTTCAGATAAAGTAACAAATTCTCTGAGAGTCCTTATTGCTTCTTCGGCCACTGGGTGCCTGTATTCAGGAGCCATAAATAAGATGTAGACAAAGGAACAAGCCTATCAAGGGACGACAGAGACAAAGAGGGGGGGAGTATTGCAAAGAAAAGAGGCACAAAAGAGGAGCCCCAAAATTTTCAAATTAATGGGCATAAATTTCTTCAAAATTCTAGGAAATTCCCATAAAGCTATGTAAATGCACTAAAGGACTCCTCTAGATGCATAAGCCCAACTCATTGTAATATATTTCTTGTAAAATAGTAGGAAATTAGAGATTAGCCAATAAAATGCCGGTCACTTGTGTGAAAGGACCATTTTTTAGGGCACATGTATATAAGTCACTTTGTGACTCTTTGTAAACACTTTTTGCCATTGTGAAGAAGGAGAGCAAAAATTTCGAATTTGCTTCTTTCCTGCAAATTTTCATCTTCTCTATGATCTTTTGTGTGTGTGTGAAGCTTGGAATGTGTGTGTAGGACTGTTGTCTACCCCTCCCCATCACTTTTGAACTACTGTAGTGTGTGCATGAGCTAGTACGAGTTGTGGAGTGAGTGAAGGTGTTTCCAACCATTCATTGTTTTGGCCATAACTTGAAGAGCAGTTGTTAGATTCCAGTGAAGATATGATGCGTCATGTCGAGACCTTCAAAAGGAACCCGCTATTGGCCATATTCGGAGTTGGGAGCTGGGAGAAACATTCGAGTTTGTGTTTACTGTTGTAAGTGGTATCGTGGCAGACACACTTTTAGAGATTAAGTGAGTTGGAGAGGTAGTTTAGCCTTTTCTCATGCATTATTAGCTAAGCCACTTCAGTTTCCATCATGTGTGCACACATCCTCATACACTTGATTCAAGAGGTTTTTCGGATTGATAAGCGTGTGTCAATCCACCACTATACGCACTTTGTGTGGCAAATGAGATTTAGTCTCTTCGGCACAAGTCCTTAAGGTCTCGTGACTTAGGTATACATGTTTTTGGCACCGTTGGCGGGGAACAAACTCAACCAAGGTGCCTTCGTGATGGTTATAGCTCTAGAGTGAAGGAATCGTACTTGTGGAAGTGAGTTCGTTCAGTGGCAAGTAGTCAGACACATCAACACTTTTTACTTCACATCCCTGAGGTGTGTGTAATGAGTTTTTAGGTTTAGGGTTAGGAGTGAAGGAGAGAAGGAGGAGTTAGGGTTAGGTCAAGGAGAGAAGTGGAGTAAGAGTTAGTTGAAATCACCAAGTAAATTTCCAAAAAAAAATTCCAAATTTGTGTAGAATAGGTTTCAGGTATCACAAACTATAAAAACCAAAAATTCTAGCTCATTTGACACTTGCTTAGGAGTTGGCATCGTCTGCAGACTGTGATCAGTATCCTCAGTGTGGTATCGCACTAGGTGAGCTAAAGAAAGCAGCTAGGAGCACACATTTTTATTGAGACACTCTAGAAGGTAAGCCACATGAGTTTTGGGTTATAAAAATTAGTTCATAACCACCACCACACGTGATTAAAGTCATTTCTGGTATTGTGGGGTGGGACAGAGAGATTTAAGAGGTTCTTTGAGTGAGACAGAGGGTCAAGAGTGAAGAGGAGTGAGAGATAAGCTGAGGGGTACAAATTTTTTTTTGTGTTTGAAGCAATTTTGGCTGTAGTATTGGATCGGTTGAGTTTTGATATTGTGATACAAAAATTCCCTAGTATCGCGATACTCGCTGAGTATCGTATCGTCGCATACCACTTGAGATATCACGATACCATTTTTGATATCGTATTGTCAAGTTGGTATTGCGATCGTTATCTGCCAGTGGTATCGTATCGTGGTCCACTTGGTGTCGTATCGTCCTGGTTACCGTATCGTATCGTTGACCAAGTGGTATCGTATTGTGCATAATACTAGTATCGTATCGTGTACCCAGTATCGTATGGTTGAATCTTTTGGTATCGTATCGTGATGAATTTTAGTATCGTATCATCCCAACTAGTATCGTATCGTGCGGGTTTGCGGTATCGTATCATGACTTGCATCGGTATCATATCGCGAGGATTCCAAGTATCGTATCGTGCAGTGCAGCAGTATCGTATTGTGCATTTAGGTGGTATCGTATCACCTGAGCCACATAGTATGGTATCGTGTAGTGCACTGGTATCGTATCGTGTAGAAAGCAGTATCGTATCGTGAGGATTGTGGTATCGTATTGTCAATTGCCCAAGTATCGTATCGTCACCTGCATAAGTATCGTATCGTGATAAATAGTGGTATCGTATCGTGGCAAGAGTGGTATCGCCTAGTGTAGTATCGCCAGGGGGTATCGCCCAAAACATTTTGAGTCTTTTTAAGGGCAAAACTTGAGGCAATTGAGGAGCCAATTAGGGGATAGTTAGGAACCAAAATAGCCATAGGAGGGTGGATGAACTTGAGGTTATGAAGGGTGCTAAGTAGCCAGAGAAGTGTTATATCATCGGTAGGAAGTGCAACTCAGGCCAGTCACCGCTCTATTTATTCGGACACCTCTAGTGACTCGGAGGAGGATATACCCATGGCTTTAGAAGACATGCAAGGTTCAGTTCCCAGGAGAAACTTCATGTCTACCATAGAAGGGGAATACCGTACCTCTCTGCAATACATGTCTACTAATTCCCATGAGATTTCCATCTACCTGGATGGTTTGAATAGATCAGTAGCCAGGATGGTAACTTCCACGGATTCTAAAATAGTGCCTAGAATAACAGTCAAGTATGAGGGAGGAGTGTACGTGGACAAGTTAGGTCACATCTATGTGGTAACAGAACATCCATATCGAATCAATGAGAGAGGAGAGCTAGAAGGACAAGAAAATTCAGGAAGACCGGATCCTGAAGAGTTGGTAACCAGTCCCAGAGGTAAATCAGTAGTGACTCGAGTCTTGAGAGGGGATTTGATACCTCAAGATGATTACCTGTTAGAGGTCTACTTGATTCATGGATCCGACTTACTGTTACGAACGGACTCACCTACACGCGGACAGGAGGAAAGTCCAATGACCTTCTATGAGTTAAAAGATCCTGAAGATGAGTCTAGAGTCACATACCTAGACAAGAACCAGCGAAGGTATTGGCTTGTTGATGCCATAGATAGGGCTCGATTGAAGGATAATATGGGGTTACCTGTATTTCCTCAACGATAGCAGGCATCTACCTCTCAAAATCCCTTTGGGACACAAGGATACAACAAGAGACAGAACATACAATGTCAGGAGAGACAAGCCATCGGAGTGTTCCAAACCAAACCCATGTGCAATTTACAATGCTGGGTCTGCAAGCACACAATAAAACACAGCCTGGATTAGGCAACCAACATCGGCCACCAGTGAGACCAAGACCACCACTAGGAGTGCAACCTGGAATGCCCCCAATGAGACCAGCAATCCCTGTAATGCCTAGACCACCTGAACCCATAAGAAGATTAAAACCGATTCAAGTGGGTAAGTGTATGATATACCATTATGATGGGATGGTAGAACCTTACGACCGCATAGCTGAATTTAAAAAAGTTTGAAGAGCTGAACAAGAGGATGATTTCTTTGTGCAGTATGAGTCCTTTGGACTCACTCTCACAGGAATGGCTTTGACATGGTTTCAACCACTAGATCCCAACCAATTTGGAGATATTGAGCAATATTTTCAAGAATTCATAGGGGAATTCACTAAGAGAGGGATTAAACACAACTCTTCATCTTTAATCCATAGCTTTAAACAGAAACCAAATGAAACTATGAAAAGAGTTGCCCGAAGATTCAATCAATATGTTGATAGATGCCCAGTAGCAGAAAGGCCCACGCAGCAAAAAATGATATCATTATTCCTAGTTGGATTGACGAATAGAACTTTGAGAACTTTAGTCTATGTGAAGAGGGTACAAACATTGAGTGAATGTCTTCAAGAGTGTATTGACCTAGAGGATAACTTAGCAGATGATCTCAAAAATACACCCAGTCCTATGAAATCAGAAGAAACTAGAAGCACAGTAACATCCAACTCTAGTAACATGGAAGAGTTAGCAGAGCTAGTAGCCAAGAAGTTAGGAGTTCACGAAGAGAGGAATTACTAGCATCCATCACTAAGAATACCCATGTTACGAAGCTGCAGCCTATGTGGAGGAGATCACCCCACTCACATGTGTGCAAGAGGAGGAACGGGGTTGCCTCAAGCTTACCCTTACAATAGGAAGACACATCAAAGAACAACCCTGTATTGTCACGAAAAAAATACACCAATCACACCATTGACAATTGTCCATTCAACAGGCACACACGACCTGTAAATCAACCTCAATATAGGCCATATGGATACCCACCTAGAGAGCTAGGAAGGGAGATTCCCACGTATAATCCCTATCCACGACCACCAAGAGCACCTAGACCATATGAGCAAGGACAATTTGGAAACCCTCAGCTAGTGTTAGGACCACAACTGCCACTTCCTTAACACGTAGTACCTGTCAAATATGCTCAATCAGAGGAAAACTTAGAAAGAGCTATAGTGCCAACCTCACATGAACCCAGGATATGAGTAGACCCAAGGAGATTATTATTCCTATGACACCAGTATGATGGAGTACGAGCAAGCTAATGATCCGCAATACTATGGATAGCAGGGATATGACAATGCCCATGGACTAGAGTGGGCAACACTAATGTACACTGCACCCAAAGCACCAGCGCCCATGAGACCAACCATTAGACCGCCTGTGCGAAGAGGACCGTGTTATAGATGCGGAGGAGATCAGTTTATCAGAGAGTGCACTCGGCCATACAACCCACAACCCCCTAAGATGTGGGAAGGGTATTGCAACAATTGTGAAAAGGAACATCTCTTTAGAGATTGCCCAAAAAATCCCAATAAGGTACATGAAACTGCACCCATTAATGTGATCGAAGTAATAGAAGCATCAGGAAGTGACAAGGAATACACAGTGCCATTGAAGGCCATTACACGAGCTCAAATGAAAGGACAAGAAAGAAAACATGTAGACCACGAGCAAAAAAAGAGTAAAACCGTAGAACCCAGAATACAAATAATGGAAGATTCAAAGGACCCACATGAGAGTATCCAAATAACAAAAAGCCAAAAGTGGAAGGATAAGAGAGAAAAACTCAAGGAAAAATGGATGAAATATAAAAACAAAGAAGACAAGAGGGACACAAGAGGTAGAAAGAAAATGAAAGAACCCAAAACTCAGGAAGAAATTCATGTTACAACTCAGGTGCTAGAGCCAGAGAAGCCAAGATCAATTCTAGTAGACCCAAAACCAGACGATATGGACATGTGGTTGAAAGCTTATCAAGCTAGAATCAAGAATGGACCTAATGTAGAGCAGCATGAAAAGCTTTACCCACAAGGGGACTTAGAAAAGGAGAGGCTAGCAATATGTAGAAAACTCATAGAGGTAGCTCAGGCCACCCAAGAGAAGACTATCCCACCCCTCCCCGAGACAATAATACCTGAGAATCAATGTCAGAATTGTATTAAGACCAATGAGCAGAATCTAAAAGAGAGGGATGATGGGAAAGACTTAATGAACACCCAGGACAAATCTATATCCATAGTCCCTGATTTAGAAGATGATTGGACAAAGGAATTGTGGACTAGGATTCAAGAGGATCAATGGAAAAAGGATGGAGTTGCAGAACCTCCTTTTGAGGAGTTAGATGTGGAAGATTATTAACCAACGCCAAACATGGACAAAATATATGAAGAAGTTTCTAGACTAGACCGAAATAGGGAAGAAACGCAGAGCATTTCTACCCTACCAAACTATATGGGAGAGTATGAGAAGGAATCCATGATATTCTATGCTCCCACGGTACGAGGAAAAGAAAAGGAGTCTTCATATAAGAACTCACACAATCTAACAGAACTCAAAAAGACCAAAGTACAATGCCAGTTGACTGTGGAAGAGTTACTCCATATTAAACCACAATTATGGAAACAATTAGCAGCACAAATGGAGTTAGAGCAGGAGAAGAACGAAAAGGAAAGCAAGGGAAATGAAAACCCATCTAACGTACAAATTCTTGCGGATAAGGTTGGAGAATTTAGTGAAGGAGATGAGGGGAACACATGTCTACCTATCACATACAATGGATACATGACCAAGGTTATACTAGACACAGGAGCAAGAGTAGGTATTGCCACCAAAGAGATTTGGGAGAAATGGGGAAAACCAGCCCTACAACCAACTCGCATGAAGCTTCAATTAGGAGGCGGCCATGTGGAGAAGCCATTGAGAATATTGGAAAAGATCAAATTAACCACCTGTGGATTTGAATTTGGACATACGTTAGCTATCTGTCAATTTGGAAAGGCAAACAACTATGAAATGATATTAGGACAACCTTTCATGAGACAACTTAGGCTAGTGCAAGCTTGGGGACGAGACTCATTATACCTTCAACGTCAAGGAAACACTACCAAGATAAACTTGCATACCTTTGCGTACCGAGATGTACCTCCACTACAATGGAATCCCATACACAAGGAGGAAAATGGTTTGTCTATCCATAGTGTTGGATCAAGTGATCAATCATGGATGCATGAAGATGCCCAATCGTGGATGTGTAAGTAAGCAACGAAAGAGGATAAAGAACTGCAGTTATGGCCCTTAGGATATCAAAATTATCGACCCATAGAGGACCCAATGTACATGCCTCAAGTCTTCCCTGATGAAGCATTCGAACCACACGGTTGGATGGAAATCCTAGCAACCTTGGATGTATGTGTGAATGAAGAAGTATTGACCATGAATGAATGTGTGGACGAAGAAGGCTATGATGTAAACTTGTACATGGTAGTCCTTCAGAAGGTAGAAGGAGGAGAAATACTAGAAAAGGAATGGAAAGAAGAATACGACAGCATAGAAATGGAACTAGAGTTTGATTCGGAGGAACATTATCTAGAAACCATTCAAGTTGAAGACAAGTATGGAACAACCAAAGTGTTAACAATAGAAGAATCCCCTATAGTACCAAATCAGGAGGAAAGCGTGAGAAAGACAGAACCAACCCCTGATCTTTTTGAAGTTCTGGAACACTTCAAAAGATATGAAGTAGAAGAAAGAAAAATAGCTATTTAGATCCCTAAGAGAGAGGCAAGATAAGGAGAAGCATATGATAATAAGGAACAAATGAAGAAAATCATAGTAATTGTAGAAGATAAAGAAGAAAGATGTACCTACATAGGAAAGGATATCAAGAAGCATGGAAATACTATAGAGATCATTATAGAGGAATTAGAAAATTTGAGATTGGGCCCAGGTGAAAATTTCCCAGAGTTTGTGACTAGGGCCAAGGCACTAATGGCTAAATTACCAGATCCACCACATGATTTTTTTGTTAAGAAATGGTTAGCTAAGACACTTCTAGTGACCACCCAATGTAAAATCAAGGAATTAGTGTTGCCCACAACATCCATAGAGGATTTCATCAACACAGTGACATGGCTGGAGCAGATAAGGCAATAGTATGGAGCAATTTCTTCTCAACTACCATATTCTACAGAAATGGAGGATCGAGTAATCTAGCTAAGGAAGGAGCTGGAGGGCTTAAAAAGGAATAAGCCCCACAAAGAGGAGGAGAATGTTGTTACCCAGTTGAGGAGGGAGATTGAGGCATTAAAGCTCCAAAATGAGGAGGAGGCCCAAGCAGAGGAATTGGCTCAACTATGACAGGAGTTGCAAGAACTCAAAGGGGGTGGCATCAAGAGTGGACTTTGGTGTACCATGTGCAGCAAGCAAGGTCATATAGTAAGTGAATGTCCTCTGTTAAGTGTGACTTGCCAATTATGCAGGAAAGCTGGTCATGAGGCTCAGGAATGCCAATCAAGAGGAATGCCTGCAACAACATATTGGACACAAGGAGGACCCTTACCACCAGCCAATGTGATGGCAACTGCACCCAATCAAGGTAACAATTATAACCCTAGACATAGGGAAAACTTTGGAAATGGGCCAAGGAGGCCAATTATTTGTTTCAGATGTGGAGAATGTGGTCACTATCAAAGTAGGTGCACTCTCCCAAAAAATGCCCCTCCTTGCAAGAACTGCGCGGAGGCTAGAGACCACTATACTAATTGTTGCCCTAAGAACCAAGCATCTTCATTTGGGCCCCACATTCAAATGATTTCTGTGTGCAAAGAAGAAATGGTAGATCAAGCCAAGGTGCCATCACCATCTACCAGGGTGGTGCAGTTAGAAGAAATTGAATCTTTTACAGTGCAGACAAGAAGTAAGGGGAAGGCTCAAGTGGACATAGGTCAAGAATCAATGATTAATGGATTGAACAAAGACAAAGTTGCATCTGAAGAAAAAACCACCACATGTACAGATACAAGGCAAAAAGAAAATCTCATAGGTACTAGTGATGCCATTGGACATGCATTCAACAGGGCTCATGAGGAGTTTGATAAGTCAAATGGAGCCAATGCTCTTAAGGAATCAGAAGCTTCCAAACTACTCAAGTCCATGAAAACGAAGGTCGATAAATTTTGTTCAAATCATATATCAATGGCCATTTTTTTATGGATACTGGTATGGATATCATCTGTTATGTCAATTTTAAGGATAGCAAGTGCAGGGCTTTACAAGAATGTGGAAGGAGTACTTGCAAATCTTTGGAAACAGAGGGTTCCATTGGATAAAGAAGCTGGAATAGTCAAAATGGAATTTTGCAGATTAAGTTATAAAGTTGTTGAAACAAAGATACAAAAGTTGCAGTATGGAGGAGGCAATATTTTACTGAAGGATTTAGGGTACCCCTATCAGATGACCAGTGTGCCCAATAAGAAGACAAAACCAAGGAAGTGCAGTACAATTGGAATTTATGGAGGATTTTTTCTGAGTCAACATATCAAGGCTCAAGGCCTATCATCAACAAAAGTGAAGATTCATGGATCACAAGGAACCTGCAAAAATTGTCCAGGTTATACATAGCCTTCTCATATCATTTTTGTTCAAGTTTTAGTAGTTTTTATCCTTTTTTATGCTTGTTTCTTAAGTTCTAGGAAATTTAGCAACCATTTCATAGCCCTCTACATAGGTACAACTTTTTGGAAAATTTTGGGAATTTTTCAAGCATTTTTTAGAAATTTTCTAGCATTTTTTATCCTTTTCAAGTGTCATTTTCTTGCCAAATTGGAGGAATAAAGGAAGCTCTCTGTGGTTTTGAGTGAGGAAATTGGCCTAGACCTGTAGAGAATTTTTTCAGATTTTTTGGATTTTTTTTGCATTTTTTCTCTATTTTTCTTAAATTTTTGATATTTCCAAAAAAAAAAAGAAAAAAAGGCCCCCCTAGGGATATTTTTTGAAAAAAAACAAAAAAAAAAGAGCCTAGTAGGGATTTTTTTCGTAAAAAAAACAAAATCTCTCTCTCTCTCTCTCTCTCTCTCTCTCTCTCTTGCACCAATATACTCTTGCAGTTAGGAGCGTCGATTCACGTACGCTCCTAACTGCAAGAGTATATTGGTGCTCACTTTGATGTCCCAAGATTGTCTCCAAAAGTGGGCAGCCAACGAATCCTTGTTTTGTCCTGTAGTGACTTTAGACTAAAACAAAAATTTTAACTAGGGGGCCATACTTTCCCTTCTGCGTATGCTGCCGCTTCACATACCTTCACATTTTCCTTTTTAAGTCTTCACTTGTGCACCTAAGAGAGGTTTCACCTGAACGTTCCAAAACACTTTAAACAACACTTTTGAACCTTAGGGAAATTAGAGAAATACCTCTGCAACCTACAACAACTTCTCCAATTCACCCTTTGTGGACAATCAATTGTGCACTACCTGTGCACTTTGACACCTGTACTTCGAACAATTTGACTTTTGCCCTTGTTGACTTTGACCTTGACCTTGTTGACTTTGACTGATTTGACTTTGACCTTTTGACTTTGACTACTGTTGACTTTGACCAATATAACTTTTATGGGCTCAACAATCTTAAAGGTGTGGAACCCTCCATCTGCTCTCATAGAATACCAATGACATCGGAGGCAAAACCATCAAAACAATGCCCTTACACATATAACGAGGTTTATGCCGCAAAAATAAAAGAAGAAATAGACAAGCTATTAGGAGCTGGATTCATTTACGAAATAGAACATACTGAATGGGTGTCACCATTAGTAGTTGTGCCCAAAAAGAACGGAAAACTAAGAGTGTGCATTAACCTAAAGAAAGTCAATGCAGCCACGATTTGTGATAGCTATCCATTACCTATCACTGATCATCTTTTGGAAAGAGTCGCAGGAAAAGAAGTCAAAAGTTTCTTGGACAGATTCTCTGGATACAACCAAGTGGCTATTGCTACTGAGGACCAGCATAAGACCGCATTTGCGTCTGAATGCGGGGTCTATGCTTTCAGTGTGATGCCTTTTGGACTCGCTAATGCCCCTGCTACTTTCCAGAGGTTGATGTGTCATGTTTTCAAAGAATTTCTAAAGAAGAGTATGGAAGTATATGTAGATGACCTATGTACATACTCACACCTACGACAGGAACATATTCCGGAATTGCAAAAAATATTTGATAAATGTCGACAATATAGAGTCTGCCTAAATCCTACGAAGTGTGTTTTCATGGTAAGACAAAGGAAGATCTTAGGACACATCGTGTCTAGGAATGAAATATCTACAGATGAAGACAAGATCAAGATAGTTCTAGAACTTCCTAGACTAAAGAATGCAAAAGAAGTGCAAGCATTTATGGGTCATTGTGGATACTACCGTCGATTTATCCACATGTACGCTATAATTGCCAAACCTTTGTATGGATTGTTGACTCAATTCACATGGACGAATGAATGCGAAAAGGCATTTAATGAGTTAACAAAGCGGCTTAGCAAAACTCCTATTTTGAAAACACCAAATTGGGACAAGCCTTTTCATATTCATGTGGACGCTTCCAATTATGCAATACGATGCATCTTAGCTCAATCGGCAGATGAAGGAAAATTGGACCATCCAATTGCCTATGCAAGTAGACAATTGAATCAAGCTGAGAGAAACTATACAACTACAGAGCAAGAGGGATTAGGGATGATGTACGATGTGAAGAAATTCAGACACTACCTCTTAGCCAATAAGTTCAAGTTCTTCATAGATCATCAAGCCTTATTGTACTTAGTTAATAAGCCTTGCAACACAAGAAGACTTGTGAGATGTTTTCTCTTATTAATGGAGTTTGATTTTGAGGTAATTGTGAAAAAAGAGAATACCCAGGTGAGGGCAGATCATCTCTCTAGGTTAATACATGAACCACCGAGCGGAGTATCCGACGATTTGCCAGACACTTACTTGTTCAATTTGGAAGTTTGCCCTAAGTGGGCAGAAAAGCTAATGCCAATGCTCACTCATGGAACACAACATTCAATTAATAAGGAGAGTAAGAAGGAAATTCTACAATCACGTAACTTACATATTATAGCAGGAAGTGTTTATTATAAGGAATCTGTTAAACGTGCGTTGCCATCAACGCTCTTTTCGGGTTCTTGGGAGTGGAAGGGGTTTGATAATTAGAGGCCCTTCCACTCCCAAGAACCCGAAAAGAGCTTAAACGCGCCTGTGACGGCAACACGCGTTTAACACTGGCGCCGTCTGTGGGAAAGTGACAACAGAGTGTTGCAAATTGATTGTGGGAAGGTAACCATAGATTGTGAATCGACAGTAAGGTAGAGTAGTACGCAAGTGTGGCAAAGGTGATATATGCCGGTTACTCGGTCTGACGAGTCGTATCCGAAGTACAGGCGAGACTGATAGCCTTGGGCGGTACCGAATTTGTTAAGGACATCCTCAGGAGGCAGAAGCATAGATCGGTTAAGTCCAGTTGTCGAAGAAACGAAGCGCGTTAGCAGTGATTCCGGTAGCATTCCGGTGGAACATACTGCAATTCTGGTAGATTCCGATGTAATTTCGGCACAGTCTGCAGAAGATACAGTAACTTCGGAGTCTACACGAACGTAGTGTGCAGTTGACCCGACACCGTGTGGTCAAGATTCAAACCTCTCTGAGGATAGAGGTGTGTTATCCAGAGAAACCATTACTGGTGAAAGAATATCCTGGGTTGGGGAAAGTTCGACTAATTTCGATGACAGTTCGATCCCAGTTGCAGGGAATTTACAATTTTTCGGTGGCAGTGTTATACTTCCTGGTGAACCTTCATTCTGGACACCATTGTTCGGGGTAAGTGTGCTTACATTTGATACCAAAGAAGAGGATAGGCTATTCGAATTGGAAATCAGGGAGGCTGAACGCTATTTTCAAGTCAGAAGGAGAGTAGTCTGATCATACAGAATCTGAAGGACCAGAAACACCACCTCAGAACTCAGGGGATAGTAACAGTACAACTATTAGCACCATGAGTGGACAACAACAACAACAACAACAACAACAACAACAACAACAACAACAACAACAACAACCACTTCCACTCCGGTCGATTCCAACAGGAGTAACTTACACCAAATTCGGTGGATTTCTAGGTGACGATCCTAATGCCCATGTACGCACCTTTGAAATAAGCTATGCAGTGCTAAACCATCCACCCGATCCGGCATACAAGGCCATCATATTCCAGTCAACATTAGTTAATGAAGCAACAAGGTGGCTCACAGAGTATGATTTCAATCATTTTGTTATGAAGCGGTAAGGGATGCGTTTTTACAGAGGTTCCGACTAAAGAAGAACCCTGCCGAAATTTTCGATTACTTGCAGAACAATAAACAGAAGCTGCACCAGACTGTGCAGGAATATGCCACCCTGTTTGGAACTCATTTGAGACAACTACCGCCGGACCATGCCAACATTCCGGATGATGTTATCACTCAGTGGTTTATTAATGGTTTGACTCCGCAGCTCAGATAGATTATGATCATCTGTTGTGTGGGAGCTATGACACTAGATGCGGTTATTGCAATGGCCTTGCAGCTCGAGCATAAGGTTGGAGGCTTTACCGAAGACCTGGAGTGGTTGAAAGACAGTAAAAATGTTGCAGAGGATCCGGCTAGACAGATGTACTGCACTAAGTGCAAGAATCCAGGGCATACCAGTGCCACCTGTGCCCTTAATCAGATGTATTGCGCTATCTGCAATACCATCGGACATTCCACCGAAAATTGTGCATATAATGTCAAAGTGCAAGGACCAGCAACTGTAAATGCCATTATACAAGAACCAGGACAGACGGCCACCCACTATGTACCACCTCAGATGAGAAATAATCAGTAGCAAGGATACAGAAATTATCGAGGACAACGGAATACAAATTACAATACAAATCGTTAGCAGACAGGAACATCACAGGAAGGTACTTCCTTGCCACCACCTCGATGTCATTTTTGTGGTGAACTTGGTCACATCCGAAGATTCTGTAAAGATGCAGCCGAATATGATCAGAGGAAGAAAGAGCGTCAGAACCCGATGACCAATATGGTCTATATTTCACCAGTGGAAACTCAAGCGGAAGTGGTCTAGACAAGATCCGGTAAGTAGTTGCAACCAGCAGCTGAGGTGTTTGAACCTGGCATCCCTGAACAACAGAGAATGTATAACAAGGCTAGCCAATGGACCACCAAAGAGCCTACGGTGTTCCCTGATCCAGTTCCGGTGACACATATTCCCTTATCCCAGGCAGGGACGCTTGAACAAGATTCTACCCCAGTAACAGATGCATCATCATCAGAATCGATGAAGAATACAAATCAAGCAGATCAGGTATGGGATATCCTCTCTAAGGCCTCAATTACACTTCCCTTAGGACAGCTACTTGCTTTAGTACCAGGAGTTAGGCAGCAATTCGAGCAATAGCTTAGTCCTGGATCTCCCAGTACTCCGGTAACTGCCACAATCCAACCGGAAGTTGACTCTACGGTGGATCATGTAGTCCCCTTAATTACGGTATCGCACAAGAATCACAAAATTACTGAAATCTTGATTGATGGTGGTTCGGGTATAAACATAGCAACTGCAGCCCTCTGTAAAAAGTTAGGGTGGACGCAAATCGAGCCTGTTCAATTTTTTGTCAGAATGGCCGACCAATCTTGAGTTCATCCGTTGGGACTCGTAAGGAATATCCCGATCACCTTGCAAGGCACCACATTCAAAATGACTTTTGTAGTCTTAGAACTACCAGAATCTACCCTCGATTACAATCTTCTTTTCGGTCGCCCATGGTTGAAACAAGCTAAAGTTATACATGATTGGTCAGCACAGGAACTAACTTTCAAAGACAACCACCGTAAATATGTTGTCAAACTAGATGCTATTCAGCCCTGTGAACTTCATGCCAGACCTTATGTAGCAGAGCTGGTCCACATGTTGGATGGCTTATCTGACGATGAAGAAGAAGCATTTCTGAAGAACAATGAAGGTCTGATTTCCTTAGGTACTGTGGATCTGCAATCTGTTGGAGATAACTGGAGTCCGTGATTGCAAGTGGAATCATCTAAAATGATCAACTATGCTATGAGAAATCATTTTATCAAATCAAATCTTACCCTCGAATTTTCAGGGACTAACTAGTAGATGACCAGTGAGCACTTCGAAGACGATTTCTCCCCGATTCCTAAAATAAAATTTTAATACAACCAAGTAGACTTTAAGCTAGTTCCAAGAAGCCAAAGATTATGCAAAATGGTTGAGTATTCACTGAGATATGACCAGAAGAAGTTGGCTATTCTGAGTAGTCATAACAGAGAAGTAGATAGAGATGTTCAATGAGCTATATGTATTATAACACATGATTGTACAGATTCATTGGCATTATAATGATACTCAATGATGATGAATTGAGTGACCTATGTTGTGAGCTACTCAAGTTCCACAAATTATCAAGGAGAGAGTTCTAAAATGAGGCACACTACCCCGCGAGTTTTACAAGACCTTTTTATAAGTATTTCTTCCAAGTTTGAATTTTGAATTCAAACTTGGATCCAATCAAAAAGTAACTCCTCTAATTTAGGAGACATTCCCTCATCTTGAATTTTTAGCTAATATTCCTCCTAACTCCACGAGTTATAAGCTTTTACAAGACTCTCCAAGGACTTAATGATTTACAATAGTAAATGAACAAGTAGTTACAAGCTATAGTTCACATGACTCATCAAGTTCTTCCACACAATGTCTTCCATGCTAAGCCATATGTGTAGGCTTGTACATTTGCACCAACAAATCCCCCTCAAGACAAACATCTTGGCTTGCATTGCTTCATCAATCTTCTTGAATATCATGTAATCCAATCATGGTTTTAAACATGCAAAGTTTAGTACCATCAAGTGCTTTGGTTAACAAATTAGCACACTACATATTTGTAAATACATATGCTAGTTGATTCTCTTTGCTCAAGAGTTTCTCTCTAACATAGTGATAGTGCACTTCTATATGCTTAGTTCTTGCATGATAAATGGGGTTGGCTACAAGATGCAAAGAACTAGCATTATCACCAAAGATTATTGGTGAATGAGTGTGAAGTCCCAAATGTGAGTAGAGCAATCTAATCCAAATAGCTTCTTGTGTAGCATTTTCTAATCCCCTATATTCAGCCTCTCTTGAAGATAGAGCAACAGTTGGTTACTTCTTAGAAGACCATGAGATGGGCTTATAACCTACAAAAGATAAATAGCCAGAAGTACTTCTTCTGTCATCCTTAAATCCTGCCAATCTGCATTTGAGTACAACTTTATGTCCAAATTTGATGTGTATGGGAAGTAAAGACCTTGATTTTGAGTACCTTTGAGATACTTCAAAAGTCTTTTAGCAGCTTCCAAGTGAGGTGCTCTAGGTTTATGCATGAATTGACTCAGAATACTTACTCCATAACATATTTCAATCCTTGTTAATGTTGCATAGTTTAGATTTCCAATTATGCTTTGATAACCTGCAATCTCTTCAAGCAAATCGCCTTCATGAGCACTTAATTTATGATTTACCTCCATAGGGGTGCTAGCTAATTTTGAATCCTCCAAGTGGAACTTCTTCAACATGTCCTGCACATATTTCCTTTGAGTGACGTAGATTCCGGAGTTAGTGTATACCAACTCAAGTCCAAGAAAATATTTCAAAATCCCTAGGTCATTGATCTTAAACTCCTGCATCATCTAGCTTTTGATTTTTTTGATGCCATTGGCATCACTACCTGTAAGTTGTTAATCTATGGTTCCGTGCCCTAAGTGCCTGCTTCAAACCATAAAGAGCTTTTTTTAATTTGCAAACATGATTTAGCTAGCTTGGATATTCATAGCCAGGAGGTTGAGCCACGTAAAACTCCTTTGAAATCCACTCATTGAGAAAAGCATTTTTTACATCTAGTTGATACATATTCCAATTTCTAGATCAACAAAATGGTGTTGCCGAGCATAAAAATAGAACTCTACTTGAAATTGCACGATGTATGGTTAAAGGAGAGCAGCATCCTGATAAGTTTTGGATGGAAGCGGTCATGTGTGCAAACTATGTGTTGAATCGCTGCCCTAAAAAAGCATTGAGAGTCATCACTCCTTATGAGGCTTGGAATGGACATAAGCCCATGGTTATTCATATGCACATGTTTGGTTGTTTGGCATATGCTCTTGTGCCATCACAACAACGTCAAAAACTTGATGACAAAGCAAAGAAATGTATAGTTGTTGGTTGTAGTGTTGAAATTAAGGGATATCATTTGCACCATCCATTGACGAACATAATTATTGTGAGATGAAATGTGCTATTTGCTGAAAATTCAGTTTTCCCTCTACTTGAATGCGAAAAACAGCCAACAATTAGCTCACAAGATGTGTTCGATACACTCATGCCTTTGTTCCAAAATGTTGTGCTTGACTATGGCCATGTAAAACAACCAAATGAGGCTCAAAGGGCTGAAAAATTCCAGCAAAATAGAGCTGAAAATGCAGAGAATATCTAGCCAAAAATGGCTGAAATTTTTTAGCCAATAAATGTCAAAACTGCTAGAAATTTCCAGCCACAAAATATGGCTGAAAATGAGCATGAAATTCAGCCCATGCATGATGTACATGTTGATGATGTATTGCATAATGAATGCATGTCTATCAAGAGTACACAAGCTATGCCAAAGTGGCTGAAACAAACTTTGTAGGATAGCAAATTGAGTGCACCTTTACTTGGTAGAACAAGATCAAGCTCTCACTATGCATCAAGGAATTTTGTGGATTATTCTCTTATTGCAATAACATGTAATGAAGATCCACTTTCTTTTGAAGATGCATGTGATGATCGAGAATGGATGAGTGCTATGCAATAAGAAATGGATTCCATACATAGGAATTGTACTTGGGAGTTATGTGAATTGCCAAAAGGAAAGAATGCCATTGGTACAAAGTGGGTTTACAAGATTAAGAGAAATTCTTATAGTAGCATTGATCGCTACAAAGCTAGATTGGTCATCAAAGGATATGCGTAACAATATGGTATTGACTATGAGGAAACTTTTGCACCTACCATTCATACCGTGGTTGCATTGGGTACCCATCGAGGTTGGAAAGTGCACCACTTGGACATAAAAACAGCCTTCTTGAATGGTAAGTTGCAAGAAGAGGTCTATGTGAAGCAATCTCTTGGATTTGCTATGAATGGGAAAGAGCATATGGTTTGTCACTTGCATAAAGCCTTGTATGGTCTCAAGCAAGCTCCACATGATCCATAAGCATGATTGCTCTTGGCTTCACATGTAGTCCAATTGAAAGCACACTTTATGTATGCAAAAATGAAGTTGATCTTAGAGTGCTTGTTCTTTACGTTGATGACATACTCTTGATTGGGTCATGTGATGCAAAAATTGACATTCTTATGGCTGATTTGCAGCATACCTTTGATATTACTTATCTTGGTCTTCTGAGCTACTATCTTGGCATCCAATTTGTATCCGTTGAGGGGGGAATTGTTATGCATCAAGGAAAGTATGTTGAAAAACTACTTCAGTGTTTTGAATTTGAGGATTTCCAACCAATTTCCACATGAGTTGAGATAGGATTTAGATTCTCTGTTGAGGATTCGAGTGATGCATTTGACACTTCTCTTTATCAATAAGTTGTGGGATGTCTTATATATGCATGCCATGCAAGGCCGGATATATAGTATGTAGTTTCCCACTTGAGTAGATTCATGCATAGCCCTGGGACTAAGCATTGACAAGTGGTAAAACATGTGCTTAGATATCTCAGAGGCAATTTGAGCTTAGGTCTCTTTTATGGCAGAGATATTCAGCCATGCTTGCATGCTTTTACAAATAGTGATTGGGCTAGTTGTTATGATACTCGCATGTCCACTAGTGGTAATTGCTTTTTCCTCGGAGACTCATGCATACCTTGGTTGAGTAAGAAGAAACCTACAATGGTGACATCGAGTTGTGAAGCTAAGTTCAAGGTATTTTTCAGAGCTATAGTGGAGTGTATATCACTGAGATGCCTATTGATGGATCTTTGCATGGAGATTGATGCTGCTACACATATTCTCACTGATAGTTAGAGTGCTTTGGTTGTTGCACGAAACCCAGTGTTTCATGCACGGATAAAAAATATTGAGGTGCATAATCACTATGTGAGAGAGCGACTTCATGCAAGAGATATTGATTTCGTATATGTGCCTTCACAAGATTATGTGGCAAACATATTCACCAAAGCTCTTCCATGGAAAAGTTTGAAGATTTTCACAAAGCTTTAGGCTTATTACCTTGTGGGGGATGATTTGGCACTCCCTATATGTGTTCACATCATTTGCTCCAGGCGGGTTTGTTACACTTATGTGTTCCTCGAGTAGCTTTGATGTGAACCTTTTCCCTATACATGGGCACTTTTGACTCTAGTGCTGGCCAGAGGTTTTTCCCCCATGTTACCACATACATGATTCACTCATATGTGGTGGTACTTTGTACTTAGGGATATTATTCAGCTCTTACTTCACTTCAGTTCATCATCAATAGAGAGAGCTATTCCAACCATCTGTCTTCTCCATGTGTCTTGCTGCGTTTGTGCTCCTTGTGTCTGATTCTCGTGTGTCTCTTGCACTTCTACACACACCCAAAAATCTCGTCTTCCACATGTTTTCTCTTTTCTTGTCCCGTCCGTTGCTACCTTTGGTGTTCCACTTCCTCTTCCTGCTGCGACAACCTCTTCTCCTATGGATGATGATGAAGATGATGATGAAGTGTTACTGTGTTTCTCAAAAAAGCGCCATCATCTGGCTACTATTTCTTCATGTGCATCTAGTGCTTCATCCGCACCTCTCTCTATAGGTATTTGGCTCACTCAAAAAGAAGTTTCAGTGGATGATTTTGTTAAGGTCGTTGCTGAGGGTGGATCCATGAAGGAGATGGCTGAAGTCTTCACCACTCCTCCTAGTTCCCCGATAAAAGTCCAACTTACCTCTTCATCACCTCCCATTTCATCGATAGTTCACGATGTCCTCACCACCCTTATTGATGAACTCCCTAATCATCTGCCTTCCCCACCCAAGGCTAATCAGGACAGTGCTATCGTAATATTAACAGAGATTCCTGCTTCTTCTACTCAACCCCACCCTATTCCTCCCACCATACCTTCTGCATCGATTTTGTCTCCTTCACATCACTTCTTCTTCTGCAACTTCATCTACCACTTCACCTCCGGCGTCCCCTAATTACTCCCCACCCCACTCGCGAGACCTTGTTGTACCCCACCTTCTTCTGCTTTGATATTTTGTTTTCTGCCATCCATATAGAATTTTGCCCATATTGGTCACTACCTCATTCAATCTTAAGATGAACTTTGATCACAAATGCTTGTCGAGAAGCAAACCATCCATCAAGAACTTCAGGATAAATTGGATTTTCTAGAGGTTGATATAGCACCTCTTCAAGAGGAACTCATTGTCTTCGTGCCAGTGAAGCACAACTACAGACTCAAATGTCTTCCCAAGAAACAGAAATGTTGAACTTATAGTAAGTCCTGGCAGAAAAAGAGGCTACTCTGGATAAGATGGGCCAAGTTTTGGAAGTTACGAGTACTAAGGTTGTAGACCTGGAGCAGACCTGTGCCACAATGCATGCCAAAGTAGTTCAATGGGAGACCAAATTGGATGAAACCAAAGAAGAATTGTTCCAGAAGGTGCAAGCTCTGATCAATGACGTTGGATGGACACTTCAAGTGAAGAAGGAGCTGGAAGCCACTCAGAAGGAACGCCAAGCCTATTTCAAGACCATTCAATTTTAGTCGGACAAGATGGGATGGCTTCAAAAGCAGTTAGGCATCCAACAGGATTGATTGCAAAGAGTGGATGGAGAGATTGATGAGAGAAAACTCCGGTGTCAAGTGGCATTAAAGAATGGCTTTTATCTTTAAGAAGCATTTTTGCAAGAACAAAGCAAGCACTTACTTGCTTAGGCTGTCGTTGCGAGTTCAATTAGCCCAAAAGCGCAGTTGCTTGATCTTGAACATGTATCACGCACAATTTTGACGAAGCCAAAACAATGTATATACAAGGAATTATTGATAAAGACTAACTTGTTGTTAGGGTTTGAGTCCACCGTGCATGCCAATGTTAGTCCGCTTGAAGCGATGTATTATTCACATTATTTTTTGTAATTACTTCAATGCAATGTTGTAACAGCTGAAGTGATGTAACCATTATGTTATTAATATAAAAGAGGAATGTAATAGTGCCACTTGGTAGTGAAGAAGGTGCATGGCAAGTCCTCGTCAGACTACCTGTGGTGAAGCGACATGTTACAGACCCATGATTGATCAATTATTGCATCTCTGTGGAATTTGGTTCGGTGATTTTTATTGAAAGATAAGTGTTTTGGTTTAGTTGAATTAATTAATTGTGAGGAAGTTAGATTGAGAATTAATTAATTAATCACATACATGATACTAAGTGTCTATTGCATATTACAGTGAATGAATTGATATTAACAAATTGCACGATAGTAAATGTGGTAGTAATATATTCTAGGTAATTATGCTCAGAGGTTGGCACACCGATTGATGAACATTGTGAGTGTAGTTGTATAATTCTAAAACATGAATACAGTAATGAGGGAATAAGTGTTCAGTGAACTGTAATTGTAATCAAAGCTAAGTATGGTGTGGGAAAATTATTATAGGGACTCTGTGACAGAGACCCTTGTCTAACCCAAGAACCGTGTAGGAAATCTCTGTCACCATTAACAAATGAGGCATGCAAATAGCCTTAAAATAAAAAATATGCTTCTCATTAGGACCAACGATGAGCATGTCATCAACATACACAATAGTGATCAGAAGCACATCATTTGCATGCTTAACATATAAGGTTCTCTTAATTGAATTGTTCTCAAAACCATGTGCAATCAAGTAGCCATGTATCTTTTCATACCAATCACATGGTGCTTGCTTCAAACCATATAATACCTTTTTCAACCTACACACTTTTTTCATGCCCTTTCAACACAAAACCACGGGGTTGAAGAACGTACACTTCTTCATGTAAGTAACCATTAGAAATGCACTTTTAATGTTCAATTGATGTACATTACAACCATGATGGGTTGCAAGTGCACAGATGCTAAAAACGATAGTCATTTGGCATGTGGGGGCAAATGTCTCATCAAAATTGAAGCCCCTTTCTTGAGCATAACCTTTTGCAACACCCCTAGCCTTATACTTGTCAAGTGTTCCATCAAGGCTTAGGCTTTAGCTTGTATACCCATTTAGTGCCAATGGCCTTTTTGCCTAGAGGCAATTCACATAAAGACCAAGTACCATTCTTCATAATAGCATCATATTCTGATTGCATAACAACCATCCAATTTTTCGAATTTCTGCTTCATCAAAACAAATGGGCTCATTCTCATCACAAATACTAGAGGCAATGATTGCATATAAATCTAATGCAAAAGAAGCACTATGAGAGCTTGAATGAATATGATGTGATAGAGGTGCATCTAATTGGCTATCTCGCAAAGTCTACACTAGCCATTTAGGCATACTTTTTGTCTCCTCTATATCAGCCCTCTCATCAACAAGTGCATCATGTAAATTTGAATAAAAAATGGAATGATCTACATCATCATGTGGAACCTATACAGGCTGATAAATCGCCACATTCACACTAGCACTTGACTGTCCACCTATAAAAAGAGGTAGGAAAGTGTCATACACATCTTTGGAGCTAACTGATGTCTCCTAAGTACATGAAAGTAATGGTTGAATTGCATCTTCCACAAAAAGAACATCATGGCTTATCAAAATGCATTTAGTGTGTGGATGATATAGATGATAGCCTTTTCTTTTAGAACTATACCCAACAAAAATACATTTCATAGCTTTATCATCCAATTTTCTATGTTGTTGCTCTGGCACTAATGCATATGCCAAATAACCAAAGACATGCATATGATAAAAAAAATGTCTTATGACCATGCCAAGCCTCATATGGAGTGATAGACTCTAGTGCTTTGATGGGACACCCGTTAACTACATATGTTGCACACATAACAACCTCAAGCTAGAAACTATGTGCTAAGGCCTACCTTTTGACCATACATCTCGCCATCTCCATGAGGGACCTATTCTTTCTTTTAGCAACATCCTTTTTTCGAGGTGTATATGACATTGTACATTGATGTTTTATCCCACTCTTAGTTATAATATCATTAAAATCAGAAGACATGTATTCCCCCCCTCGATCAGGATGGAGGGTGCCCATTGTACATCCTAACAGATTTTCAACCAAAACCAAAACAATTTTGAAGCACATAAACACTTTGGACTTTGCTTTCAATGGATACACCCATGCATGCCTAGAAAAATCATCAATAAAAGTAGCAAAGCAAAGGTAGTTCCCAAAAGAAGGTGTCTCCGTAGGACAACAAACATCAATATGAACAAGCTGCAATCTCTAAGTAGCTCATATTGAACTATCTTTTGGGAAGGAGGAACATTTCATTTTTCCTAGAATAACCTTCATAGCCATGTTCACCCGGTGCCTCAAGTTTAGGTAAAGAGGACACCATTTCAGTTATCTGCAAGAGTAGCAAGCTAGTGAAATTTAGATGAACAAAGCATGCATGCCAAAGCTTTGCATCTGAGATAGCTTGAGAATCTTGAGGTGCACATGCTAAATCATTCACCTCCCTAGCATAAACAAAGCATATAACAATGTAAAAGAACTACCACCAGCAATAGTCATAATGATCTTACCAAATCCCATGAGTGGATAAGAGGAGTTGTTAGTGCATGTGATAGTATTCGTTGTAGGGATAGGCTCAAGTGAATTAAAGAAACTATGTTGCAAGGTAATATGTTTGGTTGCCCCACTGTCAAAGTACCAAATATTTGAGTCTATTGTAGACATACACTATTCATGAGAAGATGGGTCATAACTGCAAACAATAGTAAATACCCATTCTTCATTCTGCACAAGATTAGTAGACCTTTTTTTGGGTGTAGAGGCCTCTATGACAACCATTCCAGCCTCTTTTTTCTTTGCCTCTTTTGCGGAAACTCTTTATGACATGATCATTTCCTTTATACTATTTGAAAAAGAATTTCTGGTTTTTTAATTTCTTCTCGTATTTTTCCTCCTTTTTTGACTATGCAAAATTAGCATATTTTTGCTTACTAGTAGATGAGCTCCATTTATGTTTGCCCTTCTAACTAGCTAACAAAGCTTGATCTGCTACATGCATAATGGAACTGTTCTACCTAGATTGATCTTCTTGCAACAAAACAAAGACTAAATCCTCAAATGTTAAGGCATTTGGATTTCCTTTCATCATCAATCAAAGAGTAGAAGCAAAACTCTGATAAGAATATGGAAGACCATTTAGAATAGTTTGCATAAGTGAACTATCTCACAAGACCATCAACAAAAATCAGTTGTTCCTTCAAATCTTTGATCTTTGTCAAAGAAATGTCCATAGAATCTTCTTCATTCATATGCTCACTCTCCAATTGTTTTTGGAGGTAAGCAACATGAGCCTCATTTTCTTGCCTGGTATAAGGTTGTAAGTGTATCCCAAGCATCATTTGTTGTTTTGCAAGAGTGAATATGAGGGATAATGGCACGTTTGATAGAAAAAGCTATTAATGCATGTGCCTAAGCATCTCTGCCATCCCATCAAAGTTTCTCTATAGTAGGTGCTATAGGAACCACAACACAAACAGGAATTCAAAGAGTGTTGTCACCTTCAAAACCATCTGCATCACCCTCAATAACTGTATTTGGAGGTGTAGTAGATCGTTTTTCAACACCCTACACAATATTCCATGGTCCCCATGATGGGTAATTGGCACCATCCAACTTCTCCTCAATAGCCAACATATGGAATACATCATTGCTTTCAGCCATGTCCATTGACTAAAATACCTTTATGTAGAAAAATGGTTGTTTCTCAAAACGTTGAACACAACTACCCTCTCGAGCTCTGCTAAACCTATAGTAGATTTTGAGGCACTTATACTAGCAAATCAAAACCTGTATGTATGTTTGAGACAAAGGGATGAAATTTCCTCCTAATCACCCAGACTATGCTCACCAATTCTCATGTGATTGTGAGATTGTAACCAGAGGGGTGTCAACAATGCCCTAGATGAAGCACCAACTTTCTCTAATACCAATTGTTGGAGTTTGAGGTCTATGGAAGCATGTGAATAGCACAAGGAAGAAGAAGAAGCTTGGAGCACAACACACAATACTAAATGCATTAGCAAGTGAATGTACAAAGATAAGTAATCTACGAGGGTTATAGATGTATATATAAGCTCGAAAAAAAACCTCCTAAATAGGAAAAAAAGTGCCCTTAAGGTCTTAAGTGTGTTCAGACACATCACTACTAAATTATAAATCAATAATTACTCCAAGTGCATAGGAGATATCTTGTCTGCTATTGCAGAAGTAGTTAAGAATTCCTCATCATTTCATGTACCTTCCAATATCCACTAGTGTTGAACTACCTTCAATAGATAAATTTGCATTGACTTCCATAGTTGTAGAAATCTCCTTGCAATCCTCCATGTCCAGTGCCTTCAAAATTTCTCTTGCATACTTTAGTTAAGAGAAGAAAAACTTCCATGGTTCTTGCTACACTTCAAGGCCTAAGCAATAATGCATTAAGCCCAATTTTTTCGTTTCTCAAGGCATTTTTTGTTTGTTGAAGAAGAACATCATCCTTTTGTATAATCATGAGGTCACATACGTAAAGTAAAATCATAATTGTCTTCCCTCCTCTCTTTTGAACATACAAGCTAGCATCAGAAGCACATATTTTGAAGAATAGATCTAAGAGATACTTATCCATTCATTGACTCCATGTTCTTGAGGCTCATTTTAGCCCATATAATACTTCTTTTGCTTACGTACTTTGTTCTCTGAATGGGGAGCCTCAGACCATGGCAATTAAGACACATATACCTCCTCCTTGAGTGCATCCATGTGATAGACTCACCATCATTTATGTGCCACCACAACTAATACTACTCGGATAGTATTCGTCCTTGCAATTGAGGCAAATGATTCACAAAAGTCAATCCATGCAACTTCAGAATAACCCTGTGTAATAAATCTCGTTGTGTACTTCTCCAAAGTACCATCAACCTTGTACTTTAGATCCCATATCCACTTGGTGCCAATGACTTTGTGCTTAGGGGTCGATCCACTAGATCCATAGTTCCATTCCTTGTGACATTATTGTAATTTGTGTAGATGGCAGCCCTACAATTGGGATTGTGGAGTGCCTCTTCCACATTATTTGGTTCCTTTGCTTCTTCTTGAATGAGCTCGGTATCAAATTGTATTTACAATATGGGCACTTGCATGTCTCTACTTCTCGATTCTTTGTAACCACCTTGGTCCATGTGAAACCTATCCTAGTGACTGTGGGATGGCATTTGCAGAATCATGGAGCTCCCCACCCAACATGTCAATGGATTTTCCACTTGGGTGATCACATGTTGATGAATGTGAGGCTCATCATCTAAAGATGATGCTTCCTTCTCTTGTGTAGAATGGATAGCTCGGGCTAGGTTCATAGTGGATTTTCCCTTCAGTTGATCATAAATTGGAACCTCTATTTTCCCCCTCCTTACATGTGGTTGCTGCTTCTTAACATCACATTGCGACTCTCCATGATCTCCTTCGCTTGATGGTCAAAAATATTATCAACCTTTTTATCCTTGTTGTGCCCTAAGAACGTACATTTGATGCTTTTTCATTGAAGCTCATTTCTCTCCCAATCAGGAACATGTACATAACATCCACTCCCAAGTATTTTGAAATGGGAAGTAGATGGATTTCTAATAGTTTAGAAATCTTATGGAATCTCTCCATCAAGTTCCATGGTGTAACTTTGATTCAAGCTATAAACAATAGAATTGACAACCTCTACCCAAAATTGATTTGGCAAACACTTTCCCTTTAACATGCACTTTGCCATCTTCATGATGGTTTGATTCTGGCATTCTGCAACACTATATTGTTGAGGGCTCTGTGTTAGTGTGATTTGATGCTTGATTCCTTTACTCTTGGAGAAGTATTCAAACTCTTTTTAGCTTCAACAATTTGAAGCCATTCTTCTAAAATTACAAAAAACTTTAGCCCTATCATGAAGGAAGTATGCTGACATCTTCTTGACTAGTAACATGACATAGGAAGATCTACCAAAGGCATGTGCAGGCATTTTTTCTCATATATCAACATGTGCCAACTCTAAAGGATAGCTCGCTCTATTCTTGATTTCTTGTCGAAATTCCCTCCTCTGTTGCTTGCCCATCATGTAAGCTTCACATGGTTCCTTCATGTCTGCAATCGATGGTAGGTGTGCAACCATACTCTTGCAATGTGCCTCCTTTAACACAAGGTATCCAATATTATGTCATGATATAGCTTATTGATTCCCACACTTGTACTGGTTGTAAAAGGAAATAACTCATACAAGTTGTTCCCCCTTATACCAATCCCAACAATGTTTTCGACATTGCCCATAATCTTGGCTCTTGTCTTGCAAAAAAATACTTCATGGCCTTAATCATTTATAGAAGCTACTAAAAGTAGATGTTGTTTGATTTGTGGAACATACAACACCTTTGAAAGCTTTGTGATATGGTCATTAGAATTAGTGAAAGAAATCATACCTTCACCCTCTACATGACATCTTGTATTATTGCCTACCTTTTATTGTCAAGGGTTCCGTTAGAGGTTGTAAGGAACTATAAAGGTCTTTTCTTCTCATCATATGATGAGACGCACCAGTATCCAACACGAATGAGTCATCTTTTCTTGAATCTTCAAATGAGGAGCATACCTCCTCTATCATAACAAACAAATCAAGCTCCATTTTTGCAGCGTTGAAAGACTCCTTGCCCTTGCCACCTTTTGAAGAAGCACCATTTTTCTCTTTTGCCTTCTTGATGCGACAACCTTCTTGCATTCGAACAACTCTCCCTTGAACTTATTTTGTTCCTTCTTCTTTTTGTCTCCATCTTTTAAAGAGCCTACTTTGCCTCCTTTGGCATATTCTGTGAATGCAACATCTGCTTTGTTGTTGCCACTCCTTGCCTTGAGTTGTAGACCCTCGTCTATGATTAAGGCACTGAATTCCTCGAAAGTTACAGGTTGATGTCTGATTTGAGTATTAAGAGTAGTTACCAAACCATCAAATGTTGGTGGAAAGATTCAAAGCCAATGTCAAGCTAGCTACATGCTTGAATTTTATACACGTGCTCCTATCATTTGATCTTGTATATTTTTTATGCAAGTGATGAACACCTTTGCACTCCCTCGATTAGGAACACTTTTTGACACTAGTTGATTCTCCAAGTTTTGAATTTGTGTTCAATTACGAGTTTCATATTGATTCCTCAATATGTTCCATGCTTCACAAGCCTTGGTAGTATGGTGAATCAAACTCAAAACACTATTAGTAGTCTTTGTAACTAGAGCTCATAGCACATTTGTGTTTCTATGTTTCCAAGCACACAGAGGATCAACATCATGATGAATCATTTGACTAGGACTATTTGGATCAGATATTTCTTGGGGCTCATGATCATCACCAAGAACACTCTCTAAAAGCTCATATGAATCAAGGGTAGAAGTGATATTAAACTTCCATAGAGTGTAATGTGTACCATCAAGCTTAGGTTCTGTGAAGGTTGGTGGTCACACTCATATCATCAAGCTTACCTTCCGTGAAGGCTAGTGGTCATATCTGCAATGTTGGGATGATTGGCATCATTGCTGTTGTTGCTTGTGCTCTATCTATTCCTCTTGATGAACCACCTTGATTCCTAATTGTAGATGATGATGTAGTGCTTGACATCTTCTCAATGTCTCCTTTGTCATTGAAACCTTTGTTTTTCATTGCTCCCAATATGGAGCTTAGATGGAAATCTAGATAGACTCTAGATGAAGGGCTCACTAGTGTGCAATAATATTTAGAGCTCCACACACTCCATGCTTATATAGCTTTTACAATGGGTGCCTTGATATACATGAGCGTAGTCAAGAGAGACATAATCATTAGCAAAATATATAATACAACAATATTTCCATGACCAGAAGTCCTACCATCTCGGCCCTCCAAATGGAGGGGATAGACCCCTCGAGCCCTATGTTGGGTTGTAGGGTATGCACACATCCTCATTTGTGCATGAGAACCCTCCCTAGACCATAAGAATAAATCTTTTTGTATATATTTGAGTGTCACATGTGAACACTCTCCTAAAAGCACTTTTTAATATTTCTTCATACTATAGGATAGTATCTCTCACCTTTATGGCCCTTCTAGAAGACTCCCCACGTAAAAACCCACGCATGCCCTTCATGGAAATTGGGTTGTTACAATTTTGATCTTAGAATATCCTAGAAGATATGACAGTTAGAGAGAGAATCACGTTTTTTACTTTTCAAAGAAGCACATGGGGAATAGAGGTTAGCCTATAAATAGAAGCTCATTTTTGTAAAGAAGGGAGCTTTTGGTCGACGTGCTCTCATGTAATATCTCTTATCAATGGAAGATGCTCTCATTTACTCCAAGAAGACTGTTTACATTTACATCTATTGTGCCTTGTGAGTGTGTGAGAGTGGTGTGTGTGTGTGTCTATGCATGTCTCTCCTTTGTGTGAATAGAGAAGTTGCATTTGCTTGTATTTTCCTCATGGTCTAGGATCCTTGACTCCCTATTCTCCTTGTTTTCAAGCATGTGGCATAGGATGGGGCTGATGCCAATGGCTTGAACATGTGGGAGGTAGGGGTGGATGAGAGGAGAGTCACTCTTGAGCTTTCCTTCTTGCTTCCATGCAAGGTGGTGATGGTTCTTGGTCATTCCTTGCTACAACCTCAACACCCTACAAAAGGGGGCAAGAGCCTGTCTGCACTCCCCCTAGTAAGGTTCTATGGGGAAACTGCACAATGCCATGAAGCCTTTATTTTCACCTTGAATGTCAACCTAATGGCACTAAAGTTTATGCTTTACCTAACCTCAGTGCTAGGCTCACAAAGATCATCTATTACCATCAAGATTCACAGATAGACCTCATCTAACTCGAAAGTTAGGTTCTAGGGATCTCACAATGGCTTCTCCTCATAATGGGGTACTCACAACTAGAGCATCATGGATCATTTGTGGTCACTTGAGGGTGGAGTATTGAGTATATCTAACAAAATTTGCCTTCGAGCTCCTGTGGAAGTGTTTGGCTACTAAAAGTGGGTATCTATGGTGTTGTGATCATGGTAAATTGAGGTGGGCTAAATCTATTCATCTAGGTTATAGAGCCACTTCACCTTCGAACTCTTGTGCAAGTGCCTTGCTACTTCATCTTGTACTAACTATTGAATAATGCCTACTTCTTTGTCTAACATGGTTAGCGTTCTTGATTGCATGGAGGTTTGCGTAATCGAGGCAGTTTCTATTTTGGTGCGCCCTCAATCTCTGTGTGACTTGATAGCATTGGGGGCTCTTATCTTTGCCTTTTGTGACTTTTTCCCATGTCCTCTCATTCTCGTTACAATGTCTCTTCAAATTTTGAGTGACATGAGGTATTATTGAGGGCTTAGTGGTTAGTTATTGTTGCCAAATAGGCTTGTTTTCCTCATACTTTCTTGTCTTTCTCAAACAGGGGTGGAAATTAAGATGGTTTATACGCATCTCTCAAATACTCAGCACACCCGAGTGTATCTCATACATGCCTAACACCAGCCTCTTGGAATTCTATAGCCACAAAAAGTGTAGTGTACATTTCTTTTGATCAAATTTTATAGATGTGGTGTAAAAGAAAGCCAAATTGCCTATTGGCAAGCGGTATTTTCCCAATTAGTGGCCAAAGGCTTGACTCACTTCTCTCGACTTTGGATCTACTTTCGATGTCCTTGTCCATTCCCAAATAAAACAAAAAAAAAGAAGACAAGAAAAGATGAAGCTCTTGTTTTTTTAATTTGCGTAAAGTTGTCGACATAAAATAAATAAAAAGAATAGAGGAAAGAAAGGAAAAAATATATTTTTGATGTGTGTATAAAGACAGGGTAATCTCTTGATTTTTTATTGCCTATTGTCTCCCCCTCCTTAGAGTGACTTTTCAGTGAAGTGCATGGGTATATCTCTAGAGGCCGGGTGTGCACAACCTTGTCATGTGGCCATATGCATGCATATTATGAGGTGCATATCAATCACATGGTGCAAAGAGAGGAGGTCCCTAATTGATATGTTAGAAGGCTGCTGCTAGGAAAGTGTTCAATGAATCTAATAGCACTAAAAGATAGGTTCAAAGATATGTCATGATATTGAATCGCACTATGGTTCCACATGCTATCATTGTGAGAACCATAAACTTTTTGTACATTCAGCTTTATTGTTAAATTTTTAGCTCTTGATTTTTCTTACACGTTTCTTGGAAGGCTTTAAGTTTTGATGGGAGAAGCCATCACAACTTTGTGTAGGGTTTTTGGGTCTAAAGAAAGGCGCTAACATATGCTTGCACGTATTGTTGGCTGCCCATGTGGTCATTGATATAGTAGTGACGTTTTTGCATAATGCCTTTGATATTGATAAAGAAGGTCATGGTGAGGTTTTCATAACTAGGAGACACCCATATGCCAAGGTCTCTTCAATGATGCATGTGGAAGACTAACCCAACCTCACATATGAGATGTATGCTAGTTGTTCATAGGTGTTCGATAAGCCTCGTTGGCTTTTTTCATTTAAGTGGTTATATGCAGTGGAGACAATGATTTACTACATAGGTTTACATGTAAATACTTATAGGTTTATGAGTTTTCTACATTCCTCATATGCTCATTTTGTAGAGGAGACTCGCAAAATTTTTCTAGATTTTATATTTTCAACTACACATCAGTTGAGACTTTATTCTTCAGAAACTTATTGATGTGAGCATATACATTCTCACATAATCTCTTCCGTTGTTCGTTGATCCACTTTTGTGGGGGATTTTACAAAACTTTTACCAAAAAATTAACACACTAGGGGAAAAAATAAACCTTGCATGGGCCTTGTTAGGAGTCATAATTTTTAGGGATTGAGCTTAATCTTATACTTTGTTAAGGGGAAAAAGTGCATTTAATAGAGCACTTTTTGTTGCGAACATTTGTTTTATGTAGGGTACAAGTTTCAAATTATGTAAATACCTTTGGGAAGTATTCAAATACTTCAAGAAGGCTCATATTATTCATAAAATGTAGCAAAAATACCACGTGAGTTCTAGAACATGGTGAGTCAAATTAGTGAGTCACAAGGGAGCTGCAGTGGTGTCCTAGTGGAAGGTCGATGTGGCTAGTTCTCAAAGTCCATCAATACGTTGCTTATTTGAGCACTTGAATCATGTAATACCTCCATCCAAGTGTCTACCACGAATTTAGATGTATTAGGAAGGTTTTAGATTAGTTTCCCATGCTATAAAAAGAGGAGAAAAGTCGTGATCTTGTGGGATGTCCAAGAGGGTCATATGTGTATTTGTATGCTGCTGTAGTTTTGTATGTAGAGATTGCAGAGCTTGTATCTCCCTCATTATATATCCAAATTACATGTTTGATATCTCATTTGAAAGCTCTTACTGTTTACTTTCTTCCTGTAAATTTTCATAATCATTGGATTTGTGAGCTGAGGGCAGTACTCTCTACAAGTAGTGTGTGTTCTCTGGTTTTACCACCTGCTGAAGGTCTCCATTAAACCTCAAACTTGCAGAGGTCATATCTCCTTGTGTATGTATCCAAATCATGTGTTCTTTGGCTTCTTAGAAAGCTCTCAAAGTATAAATGTATTTTGGAAAGTTTAGGATTCATTGCACTTGTGAATTAAGAGAAGTTGTCTCTGCAAGTGATGTGTGTCCTCGGGTTCATCTCTGTTTCAAGGTCTCCATTAAAGCTGCATATTGCAGAGGTCATAGCTCATTGTGTATTTATCCATTTGAGGTGTTCTATAGCTTGTTGGAAAGCTCTTAGAGTCTAGTTTATGTGTGTGAAAGAGTTTTGGAAAATTCTAAGTGAGTAAAGAGAAGTTTGCTCTGCAAGAAAATTGGTCTGTGCATACAAGTTTGTGAAAAAGTCAACTAGGTCCTGTTGGGTTTCACCTACTTCTAGCTGTACTTTGGAGATCAATAAACTTCAACATTGGTATCAGAGCTTGGAATTGAAGCTTGGAGAAGGTTGTAATACCTTGATGAAGAATTTGAAGCTATTGGAGCAGCGGTTCATCATCGACACTACACAAAGGTAGAAGGAGATAGCAAGGAAGCATCTCAAGCAACATCCAAGCAAAGAAAAGTGCATAAACTTTATTACAAAGGTAAATCTCATACTTCTTCTTATCACACATATCCAAAAGGAGGGTTAAAGGAGGAAGTTTAGTATTTACACAATGGGTGATCAATATGCACAAATAGAGAAGCTTGATAAGAACAACTATCAAGCATGTCGATTTAGAATCACAGCAAACTTGCAAGGTAGAGGCTTGTATGGTTTGATTGATGGAATGGATATCAAACCTATATTACCAGAGGATCCAAATCAACAACAATTGAGGGAGTTTAGACTTTGAAATGAAAGAGACAAAAGGGTTATATTCATTTTATCACAAAATATTCAAGATTCAATGGTAGGACACATACAAGATCTAGACACAAGTAGAGATGTTTGGCTTGCATTGGAAAGGTTGTATGCTACAGGTAGAAGAGCAAGGAAGATTCAACTAAAAAATGAATTAACATAAAGAAAGATACAAGGACATCGGTCAATGATTACATATTGAAAGTTAAAGAGATTGCAGATCAACTAGGATCAATTCAAGCTCATGTGGAGGACGACGACTTGGTTGCACATACTCTCAACGGACTCAAGGATGATGAGAGATGGAAACCATTCATTACTTCAGTTTATGTTAGAGGAGAATTACCAGACTTTGATCAGCTTGTTGCTCTTATGGTCACGGAGGAGATGAATCTAAATGGTTCTACTTCAAATAAAAAAGGATCTCAAGGACAAGCTCTTTATGTAGGATCATCAAGAGGTGGAAACAGAGGTAGAAGAGGTTCAAATAGAGGTCGAGGAAGAAGGAGTGATGATCAAGGGACTTCAAGTGGCTTCTTGAACACAAGAGGAAGAGGAAGATCAAGTGCTAGAGGTACGAGAGGCTACTACAACTACAATCAAAGACAAAGGAGTGAAGATAAGAACAATTGCTATATATGTGGAAGGTATGGACACTATGCCAAAGATTGTTATCAAAATGAAAATAATCAAGGTGGTAATAGAAGAGGAGGCTATTCAAGAAGAGGTAAACAAGAAGGAAATTATGCAGTTGAAGGTAAAAGTGATGATTATGATTCTCTTCTTATGATGAATGTAGAAACTAAGATGAATTGCAATAGCGATGTATGGTATGTAGATAGTGGTTGTTCTAATTACATGTCTCATGATGCTTCATGGTTTTCTAATATGCATAATCCTTCATGTAAAGGTCATGTTGAAACAGGAGATGATACAACACATAAGATTATGCAGGTTGGAGATGTTGTTATGCAGGATAAGAGCAAGACAAATTGCTTGAAGGATGTACTTTATGTGCCAAGGATCACTAAGAATTTGATGTCAGTTGGTCAAATGGTAGAAAAAGGTTTGCAAATAGGATTTAATCATGCAGGTTGCTTCATTGAGGATCCAAAGCAAAGGAGGTTAATTGCTAGAGGTCAAAAACAAGGTAGATTGTTTACATTCAAGGTAAACCCAAATCATACAAACTATTTCTCTTATGGTATGCATTGAATAGCAGAGCTTGATCTATGGCACAAAAGGATTGGACACATGAATGTACATAGGTTAAAGGAGCTATCAAAGAAGAGGATTGTTGAAGGATTACCTGATCTTACTAAGCAACATATGGTGCATCTTTGTGAAGCATGTCAAATGGGTAAGCAGAATAGACAACCTTTCAAGCATTCAAGCTATGTAAGTGATGGTTTGCTAGATCTCATACACACAAATGTGTGGGGACCTACTAAAGAGGCATCCTTGGTTGGTAATAAGTACTATGTATCATTCATTGATGATCATAGTAGAATGACATTTGTGTATTTCATTAAACATAAGAGTGAAGTCTTTAATTGTTTCAAAAATTTTAAATCATTTGTCGAGAAGCAAACAGGAAGATATGTTAAGAAGCTAAGATCCGATAGAGGGGGAGAGTATTTCTCTCAAGCTTTTACTGATTTTTGTATGATGAAGGTATCAAAAGAGAAGTTACATGCAGGTATACTCCACAACAAAATGGAGTTGCAGAAAGAAGAAATAGAATCATAGCACAAGCATCTAGAAGCATGCTTAATGATATGTGTTTGCCTAATTATTTTTGGGCTGAAGCTATTAGCACAAGTGTTTACATTATGAATAGAGTTCTGACTGCTGGAGTTCATCATTTGACACCATATGAGGTATGGCATGGAAGGAAACCAAGTGTAAGTCATTTGAAAGTATTTGGTTGTGTATGTTATGTACATGTACCTAGTGAGGTGAGATCTAAACTTGATGCAAAATCAGAAAAATGTATATTTATTGGTTATGCAGATACTCAAAGAGGATATAGATGCTATAATCCTCATACCAATAAGGTTGTTGTGTCAAGAGATGTAAACTTTGATGAATCACTTTCATGGTATGCAGATAAGAATTGTTTGCAGGTCATGGATGAAAATGAAGAAGGTGTGGTTGAAGGAGATGAATGCATAGTTCAGCCATCAGGAAGTTTAAATGATCAAAGGAGTGGTTTGGATGAAGAAAGAGGATCACCTTTCAATGGAAGATTAAGGCAAGAGTCACCTCCAAGTGTTAAAAGTAAAGGTAAACTTAAACTTGTTGAAGTTAATGATGAAGGAGAGGAAATTAGTGATGTATGTGAGTATGCAGAATCATCAAAGGTTCCTAATAAGAAAGGAAGAGCATCTACATTGGAGGTAAGAAGAACTTCAAGAGTGAGTAAGCAACCTCAAAGGTATACTTATGAATCCTTTATGAATACTCATTATGATTTTATGACAAAAGTTGAGCAGGAAAATGAACCCACACATTATGATGAGGCAAAAGGAGATGAAAAGTGGGAGAAAGCAATGAGAGAAGAAATGGAAGCACTACAGGATAAAAAGACTTGGAATTTAGTTCCAAAGGCACCAAAACAAAAGGTAATTGGTTGCAAGTGAGTTTTTAAGATTAAAAGAAATAGTGATGGTAGTGTGTCAAGATATAAGGCTAGACTTGTAGCAAAAGGATATAATCAAACTCAAGGTGTGGACTATGAGGAAACATTTACTCCAGTAGCAAACATGGCAACGGTGAGAACTTTGTTGGCTTTAGCTGCAAGTAAAAGGTGGAAAATATATCAACTCGATATAAAGAATGCCTTTCTTAATGGTGAGTTAAATGAAGAAGTGTATATGTCACAACCAGATGGTTATGTGGATGCAAAATGTCCTAATCATGTATGCAGGTTAAAGAAGGCATTGTATGGTCTTAAGCAGGCGCCAAGGGCATGTAATGCAAGGTTGGTAAAGTATCTTATGTTGCAAGGATACACAGCGAGTCATGTTGATCCTTCACTTTATGTAAAACATGTAGATGGCATGTGTGTCTATGTATGCATTTATGTGGATGACTTGTTGATTACAGGGAATGATGCAAAAGCAATTGATGAGATAAAAGGTAATTTGGGAAAGGAATTTAAAATTTCATATCTTGGTTTGCTTAGATACTTTCTTGGGATTGAAATTGTGTATAGCGATGAAGGTATGTGGTTGATATAGAGAAAGTATATATGTGATATGCTGAAAAGGTTTGGTATGCAGGAATGTAAATTTGTTTCTACTCCAATGGAATGTAATGTAAAGCTGAGTGCAAAGGAAGGTGATGAGTTGCATGATATGAATGTATATATATCCATGGTAGGATCTTTGATTTATGCAACAAAAACTAGACCTGATATATGCTATGCAGTGGGAGTATTGTCACAGTTTATGCATGAACCTAGAGTACCTCATATGCATGTAGCGAAAAGAGTGCTTAGGTATTTGAAAGGTACCATGAACGAAGGATTATTTTATAGTCATGATGTTGATCTAACTCTTAAAGTCTTTAGTGATGCAGATTGGGCTGGAAGCAAAGATGACAGAAGATCCACAAGTGGATATGTGGTAATAGCAGGAAACAAGACATTAACATGGAGTTCAAAGAAACAGCCTACAGTTGCTTTATCTTCTACAGAGGCTGAGTATAGAGGTTTAGCATTGGCTACTACTGAAGTTATGTGGTTTAAAAAATTGTTCCATGACTTGAATGTGCAGGTTGATGTACCACCGATATATGGGGATAACTTGAGTAGCATTCATATGACCTCAAATCCTATTTTTCATGCTAGAACAAAGCATATAGAGGTTCACTATCATTATGTTCGAGAGAAGGCCATAAACAATGAAGTACAAGTTTCTTTTGTGGGAACAAAGGATCAAGTTGCAGATATCTTCACCAAATCCTTGGATGGACCAAAGCTTCAAAGATTCAACCATATTATTGGCATGAAGGAAATACCCTTTGAAACTTGAGGGGGAGAATGTTGCGAATATTTGTTTTATGTAGGGTACAAGTTTCAAATTATGTAAATACCTTTGGGAAGTCTTCAAATACTTCAAGAAGGCTCATATTATTCATAAAATGTAGCAAAAATACCACGTGAGTTCTAGAACATGGTGAGTCAAATTAGTGAGTCACAAGGGAGCTGCAGTGGTGTCCTAGTGGAAGGTCGATGTGGCTAGTTCTCAAAGTCCATCAATACTTTGCTTATTTGAGCACTTGAATCATGTAATACCTCCATCCAAGTGTCTACCACGAATTTAGATGTATTAAGAAGGTTTTAGATTAGTTTCCCATGCTATAAAAAGAGGAGAAAAGTCGTGATCTTGTGGGATGTCCAAGAGGGTCATATGTGTATCTCTATGCTGCTGTAGTTTTGTATGCAGAGATTGCAGAGCTTGTATCTCCCTCATTATATATCCAATGTAGATGTTTGATATATCATTTGAAAGCTCTTGTTGTTTACTTTCTTCCTATAAATTTTCATAATCATTGGATTTGTGAACTGAGAGTAGTACTCTCTGCAAGTAGTGTGTGTTCTCTGGTTTTTACCCCCTGCTGAAGGTCTCCATTAAACCTCAAACTTGCAAAGGTCATATATCCTTGTGTATGTATCCAAATCATGTGTTCTTTGGCTTGTTAGAAATCTCTCAAAGTCTACATGTATTCTGAAAGTTTAAGATTCATTGGACTTGTGAATTAAGAGTAGTAGTCTCTGCAAGTGATGTGTGTCCTCGGGTTCATCTCTGTTTCACGGTCTCCATTAAAGCTGCATATTGCAGAGGTCATAGCTCATTGTGTATTTATCCATTTGAGGTGTTCTATAGCTTTTTGGAAAGCTCTTAGAGTCTAGTTTATGTGTGTGAAATAGTTTTGGAAAATTCTAAGTGAATAAAGAGCAGTTTGCTCTGCAAGAAAACTGGTCTGTGCATACAAGTTTGTGAAAAAGTCAACTAGGTCCTGTTGGGTTTCACCTACTTCTAGCTGTACTTTGGAGATCAATAAACTTCAACACTTTTTAGTAGGATGAAGTAGGATTTTTGTTTTTAAGTTCAGCTAGGATCATCTCTCTCTTCTACCCAGAGAGAGAAGCCACTTTCCACATCATCAAATATGTCCATCTATGTGAATTAAAAAATGACTTTTTTGAAAAAGTCTCTTTTTCAGCTATTCTTTACTCAAAATTGCCCATACTTTTATGCATATGTCAGAAGTTACTCTTTTTAGTCCATTTTTACAGAAAACACTTAAAAAAACATACTTTTGAAAATCCCTCCAAAAGTTAAGTGCCACATCATCAAACTCATAACTTTGGTTGCCCCAAAACATGACTTTTTGAAAAAAAGGCTATTTTCACTCTTAAACACTGGAAGAATTCTTTTTGACCTATCCACATGCCAAAACACACCTTTTTCTTGCAATACAATTATTGTACAAACCATTCCAATCATTTATGGGTGTCTTTCTATTCGGTGCCCGAGCTTTGAAACATCATGGTGCTCACATGTATTACGAACATGATACCAACACCAATGTGTGATCCTCATTCAATGAGTGTATATGTTTGTGCTCCAACAAAATTTGCACCAACAACTAGAGATAGCAATGAAAAAGATTCTCAAAATGAATAACATGCAATTGGAGAGAAGAATATTGATCTTTGGGCCAATAGTGCATTGTATCCCTTAGATCCAATGTCTAATTTTCAGCCTACATTTCAACATCTATAGCAAATTCTTAAATGCAACAATGTCATCACAAGAATTTGAAGATACACACTTTAGAAAGTGCTCTCAAATATTTGAAAGATTGCAATAATATACTCCAACAAGATGTGGAAGAAAAGGAGAGCTCAATTACAAAGTTGAAAGCCAATGTAACACAACTAAAAGAGACTCCACTTGGTACGAGATATAGGAAACGACCATTATCATCCTCTCAAGCTCTTTCAACTAGTGGTGGAGCACAAAAGTGTTGTGTTTATGCACTTAGGTTCATGTTTCAATTGTTCATTTATGTTACAAGACTTTTAGATTGAGTTTCTTTTGAAGATGTAAGTGCTTCATCAACAATAGAGGATCAAATTAAGTTTCTAAATTCTTGTTTGAGCAACAAACATGTGTTTATGATTTTGGAGTCACCAATAGAAAATCACATCAAAATCTTAAAGATTTTGCAAGCAAATTAGAAGATGTTATGACTCCTAGGGAGGTGGAAATGGTATGTGATGAAGCAAGTGTTAGTACGAGAGCATACACTGCATTGTATAATCTTTGGAAGCACGCACTACAAAACAAAGGTATTTTGCAAAGTATTTTTCCATGCCCTTACAAGGTATCTCTAAAGAAGAAGATGACCAATGAGGATGTAACTAATACTCTTGGCCATTACTTGCATATAGAAGATGTTATGCCTACATCCATTTATCATTCTACTACATCGAAGAAAGAGTTCAAAAACTCATCTAGAAAGGGATTCATCTACACAAAGTACAACAACATATTTGTCAATTTGGAGAGGCTTCAAAGGGAAATGGTTCAATTTTACAAATCTACAATTCAAACTATATCCATTGCTATGATAATGACATTCTTATTAATGTAATTTTTGTTATTTGATGTAGATTGTGGTTCCAAACTCAAGTTTATATTGAAGCTAGACGAATGTTAAATCATAAAGGGATGATGTATGGAGAGAATTAGTGTGACACTCATGAATGAAGCTATGGCCCATGATGTTGAGGTTGTAGCAAGGAATGCCCAAAACCCACACCACCTTGCATGGAAGCAAGTAGGAAAGCTCAAGAGTGACTCTCCTCTCATCCACCCCTATCTCCCACATGTTCAAGCCATTGGCAACAACCCCCTGCTTTTCCACATGCTTGAAAACAAGGAGAATAGGGGGTCAAGGATCCTAGTCCATGAGGAAAATACAAGAGAATGCAACTACTCTACTCACACAAAGGAGAGACATGCATAGGCACACACACCACTCTCACACACTCACAAAGACAACAATACATATAAATGTAACAAGTCTTGGATTAAATGAGAGCATCTTCCATTGAGAAGAGGTTTTACATGAGAGCACATCGACCAAAAGCTGCCCCCTTTACAAAAATAAGCTTCTATTTATAAGCTAAGCTCTATTCCCCATGTGCTCATTTGAAAAATCAAAAAGTGGATCTCTCTCTAACTAACATATCTTCTAGGATATTCTAAAATCTCTTCTTGTAACAAACAAATCCCAAGAAACTCATGCGTGGGATTTTTAGGTAGGAATGTCCTAGAAGATCCAAAAAGGTGAGAGATTCTCAAGTCTTCTGAACTATGGTATGAGGAAATATTAAAAAGTGCTCTAGGAGAGTGTTCACATGTGACACTCAAATATATACAAAAAGACTTATTCTTATGGTCTAGGGAGGGTTCTCATGCACAAATGAGGATGTGTGCATACCCTACAACCCAACACTCTCCCCTCCCTAGAATTTGTCGTCCTCGACAAAGCTAAGATCAGAGGATCATACACAGCTGAACTTTATCCAAGTTGAAATCTTTGGGTCTGCAATTTCTTCAATCAGCAAAGTTTCAGGCTGCAAGATCTTCAGGTCTATGGTCTTCAAATCTGCAGCACTTCACACTTCCAATCTGCAAGCCAGCAATCCTTCCTTCCATCTGTAAATCTTCAGTCTTCAGAGCAAGTAGTGGAGTCTTTTAGGTGCGAGGCGACACAATCCCCATGGGGGCAGTCAGTCCAGCAATCCAAAAGAGAAGCCTCTTGTTGCCGAATATGCAGCCATCCCCTGGAGTAGTTCCTGAAAAAGCAAAATCCTTCCAAGTGGTGGAGCCTTTCGGTGCTAGACGACACCATCCTCCTAAGAAGAAGTCAGCCTGGCCATCATGAAGAGCAGCGTTAGGTGCTCCTTGCTTGCCCAATGTGCATAGAGCTTGTTGAGGGTATCTTTGGAAGGCCTGATCATAGGTCCTATAAAGTTTATTCCCCATCTAGAGAAATCTCTTGTAGTGGTCATTGGTCTCAAAGGCATGTCCTCTCATGGTATTGTACGTCACAACTTTGTACATAAATTTCAACATCCATATATAGTGTTGGCCACCATAAGCCTACAAAGAGAATCATTTTAGTAGTTTTCTCCGTTGAAAAATGTCCTCAAGCTACTCCCGCATGTGCCATTTCTAATATGGGCAAGTATTCTCCTTCACACACACACAATTGTAGTTGATTATCTCTTCCTCGCTTGAACAATTTCTTTCCCATGATTACATTGTCTTTGCTATGTTCTTCTAGGGTTTTTTTCCTTTCTAGGCTAGCTCCTTTTGGATATGTTTGTGTCTTCAACTAATCCAAAAGTGGATTATTCCGTTCAAGAGCTATAGTCGAATAACACAAAGATGAATGGTCATCTGGAATCAATACTTGACACATGTGATAGGTTGTTACATATTTATGTACATCCTTCTACATATTTGTCCAATACACTCCTTGTCTCTCTAGCTCTTGTGTGGCCACAAAGTCCCTTATGTGTTCTCCATTTGTTCTTATGGTCTTGTTCGATTAGACTACTTCTTTCCTCATCTTTGATGCATCTTAGAAGTATTCCATTAGAGTCCTTGTAATATAAGCTTCCAACAACTATGTGTAGGTTTCTTAATTTCCAAAGTCCTTGGTCTCTAGTTGCATTGATCCTATGACTCGGTCCATATGTGGGTATGGGTATCAATTTTACAACCCATTTAGGAAATATTTCCAGGTTAAATAAATACATATTTGGTAGTTCATCTGCTACTCCTATTGGTGGTTCTCCGTGGGTCATCCTAGACAAATGATAAGCTCTAATGTGCATATTTCCTTTCTTGACTACTTTTGACCATCGTGACGATACCAAGTACGCCATCATGACGCCTCGAAAGTTGGACCATCGCGATTGGCTCAAGCCATCGTGCCTCGTGACCATCGCGATTGTCCCATTGACCATTGACCAACACCATCGCGATTGTTCACCGATTAGACCATCACGATTGCTCACTTCAGACCATTGCGATTGCTCACTTGAGACCATTGCGACTGTTCATTTCAGACCATCACGACACCTCGCTCCATTGGACCATCGTGATTGTACCACGCCATCGTGACGATTCACCTGAACCATCGTGACGGTCCCAGACCATCGCGATTGTCTTAGACCATCACGATTGTCCACCCCAAACGCAATTTTTAGGGTTTCATTTTTTGGGCAAATTTGGGGCTATTTTAAGCAAATTTTTGGGTGATTGCACTCATTGGAGATCCCTTAGCTCATAAGTGAAGAAAAACCTAACTGTCAATTTTTACCCCCGAGGGCCTGAACGCTCACATCTTTTTCAACCGAAGTCCGTTTTTTGAGCTTTATAGCTCGTTAGAAAGCTCTTTACCAGTACTACATGTTTTTTAGGAGATGTTGTTTTTTAGATAAGATAATTTGAGGTTGACCTCATGTGGGACTAGAAAAGCCAGGGGCATTAAAAATTTGGGCCAAGGAAAAAAAAAAGGGACCTAAAAGTGTATATATCAAAGTGCTTGATCATCCATTGTGAATAGGTCTAATATTGGATTTTTACAGGTCTAGCAAGGGCAATCAAGGACCATCAAAGCAAGGCAGTGAAGAACGCAGGGCTTGAGAAGTGCAACTTCTTGGGCATCAGAGCACTCAAAGCACCTGACTTGAGGTTGGAAGAATACTCAACCCCCTCAGTCAATTATTAGCTTAGGTTAAATGTTTAGCATTGTGGATTAAAGACGATAGGAACGATCAAGTTGAAGACACTTAAATTTTTTAATCCCAAGATTAAAGTAAAGGTGTGCGGTACGGAAACCTAAAGGAAAGAATTAAAGTCTGACGGAACGAGAACTCAAAAGTACCACGGAAAGTCGATTCCTGACGGTTACAGTAAGATAAGACAAGAATCTAAAGGAATTTAAAAAAAGGAAACAAGCATTAAAGAACAAAGAACCATTGACGATTAGAGAGTGCCGCGAAGTAAATTCATGAACCTTAGATCGGGCAAGCACATAGGTAAGTTAGACCGACGAAGCTTTAGATCATCAGAAGCAAGTGTAGGAACAACTGCACATTCGTGTGCTCAACAGTTGAATAGTTATCCTTACAAGTTGAGCTCATATACGAGTGAATCAGAAATGGCTTTTAGCACAGAAAGGCCAGAAGGAGGGTTAAACATAGCATGGAAAGACCTGAAGGACCCTATAGGACTCAATAGAATTTCTCTGAACCAACCGGTTAGGTGCTCGCATCTATGAGGAAGGTTTGCGAAGACAAGTGGTGCAAATGCACAATCCTGATCAACCCATTGGATTGGAACGTCCAGTGGTGAAATTTGAAAGAGACGCATACATAGACAAAGAAGGAACAATGTACATCATAAGTACATAGCCAAACAATACCAATGAGTTTGGTGTAATTCAGTTAGAGACAGAAGCTAAAGCCCAAGGAAAAGAACTAGTAGGAGAAGAACCTAGGACACCCAGAGGGAAATTTGTACTAACAAGAGTACTAATTCCAGAGTGGATCCCTCAGGATAACAGAAGCATAGAATTATTCGTAAACAAAGAGACAGATGAAGCATTTTGGAGATAGAGAGTGGAACAACCTAGTGAGATAGGCTCCATCATGATTTACAAATTCAAGGACCCAGATACACCTGGAAGGGTTGTATACCTGGATGAGACTTCAGAAAGAGTATTTGTAGTACCAGATCATGTGAGAAATACCTATACATGGAGAGGTGATTTAGTATTTCCTCCATCTCGAGCAAATGTAAATATGAACCATCCGGGTGCAGGAACATCCTAAGCCCATGGCAATCAAAGAGACAAGAACAAAGAGAGATCGGAAGTAAGTTTCACTCATCCCTTAGGGAGAGATAGAACAACCATGGACGCTGATAGAGTGGAAAGACAACGGGAACCTAGAATACCAGGTGGTAGAGATGATTTTCCTCTACCTAGACCACGCGATGCAGGATTATGGTGGCCCACTCTTCACATGGATGCACATACCTATGTTAAGAGATGTGATGTGTGCCAAAGAACTCAATTTCCTACTCGCAGAGATGAAATGCCATTGAAACCCATGATGGGAGGACGTGCATTTTCTAAGTGGGGTATAGACTTTGTAGGACCCATTAACCCCCCTACAAAAGGTACACATGCCGAATACATTATTGTTGCCACAGATTATCTTACCAAATGGGTAGAGGCAAAGGCCACAAAAAGGAATGATGCACACACGACTGCAAAATTCTTATTTGAAAATGTCTTTACAAGATATGGATTGCCTATAGAGTTAGTGAGCAATCGAGGAACTCACTTTCTAAATCAACTCATTGAATATTTGTTACAAGATTTTATGGTGATTCACAAGAAATCCGCACCATATCATCCTCAGGCCAATGGTCAAGCAAAAAGTACTAACAAGATCCTTTGTAACGTACTGACGAAACTCGTGAACAACAAACGTTCAGATTGGGACAAACAGTTACACCATGTTGTTTGGACATATCGAGTGGCCTACAAGACCGTACTCAATGCAACTCCCTTTCAGATGGTTTTTGGTCAGAATGTTGTGCTTCCTTTAGACTTCTTGATACCCACCCTTAAGGTTGCACAAGAACATCAGTGGACCGGCCATGAATTATCAGTAAGAATAACGGACTTGGAACGATTAGGAGAAACCAGACTGAAAGCAGCAGCAGGCATATATGCAGCAAAGAAGCGACAGAAAGCCTATTTTGATGCGCATGTGAAAGATAAAGGCTTAAAAGAAGGAGATTTAGTCCTAGTGTACACGCTGAAACAACACACACGGAAATTAGAAAAGCGAGGTTATGGACCTATGATCATTAACAGACTCTCGACAAGTGGAGCAGTACAATTTGCCACCCTAGAAGGAGACATAATGCCTAATTACATTAGTGGCTGTAGAGTCAAGCTTTATCAGGAACCTCTTACTGAGGATATGCTTAGACAAATCACGTTGGCAAAGAAGCATGAGGAAGAAAATAGAATATGAGTTGAAGCTCAGGCAGAAGCTTTAGAACGCATTAAGCGCATGAAGCTAAGAAGACAAGGACTAGGGAGAGAATATTATAACCATCTGGAAACCACACCCAGATACCCCATGGCCATGTGTCAAGAAAAGTCAGGTACTCATCCTAGCATAGTGGACAGGAGACCATTCATTACAGTCAGGCTAGAGCACGGCAACCCTTTCCAAAAGCTCAGGGCTTTAATTGACTCAGGAGTTGCGACTAGTGCGATTAGATGGTCCCACTATAAGGACTCAGGAACAGAAATGCGGCCAATTGAGGCATATCTCATAGGGCTAGGAGGCATGGAAACCCCTTGCATGGGTGAGGTGGACCTTCCTATCCTCATAAACGGAGTGACCATGACAATGAAGCTACTAGTGTGCCATGATGACGACCTGATAGAACCCCTAATCGTTGGCCAAGATTGGCTATACAATCACTCAGTGGACCTAAATCTTAGACAAGACTCCTTATAGATTGGAACCTTAGATCAGCAGCGAGTGATATTGCTTGACTTCCCTAACAACACTCCACCTGAGGTATGTAACCCTAGACCATATGAACAACATGCGAAGGAGGACCGGAAGATCTTTGGACAGATAAGTCACACTACGTCTACCCCAACCCACATGGACTTGGCGATGGACAATTGCCATTCAGGAGAATGTTAGGAGATTTTCCCTTGGTCTTCCTGCAAATTAGAAGGGGTCACCACCCAACAGATGGGTCAAGTGGGTTGCATCAACGATCAGTTGGACTGCATCAGTAGCCACATGGGCAAAACACCCTGCAGTGCCCATCCTTCCACACTTACTGCGGACTGGCCTAGATTAATAGTAAAAAACGAAGCACTTCCTCATGGGCAGGTTTCGCAAGTGTTGGACCTCCTTTCTTTTCCAAAGCAGAGTGTCCATCCGACCTCTCAACCTCAACCACAAAAGAGTCAACCACAATGGAGGAACCCAGACCGACGACCATATCAAATGACGCAAGGAGGAAAGCAGTATCAATGTCACAAAGCAAGAGGCACGTGACAAATATGGGTGCCATAAGGACAGAAAGCACCACCAGAATTCAACAAAGCGAACAATAACAAGAAGAATTTATGGCAGAATCAGAAGCACTATCCAAAGCCTTTTCGACTTTCTTCTACGAGTACGAACATTCGACATATTTGGATCGCCAAGAAGTACCTTACGAATCGACCCACACCCATGCAGATTTGGGTACCCAAACAGTGTAGTATAGCTCAACCCTCAAGCCATGTAATATATAACCGTCAGAAATCTTTTCACCCCTCAATATCACCACATCGGATATCACCTTTGTCGCTCAGAAGGAACATTCCACCCGCTCAGAAACTCTTAGGAAGTGGATACCGAAATGTATCCAGTTGTCTCCTCAAAACCCATTGTCTAACATAACTCCCACCCCGACTAATCTCCAACCTTGTAATAACTCATTCACAACTGAACCTTGTACAAATCCACACACTATAACCCAGCATGACTTGTAATAACATATCATCAAGAAATGTATGCACTATCTGAAGCATATAGGTGTCTAGAGACCTGCACTAGTTTTGCAAACATCAGTCGATAAACCACATCACAACACTCGGCTACACGGGTTACACATCGGTTATGGAAAGGGATTGCAGTCTCACTTTAATGGGATCATGATTAATTTCCATACTAATGTGTTAATCTTTTGTAGCAGATCTTCTCCACACTCGCATCACTCATCATGCAGGCAGAAGGACCACCTGAAGCTAGCCCCAGTGTACCCATGGTAAATATTGGCGAATTACTGGCAGAGCCTCATCCCACGGAACAACCGTTAGAATTTCAAGGATTCCCAGGACCAATGCCCATTGATGATCCACCAAGGGGATACACGAAAAAGTTCCATCGCAACTCTCACTAGTTCCAACGTTTAGCAGGCCCATTGGCGGATGCAGATTTCATTTTTGAGGCCAATTTGACTTTTCATACCCGTACGTGGGGCAAATACCAGTTTTTCTCAAGAGAGTTTGAAGCATTACAGAACACAGAAGACTTAAAGCATGTTTGGGCTAGAGTAGGCTTCACAGAATATTTCAGTGATCCGTTGCCTAAACCAGATTTCTACCGATGCTACTATTCAGTAACCACTTTGACAACTTCTGAGAACAAGGATCTACCAGGCACATTCATTTTGTCCTCTTTGGTAAATGACCTGCCCTTTAAGAAGTTTTACCTTTCCAAAGACTTGATTAGAGCTGCAATCAAGATACATGGAACCCACACGCCGACAGAGCGCGAAAGGCTAATTCCAGAGCCTATGAAGCATGGGGATGTTACCAAATGGGAAGCTATTTTGGCTATCACACCTCAGCTATCTAAGTCATTAAGGATTTGTATGCAACATTTCACATTCCCAGCTCAGGATCGATTCACCATGCCCCATAAACGCATTTGGTTCGGATTGTATTTGGCATGCACTGGACCGCAAACAGTTGATCTAGCAAGTTGGATTATTGACCAGTTGTATTTAGCACAACACAGATGGGAAAGAAAAAAGGTTATCCATGGATGTTGCGCTCTCACGTGCATTGTTTATATGTGTTTGGCTTATGACTTGCCAATAGAGCGTGCTATGACGAGTGAGGAGTTGAAGGCGTTTAAAGGGAAGGCCAAGAAGGCTAGAAAATCTAGCAAGGGAGGTGCAGGAAAGCGCATGCGGGGAACTATTGTTGGAGCAAGTGTATGACAAGCCTAAGTATTGGCTTGAGTCCCACAAAGTCATAAAAGAAGCCTTAAAATGAAGACTATGTAAAGTTCATTTGTGAACTAACTCTTGTAACTTTTGAAGAGTTTACTTAATGTAAAAGTGAAAGAATCTTAAGTGGTTGAGTCCACTTGATCAAAAAGGGAAAGAGGAGCCACAAATTTGTGATTTGTGGTAGGTAGAGAATCAAATCAATCATTGATTGATTGGAGAGTGATTGAGGGAAGTTAGCCTCCCAAACTCAACTATAAATAGATGGCAGTTTTAGTTGTGGTTAGAGAGACCTATGTGAAGACCTCCAAGAGCTGAGCTTTATGCCATATCAAGATGTGATTACAAGGCACACATATGTATCAGTAAGTCCATTGTATTGTACAAGCAATATACTTTCATTTTCATGTTCATTTGGGTTCATATTTCCATGTTCTTGTGAAGTGTACTACTCACTGCCATTACTCTCAGTTTTCTCAGTCAGATTGCAGAGATGGTTTCTCTGAGCTTAGTGCATCATTTTCAGTGATTTGACTTGTTAAAGTTAGCTCTATAAGTCTACTAGATGATCACCAAGTTTCATTTCATTTGGATGTTGCAATCTTCAGTTATGTTCAGTTGAAGTCAACCCTGTCTGTTCATTTTCACTTCTCTGTGAGGTACCCGACTTTTTCACTCATCTTGTCAGAGCCATTTCGCAGTGGTTACTTATCCAAATTCCATGATTTAAAGCTTGTTGGATTTAGATTACTGTCTAGTAGAACCATACAAATTTTCATAATCATTGGAGTCCTACATTTGGAGTTATGTTTATTTTTCTGCTCACTAGCCTCAAACTATAGCAGCCCGTGAAAATTGGGATGATGTCATCACTTGTTAAAACTCATTCTCAGTGTGTGGTTTATTATTTTTTATGAGATTACTCTTGAAAGTTAGATCTTTAAGTTAAATAGACTTCCTCAAGAGGAATTAAGCTAATTGCTGCTGTGCTCAGAGAATTATGCAAAACAGTGGACATGTGTATGAACCAAAATAGCAAGTTTTTCACCTCTGAACTAACTCCAACTTATCTGTTTTGATCTATCTTTTGGAGAGTGATCTTCCAAGGTACATAGGGTGTCTAATACATCCATTGGCAAGCTAAAAGGACCCACCATATACTCCTAGAGTTCAATTGGCTAGCGTAGATCAAGGATTTTGCAACACCTCTTCATCTTCAAGCACATACCTATCCATCTCTTCACAGTGGTATCAGAGCAAGGTTGGACAACATGGCAGATGGATTTCCTTCATCAATTGAAAAATTGGACAGAGGTAACTACTCAGCTTGGTCATTAAGAATGGAAGCTTATCTCCAAGGTAGAAGTTTATATGGTTATGTGGCTGGAGATGAAGTTATGCCAAGTTTCAGGAACAAAAGTCAACCAACACAAGAAGAGCAAGAAAGATTGAGCACATGGTGCTCCAAGGATGCACTTGCAAGGTCTTATCTCCTCAACTCTATCTCAGATTTTTTGTTGAGTTGTAAGACATCTCAGGAAGTGTGGGATGCACTTGAAGCTTTCTTTTCTTCAAGTACTAAAGCTAGGAAGCATCAATTATGGCTGGATTTCACAACTCTCAAGAAGGCTCCCAAACAAAATGTGACTGATTTTGTCACAAAGCTCAAGGACATAGCAGATCAGTTGGGAAGCATTGGAGAGGTAATAGATGAAGAGTAAATTGTAAGGCAGGTCATCAATGGCTTGAAGGCAGATGACAAGTGGGAAGCATTCATCACAGCTATGGATTTGTACATGGACATGCATGTACCTGATTTCAATACACTCATTGGACAACTACTTACTCAAGAGGCAAAGCTTATAAAAAATGGAGAAAGCTCTAAAGGTAATCAATCTTCAGCTTTATACATTGATAAAAGCAAGTCCAAAGATAACAAAGGAAAGGCAAAGAAAGTGGATGATGAAGCAGGTACAATATCAAGCTAACTATGCAGGTAGAGGAAGACATGGTAGAGGTAGAGGAAGAGGAGGTAGACAAGGCAGGGGGAGATCCCAAGACTCCAACTCATGTTCTATTTGTGGACTAACTAATCATACAACTGAAAATTGCTTTAGGAATTCCAGGAATCAAAGAGGTAGAAGATACAATAGAGGAAGTTATGGCTACTCAAGAGGAAGGTTCAACAATTATCATGGCAACTACAACAACTACAATCATTCAAACTATCAAGGAGGCTACAAAGGAAGGAGAGACTTCAATAACTACACAGAAGACTCAAACAAAGAGGATTCATTATTGATCATGAACATGGCTATGCCACAAGGTAAATCTGATGAGCATGTTTTCTACATAGATTCAGGTTGTTCAAATCATGTGGTAGGAAATGTGGCACTCCTATCAGATTTAGAAGATCCAAGGAATAAGCATGAGGTACAAACAGGAGATGATACAAAACATCCTGTGGAGAAAATAGGCAATGTCAAAGCACCTGATGGAAACATCAACCTACTCAGTAAGGTACTCTATGTCCCTACCATTACAAAGAATTTGATAAGTGTTGGGCAGATAGTAGAGAACGGGTTGCAAGTCAGGTTCACAAAGGTAGGAGCATTTGTTGAAGATCCAAGTCAAGGATTCATAAAAATTGCAAAAGGTGAAAAGACAGGTAGATTGTTCACATTTGAATTACAAGACACTAGAAACATTGCTCTCTTTAATTATGGTAGTCAGACACTCACAGAATTGGAAGTATGGCACAAAAGGTTAGCACATATTGGTGAAAGGTCATTAAAGCAAATTTGTAGGGACCAAAGTGTACTTGGACTCCCTAATTTGTCAAAACAACATATGATTTATAAGTGTAGTGCATGTCAATTTGGAAAGTCTCACAGGTTACCATTCATGAAGAAAGGTTATATGCATGGAGATCTCTTGGAGTTGGTTCATACAGATGTATGGGACCTAGCAAGGAAGCTTCAATATCTGGATCAAGGTATTATGTCTCCTTTATTGATGATTGCAGCAGATGGACTATCCTATTCTTTATGAAACACAAAGATGAAGTTTCTTCATGTTTCAAAAGATATTTGGCTCTTGTGGAGAATCAAACAGGTAAATCACTAAAAAGGCTAAGGTCAGATGGAGGAGGAGAATACTTCTCTCATGAGTTTGATTCTTTTCTTCAAGAAAGAGGAATCAAAAGACAGGTAACTACAAGGTACACTCCTGAGCAAAATGGAGTGGCAGAAAGGAGGAATAGGACAATTGTTGAAGCTGCAAGGTCTATGTTAAATGAAAAGCATTTACCTAATTACTTATGGGCTGAGGCTGTATCTATATATATAGCCACTTACTTGATTAACAGGTTGCCTTCAAAGTCCCTTGATGGGATGACTCCATATGAGGCTTGGAATGGAAGAAGACCAAGCTTAGATCATTGTAAAATTTTTGGATGTATTGCTTTTGCTCATGTTCCTTCATAGGTTAGAGGCAAGATGGATCCAAAGGCAGAAAGGTGTGTATTTATTGGATATGACAACAATCAAAAGGGCTACAGGTTATACAACCCTACCAACAAAGGATTCTTGGTAAGCAGAGATGTAGTTTTTGATGAGAACAATTCATGGTATGAAGATTCATGCAGGAAGGTCAATTTATCATATGATCTTGAAGAAGATTTTCCAAAGCTTGGTAGAGAACAACTAAAGATTGAAGAACAAGATACCTTAGAGGATGATGAAGAATCTCAGATGGAAAAGATTAAAGCATGGAAGTCTAAAGGTAAAGCAAAATTGCAGGAACTTGGACATGAGGCAGAATCATCACATCATGGCCTAAGAAGGTCTATGAGGGAAAAGAAAAAACTAGAAAGGTATGGGTTTGATACCTCATTAGTAACTAAACATTCTATCTACATAGCACAGGACATAAACCAAGAGGAGCCATCATCCTTTGAAGAGGCCAAAGCAAAATTAGAATGGAAGCATGCAATGAAGGAAGAGATTGCAGCACTTGAGGAAAACAACACTTGGGATTTGGTGCCCAAGACTTCATCCATGAAGGTAATAGGCTCAAGATGGGTCTATCAACTCAAGAAGAATTCTGATGGTTCCATTAACAGGTATAAGGCAAGGCTTGTAGCAAAAGGCTTTGCACAAACTCAGGGAATTGATTATGAGGAGACCTTCTCTCCTGTGGCAAAGATGACTACTATTAGGGTTTTGCTTAGTATTGCCTCTTCCAAGAATTGGAAGATACTTCAACTAGATGTAAAGAATGCATTCTTGAATGGTTGGATAACAGAAGAGGTATATATGGCACAACCACCTGGTTTTGAGAATCAAGTTTATCCTGATTATGTGTGTAAACTTAACAAAGCATTGTATGGTCTCAAGCAAGCTCCAAGAGCTTGGAATTTCAGGCTTGTTTCATTCTTGCAGGACGAAGGCTTTCAACCAAGCAAGGTAGATCCTTCACTCTTTATTAAAAGGATTAATTCTGAGGTCATCTACTTATGTGTATATGTAGATGATATTATATTGACAGGAAATGATGCAGATGGTATGAAGAAGATCAAAGATCAGATGAGAGAAGAGTTCAAGATAAGTGATTTGGGTTCACTTACCTACTTCCTAGGTTTGGAAGTTGTCTACAAAGATCATGGTTTGTTTCTCACTCAAAGAAAGTACATTAAGGACATGTTGGCGAAATTCAAGATGCAAGATTGTAAGATTGCAGGTACTCCAATGGAGGTCAATCACAAATTGAGCTCACATGAAGGTGAACTCATAGAGGACATCACATCATATCAAAGTCTAGTGGGTAGTCTCAATTATGCCACATTGACAAGAGTAGATATATGTTACAGTGTGAGTGTGCTAAGTCAATTTATGCACACACCAAGGAAACCACATATGGATGCTGCCAAAAGGATTCTCAAGTATCTCAAAGGAACCATAAATGAAGGACTTTATTATCCTTATGTATCTAATTTAGGTTTGAAGCTATTTTCTGATGCAGATTGGGCTGGCTCCAAGGAAGATAGAAGGAGCACTTCAGGTTATCTTACCTTTGCAGGTTCAAAGCTTATTTCATGGTCATCCAAGAAGCAACCCACAGTTTCTCTCTCTTCTACTGAAGCTGAATACAGAGGTCTTGCCATAGCTACTCAGGAAGCTATGTGGATGAAGACATTATTCAAAGATCTTGGATTGGAGTTTGGAACTCCAACTATTTTTGGTGACAATATGAGTTCTATTCATTTGGTTGCTAATCCTATTTTTCATGCAAGGACTAAACATATTGAAGTTCATTATCACTATGTACGAGAGAAGGTTCTAAGCAAAGAGATTCAAATATCATATGTTTCCACTCATCAACAATGTGCAGATATTCTAACCAAAGCATTGGATGGTATAAAGCTTTGCAAATTCAAGGCTATGATTGGTTTGCAGGTAATCTTGGAAGATTGAAGACCCCAAGCATACTTGGCTTGAGGGGGAGTTGTTGGAGCAAGTGTATGACAAGCCTATGTATTGGCTTGAGTCCCACAAAGTCATAAAAGAAGCCTTAAAATGAAGACTATGTAAAGTTCACTTGTGAACTACCTCTTGTAACTTTTGAAGAGTTTACTTAATGTAAAAGTGAAAGAATCTTAAGTGGTTGAGTCCACTTGATCAAAAAGGGAAAGAGGAGCCACGAATTCGTGATTTGTGGTAGGTAGAGAATCAACTCAATCATTGATTGATTGGAGAGTGATTGAGGGAAGTTAGCCTCCCAAACTCAACTATAAATAGATGGCAGTTTTAGTCGTGGTTAGAGAGACCTATGTGAAGACCTCCAAGAGCTGAGCTTTATGCCATATCAAGGTGTGATTACAAGGCACACATATGTATCAGTAATTCCATTGTATTGTACAAGCAATATACTTTCATTTTCATGTTCATTTGGGTTCATATTTCCATGTTCTTGTGAAGTGTACTACTCACTGCCATTACTCTCAGTTTTCTCAATCAGATTGCAGAGATGGTTTCTCTCAGCTTAGTGCATCATTTTCAGTGATTTAACTTGGTAGAGTTAGCTCTATAAGTCTACTATATGATCAATAAGTTTCATTTCATTTGAATGTTGCAATCTTCAGTTATGTTCAGTTGAAGTCAACCCTGTCTGTTCATTTTCACTTCTCTGTGAGGTACCCGACTTTTTCACTCATCTTGTCAGAGCCATTTCTCAGTGGTTACTTATCCAAATTCAATGATTTAAATCTTGTTGGATTCCGCTTATTGTCTAGTACAACCATACAAATTTTCATATCATTGGATTCCTACATTTGGAGTTATGTTCATTTTTTGATCACTGGTCTCAAACTATAGCAGCCCGTGAAAATCGGGATGATGTCATCACTTGTTAAAACTCATTCTCACTGTGTGGTTTATTATTTTTTATGAGATTACTCTTGAAAGTTAGCTCTTTAAGTTAACTAGACTTCCTCAAGAGGAATTAAGCTAATTGCTGCTGTGCTCAGAGAATTATGCAAAACAGTGGACATGTGTATGAACCAAAATAGCAAGTTTTTCATCTCTAAGCTAACTCCAACTTATCTGTTTTGATCTATCTTTTTGAGAGTGATCTTCCAAGGTACATAGGGTGTCTAATACATCCATTGGCAAGCTAAAAGGGCCCACCATATACTCCTGGAGTTCCATTGGCTGGTGTAGATCAAGGATTTTGCAACACCTCTTCATCTTCAAGCACATACCTATCCATCTCTTCACAAGTATCCCATGCCTATAAGTCCTAGAATCCCCTTCACCCCAGCCATCTCCAGAGCAATCTCCTACGGAACCCCCAACAGTGATACAACCCATTCGCATACGCCTATCAGGACCAGTTATTACAGAAGGCACAACCAGTGTAGTTACTTCTCAGGCTACCACTGTCCAGGAACCTACCACCACTGCAGTAGAAGTTCCCACCACTATTGGTGGAGAAGCGTTTTCTTTTCCGATACCCAACCTTGAAGCAGAACCCATAGATACAACATTTGATTTTGAAATGCCGGATGCTTTCTCAAATGAATTTCAGTTTTCTGAAGGCCAGATTTTCTCTCAGGAATATGAATGACCAAGCTACCCTACCACTCCACCTGATCACCAGCAAGGACAAGTAGTATCCAGCTCAGAAGAAGAAAGGACAGAAACAGATGATGACGACGACGATGATGAAGCTAGTCAAGGAAGCCAAGGATCTCAAGAGAATGTACAGACCGATGAAAAAGAACAACACACTGATACCTAGGGTGACACTTGATGGAGAGTGTTAATCTCTAAAAGAACAACCTACTCTTGAAATTAGAAAACCTCTATATCAAGAGTAAGTCAAAACCTTCACCAATTTGGAGGATCAACATTCAATTATAAGGATTCTGAAAAATCTGTGAAAAGGATGATTCTACAGAAAGTCTGTTGCACATATCTTTCTTATTGACTTATCAAATGTGTAGATTTTTTGATAAAACTTTGCACAAGGTGTTGCCTAAAGATTGCACACCTCCTCCAAGTCGAATCACTCCAAAAGATTCAGTAGATTTTGAGAAATCAACTTGACAGTCACCTATGTCTAAAACTGTACTTCTGAGAAATCGATTTAGACACCTATAACTTCTAAGACATGGTTCTCTAAGAATAGAACCCGTTTAAGCAAATGCTTTTAGCCACAAGTAGCTTACCTTCCAACTTAAAGATTAAGTGCTTACTTGCTCAAAACTTTAAACTGTGGAAGGATAACTGATCAAAACATTGACTTCGAATTTTGCGCCTGTTTCAGTAACTAGTGAACACTTCTTCATATACAAATGTTCCTACACATAATTCTCTCAGCCTGATCACAATTGGAAGCTAAAAATTTGTACAGAGGTCAATCACCTATAGACTTAGACTTGTACAAAAGCATTTCACAAAAGATCTAACACAGAAGGAGAAAACTCAGAAACATCGGGTGCAACATTTTCTTCATTTCTGAGAATTTTTACATCTAAGTGATGAGAGAGACTTCACTCAATTCTAGGATGTCTAAATGACTCATACAACTTCTGATTACTCTATTCTCATGCTCTCTCATACTTGCCCCAACATTTTCCATAGTATTTATAGGCAAATATTTACAAACTTATGACTAATCAAAAGTACAAGTGACCTATATCTGAAGTAATGTACATATGTGTACATTTCTTTCAACTCCTGAATGTAAACTTCTTCTATGCTTCAAAACTTGATCTTGTCTTCATTCTTTGACTTACAAAACTTCAATTGTTGATTGCTCTGCACCAACAGCTCCCCCTCAATCATCAATTGAGGTTTTCTCTATCTTCTTTATGCCTGCCATGTCTTTGGTCCATCCAAGCTTTTGGTAAGCATATCAGCTATCTGATCTTTTGTTGAAGTATGTATGACTTCAATCTCTTTATCCATCACCTTTTCTCTTGGAAAGTGATACTAAATCTCAATGTGTTTGGTCTTGGCATGAAAAAAAGGGTTAGCAGCTAGATACAATGAACTCATGTTATCTCCATATATGATAGGTGTACTCTGTATAATGTCAAAACTCTTCATCAGAGTCTTAAGCCATATTAGTTCCTTTGTAGCTTCAACCATGCCTTTGTACTCTGCTTCTGTAGATGATAAAGCAACTGTGTGTTGCTTCTTTGAACACCAAGAGATTAACTTATCTCCCACATAACACATGTATCCATAGGTTGACCTTCTATCATCAGGATTACTTGCCCAATCTGCATCACTATATATTTTGATATTTGTATCTGATGTAAAACCATAATACAAACCCTCTTTGAGTGTACCCTTAATGTACCTCAATACTCTTTGACCTCTAATCCAATGTTCTTTCCTAGGACAATGCATGAATTGAGACAAAACCCCAACTACATATGATAAATCAGGCCTAGTTAATGTAGCATAGATAAGACTACCAACCAAACTCTGATATAGCTTCATATCCTTGAATTCTTCTCCACCATATCTGCTCAATTTGTGATTCACCTCCATTGGAGTAGGTGCTACCCTGCAATCATTCATTTTAAACTTGATTAACAAGTTCTTCAAATACCTTTCTTGAGTTACATACACTCCATGTTGAGTACATGAAATCTCCATGCCCAAGAAGTATGACAAGACTCCCAAATCACTGATTTTGAACTCTTTCTCCATCTGTTTCTTTAGGCTTTGAATGCCTTTCTCATCTGTACCTGTAAGAATTATATCATCAACATATATGCACATGTAAATGAACCGATCATCACTTGCTTTCACAAGCAAGCTACTATCTGCCTTAGATACTTGAAATCCAAGTTCTTTCAAGAACTTTACAAGTCTATAATTCAATGCCCTTGGGGCCTGCTTCAAACCATACAAAGCTCTCTTGAGCTTACACACATGATTTGGATACCTTTTATCTCTGAATCCTTGTGGTTGCTCCATGAAAACATCATCTAAAATGTAACCATTTAAAAAAGCATTCTTCACATCTAATTGACATAATTTCCAACTTTACATGCAGCAATTGCTATGAGTGTCTTGATGGTTGTCATCTTTGCCACAGGACTATAGGTCTCATCATAATCAATACCATATGTCTAAGCAAACCCTTTGACAACAAGTCTAGCTTTGTACCTAGGCACACTTCCATCTGCAAATCTCTTTGTCTTATAGACCCACTTGCATTCAATGATCTTCTGGCTATTTGGTTTAGGAACCAAATCCCATGTCTGATTCTCCAATAATGCATCATATTCTTCCTGCATAGCTTTCTCCCAATTTTCCTTACCTTTTGCCTCTTCATATGTAGAAGGGTCTTCATATGCTTTAATCATATAAGCATAATCTTTGGTAGCCAGAAAAGAAGTATCATAGCTATACCTTGTAGGTTGCCATTTGTGTCTTGATGACCTTCTGAGTTCTCCACTTCTTGAGGTTTCTGGTTCTTCACATTCAGGATCAAATCTTGGCATTTCTTCAACTTCAACCTACACCTCATTATTCTCTTGTTCATCAAATATTTGAACCTTTGATTTACCTTTCTTTTGACTCACAATTTCTTCATCATCTGTATTAATATTGATAGTACCTCAATACCAAGTACCTTGCTCATCAAATGTAACATCCTTAGACACAATGAATTGCTTTGTGGATGGACTCCACAATCTATAACCCATCTGCTTGTCATCATAACCAATGAATACATACTTTTCAGTTTTAGGTTCTAATTTGTGTCTTAATTGAGATGACACATATGCATATGCCAAACATCCAAATACTTTGCAATGATCTAAGGTAGGTCTCTTACCCCACCATGCCTCATATGGTGTCATACCCTGCAAGCCTTTACATGGTAGCCTATTGACCAGATAAGTAGCTGTATTTACAGCCTCAGCCCACAAATAATTAGGGCAATTTTTCTCCTTCATCATAGATCTTGCAAACTCAACAAGAGTTCTATTCTTCCTTTCTCCTACACCATTTTGTTGAGGAGAGTACCTGCAAGTAATTTCCCTTTTTATACCTGCATTCCACAAGTAATCACTGAACTCATTAGAGAAATACTCTCCCCCTCCATCTGACCTTAGTCTCTTTAATTTATGACCTGTAATTCTTTCTGCATAAGCATGATAGTGTTTAAATGTATTAAACACTTCTGACTTATCTTTGATCACATAGATAGTGATCCATCTGGTAGCATCATCAACATAAATCACATAGTACCTTGAACCATTGATACTAAAATCCTTTGATGGTCCCCACACATCTGTATGTACCAACTCAAGCTTCTCTGAATACATGAAACCATACTTGGAGTAAGATTGCTTATGAGCCTTACCTAATTGACATGCCTCACATCTGTATGTCATATGTTGACCTGTAACATTAGGCAATCCAAGCACTGAACCATTGTTAATCATGTCTTTGATACCTCTTGCATTAAAGTGTCCAAGCCTCTTGTGCCAAAGATCTAACTTAGAGATCTTATGTCCTCCATAAGTGAACAAGGCATGACCAACATTACCTTGAATCTTCAGTGTGAACAACCTTCCTTCTTTCTTCCCTGAAACAATTTGTTTATACCCATTGCTAGGGTCTTCCACAAACACTCCTTCATTAGTGAATCTAACTTCATAACCTTTTTCAACAATTTGTCCTACACTTATCAGATTCTTAGGAATTGTAGGACATACAAGACCCTTACTATTTGAACAACATGATTAGTTACCTTATTTTCCAAATCAGTCATCAATGCTATGTTGCCACTCAGGTGATTGCTACACCCTGAGTCAATGTAGAAGACTCTTTGATCTTCACTTTGCCTTTCACAAGTTGCATTCATTATCAATGTTGAATCCTCCTTCTGATCTGAAGCATAATTGTAGTAAGTATTGTTGTATTGTTGACTTTGGAATCCTCTACCTGCATTTCTTCCAAAGTAACCTCTACTACCTCTTCCTCTAAAATTACCTCTTTGATTTCTGCCACCTCTTCCTCTTGAATTAAAGTTCTGATTATATCCACCATTACTCTGAGTATTATGCCAACAATCATTAGCTAAGTGATTTTTCTTACCACAAATCCAGCAAGCTTTGAATCCATCTTTATTATTCCTACCTCTTCCTCTACCTTTGCCACCTCCTCTTCCTCTTAGGAAGTTGGCTTGACTAGTTGTGCCTTCATCTTCATTTGCTTGTTGTTTCCCTTTGTTATTTTTCTTCTTGTCCTTTGAGTACATTGCATGACCTGTACTCTTGTCACCTTCACCTTTGACATCCTGCTCAAAGGTTAACATATGTCCTAGCAACTGATTTAAATCAGGAGTAAAATGATCAAGTGATAATTCAGTAGATAGAATGAATGGCTTCCATTTGTCATCTCCTCTCAAACCTGTGAGAATTTGCCTTACCAATTTATCCTCCTCAATGTCTTCATCAACAGCTCCTAATGCATCTGCAATGTCCTTCGTTCTGGTTACATAATCTGAAATGGATTGAGAGGCTTTCTTCTTGAATGTAGTAAATTCTGCCCAAAAAGATGCCTTCCTTGACTTTGTGGTGTTTTGGAAATGCTCCTCCAAAGCATTCCATATATCACTTGCACTTTCAAGACCTCTAATGTGAGGTAGCAAGTAATAATTGACTACCATATAGATAATGCTCCTAGCTTGAGCATCTCTCTTCATCCAATTCTTCAAATCTGACAATTCCTCCCTAGTTGGAACACTAGGGTCTCTGAATTGAGGCTTTTCTTCTTCACTTGTAATATAACCTATCAAATCTTTGCTCATTAGATGAGCTTCCATCCTCATTGACCATGCTGGATAGTTCTCTCTATCCAATTTCTCTATCTGAAGAGAATCTCCCATCCTTCCTTGTCCTGTGTATTGAATTCTTTAAACTTTATGAGTAACAGATGTACCTTTACTTCGAATAATATTCCTTCTGGCTTCCTTGGTGTCGTATGAACTCCTTCTCAAGCTTTGCTCACAAGCTTTCACCTTTTGAACCTTCAGATATTGAATTCTTTGCACCTGTAGCAGTCGGGATCCTCCTTCCTTCAATTCTGATGCTTCCTGCTCTGATACCACTGATGGAGAGTGTTAATCTCCAAAAGAACAACCTACTCTTGAAATTAGAACACCTCTATATCAAGAGTAAGTCAAAACCTTCACCAATTTGGAGGATCAACATTCAATTATAAGGATTCTGAAAAATCTGTGAAAAGGATGATTCTATAGAAAGTTTGTTGCACATATCTTTCTCATTGACTTATCAAATGTGTAAAGTTTTTTATAAAACTTTGCACAAGGTGTCGCCTAAAGATTGCGCACCCTCCTCCAAGTCGAATCACTCCAAAAGATTCAGAAGATTTTGAGAAATCAACTTGACAAGTCACCTATGTCTAAAACTGTACTTCTGAGAAATCGATTTAGACACCTATAACTTCTAAGACATGGTTCTCTAAGAATAGAACCCATTTAAGCAAATGCTTTTAGCCACAAGTAGCTTACCTTCCAACTTAAAGATTAAGTGCTTACTTGCTCAAAACTTTAAACTGTGGAAGGAGAACTGATCAAAACATTGACTTCAAATTTTGCGCCTGTTTCAGGAACCAGTGAACACTTCTTCACATACAAATGTTCCTACACATAATTCTCTCAGCCTGATCACAATTGGAAGCTAAAAATTTGTACAGAGGTATAGAATTAGACTTGTACAAAAGCATTTCACAAAAGATCTAACACAAAAGGAGAAAACTCAGAAACATCGGGTGCAACATTTTCTTCATTTCTGAGAATTTTTACATCTAAGTGATGAGAGAGACTTCACTCAATTCTAGGATGTCTAAATGACTCATACAACTTCTGATTACTCTATTCTCATGCTCTCTCATACTTGCCCCGACATTTTCCATAGTATTTATAGGCAAATATTTACAAACTTATGACTAATCAAAAGTACAAGTGACCTATATCTGAAGTAATGTACATATGTGTACATTTCTTTCAACTCCTGAATGTAAACTTCTTCTATGCTTCAAAACTTGATCTTGTCTTCATTCTTTGACTTACAAAACTTTAATTGTTGATTGCTCTGCACCAACAACACTAGCACATATGAAGATGAAACATTTGAAGCAGCGGCATACACCTTGGAGATCAAGAAGTTATATCGCACCATGGAAAAAGTTTGGGTGCGTAAAAAGCTATCTGAGGAAGAAAGCCAAGCTCTCATAGAACAGGAACTCGTCACAGGAGGCTTTGAAGAAGCGTATATCAAAGGCTTCAGAGAACTTGTTAAATCAGTGGGCATAAATGAAGCATGAAGATATTTGCAGTGAAAGTCGTTACCACAGTTTGACCCGTGCAGAGTTCGTTTACTAACAAAACCCGATTTATACATTCGTGTGCCAACAGATGCCCAATCATCACAACAGGCGAGGGAAGCACGTCTCATCCCTGACAAATCTTTGGCAGAAGAAACAATTATCATCGACTCCCTGCCCGACACTACTACTGTACATACCACCAGTGTTACCGAAGTACCCACCACACCAACCGCTCCTCCTTCACCTCCAATCCCTCCAGTCTCTCCTCTACATCCTGCCTCTCCTAGACCATCCGCATCCTTCGACAATGCAGTAGCAAAAGCCTTTGTTGCTTCGATTGCTCTAACCCTTTCGGCACCTACACAACCTAGCTTACCTCCTCGAACATCCATCTTTCTATCCAATCCATTTCTCCATCCATCCTTCCCTTCCTTCCCTACACCCCTAAGACCACTATCTCCATTTCCACCTCCATTGACTTTCTCCCTAGTTTCACCTCCCCGACCCACTGTAATTCCCTCTTTCCCCCTTCCATCCAGCAGTACAAGAGACCCCCTCTGTAAATTATTCTGCCACTTTTGTAAATCCTGTATTTACACCCATGCACGCACCCACTATCACTCCACTATTCACAATCATGGCACTCGACACCACATCAAGTGATATGGATATATCACCACCGACTGCACCATCACTCACTTCATCCACTCCACCACCATATTTACGCACATCACTTTTTTCCACAATCACCACTGCATCCACATTCCCATCCCCATTTCCCTTTCCCCTTGCATCGGCACCCACACACACACCATCTACATTCACTACACCATTAATTTTATCACCCACCATCGATAGTGCATTTTGTCAGATGTTCACATGCATGACACAAGTAAGAGATGAGTTTTCATCTCTTGGAAATAGTTACCAGATGCTGCAGCAGACAACGAACGATTTATAGTCGTAGCTAAATTCATTATCAATCAAGAATGCATCACTGAACACCCGCTACCAAGAGCTACGCGAGGCCTATCACAAACTTGAACTCAAAAGTGAAGAAAATACAAAAGAGGCCATTACGGACATTGACAACTTGTTGAGGGCTCAGACTATTCGAAACGCAACGCTAACTAGAAACATGGGATTACTTAGATGTCACCTAGCAGCAGTTAAAGAAGAGAACCAACGTCTCCAAGAATAGAACAGAGAAGACTTGGAAGCTGCTCTAGATCAATTGGACGAGCCCTTGAGCCCCAGTCGCTTCAAAGTTGTCCCCTCCGAATTTATGAAGATGTTATTGGAAGATCATGTCAGATTATTAGAGGAATATTACAGCATGAACGAGGAATACCAGAAGCTAAAAGAAGACCACAACTTGCTACAATTAAGAGCACTTGTACAGCAAGGACTACCAGCTCCTATGGACCCGTCTCTTGTGATAATTGAGGAAGTCAACGCTTTAAGGGCCCAGGTAGTAACTCTCCAAACACAGATAGCAGCCTATGAAGCACCCCCTAGGCCAGATTCCCCACCAGAACTACCAGCAGATGAAGAAACAGTCACTATCCCGGTGGAGGACACTTTTGAAGAAGCATATGAACCCCAACCCATCCCAGGCGGACGCGTCACGGCTAAAGGCCAGATGACTTTTGAACTTCCTACTCCCGCATGGATGAAGACGGTTGAAGAACTTAGCAAAACCCACTCTGCAAGTGTGGAAGCACAGTTACATGCGATGGCAATGATTGAAGAACGAATTTTACAATCCCCATATTTTTCTCACTTGGCCCCTCGCAGGTACATATTTGGGCACGAGCTACAATATAAGCCGTATTTTATGTTAATGGCAGAATATCAGCTGGCCATTGAGAAGGACACCATCGCTCCGGGTGTGTTATGCTTGCCATTGTCGAATCAAATACTTACTGGCGTGCTATAAGCAGATCTTCGAAGAAATGTTCACTACCAATTTTTGGGAGTATCACTCAGAAGTGTTCATAAGCAGGCCTACACATCTACTGCAATTATTTGCGTGTGAACAATTGGTGTACTCAACACATTACAGACTCCCGCCACCAGAGGAACCTCAGCCCATCGATTGGGAGAAGCTTGAAGCCGATCTTGCAAGAGGTATCTGCATTTCAGAACACACCCTCGCTCATGACCTACTACAGAACTATATCCGACAGACCCCACAACAAGGTTCTGTCGAGGACGATAGAAGCGAGAGGGAGGGGGGTGTTGGCAGTAGCCAGAGGCATAGACGTCGAGGAAGCATGTAAAGACAGAGCACAATGAAGTAGCGGGGAGCCAGTCGAATCATTTTTTCAAACAAATATGTTTCAAAACACTTTTCAAAAACCTCCAACAGTGATTTTCATCACTTTTGTACCATATGTAACATAGAAAAACCCCCTTTTGGAATTATATGCTCCATTTTGTGCAGGCTGAGGAGTCCTCGAGCTTGAGGAGCTTAGATAGAACGAACCTACCAATTTTGGTTATTTTTAGACACCGTTTATCCCTTCAAATAGCACCTAGAACCTATTTTTTAACTATGCCGGTCACTAAATGTGAAACCGGTCAAAACTAGTCTAGAATCTATAAAAAGAGCTAGAGGCTCATTTTTGAGGTTAGCTTGTGTGAGTAGAGAAGAGCCTAGAGCTATTTTGAGCTTGTAATTGATCTTAAGCAATAGAGTCTATTTTCCTACCTTCCATTGTGTCTTGCTTGTCTCTTCATGTGTGTGTGCATCTCTATGCTTCTCACCTTCACTCTCACTTCATTTCACATTCACGATCTTCATATCACTCCTATCTCTTCCGCGGATTGACATTAAGGAGGTGGAGCTTCTTAACGTGGTTCTCACCATTGTGCTAAAGCAACACAAGTCCAAGCTATATAAGGAGGAGTTCTAAGAGACATTTAATCACTTAGTTTTGAGAGAAAGCCTTGAGCTTGGCTAGGTGGAGGTTTGTCTTCAACCTTGGAGGAGTCGGAGTTATGATTTTCTTCATCTTCAAAAAGGAGAGAAATAGCTAGGGTTTATGGTTTTTCTTCTACAAAAAGGAGGTCATGAGTTTGGACCTTATTTATACTTGGAGGAGATCATCTACATTTCATAGAGATTGTGAAGTTATGAATATATGCTATAGATTGATGCATTTATATGCAATCCTTATGTTTCTTTATAACATTCGTGTACATATTTTTTTCGAATGTATCGCATATTTTTGGAGCTTTGCTCCTTTAACTCTCTATTCTCTTGTCTATTCTATCTCATGTCTCTATTTCATTTCTTTTTCTATATTGATTGTGGGCTTTAAAAATCCAACATCATCATGTCTCATCGCACCAAGAGACATTGTTGCGTAAGTAGAGAACCATTCTCTATTGGTGTCACATGGAAAGAAGCACACAAATCTAGTATCCAAGTGTGGGAAAGAGAATCAACCATAAGAGCCTCACTAGGCACAATTCTATCAAGTGTCAACACATAAACATCATTAGAAATAACGTAAATTTCATCTATGGTGCAGGTAACTATTTAACATGCCCATCAACATGTTCCCCTCTACCTTTAGCATTCTTTAAATCATAGAAATATTTTTTTTCATATGCCCTTTCTTATGACAATAATGACAGTCAATATCTCTTTTCCTTGATTTACTTCTACTTTATTCCATTGATCATTTTCTTCCTTGTTCTTGCTCCTATTATATTGTTGATTATTTCCTTGTTAAGAATAACGAACACTATAAGAATCTCCACTTTGAGTGCCAACCATAGACTTGTCTTCACTCAAGAATGCTTCGTATATATCATTGTAGACTAGTCTACCACTAGATACACTATTGCTAGTAGCTATGCAAAATGTATCCCATGATTATGCCAAGGTAGATATCACCATGGTTGCTATCATTTCATTATCCATCTCCATTTTATGAGCTTGTAAGTGAAAAAATATAGCATCAAAATGCATTTAAATGAGAAACAACACTATCCGTGTCCTTCATGTGAAGCTCATATAAATTTTCATGAGATATGCCTTATTTGATGACATTTCTTTTTCATAAGTATTGCATAACTTCTTGCAAAGATCCTTTGCATTTTTATAGTCCAATACTATAAAGTAAACATTATCTTCTAGGTGCAATCATATGGTAGACCTTTCCATTTCATCCAACTCATCCCAAACATCATCATCCATATTAGCAACATTCTTTGAGATTCCATTTACTGGCTTCCACTACCTCCTCTAAATTAGCACATCTTTAATCTGATTCTTCCATAGAACAAAGTTTGTGCCATCAAATTTTTAGATCTCAAAATGGTATTTGCCCTACAATTTATAACTCCTCTTATGAACATTTGCACTAGACCCCGATCCACCAGATGTGCCTAAGATTTCTAATGCCAGGATAATAGAGAACCAATTACAATGATAATGGACTAGAATATTCCAAATATCAGTAAGGCTCAAAAAAAGTTCCCAAGTCATTAGGAAAAAGCAATGAACCCTGCACTGGGCCTTTTGGATTAAGGTTTGATTAGTGATGGACCAATTAGAAGAGGGTGGTGACACAATCGATAGCCTATAAATTACTAGGCGGAAGGGGGAGAGGGGATAGGATTCCCCTATGTTCAAGTTTTGCCTCTAGAGAGAGAAAGGAACCTCATAACTAGCTTGGGCCCAAAAATTCAAAAATTTTAGAAAGCTTTAAAACTCATCATAACGCCATTCAATGGCCCCCCAACCACTTTTTAGGATCAAAAGTGCTATTTTGACTCCAAAACCAAATTCATGCATGAACTGACCTGTAAAAAGTGACTTTTTCAATAAAAAATGAAAATAAAACTTTCTCCCTCCAAATCTCACATTTTCATACCTAGGTCCCAAAAAGTCATCTCTCACTAGTTTCTCTTCTTAGTAGACCATTGAAGCTCTCGTGTCTACATTTTTTCTTTGTGCATATTCCTCTTTGAATTCCTACTATCACTTCCTTAGCTTGAACTCCAATGGAGAGACCTAAATCATATAGGCATCCAAAAGATGAGGTTATCATGTTAAAATGTCATAATATCAAGGCTATAGGACATTGGTTAGGATATGAGTTCTGCATAGGTGCATGGGTGTACATGCAACCCTCTGGTGTTGGCCCTCATCGTGCAAGAGATCATGGAAACTTGGATCTTCATTGGAAAGGGAAGTTATTGGGCTTCAAAAATCTCAAAAATGGTAGGAGTATTGCCATTGTACAACATATTTTTACAATGTCAAGCATGAAATTGGAGAACTCAAACAAAATGAGATATCCTATCAATTGTAAGTATTACTCTTTAGTATTGATTAATTACTGCTCTAATTTCTTTATATACCTTATTAAGATGTGTATGTTCTTGTTACAGATATATTTCCTTCTACCTTGGTGGAGAAGCAACCACTTCATAGTCTTACAGTTGGGTCACTAGTCTCTCCATAAGCCCGTCCTTGCTCAACTTTTACATGAGAGAGCTTTCTTTTACACACATGCATATGTTGTGCCCTCTTCATAAAATGATTTTGGTAGGTTAGAGATGATTAAGGTAGATTCTGTTTTCAAGCTTGAGTGGCCACAACTTGATATATGGAACTTGACATCTTTGAAGCATAAGATGGTTGATGGAAATACATATCTCTTTGAAATTCACAAGAGTTTCTAGATCTGTAGGATTACATTGGTTTGTTCATGTTCATTGTTTTGTAGATCTATTTGCGATATTCACAGTTCTAGAGACTTTAACATGTTGGCAAAGATGGATGGACACTCCAAGAGAATGAGTAGGTACTGCCAAATCCTGCTTTGTACCAGCCCTTTGATGCTTCAGAGTTGATAAGTGGACCTCCTTAGCTTTCCAACGACACCATAAAATGGCCTACGTACTTTGGAAATGATGTATGTAAAGATTGAATCAAAACAGACAACTTTGAACTTCAAGCTTTCAAGAAAACCTTCTATTTTTGACTTGACACTTGCTGGATCTTTTGCTCAGTATGACGAGTACAGTAGGAATTGGAAAACTTCCTTTTAGGGGTATCTAACTAGCTTAGTAAGCTAACTATTCCAAGTGGAATGATATAAAAAGATTAACTATGCTCAGAGAAATCAATTTCTTTACCCCCGATTTTTTAAGACTGTTGCAGACTTTGACCAGTGATCATCTCGATGAGCTTTTCTCTGAAATGGCTGAATAGAATTCCTTTAAATTTTGATAGCATGTATAGAAATTTGCGCTGGTTCCAACAAGATTTAGATCTTTGAATTTGGTGGAGAAATAACGGAGATATGCTCTTCACAAGTTGATAGACTTTCAAGTACTATGACAGAGAACTCAGAAATGAACAATGTAGATATATGTATTAGCGACGCTCTGAATTAACGTCGCATAAGCGATGCTAGCATCGATTATGGGATGAAGGTCGGGAAAAAAAAATCAAAATTTCTACGGTCGCTTATGCAATGATTGCATCGCATAAGTGACGGTACCCATTTTTTTTCCAATTCGGGGGCGTCGCTACGCCACCCTTTTTCTTGTAGTGTTTGTTATATTTCCACAACAATATTTATCATCAATGAGGAGCTAGAGCCTTGTCATAGGGGGATTTGTTCATGAAAAGAATGAGCCTCAATCAGAGGTCATAAACTTAGCCAAAGAGAGTGTCTTGTGGATGAAGAGGAGTTTATTTTCCTTCATGATATTTAGAAGGCATTGAGATCCCTTCTTGATGAATGAATAAGTCTTTTCTCCACAATGTCAAATGTTCCACTTGATAATACATATGACCTTGAAAAGAAATCTATCCCACTAGGTGATTCTGTGCTAGACACCCTAGTGATGGTGTGCAAAGAAATTTTGAGAGGTGATAAGAATTACACTATGAAAGAAGAGTAGAGTGCAATGCAAGAGAGAATAATGAAGAATAAAGTACCTACATCCCCAGTATCAAAGCAGAGTGGGATGGCCCACTCTAGCATAGATCTTGATGCGGGTGGAAGAAGGGAAGAAGAAGATAGGCTTCATGATGTAAGTGGTAATTAAGGAATTGAATAATTTAATTGAATAAGATTGGAGCTTGAATTATCATTTTCTTGTCTAACAAGAAGCCATTGAACTAGAAAAGTTTGATGCAAGATCTGACGGGGATTGATCTTCTGGTGGCAGTCAATCATCCTTGGCAAACTACATTGGAAAGTTGCCAAAGATTATTTTTTCATAGTTTGTAGAGATTATAGTCCTGACGGGAACTTCATGATCTAGTGCTTGAAGGCCTTGAGCAAAGTTTTTTGTTTTTCTACAATTATCCAAGGTGCTTGAAGGCCTTGAGCAAAGTTTTTTGTTTTTCTATAATTACCCAAGGCACTAATTGTGTCATTTTGGTTAGAAAATATTTAGTTGTAACTACTCTCAGAGTCAAATTTAGAGGAAAGGTACTAGGACAAATAGGTATTGCCATGAGTCTTGGAATGAAAGACCCCAATGTAATTTTTAAATCAGTAATTACCTACCGATTGCCACAATCTTTCCAAAGGAGAAAGAAAATTGTTGAGAAATTGAAGGCATTTGAGAACTGATGTAATCTTTTTAATCAATAAATATGTCTTTTTCATATGTCATATAATCCATTGTAAGTTAGTAAATGATTGAACAATGCAAAATCTATTTCCTTTGACTATGAGGACTTTGCAAATCTCTTTTGGCATATTACTAACATATTTGTAGACTTTTTTTAGCTAATGCAAGCCACCACATTTTTTATGCAAGAAAAGGCTTTCTTATCTCCATATCTATGCATCTACAAGGCCTATTTGTGCTAAAAAATATCCAACCATAGAAACACAGAATCAAGCCTGCAAAATTTCTGCAGAGTTGAATCTCGCATTTCTGTGGCTGGGGCTTTTACATTCTCAAGGCTACTCAAGGGTTGTAGACTCACTAAGTGTCCATATAATAAGAGAATAAGGACAAGAAGTACTCATATGAATCATTGGTAGTATATATGTAAACCCTTAACAGTAATGCAAGCCTAGAATTGCTGCGATTTTGATTTAGCTTTATACAAGCCACTTCATGGCCTATATATCCATGCTTATGCATCTTCATGGCCTATATATGCTAAAATAGCCTTAGGCACAAAAACACAAGATTTAGGCCCAATTTGCAAGTTCGAATTCCACGTTTCTATGGTTGGGGTTTTTTTTTGGCATTTTGAAGACTATCCAAGGTTGCTACAATCATAAGGAGTCCATATCTAAAGAGAATGAGGCCAACCAGTACTCAACTAAACCCAAGATAGTCTAAATGTGAACCTTATTACTAATGCGACCTTAAACTTGTTGAAATCTTGGTTTATCTTCATTAAACTACAAGGCTAGCCTTCACTAGGCTTATAAAAGCAAAAAAACCCTATGTCACGAGGAAGGAGATAAGGAAGAGAGCTCACACACACACTCTCACTCTCAAGGAGAAGCACACACACAGATTGAGGCAAGGAAGAATGATCTTCTTCTTCTATTACATAAAAGGAATGTACAAGAATGACCTAAAAACAAGAATACAACAAGTGCAATATATAAAGATCAGTACATAAGGAAAAACCTAATGTCCGCGAATGAGTGAGCTGGCAAGAAACAAATGTGCCATCACTCTCGGTAGATAAATCTAATAAAGCTCAATGAGGTATCCCTGACATATACCGACGTGACCAATATACATGTCAAAGAAACGAAAAACTGGTACGTGTCATCCTGGATCATCACATGTTGAGCTTGATATCTCAACACTCTCCCTCAAGCTCAACGCCATATCCTGTAATCCAAGCATCTCCTGAAACTTCTTCAACTTCTCAGCCCCAAGTGCTTTGGTGAAAATATCAGCAACCTGCTCATCTGTTCTCACATAAACAAGATCAATATCACCTGCTAATACCTTCTCTCTGATGAAGTGATAATGTACCTCGATATGCTTTGTTCTAGCATGGAAAACAGGGTTCCGTACTAACTGTATGCTGCTAAGATTATCACAATAGATAGTGATAGGCTTTTGCACTTCCACACCTAAATCTGCAAGTAACATCTCCAGCCATGATGCCTCACATGCTGCCATTGGAGCACCTCTATATTCAGCCTCTGTACTCGACAAAGCAACAGTGGGTTGCTTCTTATTGCTCCATGTAATAGCTACACCTCCAAGTGAGAAAAGAAAGCCACTAGTAGATCTTCTATCTGGAGTACTACGAGCCCAATCTGCATCGGTGTATCCATGAACCTGCAAAACTACACCAGCTTCATAAAACAATGCATAATCCAAAGTAGCACTCAATGCGCCTCCAAACGTGGCTTCTTGGGAGCCTACATAAACTGAATTTCAAGTCCAACTGTATAGATTAAATCAGGCCTTGTTATTGTAAGATATATAAGACTTCCCACAATGTTCCTGTACATAGTAGCATTTTCCAATGCTTCACCTGATGTAGTATCCAACTTCAAATTCTGATCTAATGGCATCGAAATTGGCTTACAACCAGCCATACCATACTTTTGCAGCATATTCAAGGCATATTGCCTTTACAACATCCATATACCTGTTTTTGTATGTATAAACTCAATGCCCAAGAAATAGTGCAGCACACCAAGATCTTTCATGTCAAATTCCTACATAAGAAATTGCTTTACCTCTTTGATGCTTTCTTCATTATTGCCACCTATAATCAAGTCATCAACATAAATGGCCACAATCGTGATGCCATCATCAGCCTTCCTTACATATAGTGAATGATATGCATCACACATAGAAAACCCAATGCTGGTTAAGTAATCAGCAATCCTTGCATGCCATGCATGCGGAGCCTGCTTCAGCCCATACAAAGCCTTTTGCAACTTGCAAACATATTCTGGATGCTTTGAATCTTCATATCCTTGTGGCTGGTCCATATATACTTCTTCCTGTAACTCACCATGTAGGAAAGCATTCTTCACATCCATCTGATGCAAAGTCCATCCTTTTGCTGTAGCTAATGCAACAAGTGTCCTAGCAGTAGACATTTTAGCTACAGGGCTGAATGTTTCCTCATAATCAATGCCATATGTCTGTGCATATCCTTTAGCTACCAATCGTGCTTTATACCTGCTTATGCTACCATCAGCATTATGCTTTACCTTGTAAACCCATTTACAGCCTATGGGTTTCTTTCCTTGCGGCAATGGAACCAGCTTCCATGTATCATTTCCATAAAGTGCAGCCATCTCCTCATCCATAGCTTTTTCCCAATCTGCAATTCCAATTGCATCTTCAAAGCAAGAAGGTTCAGTATCTTGTATTACCTTTGTCATGTAGGCACAATGATGAGCCATGTAACTATCATATGTCAATCGTTGCACTGAATTCGGCATCCTCCCAGATCTTCTTGGTCCTGGGTCACTTCTCCTTGTATCATCTGCATGTGCCCTTCTTACTCCTAGAGTCTTCACAGAGGGCACTCCAAGTTCCTCATCAAGAATCTTTTCTGAACCACTTGAATCTCCATCAACATCTTCAAAACCTGCACATGTTTTACTACCAGTAGAAAGCTTTTCTTTACCTTTCTTGGATGTATTTGATGAACTTGCTGGACTGAAATTTCCATGTAATCTTCCACTCCATGGATTTGAGTTGGAATTATTGCTTGGTGATGCATCCGGTCCACTCAAAACTTGAGATTCTGCACTTGATTTTTCAGTATTTTCTTTGTCATTTGGTTCAAGATTCAGTCCTTCTTTGGCATCTGCATAGAAGCTTGACATTTCATCAAATACCACATCTCTGCTCACCTTCACCTGTCGTGTGAGTGGGTTATAACATTTGTACCCTTTTTGCTCAAGGGAGTATCCAATGAAGACACATTTTTTTGCTTTCGGATCAAGCTTCATCCTCAACTCATCTGGAACATGTACATATGCAATACAGCCAAAAACTTTTAGATATGATAAGTTTGGCTTTTTACTTGTAAACTTCTCTTCAGGTGTAACTTGATGTACAGTAGCAGTTGGAGTTCTGTTCATGATGTATATAGCAGTATGCACAACTTCTGCCCAATAAAAATGAGGCATATTCTTCTCAACCATTAAGGCTCTTGCTATTTCTGCAATATGTCTATTTTTGCATTCAGCAACGCCATTCTGTTGTGGTGTGTACCTGCATGAAAACTGACGCCAAATTCCATGATGTTTTAGAAAACTGCTGAACTCATTTGACATGTATTCACCTCCTCCATCAGATCTTAATGTCTGAATGTACTTCCCTATCTGCTTTTCCACCATAACTTTAAAATTCTAGAAGTGAGTGAACACCTCGCTCTTCTCTTTCATGAAATATACCCATACTTTGTGTGTATGATCATCAGTAAATGTAACACAAAACCTGCAACTGCCCATAGATGTGGTCTTTGTTGGACCCCAAACATCTGTATGTACTACTTCTAGTACATTCTCACTAACATGCTTGTTATGTGGAAATGAAGCTCTTGACTGTTTACCAAATTGACATGCTGCACATACCTTTTTGCATTTCTGCAACTTTGAAATTTGGTAGTCCATGGACAATCTCCTTTGACTGCATCAGTTTCAGCCTTTGCAGATTTGCGTGTCCAATTCGTTTGTGCCAGATCTCTATATCAGCAATAACTCCTACACCTTTTGCAAACATGGCTGCATTCATTTCAAGAATCTTCACATTTAAGGTGAACATCCTACCCACTTTGTTTCCTTTGGCAACTAATCGTCCATCCTATTTGTACTCCTCTACATATAATCCATCAGCATTGAACCTGACTTGTAATCCCTGCACGTTCAAAGTGTCCAGGTTTACCACAATTCCAGCATCCTTTACTATCATTACCTGAGTCATTTCTTTGGAAATTTTTGCGACCTCTTTGGCTCCCCGTGCCTCGAAACTGTCCTCTTCCTCCTGCATGATTCTGTTGTTGACCTTGGTCTTGGTTACTGTTTCCTCTTCCATTTCCAAAACCTCTACCTCTACCTCTTCCTCTGTCAGAGTAGAATACCTGCTCAGAACTGGGCTTTCCTTGGGAGTTTGAATCCTCACTAAGATTCTTTTCTTCAATAATCAACATGGATACCAAATCAGCAAAATTCGAAATATTTTCCCTAGTTTGTATAGAAGTTCTCAACTGCTTATATGCAGCTCCTAAACCACGAAGGCACACTTCCACCTTATCATCATCATCTACATTCACGCTAATAGATGCAAGTGACTCACATATGCTTTTGATTTTCAGAGTGTAGTCACTTACCGACATGCTCTTTTTCTCCAATGTATGCAGCTCGTTCTTGAGTTGCAATTTCCATGCCTTTGTATTGGTCTCTACAATGTGACCAAACTGTTCCAAGCCTCTTTTGGAGTCTTGACATCCTATATGTGCCCAATCATGCTATCCTGTATGCTAACAAATAACTAGTACATTACCTTTTGGGCTCCTTGATTCCATTCCTCATTTGCTCTTATCTGTTCTGTAGTCCGATTCCGCTCTGGTAACTGCGGAGCATTTTCGTTCTCTCCTTTGATGTACTTCCAGTAGCCTTTTCCCATCAGAAAATTCTTCATTCTGAATCTCCAAGCATGGAAGTTGTTCTTGTCCAGCTTATCACTCATAAGCTGACTCATTCCATCTGCGTTTGCCATTTCTGCAACAATACACAACACCGCAAACCACTATAAGTAGCACTTCTACTTGAACACTGTCGCACTATGACGTGACAGTTCGATCTCAGAAAAACAAAGTTTTCGTGTATCAATAGTACACGGAATTGCTTGAAATTCTGGATCTCGAATATGTGAGTGTTGCCGAACACAACACAAGTTACATTTTCTGAAACTAACCTGGTTTTTCTGCGGGCCTCACCTTGCGGGCTCGAAACGGAGGTCGAGATGGCTCTGAAACTTCGATCTGAAAAAAACAAATGATCCTAAAGGGATAACTCTCGAAAATATTTTGAGGTCTTCTACCTTCACGCCAATTTTTGTAGCAAATGGAGGCCGTTTGTGAAATCACGTTTTCTCCACGCCTTGCCGTGTAGTCTTCATCATCGCCTTCTCCATGAGCTCTCTAGAGCCACGCTGGCTCTAATACCATGTCACGAGGAAGGAGATAAGGAAGAGAGATCACACACACACTCTCACTCTCAAGGAGAAGCACACACATAGATTGAGGCAAGGAAGAATGATCATCTTCTTCTTTTTCTTCTATTACATAAAAGGAATGTACAAGAATGACCTAAAAACAAGAATACAACAAGTGCAATATATAAAAATCAGTACATAAGGAAAAACCTAATGTCTGCAAATGAGTGAGCTGGCAAGAAACAAATGTGCCATCACTCTCGATAGATAAATCTAATAAAGCTCAATGAAGTATCCCTGACATATACCGATGTGACCAATATACATGTCAGAGAAACGAAAAACTCGTACATGTCATCCTGGATCATCACATGTTGAGTTTGATATCTCAACACCCTAGCCACAAAGACATGTGATTTAGCCCTACAAACTTTTTGCAATCCCAATCATCGTGTTTCTGTGGGTGGGGATTTTTAAAGCTTTTGAATACCTAGGAGAGGATTGAATGGTCATTAATTGACCATAATCCAATCGAATAAAGTCAAAAGTACTGGTATAAACCCTAATTACTCTATATGTAGACTCTAAGCATTTATGGAAGATACAGTGTAAAGATAAATATAAAATTAACTTCTCTTTTCAAAACTTAGGTACAAGATAAATAGGAGAGAGAGTCAGAGAGAGAGAAACGAATAGAGAATATAGATTAAGACAAAACATTCCATTCATCATTGAAGTACATTGCAAAATACGTTTTGCAAAAGCTACAAATGATAGAGGCCATGGGTTATTTCCTCTTATTCTTCTAGCTAGCTAAATATCTTTGGGTTGTATGGTTACTCTCTTGGCATGGAATATAGGTTAGAATCTTAAAGCATGGAGAAGAGGTAGGCCTCTACTACCTCTTGAGGTGCCTCAAGTGCTATCCCCTATATTCGTAGACCTACACAATAGCTTTGTAGTTCTTCCTTTACCACTCTTGCAAATGATCTTCATGGTATGAGAAGTTCAAGTAATTTCTGATAGTGGCATATCCCAAACGCTTTGTAATATCTCCATCATCTCTGTGGAACTCTTGCATTGGGAGGAATGTTAGATTAGTCTATGCCGTAGTTGATAATTCTTTTTCTTTTTGATGTACACAACGTGAAGGTCCAACTTCATCTTCCACATTTTGTTGTCGATGTGTGTGTTGAGTTTGCTCCCTTTCCTCCTCTATTGATATCTGACCTTTTCCTTATGGAAGTGTCTTCCCTCCATGTGTTATCTTATGGCTCGTGGAATGTGCATCTCATTCCAAGGTGGTTGAGTGCAACTTTCTTCATTAGTCGATGGTTCTAGATCAGAATCACTATCTGATACAACCCTTATCCTCACCACCTGCTTTGTTCTTGCCTTGATGGGTGTCTTTTGTGGTGGCTCATCATTAGACTATGAATTTAACTGTCCTTGAGCCCCATCCTTTTGTTGATTTTTCATTTCATGTTCTCACGATGGATTGCTCCCAAACAATGTGCCACCATGTGAGAGATGCCTAGCAGTGGTGTGGGAATCATGTTGACGTCTCTTGTGGGGTTGCAACCATGGTGGGTGTTGAGTTCCTTGAACATGGCTAGGATAGACCATGTGTTCTTTCGTTGTAGTTTGCTTGGTGTGTGCCATTGTCTCAAGTTGTAAAGTGTGAAATGGAGCGATTTATCCTTATTTATAGAGTTTTCTTTAAAATTTTTTGTTCACACTAGAATGGACAGAACCAATTTAGAAACATTTCGAATATAATAATACAAAGAATGACACATTGAAACCAAGATTATATTAATCCTATGATTTACCCATAATGGAATATAATGAATTCACTTTACTTCCAACATGAACCCTCTCGTAGCCTTTTAGCACACCAGTGAGCATGATGTAGAGGTCCTAATGATGAATTCCAATTCTCACTCGCAATGTTGTGTTGTGTCCTTCTTGCAACTTTTTCCAAATGTGACTCCCTAACGCTTTCCACAACAAACTTTCTTGAGAATGTAGTGTAGTAAGCCAATTAAACATCTCCTCCATATAGTTTGATTGCATTGGACCACCACCATCTCTTGTGTTTTTGAAGTACACACCTCTAGCTTTTTACTATGACTCCTCCATTCCTTGGGTATTGAAAATCTCCAATGACTCATATCGATGCATGAAAAATGCTCCATGTGAAAATAAAATATGCTAAAAAATGTTAAGTACATTGGAAAAAAGTAAGTGCAATGAACAATTTGAAAGATTGAGTAGACTTACAATGTAATATGTTATATTGCTCTCCCCCAATATTGAATGAAACACTTCGTGAAATCCACTAATGTCCCTTGGAAAAATCGAGGTTGAATATCAATAGAGCTAGTTGTTGAGATATCAAGCTCAACATGTGATGATCCAGGATGACACATACCAGTTTTTCGTTTCTCTAACATGTATAGTGGTCATACCGATATATGTCAGGGATACTTCATTGAGCTTTATTAGATTTATCTACCGAGAGTGATGGCACATTTGTTTCTTGCCAGCTCACTCATTCGCAGATATTAGGTTTTTCCTTATGTACTGATCTTTATATATTGCACTTGTTGTATTCTTGTTTTTAGGTCATTCTTGTACATTCCTTTTATGTAATAGAAGAAGACGAAGAAGATCATTCTTCCTTGCCTCAAGTTGTGTGTGTGCTTCTCCTTGAGAGTGAGAGTGTGTGTGTGAGCTCTCTTCCTTATCTTCTTCCTCGTGACATGGTATCAGAGCCAGCATGGCTGTAGAGAGCTCGTGGAGAAGGCGACGGTGAAGACTACGCGGCAAGGCGTGGAGAAAACGTGATTTCACAAACGGCCTCTGTTTGCTATGAAAATTGTCGTGAAGGTAGAAGACCTCAAAATATTTTCGTGAGTTATCCCTTTAGGGTCATTCGTTTTTGTCATATCGAAGTTTCGGAGCCATCTCGACCTCCGTTTCGAGCCCGTAAGGTGGGTCCCACAGAAAAACCAGGTCAGTTTCAGAAATTGTAACTTGCGTTGTGTTCGACACTCATATATTCCAGATCCAGAATTTCAAGTGATTCCGTGTACTGTTGATACACAAAAACTGTGTTTTCCTGAGATCGAACTGTCACGTCATAGTGCGACAGTGTTCAAGCAGAAGTGCTGCTTGGAGTGTTTTGCAGTGTTGTGAATTGTTGCAGAAATGGCAAACGCAGATGGAATGGGTCAGCTTATGAGCGATAAGCTGGACAAGAACAACTTCCATGCTTGGAGATTCAGAATGACGAATTTCCGGATGGGAAAAGGCTACTAGAAGTATATCGAAGGAGAGAATGAAAATGCTTCGTAGTTACCAGAAAGGAATCGGACTGCAGATCAGTTAAGAGCATATGAGGAATGGAATCAAGGAGCACGAAAGGTAATGTATTGGCTATCTGTTAGCATACAGGATAGCATGATTGGACACATACAGGATGCCAAGACTCCAAAAGAGGCTTGGAACAACTTGGTCACCTTGTATGAGACTAATACAAAGGCACGGAAATTGCAACTCAAGAACGAGCTGCATACATTGGAAAAGAAGAGCATGACAGTAAGTGACTACACTCTTAAAATCAAAGGCATATGTGAGTCACTTGCATCTATTGGCGTGAATGTAGATGATGATGATAAGGTGGAAGTGTGCCTTTGTGGTTTAGGAGCTGCATATAAGCAGTTCAGAACTTCCATACAGACCAGGGAAAATATTCCGAATTTTGCTGATCTGGTATCTATGCTGATTATTGAAGAAAAGAATCTTGGTGAGGACTCAAACTCCCAAGGAAAGCACAGTTCTGAGCAGGTATTCTACTCTGGCAGAGGAAGAGGCAGAGGTAGAGGTTTTAGAAGTGGAAGAGGAAACAGTAACCAAGACCAAGGTCAACAACAAAATCATGCAGGAGGAAGAGGACAGTTTCGAGGCAGGGGGAACCAAAGAGGTCGCAAAAATTTCCAAAGAAATGATTCAGGTAATGATAGTAAAGGATGCTGGAATTGTGGTAAACCTGGACACTTTGAACGTGATTGCAGGTTAAAGAATCAAAATAACAGAAGGTAGCAAAACAACTATGCATCCACAAGTGCAGATGATTCTAAGAAGCTATTTATGGTTCAAGATCACATGATGAATACAATGTCTGCTGGTGTTTCAAAATCGAATGATAATTTCTAGTATGTTGATTCAGGTGCTTCAAATCACATGACTAGTCATGTAGAATGGTTTAGTAGTTTGTAGAAAATGGAAGTTCCTCGATATGTTGAAACAGTTGATGATACATCGCATCCTATTGAGCATACAGGAAACATAGCATTGTCTATGGAGGACGGGAAGGTAAAACATCTTGCTGATGTGTTGCATGTTCCAATCTAGTTTCTGTTGGGCAAATGGTTGACGAGGGATTACAAGTCAGGTTCAATGCTGATGGATTATATGTAGAAGAGTACAAGCAGGATGGACGATTGGTTGCCAAAGGAAACAAAGTGGGTAGGATGTTCACCTTAAATGTGAAGATTCTTGAAATGAATGCAGCCATGTTTGCAAAAGGTGCAGGAGTTATTGCAGATATAGAGATATGGCACAAACGGATTGGACATGCAAACTTGCAAAGGCTGAAAATGATGCAGTCAAAGGAGATTGTCCATGGACTACCAAATTTCAAAGTTGCAAAAATGCAAAAGGTATGTGCAGCATGTCAATTTGGTAAACAGTCAAGAGCATCATTTCCACATGACAAGCGTGTTAGTGAGAATGTACTAGAAGTATTACATACAGATGTTTGGGGTCCAGCAAAGACCACATCTATGGGCGGTTGCAGGTTTTATGTTACCTTCATTGATGATCATACACGCAAACTATGGGTATATTTCATGAAAGAGAAGAGCGAGGTGTTCACTCACTTCCAGAATTTTAAAGCTATGGTGGAAAAGCAGACAGGGAAGTACATTCAAACATTAAGATCTCATGGAGGAGGTGAATACATGTCAAATGAGTTAAGCAGTTTTCTAAAAAATCATGGAATTTGTTGTCAGTTTTCATGCAGGTACACACCACAACAGAATGGTGTTGCTGAATGCAAAAATAAACATATTGCAGAAATAGCAAGAGCCTTGATGGCTGAGAAGAATATGCCTCATTGTTATTGGGCAGAAGCTGTGCATACTGCTGTATACATCATGAACAGAACTCCGACTGCTATTGTACATCAAGTTACACCTGAAGAGAAGTTTATAGGTAAAAAGCCAAACTTATCACATCTGAAAGTTTTTGGCTGTATTGCATATGTACATGTTCCAGATGAGTTGAGGACGAAGCTTAATCCGAAAGTAGAAAAATGTGTCTTCATTGGAGGGGTACAAATGTTATAACCCACTCACACGATAGGTGAAGGTGAGCAGAGATTTGGTATTTGATGAAATGTCAAGCTTCTATGCAGATGCCAAAGAAGGACTAAATCTTGAACCAAATGACAAAGAAAATGCTGAAAAATCTAGCGCAGAATCTCAAGTTTTGAGTGGACCGGATGCATCACCAAGCAATAGTTCCAAGTCAAATCCATGGAGTGGAAGATTGCGTGGAAATTTCAGTCCAACAAATTCATCAAATACATCCAAGAAAGGTAAAGAAAAGCTTTCTACTGGTAGTAAAACAGGTGCAGGTTTTGAAGATGTTGATGGAAATTCAAGTGGTTCAGAAAAGAGTATTGATGAGGAACTTGGATTGCCCTCTGTGAAGACTCCAGGAGTAAGAAGGGCACATGCAGATGATACAAGAAGAAGTGACCCAGGACTAAGAAGATCTGGGAGGATGCGTAATTCAGTGCAACGATTGACATACGATAGTTACATGGCTCGCCATTGTGCCTACATGACAAAGGTAATACAAGATGCTGAACCTTCTTGTTTTGACGATGCAATTGGTAATGCAAATTGGGAAAAAGCTATGGATGAGGAGATGGCTGCACTTTATGGAAATGATACATGGAAGCTGGTCCCATTGCCACAAAGAAATCCATAGGCTGCAAATGGGTTTACAAGGTAAAGCATAATGCAAAGGTAGCATAAGGAGGTATAAAGCACGATTGGTAGCTAAAGGTTATGCACAAACATATGGCATTGATTATGAGGAAACATTCAGCCTTGTAGCTAAAATGTCTACTGTCAGAACACTTGTTGCATTAGCTACAGCAAAAGGATGGACTTTGCATCAGATGGATGTGAAGAATGCTTTCCTACATGGTGAGTTACAGGAAGAAGTATATATGGACAAGCCACAAGGATATGAAGATTCAAAACATCCAGAATATGTTTGCAGGTTGCAAAAGGCTTTGTATGGGTTGAAGCAAGCCCCTCGTGCATGGCATGCAAGGATTGCTGATTACTTAACCAGCATTGGGTTCTCTATGTGTGATGCAGATCACTCACTATATGCAAGGAAGGTTGATGATGGCATCACTATTGTGGCTATTTATGTTTATGACCTGATTGTAGGTGGTGATAATGAAGAAAGCATCAAAGAGGTAAAGAAACGTCTTATGCAGGAATTCGACATGAAAGATCTTGGTGTGCTGCGCTATTTCTTGGGCATTGAGTTTATACATACAGAAACAAGTATATGGATGTCGCAAAGGCAATATGCCTTGAATATGCTACAAAAGTATGGTATGGCTGATTGTAAGCCAATTTCTATGCCATTAGATCAGAATTTGAAATTGGATACTACGTCAGGTGAAGCATTGGAAAATGCTACTATGTATAGGAAAATTATGGGAAGTCTTATATATCTCACAATTACAAGGCCTGATCTAAGTTATACTGTTGGACTTGAAAGTCAGTTTATGCAGGTTCCCAGGAAGCCACATTTGGATGCTCTGAGGCGCACTCTACGTTATGTGAGTGCTACTTTGGATTATGCATTGTTTTATGAAGCTGGTGTGGAGTTTCAGGTTCATGGATACACCGATGCAGATTGGGCTGGTAGTACTCCAGATAGAAGATCTACTAGTGGCTTTCTTTTCTCACTTGGAGGTGCAGCTATTACATGGAGTAGCAAGAAGCAACCCACTGTTGCTTTGTCGAGTACAGAGGCTGAGTATAGAGGTGCTGCAATGGCAGCATGTGAGGCATCATGGCTGGAGATGTTACTTGCAGATTTAGGTGTGGAAGTGCAAAAGCCTATCACTATCTATTGTGATAATCTTAGCAGCATACAGTTAGCACGGAACCCTGTTTTCCATGCTAGAACAAAGCATATCGAGGTACATTATCACTTCATCAGAGAGAAGGTATTAGCAGGTGATATTGATCTTGTTTATGTGAGAACAGATGAGCAGGTTGTTGATATTTTCACCAAAGCACTTGGAGCTGAGAAGTTAAAGAAGTTTCGAGAGATGCTTAGATTATAGGATATGGCGTTGAGCTTGAGGGGGAGTGTTGAGATATCAAGCTCAACATGTGATGATCCAGGATGACACATACCAGTTTTTCGTTTCTCTGACATGTATAGTGGTCATACCTGTTGCGAACATTTGTTTTATGTAGGGTACAAGTTTCAAATTATGTAAATAGCTTTGGGAAGTCTTCAAATACTTCAAGAAGGCTCATATTTTCATAAAAGATATCAAAAATACTGCGTGAGTTCTAGAACATGGTGAGTCAAATTAGTGAGTCACAAGGGAGCTGCAGTGGTGTCCTAGTGGAAGGTCGATGTGGCTAGTTCTTAGAGTCCATCAATACTTTGCTTATTTGAGCACTTGAGTCATGTAATACCTCCACCCAAGTGTCTACCACGAATTTAGATGTATTAGGAAGGTTTGAGATTAATTTCCCATGCTATAAAAAGAGGAGAGAAGTCGTGATCTTGTGGGAAGTCCAAGAGAGTCATATGTGTATCTCTATGCTGCTGTAGTTTTGTATGCAGAGATTGCAGAGCTTGTATCTCCCTCATTATATATCCACATTTCATGTTTGATAGCTCATTTTAAAGCTCTTACTGTCTACTTTCTTACTGTCAATTTTCATAATCATTGGATTTGTGAGCTGAGAGCATTACTCTCTGCAAGTAGTGTGTGTTCTCGAGTTTCACCCCTGCTGAAGGTCTCCATTAAACCTCCAACTTGCAGAGGTCATATCTCCTTGTGTACTTATCCAAATTGAGTGTTCTTTGGCTCATTGGAAAGCTCTTGGTCTCTAGTATATGTGGTTAAAACCGTTTTAAAAAATGTGGAGTGAGTAGAGAGCAGTAAGCTCTGCAAGCATGACTAGTTTTCTGTGATGAAGTTTGTGAGAAGGTCAACTTGTTCTTAGGGGGTTTCACCTACTTCAAGCTATATTTTGGAGGTCAATAAACTCCAACATTGGTATCAGAGCAAGGAATTGAAGCTTGGAGAAGGTTGTAATACCTTGATGAAGAATTTGAAGCTATTGGAGAAGAGGTTCATCATCGACACTAAGGAGATAGCAAGGAAGCATCTCAAGCAACATCCAAGCAAAGAAAGGTGCATAAACTTTATAACAAAGGTAAATCTCATACTTATTCTTATCACACATATGCAAAAGGAGGGTTAAAGGAGGAATTTTAGTATTTACACAATGGGCGATCAACATGCACAAATAGAGAAGCTTGATAAGAACAACTATCAAGCATGGCGATTTAGAATCACAGCATACTTGCAAGGTAGAGGCTTGTATGGTTTGATTGATAGAATGGATATCAAACCTATATTACCAGAGGATCCAAATCAGCATCAATTGAGGGAGTTTAGACTTTGGAATGAAAGAGACAAAAGGGTTATATTCATTTTATCACAAAATATTCAAGATTCAATGGTAGGACACATACAAGATCTAGACACAAGTAGAGATGTTTGGTTTGCATTGGAAAGGTTGTATGCTACAGGTACAAGAGCAAGGAAGATTCACCTCAAAAATGAGTTGAAGAACATAAAGAAAGATACAAGGACATCGGGCAATGATTACTTGTTGAAGGTTAAAGAGATTGCAGATCAACTAGGATCAATTCAAGCTCATGTGGAGGACGATCACTTGGTTGCACATACTCTCAACGGACTCAAGGATGATGAGAGATGGAAACCATTCATTACTTCAGTTTATGTTAGAGGAGAATTGCCAGACTTTGATCAGCTTGTTGCTCTTATGGTCACGGAGGAGATGAATCTAAATGGCTCTCCTTCAAATCAAAAAGGATCTCAAGGACAAGCTCTTTATATAGGATCATCAAGAGGTGGAAACAGAGGAAGAAGAGGTTCAAATAGAGGTCGAGGAAGAAGGAGCGATGATCAAGGGACTTCAAGTGGCTTCTTCAACACAAGAGGAAGAGGAAGATCAAGCGCTAGAGGTACGAGAGGCTACTACAACTACAATCAAAGACAAAGGAGTGAAGATAACAACAATTGCTATATATGTGGAAGGTATGGACACTATGTCAAAGATTGCTATCAAAATGAAAATAATCAAGGTGGTAAGCGAAGAGGAGGCTATTAAAGAAGAGGTAAACAACAAGGAAATTATGCAATTCAAGGTAAAAGTGAAGATTATGATTCTCTTCTTATGATGAATGTAGAAACTAAGATGAATTGCAATAGTAATGTATGGTATGTAGATAGTGGTTGCTCTAACCATATGTCACATGATGCTTCATGGTTTTCTAATATGCATAATCCTTCATGTAAAGGTCATGTTGAAACAGGAGATGATACAACACATAAGATTATGCAGGTTGGAGATGTTGTTATGCAGGATAAGAGCAAGACAAATTGCTTGAAGGATGTACTTTATGTGCCAACGATTACTAACAATCTGATGTCCGTTGGTCAAATGGTAGAAAAAGGTTTGCAAATAAGATTTAATCATGTAGGGTGCTTCATTGAGGATCCAAAGCAAAGGAGGTTAATTGCTAGAGGTCAAAAACAAGGTAGATTGTTTACATTCAAGGTAAACCCAAATCATACAAACTATTTCTCTTATGGTATGCATCGAATAACAGAGCTTGATCTATGGCACAAAAGGATTGGACACATGAATGTACACAGGTTAAAGGAGCTATCAAAGAAGAGGATTGTTGAAGGATTACCTGATCTTACTAAGCAACATATGATGCATCTTTGTGAAGCATGTCAAATGGGTAAGCAGAGTAGACAGCCTTTCAAGCATTCAAGCTATGTAAGTAGTGGATTGCTAGACCTTATACACACGGACGTATGGGGTCCTACTAAAGAGGCATCCTTGGCTGGTAATAAGTACTATGTATCATTCATTGATGATCATAGTAGAATGAAATTTGTGTATTTCATTAAACATAAGAGTGAAGTCTTTGATTGTTTCAAAAATTTTAAATCATTTGTTAAGAAGCAAAGAGGAAGATATGTTAAGAAGCTAAGATCCGATGGAGGGGGAGAGTATTTCCCTCAAGCTTTTACTGATTTTTTGTATGAGGAAGGTATCAAAAGAGAAGTTACATGCAGGTATACTCCACAACAAAATGGAGTCGCAGAAAGAAGAAACTGAATCATAGCAGAAGCATCTAGAAGCATGCTAAATGATATGTGTTTGCCTAATTCTTTTTGGGTTGAAGCTGTTAGCACAAGTGTGTACATTATGAATAGAGTACCTACTGCTGGAGTTCATCATTTGACACCATATGAGGTATGGCATGGAAGGAAACCAAGTGTAAGTCATTTGAAAGTATTTGGTTGTGTATGTTATGTACATGTACCTAGTGAAGTGAGATCAAAACTTGATGTGAAATCAGAAAAGTGTATATTTATTGGTTATGCAGATACTCAAAGAGGATATAGATGTTATAATCCTCATACCAATAAGGTGGTTGTTTCAAGAGATGTAAATTTTGATGAATCACTTTCATGGTATGTAGATAAGAAAAGTTTGCAGGTCATAAATGAAGATGAAGAAGATACAGGTGAAGGAGATGAGTGCTTACCTCAGCCCACAAGAAGTTTAAGTGATGAGAAAAGCGGTTTGGATGAAGAAAGAGAGCTACCTTTCCTAATAAGAAAGGAAGAGCATCTACATTGGAGGTAAGAAGAACTTCAAGAGTGAGTAAGCAACCTCAAAGGTATACTTATGAATCTTTCATGAATACTCATTATGCTTTTATGAAAAAAGTTGAGCAGGAAAATGAACCCACATGTTATGATGAGGCAAAAGGAGATGAAAAGTGGGAGAAAGCAATGAGAGAAGAAATGGAAGCACTACAGGATAACAAGACTTGGAATTTAGTTCCAAAGACACCAAAGCAAAAGGTAATTGGTTGCAAGTGGTTTTTTAAGATTAAAAGAAATATTGATGGTAGTGTGTCAAGATATAAGGCTAGACTTGTAACAAAAGGATACAATCAAACTCAAGGATTAGACTATGAGGAGACATTTAGTCCAGTAGCAAACATGGCAACTGTGAGAACTTTGTTGGCTTTAGCTGCAAGTAAAAGGTGGAATATATATCAACTCGATATAAAGAATGTCTTTCTTAATGGTGAGTTAAATGAAGAAGTATATATGTCACAACCAGATGGTTATGTGGATGCAAAATGTCCTAATCATGTGTGCAGGTTAAAGAAGGCATTGTATGGTCTTAAGCAGGCACCAAGGGCATGGAATGCAAGGTTGGTAAAGTATCTTATGCTGCAAGGATACACAGCGAGTCATGTTGATCCTTCACTTTATGTAAAACATGTAGATGGCATGTGTGTCTATGTATGCATTTATGTGGATGACTTGTTGATTACAGGGAATGATGCAAAAGCAATTGATGAGATAAAAGGTAATTTGGGAAAGGAATTTAAAATTTCAGATCTTGGTTTGCTTAGATACTTTCTTGGGATTGAAATTGTGTATAGCGATGAAGGTATGTGGTTGATACATAGAAAGTATATATGTGATATGTTGAAAAGGTTTGGTATGCAGGAATGTAAATTTGTGTCTACTCCAATGGAATGTAATGTAAAGTTGAGTGCAAAGGAAGGTGATGAGTTGCATGATATGAATGTGTATAGATCCATGGTAGGATCTTTGATTTATGCAGCAAAAACTAGACCTGATATATGCTATGCAGTGGGAGTATTGTCACAGTTTATGCATGAACCTAGAGTACCTCATATGCATGCAGTGAAAAGAGTGCTTAGGTATTTGAAAGGTACCATGAACGAAGGATTATTTTATAGTCACCTCCAACTTGCAGAGGTCATATCTCCTTGTGTACTTATCCAAATTGAGTGTTCTTTGGCTCATTGAAAAGCTCTTGGTCTCTAGTATATGTGGTTAAAACAATTTTAAGAAATTCGGAGTGAGTAGAGAGCAGTAAGCTCTGCAAGCATGACTGGTTTTCTGTGATGAAGTTTGTGAGAAGGTCAACTTGTTCCTAGGGGGTTTCACCTACTTCCAGCTATATTTTGGAGGTCAATAAACTCCGACAATACCATATATGTCAGGGATACTTCATTGAGCTTTATTAGATCTATCTACCGAGAGTGATGGCACATTTGTTTCTTGCCAGCTCACTCATTCGCAGATATTAGGTTTTTCCTTATGTACTGGTCTTTATATATTGCACTTGTTGTATTCTTGTTTTTAGGTCATTCTTGTACATTCCTTTTATGTGATAGAAGAAGAAGAAGAAGATCATTCTTCCTTGCCTCAAGCTGTGTGTGTGCTTCTCCTTGAGAGTGAGAGTGTGTGTGTGAGCTCTCTTCCTTATCTTCTTCCTCGTGACACTAGTAAGACCTATTAAGCCTACCAACTTATATAAGCATCACCAAACCTTCTTTCTGTTATTACAAAGATTAACTTGAGAATCATCGTCTATTGTGATCATGCATAGGTCTTTTCGCATCTCATAATTTTCATTATTTTGAGTGCTTGTACCTCGTTAAAAAAATGTCTTGCCTTATTCCCTGTCATTGACACTTGTTGTAAACTATCATGAGATTCCCCAAATTTCTTAATAACTAAGGTTATGTTTCCACCATGACAACCGATTGAATTATGGAGTTCCTATAATTTTTTATAGCTTGTATAGATTTATCAAATGGCCTCATGGCAAATGCATATTCTATATGGAGCTTCAATATTCTATAAAAAATTCTCATGAAGGCATGCAAGGTGCAAAAGTTAACATTAGCTAAAGGGAATGGAATAAGGGAATTTTAATCCTTAATTGACATTTCATGATTAGGCATACCTAACATGGGACACCTCATTAAAGGTATATCCCATTCAATAGATGGAGATGCATCTGTGTCATCATCTAAATCATCTATGTTGTTTTGTTTTCCCTTTGTTGGTTTATAACCTCGTGTGCAATATGGACAAGGATAGAGAGCATATGCACCTTTTTTACACCCTAACATGCATTTGATAGTCTTTAAGTCTCCACCTAAGTGCCACTCTACCTCAAAATCACCTCGGCCTTCTACATTGACTTTTACACCATGAATTTGAGAAGTTATTACCTCTGTGATCCATGGGTTCTACTAAAAATCGATGAAAGAACATCATTGGATTCTTTAGGTACTTGAATAGCACCTAACCACCATATATCTTTCTCGGATTGAACACGATATGTAAAGTGATGGGTAGAGTTTTCACTTTCATCAATAATGTCATGTGTTGGGTTGTAGGGTATGCACACATCCTCATTTGTGCATGAGAACCCTCCCTAGACCATAAGAATAAGTCTTTTTGTATATATTTGAGTGTCACATGTGAACACTCTCCTAGAGCACTTTTTAATATTTCCTCATACCATAGTATAGAAGACTTGAGAATCTCTCACCTTTTTGGCTCTTCTAGGACATTCCTACCTAAAAATCCCACGCATGAGTTTCTTGGGATTTGGTTGTTACAAGAAGAGATTTTAGAATATCCTAGAAGATATGTTAGTTAGAGAGAGATCCACTTTTTGACTTTTCAAAGGAGCACATGGGGAATAGAGCTTAGCTTATAAACAGAAGCTTATTTTTGTAAAGGGGGCAGCTTTTGGTCGACGTGCTCTCATGTAAAATCTCTTCTCAATGGAAGATGCTCTCATTTACTCCAAGTCTTGTTACATTTATATGTATTGTTGTCTTTGTGAGTGTATGAGAGTGGTGTGTGTGCCTATGCATGTCTCTCCTTTGTGTGAGTAGAGTAGTTGCATTCTCTTGTATTTTCCTCATGGACTAGGATCCTTGACCCCCTATTCTCCTTGTTTTCAAGCATGTGGCAAAGCAGGGGGCTGTTGCCAATGGCTTGAACATGTGGGAGATAGGGGTGGATGAGAGGAGAGTCACTCTTGAGCTTTCCTAGTTGCTTCCATGCAAGGTGGTGTGGGTTTTGGGCATTCCTTGCTACAACCTCAACACTTTTTGGCGCCAGTTGCCGGGGATGGTCGGGCTTTCATCACTTGGAGAGCTCAAGAACATGTGATAAAGTATTGTGTTGCAATTTTTTTGCTCAATTACATAGGATTTGAGTTTGTGCATGGCACATTCACCCTTCCTTTGGGCCAATTGCTCCCCATTTCTTATTTTTTAATAGTGTAGTTTGAGTTCATTTCTGTTTGATGCATAAAAACACCCCTAACCCCCCTTCTCTCTCTCACTCTCTTACACATATACACTCCCACACACTCAGGCATCACTTTCCACCACTTCCATTCTTGTTTTCAGTGATTGCTTTGAATAGAGAGATGGGTAGTACTTCCTCTTTTCCCTTCTTTCTCTTCATTTTTTTAAAAAAAAATAGACAAAGAAATGTTCATTTCTGAGTATCTCTTCTATGTTTGAAGAGTTGTTGAAGTCTTGGATACTCTCTCATCTCTCATAAAATCGCAAAAGCAATCTCGGGACCTGATGGCCATGTACTACACTTCTGTGATATATGTGCTTTAACTCCCTCCAACCCTCTATCCGATTATTGAATGGGCCAAGGAGTGTGGCTGGGTGGTTGGTGGGGATCGTTCCATCCGTAGTATTCTCTGGCAAGATCCCCCTTCTGCTCTTCGTCACTCTGGGGTCGAGCTCGTTTGATCTCCCCCTACAAACCTCGCTATGGATGCTCTACATGGGAGAAGCTGTGCTTCCATCGTCGATGTCATCTCTATCTACTGGGTTGCACACCTTGGGTGATTCCCCTCCTCTGCAAATGATATGAAGCGGGCTGCCGCTCCACACAATACAAAGGGGAGAAATCTGTGCTGACAATGGGAGCGCGTCGTGAAGCAGTGTGAGTAGACATTGTTCTTCTGCATATTACTCCTAGTTCGGGTCTGTTTCCGCTCCTACCCATGGATCTCTCTGTCCATTACTTATTCGAGGGAGCTTTTCAAGGCCTCTCACTCCATATGCATTTGGTACCCGGCCTAACTCTACAATGTGATAAAGCGAATTGCTTCCTCCAGTTGAGGCATAATTTCAGCTCAAAATACCTCAGCTCATTGGGGCTACAGCACGCAAGTACTCCTCTCCACCTCTGGGGGCGGAGCTCCTCTTGCACTTCCCCGATCAATGTGCTCTCTATGACCTAAGATCTTCTCAGTCACACAGCAGTCCGTCTGTTCAGTCATCTTCTTTTTTGCAAGTTATCAGGATGTCCCTCAATCAAAGTAACGCCAAAATCCACCGCTCCTAAGCCCATCATCAGCTCAGCCCGACAACAGGATCGTAAATGTGATGATGAAGGAGCGGGGCATCATCACTGCTTATTTGTCATTGCAAGATGTGTTTTGAGGATTACCTTTTCTCTTTGCTGTTGGTAATATTTTAGAAACCTGGTGGCGGAGGTGGAGATGAACTTGCTGTCAACTGTCTCATTGTGCAGTTGTGGAGTTTTGAACATTAGTGGGGCTTGCTCGTCTTCTTCACCAGTATCTGTGGCTTGACAGTTATGTACAATACCTTCAAGTTTTACAAGATCTTTTCTATTATTGACAAATGCTACAGCGCAGATCATACAAGCATTCAGAAACAAGATGGCCCTTTGTAAAGGCTTGTTCATATTCAGTTATCGAGCTTTTAGGCTTTGAATTTGGCAATGGTCCCGTTGAGTCATCATGAGTTTCCACACTTTCCAGGAACCTCTCATGACACTATACAGCCAACCTGCTCCTTCAAGAGGTAAATGTGCCACTACAGCTCTCCTCAATACACTGCAATACCGTGGATTTATCAATCATGGAACAAACCACGTGTTTCATCAATTTCCATGATGAACTGGTGATGCAAGCAGCTCTGCATGCATCAACAAGGAAATCAATGCTCTATCCACGCATGTCCTACACAAGACAACTGATTCTCAGATTGAGCCCTCCACTCTCATGCAATTGCATCTACTCATATGGTCAGGTTTGAGAGTCAAAAGTGCAGTTTATCAGGACCTGACTCTCAGACCTATTTGCTGTGATCGATGCTGCTATCACCTGCTGGACTAATAAGCAAGAAGCAAAATGTTACTATACCACAAATTTAGCTTTACCAACAAGCACAGGATGGAGGGAGGTCATGTTGGTGCATTTTGCCCAAGCCTACATGCTTGATATGCTTGATATTATCCTCATTTGTAAGTCACATGAGTAGTCATGTGAACACCTCTTGTAAAAGAGTACATTTTATCTCTTGTAAATGGAAAAAGAAAAAAGTAAAAGGATGGCTTACCTCATCCATGATGTAAAAGCAAATTCGTGGCTCCAACTACCAAAATCACGAATTTTTGAGCTGAGGGAATCTCTCCTAACTTTGGGGATCACTTTTAGGTGGAGCCATTCGAATTCGAATTCAAAACTCCCTCCAAGAATAGCTATAAAAGGAGCAAGAAGGAAGAGGCGATTAGCAAGCCTTGTACGTGACCACTTCATGTCATTTTGTAGAGATTGAAGAGCTTACTCCATATCTCTATCATTCTACTCCCATTGTGCAAAGATTCATTGCCAATGTGTTTGTAATCATATGTGAATCTATACATTTATTATCATCTACCTCTCTGTTTTGTTCTCTGCTATACTCACTCAGAGCAGTAACTTCAGAAGGTCATATCTCGAGTTTTACTGAACATTTTTCAGTGTTTTAAAGTGCGTTGGATAGCTCTCACTGTCTAGTTTTTACTTATAAATTTTCAAGGTCATTGGATTTATACGTTTGTAGATATCTGCATTTTACTGCTTACTGGTCTATCTCTGCAGAGCCCCGAGAATTGTGGGAATGTTCCAGAACTTGATGAAACTTGTTCTCAGTGCTCAGTCCATCATTTGAAGTGTTTTAACTTGGAATAGGAAGCTTGCTAAGTCTATTTGCTATGCCCAAAAGGAATTTTTCTAATTCCTTCCAGGTTGAGAGCACTGTTCATTTTTTCCAGCAGGTGTATGTCCAAAAATAGCAAGTTTTGGGAGCTAGTCATTTCGCAACTTGTCGGTCTTGACTTAAACTTTTGGGATACATGTTCCAAAGTACTTGGCTGATATTTTGGTGGATTTAGGAAGCTCAAAGGGTCTACTAATCAACTCTGAAGTCTCAGTTGGCTGGTGTGAAGCTGGTTGTAGCGGCACCTACTCATCTTTGGATTGCATCCACCATCTCTCTTCACAGTGGTATCAGAGCATAGTCAAGCAACATGGGAGATGGATTTCCATCAACAATTGACAAATTGGATCGAAACAACTACCCGGCATGGTCTCTAAGGATGGAGGCTTACCTTCAAGGAAGGAATCTATATGGATTCATATCCGGAGATGAAGCAATGCCAACCATGAGGAACAAAGGGCAACCATCACATGAAGAAGTGGAAGGACTTTCGAATTGGTGTTCGAAGGATGCACTTGCAAGGTCCTATATTCTAAACTCAATCTCTGATTTTCTTTTACCTCATGTCAAGGGATGCAAGACATCAAGAGAAACCTGGAATGCACTTGCTTCTTTCTTCTCTTCCAACACTCGAGCAAGGAAGAACCAATTGTGGATGGAGTTCACAACAATGAAGAAAAGCCCGAAGCAAAATGTGACTGATTATGTCACAAAGATGAAGGAGATTTCCGACCAACTTGGAAGCATTGGAGAGGTAATTGAAGAGGAGCAAATCATAAGACAAATCATGAATGGAATCAAAGCAGACGACAAGTGGGAGTCATTCACAACAGCCATGGATTTATACATGGATATGCATGTACCCGACCTCAACACACTCATGGGCCAACTCTTCACTCATGAAGCAAAGATTAGCAAAGGTGGTGAGTCCTCAAGAGGTAATCAAACTTCTGCCTTATATTCTGATAAAGCTAAGGTCAAGGACAAGTCAAAGAATAGAAAGAATGAAGATGAAGGAAGCTCTTTCCAAGCAAACTTTGCAGGTAGAGGAAGAGCTAGAGGAAGAGGCAGAGGTGGAAAGCAAGGCAGGGGGAGATTCCAATCATCTCAACCTTGCAACATATGTGGCTTATCTAACCATACTACTGAAGAATGTTTCAGGAACCCGAGGAACTCAAGAGGAAGAGGATTCAATAGAGGTGGCTATGGATCAAATAGAGGCAGGTACAATGGAGGCTACAACAACAACTACTACAACAACAATTACAACAACAACAACAATCAAAGTGGCCATAGAGGAAGAAGAGATTACAATAACTATGCAGAGGACCAAAGTCAAGAAGATTCATTATTGATTATGAATCTATCAACGAAGAAGGGTAAGGATGATGATCACATATTTTACATTGATTCGGGATGCTCGAACCATGTAGCAGGAAATGTGGCTTTACTTTCTGATTTGGAAGATCCTCATAACAAGCATGAAGTGCAGACAGGAGATGACACAAAGCACTCAGTGGAGAAGATAGGTAATGTGAAGACATCAGATGGGAATACGAACCTCTTAAGCAAAGTCTTGTATGTCCCTACAATTACCAAAAATTTAATAAGTGTTGGACAGATTGTTGAAAAAGGATTGCAGGTTAGATTCAATCGATTTGGAGCATATGTTGAAGACCCAAGGCAAGGCTTTCGAAGGATTGCCAAAGGAGAAAAGACAGGAAGGCTTTTCACTTTTGAAGTGGAAGATACAAAGAACATAGCTTTGTTTAGCTATGGATCTCAAACTCTAACAGAGTTGGAGATATGGCACAAAAGGCTTGCTCACATTGGTGAGAGGACACTCAAACAGATTTGCAGGGACCAAAGTGTACTTGGTTTGCCTAATATCACAAGGCAACACATGATTTATAAGTGTGAAGCTTGTCAACTCGGCAAGGCTCATAGACAACCTTTCAATAAGAAAGGATATATGTATCAAAATCCTTTGGATCTAGTGCACACGGATGTGTGGGGTCCAAGTAAGGAGCCATCTATATCAGGCTCAAGATATTATGTGTCTTTCATAGATGATTGTAGCAGGTGGACCATTCTGTTTTTCATGAAGCACAAGGATGAAGTGTTTAATTGCTTTAAGAAGTATATTGCTCTTGTTGAAAATCAAACAGGTAGGACTTTGAAAAGACTCAGATCAGATGGTGGAGGAGAATACTTCTCTTCTGAATTTGATGCCTTCTTGCATGAAAGAGGCATTAAAAGGGAAGTCACTACAAGGTATACACCCGAACTCAATGGTGTAGCAGAGAGGAGGAATAGAGCTATCGTCGAAGCTGCAAGGTCCATGCTCAACGAAAAAGGATTGCCGAACTACCTATGGGCAGAGGCTGTGTCTACAGCCACATATCTCATAAATAGACTTCCATCTAAGTCACTAGATGGAACCACTCCATATGAAGTGTGGAATGGAAGAAGACCTAGTCTAGAGCATTGTAAAATCTTTGGATGCTTAGCCTATGCTCACATTCCTTCTCAAGTAAGAGGGAAATTGGATCCCAAGGCAGAGAAGTGTGTATTCATTGGTTATGATCAAAACCAAAAAGGATATAGATTGTACAATCCAACCAATAAAGGATTTTCTGTGAGTAGAGATGTAATTTTTGATGAAAACAAATCATGGTTTGATGATGACAGGAAAGTGAAGCTGCCATATGACTTGGATGAAGATTTTCCATCACTTCAACCAAAGGAGCCAAAGCAGATTGAAGAAAGTGATTCGGAGATTGACCTAGAAGACTTGGAAAGACTAAAGCTATGGAAGAACAAAGGTAAAGCAAAGATGCAGGATGCTACATATGGACCCGAGAGCTCACATCAACCACTTAGAAGGTCTTCGAGGGAGAAGAAGAAACCAGAGAGGTTTGGTTATGATACTTCTTTGGTCACCAAGCACTCAATCTACATTGCAAAGGATTCAACCAATGAAGAACCTACCACATTCGAAGAAGCACAAAGCAAGAAAGCTTGGAGAGATGCAATGGATGAAGAAATGGAAGCCTTGAAGGAGAATGACACTTGGGAGCTTGTACCTAACAAGCCATCTATGAAGATAATCGGATCTCGATGGATATACAAAATCAAGAGGAATCCAGATGGAAGTATAAATAGACACAAAGCAAGGTTAGTTGCTAAAGGGTTTGCTCAAACCCATGGTATTGATTATGAGGAGACTTTCTCTCCTGTTGCAAAAATGCCTACAATTAGGGTTCTCATAAGTCTTGCTGCATCTAGAAATTGGAATCTTTATCAACTTGATGTAAAGAATGCCTTCTTGAATGGATGGATTTCTGAGGAAGTGTATATGGCACAACCTCCTGGATATGAGGATGCACATCATCCTAACTATGTATGCAAACTAAAGAAAGCTTTGTATGGATTGAAGCAAGCTCCAAGAGCTTGGAATTTCAGATTGGTTACTTATTTGCAGGACCAAGGATTCAAAGCTAGCAAGGCGGATACCTCTTTGTTCATAAAGAGGAATGGATCTGAAGTGATCTATTTATGTGTGTATGTTGATGATATTATTATCACAGGCAATGATCTTGAAGGAATCAAACAGGTAAAGAGTCAAATGAAGGAGGAGTTCAAAATAAGTGACCTCGGACCACTCACTTATTTTCTTGGATTGGAGTTGATCTACACAGATTCAGGTATATACATCACACAAAGGAAGTATGTCCATGACATGCTCGTCAAGTTCAAGATGGAAAATACAAAGTGTGCAGGTACACCTATGGAGCAAAATCATAAGCTTAGTGCTTATGAAGGAGAGCCAATTGAAGACATCACAAGCTATCAAAGCTTGGTTGGAAGTTTGAACTATGCAACACTCACAAGGGTGGATATATGCTATAGTGTTAGCATATTGAGTCAGTTTATGCATAAGCCGAGAAGACCACATATGGAAGCGGCCAAGCGAGTCCTCAAGTACCTAAAGGGGACCATGAATGAAGGTTTGTTTTATTCATTTACTTCAGATATTGAGCTAAAGGTCTACTCAGATGCAGATTGGGCCGGATCTAAAGATGATAGAAGAAGCACATCAGGGTATATATCATTTGCAGGTTCAAAAATCATTTCTTGGTCATCGAAGAAGCAACCAACCGTGGCATTATCTTCTACTGAAGCTGAATATAGAGGTTTGGCTAATGCAACTCAAGAAATCATGTGGTTAAAATCTTTGTACACAGATCTTGGACTTCATTCTTCAACACCTCACATTTTTGGTGACAACACAAGCTCACTACATCTAGCAGCTAATCCGGTATACCATGCTAGAACCAAGCATATTGAAGTCCACTACCATTATGTAAGGGAGAAGCTAATGAGCAAGGATATTCAACTATCCTACGTCTCTACAGATATGCAATGTGCAGACATGTTGACGAAAGCTCTTGATGGTACGAAATTAAGTAGATTCAAGTTGATGATTGGTTTGCAGGAAATCAAGGACAATTGAAGACTTATTTGGAGGCCAAGCATGTTAGGCTTGAGGGGGAGCTGTTGGTGCATTTTGCCCAAGCCTACATGCTTGATATGCTTGATATTATCCTCATTTGTAAGTCACATGAGTAGTCATGTGAACACCTCTTGTAAAAGAGTACATTTTATCTCTTGTAAATGGAAAAAGAAAAAAGTAAAAGGATGGCTTACCTCATCCATGATGTAAAAGCAAATTCGTGGCTCCAACTACCAAAATCACGAATTTTTGAGCTGAGGGAATCTCTCCTAACTTTGGGGATCACTTTTAGGTGGAGCCATTCGAATTCGAATTCAAAACTCCCTCCAAGAATAGCTATAAAAGGAGCAAGAAGGAAGAGGCGATTAGCAAGCCTTGTACGTGACCACTTCATGTCATTTTGTAGAGATTGAAGAGCTTACTCCATATCTCTATCATTCTACTCCCATTGTGCAAAGATTCATTGCCAATGTGTTTGTAATCATATGTGAATCTATACATTTATTATCATCTACCTCTCTGTTTTGTTCTCTGCTATACTCACTCAGAGCAGTAACTTCAGAAGGTCATATCTCGAGTTTTACTGAACATTTTTCAGTGTTTTAAAGTGCGTTGGATAGCTCTCACTGTCTAGTTTTTACTTATAAATTTTCAAGGTCATTGGATTTATACGTTTGTAGATATCTGCATTTTACTGCTTACTGGTCTATCTCTGCAGAGCCCCGAGAATTGTGGGAATGTTCCAGAACTTGATGAAACTTGTTCTCAGTGCTCAGTCCATCATTTGAAGTGTTTTAACTTGGAATAGGAAGCTTGCTAAGTCTATTTGCTATGCCCAAAAGGAATTTTTCTAATTCCTTCCAGGTTGAGAGCACTGTTCATTTTTTCCAGCAGGTGTATGTCCAAAAATAGCAAGTTTTGGGAGCTAGTCATTTCGCAACTTGTCGGTCTTGACTTAAACTTTTGGGATACATGTTCCAAAGTACTTGGCTGATATTTTGGTGGATTTAGGAAGCTCAAAGGGTCTACTAATCAACTCTGAAGTCTCAGTTGGCTGGTGTGAAGCTGGTTGTAGCGGCACCTACTCATCTTTGGATTGCATCCACCATCTCTCTTCACAGGTCATAGATGCAATTTTGATATCCCTGGCTAACGAAAGAAACTCCTTGCTATTGGGACAAAGATCAAATCGATTGGCCATTTGAATCTGGCCAACAATGCATCTCCTTTGAGGACATTTTTTTAATGATCAGGGGTACTCAATAGAAGATAATGATTATGAACATTGCAATAGCTGGATCCCAGGCAAGGCTGCATTTTTAATAAAATGGAAGTCAAGAAGTTTGTTGTATGGTCATCATTCAAGATGATGGGCACCACTTGGCCAATGATTTTAACATGTCACCCACAGCTATTGTCATGCTTGGCCATGATCTAGTTAGGTAAACCACTCTGATAGGAGGAGCCCATATCTACTGCGATATCTCCAAGGCTCAAGCATAGACTCTTCCAGAGTATTTCAAAGTTGAGATAAAATGCTTTCTCAAATGTGAGCCTGAGAGCAGTGCTACTATTAGGATCATGGGACATGATAAACTCACTATCTTTTACAGCAACACTTGATAGGACCTCTCAGGAGAAGGACAGTTGGGGTGTCATGATAACCCAATGCCTAAGCAGGACCCAATTTCTGGATCATATAAACATGAGCATGTCGATTCTCACCATATCTGCTGGAACCATACAACTGTTGAAATTAGGACAGTTTCTTTTTTTTTGGAGATTTCCTCTTACTCAGATTGATGGAGGAATTTGAGCAGTTCAAATTAGGGGAAAACAGGTCCTTTTGTTTTCTTAGGGCTCACTGATACCTTTCTTGGCAACATCTGGCCTCAAGTTCTCCTCTAGAAGATCCAAAGATATTTGCTAAATGATTCCTTGGATGCTGCTACTATCAAAGGTTCCAGTGTGGGTTCTGATTGTGTGCCATTTCTATCATAACTTAGTGTGCTTCCGTGGTTTACAATGGCCATAGCTGCAAATCTAGGGGACTGGACTATAGATACACTTGTCATTAAAGATGTATCAATGACAAATGTCCGCAAGATTTGGTCGGGGCAAGCTAGTGCAACGGTAGGCTTGAATGATTTGCAGCTCATCTTCTTTTGCTCTCAGGAAAAGCTGAGAAAAAGCTATTGTTGCTTGCTCCAAAACTGGCCGATACGAGGTTCAACAAAGTTAATGAAGTTGCTCTGTCAAACTGAGCTATACTTGCAAATCTTGGCAGTAAAGAAGGATGGTATGCATGAAAGGGCTAGGTTCATAATTATTGGGCTAATAGTGGTTCATTATTGCTCAGTCAACTCCTTTGGATTAAAGTGCCAAATCAAGCAACATAGAACAGGCTAGAGTGCAAGGACATGATGACTGTTGGATGAGCTAAATCCTGGAGCTATTGGAAGCAGGGTGGCATGACCAAATTTTAGTCATTTTCAGTTGGTTCATTGGCTGCTATGGTTAATTGGGATAATTTTTTGCTCACTTTTAATGTGCTCATGATGGTTGCTTCACATCACCTACAGGGTAATGAAGACTTTGAACTTGTAGCTCGGTTGTCATCCATTTCTCTGCCAACAGATATATCAGGCATTTACTATTGGACTCTCACAATATGTTGCTACAACCAGGTTTGTTGAAGTCATGTGGGCAGCTGCTATGTTTCCAGAGCAAGGATAGAACTATGCTGAAGCTGGCTATGTGTGATAAGTGCGCCCCAAGCAACAAAGCTGGCCCTTCATCACAAATTAATTTGGCTACCTGAAGGCTCCTGCCACTGAATGACAACTACCGAGCTTCCTGAGATCATGGCCTCCTGTGGATTAATCGTTGCTGCTGCCTCAAAACTGGTCTATCTACCAGTCAAACTCCTGGAAGTTCAAGGTGATCGGGCTACATCATGAGCTCCTTGCTCTTGGAAAAGTTGGCCAGCTATAGTTGAAAGCCATAACTTGGTGGCTATTGAAGGTGTGCAATTAACAAGCTTCTACCAGGCTTACTTGCAATGAAATGGTATAGTGCTTAGCATGCCAGGGGTTATGGCATTCCTCGATTTCTGTGTTGGACTCACAGAGTTGCTAGGTTCCTCTTTGATGATTTCTTATGAGTAATGTATTCCTCCCATAATCTTGTTACCGAAGAGCTTGGGGCATGCTGTTCTTTTGGTCCATATGGTGCAGGGCAGCACTGTGACTACTGACAAATGACAAGTGGTCTTGGAAACCTTGATTACCCATGGATGTGTCTTCTAGAGATCGGGATTGTTTTCCATGCTACTGTTAAACGCTGTTATTCTAACTATCAGAAGTGCGTTTAAGCGATTCTTGGGTTCTTGGGAGTGGAAGGGGTTTGTTAGACAGAGGCCCTATACTTAGTTCCCAAACTAACCACTTACACACAGCAATATACTGATGTTGAGAGCTCTATCAAGATTCGGTTGTACTTAGACATTACAGTTCACGGTTTAGCTCAGCCAACGTGTGCCACATACACTAAGGGGCTATATTGCATCTACACATAAACTTACTGAAAATACCAGAGACAAGAGTAATCGTTCAACCTTTACCGAATGGGTACCACAATCTGACTAATGTCCGAAGACACAGAGACTCCAAATGTTCAGATACACTATACTGAAGGTTCAGTACGCAACCCAAGAAATCCTACTGTAGCTTAAACTTTGCCATATGAACCTGGACCTCGATACTAAAGACAACTTAATACAACCCGAATACCACAAGCGCTACCACAACTGCACAGACTTCACCACACAACTGGCAGAACATTCCAAGAACGAGTACTACCGCAATACACGAGCTTAACACAACAATCGCAATAAGGATTCGTAGACGATTCACTTTAGACAACAAACCGAATTATCTAGTGGATGTAGATGATACTCACAACCGCAATGGATACCAATAGACAACAGACAAGACGAGATACCGATACACACAGAATACTCAGAAATTAGACAAGCTACTCTAAATTAACAAACTCGACACACAGTAACGCTACAGAAAAATCACCCAGACAAACAATCTGGTGATCTCTCGAACGTCACTGAGCATCTCTTTTCATTGCTTTATAAAAGAATACAACGTGTCTGCGTAACAACCTTTTGCACGTGTGAAACAAGATTTCAGTTATACACTTCCAATCGGGCGGCCGATAACACTCTGGCACGCATGGTGGACTCGAACCTGTAGGTTTTACAAAACTACTGTTCATCTATAATGCCTTCTAAGTACATATTTCTGGCTAATCTAAAGGTGCGGGCGATCTTTTTCTTTAGAGTTTCTAACAATTGTTTGAGGGTGTCCGGTTCTATTAGCTCTGCATCTATTAGCTGTCCAAAATCTCTGCTTGCGTTTGCAGAAAAGCTTCTTGTAGGTAGAATTCGTTGCACAAAGCCGCATCTCTGGATATCTTCATTTTTGCAACCTGCTTTTCTATACTGATTACTCTTTCTTTTTGATTGTCTAGTTGATTTTCCCGTCTCTCGATCTCTTGATTCTGGAACTGGATCATTCTGGAGTATGCGTCCCTTTCTCTGGGTAGATCTGTTATTACCTTTTGTGTTTGAGCTTCTTTTGACAAATATCGTTTGAGCATATTATTTACATCAGCTAATTGATCCTTGTATCTTTGTAGTTCTTCCACTGTCTTCATTGCCAGATCGTGCTGTTCTTGGCCTTTTTGTACTACTTCATCGAGTTGCACTCTCGTCTCTTCTAATAAATTACCTAATGCTACTCTGGCATCTTCTTTATCTGTAGATCTAGCTTTAACTGACTGATTTCGGCCTGTGCTTTGCTTAGTAATTTGTCCCTTTGGTTGAGATCTGCCAGTGCGGTATCTCTCTGATCGGCAATTGTCTGTTGTTCTGCAAGCTGGGCTTGGAGATGGGTAATTTGGGAGTGCAGCTGATGGTTTTCTGCTTTGACCGCATCTATCTCTTCCTGTAGAGGCATGATATCTGCTTCTAGGACGTCCACCTTGTGTTGTAACTCATTTCAAATATTATCGGTGACTTCTCTCATTTGGATTGGCAATTGCTGTGATAACTGAATTAATAGTTGGCCCATGTTTGCAAGTTCAGAGATCGTAGGGATTGAAGGAAGTGGCAGCTGCAGTTGAGGTTGGGATGAGGACGCGGTGAGCAGCTGTTGGGAGTTCGGTGGAGAGTAGTTGGGGGATGAGGACGAAGAGTCACTGGGTTCGTTGGGGTGGATGGGTTGGATAGGGATAATGGGGTCGAGTGGTGGCTCCGGTGGGGGAGTGGGAAGGACAGAGTGAGACTGCGTTACCTTATCTACGGTTTGTTGTGTAGTGTCGGCGGTACCAGCAATTGTGGATTCTACTGCTCTAAGCAGTTCGTCAAAAATATCCTTAACTACATGTTCTTCATCTCTTTGTGTTTCCGGCTCCGATTGTTGCTGTGATGCCTCTTCTGACGAGCTTGTGTCGGCTTTAGTGTGATCCTCCTGTTCTTGTTGCCCTTGTGAAGATGACTGCGCCGATGATTCGTGCTGCATCGATGTGGCGGTGTCGTGGAAGGTTTCTTCGTCATGTTTTTCTTGTTCCTTGTCATCATCTTTGTTTCCTTTGGCTGATCCCTGGGCTTCACTTTCAGAAGAACTGATCCTGATTCTCTTCCGGTGGAAGAGCTGATTTAGCTCCTCTTCATCTTCTTCATCATCGTCCCATAATTGCACAGATTCTTCATGTCGTAGGACTGGGCCTCTGGGTGGTGGTTGTGCTGCAAGGATGGCTGGAAATAGGAAGGATATGATATGAGGGAGTCTCAATCTTGGCATTCCTCCCTTGTTTACATGTTTGATGATTGCTACGCATTCTTTGTGAATGCAGTGGAAGAAATAGGACGCAAAATTCACTGGTTCTCGGGCGGCTAAGTCTATGGCGGAGTAGAAGGGATGAGATATTCCATAAGTACGTTTCTGTAGGTTGAGGATAGCTACTAAGAATTGGAGGGCGGATCTTTCAGGTTCCGGTCGACAAAGGATCACGTATTCATTTGACGAATACCTAGGAAATAATTGGGTCATTGTTGCTACGGGGAGGTTCGGGCCATTTTCCCGACCTTGCGAAGGGAGTCGGAATGACTCAGAAAATGTTTGGAAGGTGATCAGTGTACGGGATGGTAGGGAGGTGATCAGCCAACTCTGCTCGGTGGCAGGTGTGTTGGCGATGGCAGAGATGATCTAGGCAAAGAAGGGGTGGGATTCCACTGAATGCCATGGCAATTCAGCGAAATTGGATAGCCCACGAATGCGCAGGAACTCTCCTACGTCAGCAGGGAGTCCATCACGGAAGGCGGCATAGTTAGCCAAAGCTTCCATGGTGCACACAGAGACAACAATCACAAGTACACAAAACACAGGGTACGCACAATGACACAAATCACACAAACACAATAGCGATTTTCAGCGAAACTGAAAAGGTTAAGTAGATGCGTTGCCAGGGAGAGAAATCAAAATGACTAATCATCATGCGACGTTGAGATGATAACTTCTTAACTTCGGTGTGCATGTATGAGTAGCTGGAAAGGGCAGGGCGGCTGTGGACTTAATTAGGTATCAAAACGCGGATATTTACAGACTTATTTTATTAAACACGCCAAAAAAGAAAAGAAAAGAAAATAAAAGAAAAGAGATCGCCAAAAGATGTGGCCTGTTGGAGTTAGACGTCTGCGGAAGCACGCGAACAGCACAAGGAAGAAGAAGAAGCTTGGAGCACAACACACAAGACTAAATATATTACTAGAGAATGTACAAAGATAAGTAGCCCATTAGGGCAATAGGCGTATATACAAGCCGGGGGAAAAAAACCTCCTAAAGAGGGAAAAAAGTGCCCCGGCGGTCCTAGAGTGTTCACACACATCACTACCTAAATATATCAACAAATCCCCCCTGGGAGTGATGCGGTGAACAAGGAGCTTGCACTCATGTATAAGGAAGTGCCGAGCTATGTGGAAATCACTCCACAAAAGGAAGCAAGCCCAAAGCTTTGCGGAAAGCTTCAAACTTCTCCCTAGGCAGAGCCTTCGTGAAAAGGTCTCCAATGTTCTCCTGCGTGGGCACATATGCCAAGCTGATCTCCCCAACAGAGAACCTCTCCCTGACATAGTGATAATGCACCTCAATGTGCTTAGTGCGAGCATGGAACACAGGGTTCCTCGCAACTGCCAATGCGCTCTGACTGTCAGTGAAGATGGTGGTGGCAGAAGACTGGCCAACACCCAAATCAGCCATAAGGCGTCTGAGCCACACACACTCAACAGTCGCTGTGAAAGCTGCCCTATACTCAGCCTCACAACTGGAAGTGGCCACAGTAGGCTGCTTCTTGCTCAACCAAGATATACATGAGCTACCAAGCATGAAGCAAAAACCACTGGTGGACACACGAGTGTCATAGCAACCAGCCCAATCTGAGTCAGAAAAAGCATGCAAATCTGGCGGTAGTGATCCCCCCTTGGGATAAAACAACCCAAGTAGCCGAGTACCACTCAAGTAGCGAAAGATGCGCTTAACCGCTTTCCAATGCGTGACTTCTGGGCAATGCATAAACCTGCTCATCTGTGAGATAGCAAACTGAATATCTGGCCGAGTAATGCATAAGTAAATCAAGCATCCAACAGCCTGCTGATAGAGAACAGCATCAAATGCATCTCCAGCATCATGAAGACTCAATCGTAAACCTGTCTCCATAGGAGTGGCAATAGGCTTACAGTCTTCAAGGCCAAAACGCTACAATAATGTGTCAATATATTTCGTTTGACACAAAGCCATTCCACCATCAACTTGCATAAACTGAATGCCCAAATAGTGATGCAAATGCCCCAAATCAGACATCTCAAATGAGGCATGCAAATCAGCCTTGAAATCAGCAATATGCTTCTCAAGAGATCAGTGAGCAGCATGTCGTCTACATAGACAACAATGATCAAAAGCACATCATTAGCACGCTTAACATATAAGGTGCTTTCAGTTGGACTGTTCTCAAAACCATGTGCAATCAGATAGGCATGTATTTTCTCATACCAAGCACGTGGTGCTTGCTTTAAACCATATAACGCCTTCTTTAACCTGCACACCTGGTTTTCATGCCCTTTCTGCACAAAGCCACGGGGCTGAAAAACATACACTTCTTCATGCAAGTCACCATTCAGAAATGCTGTTTTAATGTCCAACTGATGTACATTCCAACCATGATGGGCTGCAAGTGCACAAATGCTCCGAACAGTAGTCATACGGCATGTAGGTGCAAAGGTCTCATCAAAATCAATGCCTCTTTCCTGCGCATAACCCTTTGCAACAAGCCTAGCCTTATACCTGTCAACTGTACCATCAGGTTTACGCTTCAGCTTGTATACCCACTTAGTGCCAATGGCCTTCTTGCCAGGAGGCAAGTCACATAAAGACCATGTACCATTCTTCATTATAGCATCATATTCAGATTGCATAGCAGCCATCCAATTTTCTGAATTTTGTGCTTCATCAAAAGAAACAGGCTCATTCTCATCACAGAGACTAGATGCAGCCATAGCATAGCAATCTGATGCAAAGGAGGTACTATGAGAGCCTGAACGAGTACGATATGACAAAGGTGCATCTAATTTGCTGTCACGCAAAGTCTGCACCAGCCATTTTCGCATAGTTTTTGCCTGTTCAATATCAGCTCTCTCATCAACAAGTGCATCATGTAAATCTGCATCAGAAATGGCATGATCTGCATCATCATATGAAACCTGCAAAGGCTGAGAAGTTGCCTCATTAGGACCAGCGCTAGCCTGTCCACCTGTAAAAAGAGGCATCAAAGTATCATACATGTCTTTGGAGCTAACAGATGTCTCCTTAGTACATGAAAGCAATGGCTGAATAGCATCTTCCACAAAGACAACATCACGGCTAACCAGAATGCGTTTAGTCTGTGGATGATACAGACGATAGCCTTTACTTTCAAAACTGTACCCAACAAAAATACATTTTACTACCTTATCATCCAATTTTCTGCGATGTTGTTCAGGCACTAATGCATATGCCAAACAACCAAAAACACGCAGATGAGCAACAGATGGCTTGCGGTCATGCCAAGCCTCATATGGAGTGATAGACTGCAACGCTTTCGTGGGACACCTGTTCAGTACATATGCTGCACACATGACAGCCTCAAGCCAGAAACTATGTGGTAAAGCCTGACTTTTGACCATGCACCTCGCCATCTCCATGAGTGACCTGTTCTTTCGTTCAGCAACTCCATTCTGTTGAGGTGTATACGGCACTGTACACTGGTGTTTTATCCCACGTTCAGCCAGAAATGCATTAAAATCTGAAGACATATATTCCCCCCCTCGATCAAAATGGAGGGTGCCCATTTTACATGCTGACAGATTTTCAGCCAAAACCAAAAACTGTTTGAAGCACATAAACACTTCGGACTTTGCTTTGAGTGGATATACCCATGCATGCCTGGAAAAATCATCAATGAAAGTCACGAAGTAAAGGTAATTTCCAAAAGAGGGTGTCTGCATAGGACCACAGACATCACTATGTACAAGCTGCAATTTCTGCATAGTCCGAATTGAACCATCTTTTGGAAAGGAAGAAGGCTGCATTTTGCCCAAAATACAGCCTTCACAAACATGTTTTCCAGGTGCCTCAAGTTTGGGCAAAGAGGACACCATTTCAGATTTCTGCAGGCGTAACAAACTAGCAAAATTCAGATGACCAAAGCGTGCATGCCAAAGCTTTGCATCTGACATAGCCTGAGAATCATGAACTGCACATGCCGAATCATTCACAGATTTTTCATAGTCTATGAGCTTATACAGCCCACGACATAAAATGCCAGAAGCAATAATCACATCGCCATTTGAGAGATCATGGACTGTACACCTGTCATCAACGAATTTCACAACCAAGCCAATCTTGACTAATGCAGAAACTGATAACAGGTTCTTTTTGATCCCTGGCACAAATAAAGCATCTGACAAAGTGAAAGAACTACCATCAGCAGTAGTCAGAATGATCTTACCAACTCCCTTAACAGGATAAGAGGAGTTATTGGCGCATGTGACAGTATTCCCTGTAGGGGCAGGCTCGAGTGAAGAGAAGAAACTGCGCTGCGAGGTAATATGTTTGGTTGCCCCACTGTCAAAGTACCAAACATCTGAGTCTACTGCAGACATGCACTGATCATGAGAAGATGGGTCAAAACTGCAGACAGTAGTAAACGCCCATTCTTCTTCCTGCACAAGATTTGCAGACTCTGTTTTTGGTGTAGATGCCTCTGGAACAACCATTCTAGCCTCTTTCTTCTTTGCCTCTTTAGCAGCCAGTTTTGGACAGTTCTTTATAATATGATCATTTCCTTTACAGTACTTGCAGAACAATTTCTGCTTTTCTGATTTCTTCTCATCTTTATCCTGGTTCTTCAATTGTGCAGCATTTGCAGATTTCTGCTTACTAGTAGAAGAGCTCCATTTTCCTTTGCCCTTCTGACTAGCCAGGAAAGCTTGATCTGCAACACGCATAATGGACCTGTTCTGCCTGGACTGATCTTCCTGCAACAGAACAGAGACTAATTCCTCAAATGACAAGGCATTCGGATTGCCTTTCATCATCAATCGAAGAGTAGAGGCAAAACTCTGATATGAATCAGGAAGGCCATTCAGAACGGTCTGCACAAGTGAGCTATCTAGTATAACCTCATCAGCAGAAATCAATTGTTCCTTCAGGTCTTTGATCTTTGTAAGAAAACTGTCCATCGAATCACCTTCATTCATGTGCTCACTCTCCAACTGTTTTCGGAGGTAAGCAACACGAGCCTCATTCCTAGCCTGGTACAAAGTGGTAAGTGTATCCCAAGCATCCTTTGCTGTTCTGCAAGAGCGAATGTGAGGAATAATGGCACGTTTGATAGACAAAGCTATCAATGCATGTGCCTGGGCATCTCTGCCATCCCAACGAATCTGCTCTGCAGTAGGTGCAACAGAAACAGCAGCACGAACAGGAATCTGCGGAATATCATCTTCGACACCATCTTCATCAGCTCCAACACCTGTATTTGCAGTACCTGTCGTTACAGGTGTAACAGGACGTCTTTCAACACCCTGCACAATGTTCCACAATCCTTTTGCAACCAGTACATGTCGCATCATATAAGCCCATAATGGGTAGTTGGTACCATCCAACTTATCCTCAACAGCCAACATACGGAATACATCACTACTTTCAGCCATGGCCGGTGACTAAAATACCTTGATGCAGAAAATTGACTGTATCTCAAAAAGTTGAACAGAACTGCCCAGACGAGTTCTGCTAGGCCTGTAGCAGAGTTCGAGACGCTTAAATTGGCGAACAGAAACTGGTATATACCTTTGGCACAAAAGGACGAAATAGCCTGCACAAGCACTGCGATAGTGCGTTCGGAGGCCGAAACGAGCTCAGATCGCGATTTCGGCACCACAGAGCGAAGCCGTTTTGATCTCGGAAACACCCTGAGTATGCTCACCAAATTTTGTGCGAATCTGAGACTGCAAACGGAGGAGTGTCGACGGCGCCCTAGAAGAAGCAACGACCTGCTCTGATACCAATTGTTGGAGTTAGACGTCTACGGAAGCACGCGAACAGCACAAGGAAGAAGAAGAAGCTTGGAGCACAACACACAAGACTGAATATATTACTAGAGAATGTACAAAGATAAGTAGCCCATTAGGGCAATAGGCGTATATACAAGCCGGGGGAAAAAAACCTCCTAAAGAGGGAAAAAAGTGCCCCGGCGGTCCTAGAGTGTTCACACACATCACTACCTAAATATATCAACATGGCCAACCGCGAAACGTTTCAGTGTGGATTTGATGCTTGTTGATACGGCCGCAGCTTTGATCCATTTGTCACCTTTGGAAGAGGAATTCCGGTCAAAGTGGTCAACCAAAAAGTTGTTGGGCCCACTTGTTCAGCAATCTAGTAGGGACCAAACCATCGTAACTTGAATTTGCCAGCAGAGCAATTCGACTTTGACTTGTAAAAGAGTACAAGTTGTCCCACCGAAAAAATTGGAGTCTTTAGATATTGATCATGTGTTCGAGCTTGTCTTAGCTGTACTTCCTGAATAGTCAAAAAACTATGCCATCGATGCTCGTCTAATTCTCTAAGTGTGTCCAACTGAAATGACAGAGATTCTTCAAGTAGCAGTTTCTGAGTGATTGCTACTCGTAAACTTGGCACAACTATTTCCATCGGTGCTATGGCTTCCAATCCATAAGCTAGTTTGAAAGGGGCTAATCCTGTTGCTACCTTATATGTAGTCCGGTATGCCCATAATACTGCAGGTAACAGTTGATCCCATCTTTTCGGTGCTTCCAAAATGGGTTTTCGAAGCATATTCAACAAAGTCTTGTTTGTACTCTCAGCCAAACCATTTGCACGAGGATAATATGGTGAACTGAATTTATGTGTGACCTAAAATGAATGTGTGAGTACTTTCATTAAATTGTTGACAAAATGAGTGCCTTGATCTGTAACAAGTTCCAGCGGTAAGCCAAAACATGGAAAGACATCTTTCAGTAGACATTTTGCTACCACAACAGCTGTAGCAGACCGTAAAGCCCAGGCTTCTGCCCATCTGGTAGCATAATCAGTACATGTCAAAATATAACAATTATTACTGAGGAATGCTGGTGGTGTAATAGGGCCAATGAAGTCTGGACCCCACTTCTAAAAAGGCTCTAATGGCAAGACAGGTTTAGAGGGAAAAGATGACGTTGCAGGGGTTGTCCAAATCTCTGACAATTATCACATTGTTTGACAAACTGTGATACATCCCTATACATAGTAGGCCACCAAAGACCACTTTGCAGAATTTTCCGGTGTGTTAAGTCTACAGCAAAATGGCCACCGGAAGGAATTGAGTGAGCTAAATTAATGACTGAGTTAACTTCATGTGGTGGAATACAACGAAGTAAAACTCTAGTGTGATTCATATAGAATAATTCCCCAGCAATCAACCGAAATCGGCAACTGAAAACTGAAATTTTCCTTCGTATTGTAGGAGAAGTCTGAGGGGGAAGGCATCCAACAGTAAGAAAGGTCAATATCTGATCATAATATGTAGATGGCATAGGTGGGTCTGTAATTTCATCATTAGTCGGTTCAGAGACATAAATTGCCGGTGTTGTGTCATCTACACCGACCGGGGCTTCACCGAAATCTAAGCGAGAGAGAAAATCTGCTAAGGGAACTGCTTGGCCGATGAATAACTTCGTAGTCAAATTCTTGCAAAAGCAGAACCCATCGTGCTAATCGACCACGTAGATGCTGTTGCCGAACTAGATAGACAAGTGCAGCATGATCTACATGAAAAGTAAATTTGTGGCCCAACAAATAATGTCTGAATTTCTTGACAGAATATACTAGACCTAGACATTCTCTCTCTGTTAAAGAGTAATTCCTTTCAGCAGAGGCTAATCTTCGACTTGCATAGTATACTGGTCTGAACCACTTATCGGTTTGTTGCATTAGAACGCTCCCTATTGCTATATCTGAAGCATCAACAAATACATGAAATGGGCGATCCCAGTCAGGAGGCTGTAAGATTGGAACCTGTGTTAGTAATCCCTTTAGATGATCAAAAGCAGTTTGACAGTCCGAGGTCCAGTCAAATTGTCGAGGAGTCTTGGTTATCAATCGGTTCAGTGGTATTGCCAAATGAGCAAGCCACCGTAAGTGTCGGCCATGCCATCTTACTTGGCCCATGAAGCGCATCACTTCCTTAGGTGTAGTGGGTACAGGTGCTTCTAACACAGCTGTGATTTTATCTGGATCCACTTGTATACCCTGTGTATATACAATGTTACCAAGTAGCTTTCCACATGAAACCACAGACATCACTATGTACAAGCTGCAATTTCTGCATAGTCCGAATTGAACCATCTTTTGGAAAGGAAGAAGGCTGCATTTTGCCCAAAATACAGCCTTCACAAACATGTTTTCCAGGTGCCTCAAGTTTGGGCAAAGAGGACACCATTTCAGATTTCTGCAGGCGTAACAAACTAGCAAAATTCAGATGACCAAAGCGTGCATGCCAAAGCTTTGCATCTGACATAGCCTGAGAATCATGAACTGCACATGCCGAATCATTCACAGATTTTTCATAGTCTATGAGCTTATACAGCCCACGACATAAAATGCCAGAAGCAATAATCACATCGCCATTTGAGAGATCATGGACTGTACACCTGTCATCAACGAATTTCACAACCAAGCCAATCTTGGCTAATGCAGAAACTGATAACAGGTTCTTTTTGATCCCTGGCACAAATAAAGCATCTGACAAAGTGAAAGAACTACCATCAGCAGTAGTCAGAATGATCTTACCAACTCCCTTAACAGGATAAGAGGAGTTATTGGCGCATGTGACAGTATTCCCTGTAGGGGCAGGCTCGAGTGAAGAGAAGAAACTGCGCTACGAGGTAATATGTTTGGTTGCCCCACTGTCAAAGTACCAAACATCTGAGTCTACTGCAGACATGCACTGATCATGAGAAGATGGGTCAAAACTGCAGACAGTAGTAAACGCCCATTCTTCTTCTTGCACAAGATTTGCAGACTCTGTTTTTGGTGTAGATGCCTCTGCAACAACCATTCTAGCCTCTTTCTTCTTTGCCTCTTTAGCAGCCAGTTTTGGACAGTTCTTTATAATATGATCATTTCCTTTACAGTACTTGCAGAACAATTTCTGCTTTTCTGATTTCTTCTCATCTTTATCCTGGTTCTTCAATTGTGCAGCATTTGCAGATTTCTGCTTACTAGTAGAAGAGCTCCATTTTCCTTTGCCCTTCTGACTAGCCAGGAAAGCTTGATCTGCAACACGCATAATGGACCTGTTCTGCCTGGACTGATCTTCCAGCAACAGAACAGAGACTAATTCCTCAAATGACAAGGCATTCGGATTGCCTTTCATCATCAATCGAAGAGTAGAGGCAAAACTCTGATATGAATCAGGAAGGCCATTCAGAACGGTCTGCACAAGTGAGCTATCTAGTATAACCTCATCAGCAGAAATCAATTGTTCCTTCAGGTCTTTGATCTTTGTAAGAAAACTGTCCATCGAATCACCTTCATTCATGTGCTCACTCTCCAACTGTTTTCGGAGGTAAGCAACACGAGCCTCATTCCTAGCCTGGTACAAAGTGGTAAGTGTATCCCAAGCATCCTTTGCTGTTCTGCAAGAGCGAATGTGAGGAATAATGGCACGTTTGATAGACAAAGCTATCAATGCATGTGCCTGGGCATCTCTGCCATCCCAACGAATCTGCTCTGCAGTAGGTACAGGAATCTGCGGAATATCATCTTCGACACCATCTTCATCAGCTCCAACACCTGTATTTGCAGTACCTGTCGTTACAGGTGTAACAGGACGTCTTTCAACACCCTGCACAATGTTCCACAATCCTTTTGCAACCAGTACATGTCGCATCATATAAGCCCATAATGGGTAGTTGGTACCATCCAACTTATCCTCAACAGCCAACATACGGAATACATCACTGCTTTCAGCCATGGCCGGTGACTAAAATACCTTGATGCAGAAAATTGACTGTATCTCAAAAAGTTGAACACAACTGCCCAGACGAGTTCTGCTAGGCCTGTAGCAGACTTCGAGACGCTTAAATTGGCGAACAGAAACTGGTATATACCTTTGGCACAAAAGGACGAAATAGCCTGCACAAGCACTGCGATAGTGCGTTCGGAGGCCGAAACGAGCTCAGATCGCGATTTCGGCACCATAGAGCGAAGCCGTTTTGATCTCGGAAACACCCTGAGTATGCTCACCAAATTTTGTGCGAATCTGAGACTGCAAACGGAGGAGTGTCGACGGCGCCCTAGAAGAAGCAACGACCTGCTCTGATACCAATTGTTGGAGTTAGACGTCTGCGGAAGCACGCGAACAGCACAAGGAAGAAGAAGAAGCTTGGAGCACAACACACAAGACTGAATATATTACTAGAGAATGTACAAAGATAAGTAGCCCATTAGGGCAATAGGCGTATATACAAGCCGGGAGAAAAAAACCTCCTAAAGAGGGAAAAAAGTGCCCCGGCGGTCCTAGAGTGTTCACACACATCACTACCTAAATATATCAACATGGCCAACCGCGAAACGTTTCAGTGTGGATTTGATGCTTGTTGATACGGCCGCAGCTTTGATCCATTTGTCACCTTTGGAAGAGGAATTCCGGTCAAAGTGGTCAACCAAAAAGTTGTTGGGCCCACTTGTTCAGCAATCTAGTAGGGACCAAACCATCGTAACTTGAATTTGCCAGCAGAGCAATTCAACTTTGACTTGTAAAAGAGTACAAGTTGTCCCACCGAAAAAATTGGAGTCTTTAGATATTGATCATGTGTTCGAGCTTGTCTTAGCTGTACTTCCTGAATAGTCAAAAAACTGTGCCATCGATGCTCGTCTAATTCTCTAAGTGTGTCCAACTGAAATGACAGAGATTCTTCAAGTAGCAGTTTCTGAGTGATTGCTACTCGTAAACTTGGCACAACTATTTCCATCGGTGCTATGGCTTCCAATCCATAAGCTAGTTTGAAAGGGGCTAATCCTGTTGCTACCTTATATGTAGTCCGGTATGCCCATAATACTGCAGGTAACAATTGATCCCATCTTTTCGGTGCTTCCAAAATGGGTTTTCGAAGCATACTCAACAAAGTCTTGTTTGTACTCTCAACCAAACCATTTGCACGAGGATAATATGGTGAACTGAATTTATGTGTGACCTAAAATGAATGTGTGAGTACTTTCATTAAATTGTTGACAAAATGAGTGCCTTGATCTGTAACAAGTTCCAGCGGTAAGCCAAAACATGGAAAGACATCTTTCAGTAGACATTTTGCTACCGCAACAGCTGTAGCAGACCGTAAAGCCCAGGCTTCTGCCCATCTGGTAGCATAATCAGTACATGTCAAAATATAACAATTATTACTGAGGATTGTTGGTGGTGTAATAGGGCCAATGAAGTCTGGACCCCACTTCTAAAAAGGCTCTAATGGCAAGACAGGTTTAGAGGGAAAAGATGACGTTGCAGGGGTTGTCCAGATCTCTGACAATTATCACATTGTTTGACAAACTGTGATACATCCCTATACATAGTAGGCCACCAAAGACCACTTTGCAGAATTTTCCGGTGTGTTAAGTCTACAGCAAAATGGCCACCGGAAGGAATTGAGTGAGCTAAATTAATGACTGAGTTAACTTCATGTGGTGGAATACAACGAAGTAAAACTCCAGTGTGATTCATATAGAATAATTCCCCAGCAATCAACCGAAATCGGCAACTGAAAACTGAAATTTTCCTTCGTATTGTAGGAGAAGTCTGAGGGGGAAGGCATCCAACAGTAAGAAAGGTCAATATCTGATCATAATATGTAGATGGCATAGGTGGGTCTGTAATTTCATCATTAGTCGGTTCAGAGACATAAATTGCCGGTGTTGTGTCATCTACACCGACCGGGGCTTCACCGAAATCTAAGCGAGAGAGAAAATCTGCTAAGGGAACTGCTTGGCCGATGAATAACTTCGTAGTCAAATTCTTGCAAAAGCAGAACCCATCGTGCTAATCGACCACGTAGATGCTGTTGCCGAACTAGATAGACAAGTGCAGCATGATCTACATGAAAAGTAAATTTATGGCCCAACAAATAATGTCTGAATTTCTTGACAGAATATACTAGACCTAGACATTCTCTCTCTGTTACAGAGTAATTCTTTTCAGCAGAGGCTAATCTTCGACTTGCATAGTATACTGGTCTGAACCACTTATCGGTTTGTTGCATTAGAACGCTCCCTATTGCTATATCTGAAGCATCAACAAATACATGAAATGGGCGATCCCAGTCAGGAGGCTGTAAGATTGGAACCTGTGTTAGTAATCCCTTTAGATGATCAAAAGCAGTTTGACAGTCCGAGGTCCAGTCAAATTGTCGAGGAGTCTTGGTTATCAATCGGTTCAGTGGTATTGCCAAATGAGCAAGCCACCGTAAGTGTCGGCCATGCCATCTTACTTGGCCCATGAAGCGCATCACTTCCTTAGGTGTAGTGGGTACAGGTGCTTCTAACACAGCTGTGATTTTATCTGGATCCACTTGTATACCCTGTGCAGATACAATGTTACCAAGTAGCTTTCCACATGAAACCACAAACACAGATTTGTTTGGGTTCAAACAGAGTCTGTATTCTCTGCACTTTTCAAAGCAGCACCGAAAATCAAAAAATCATCAAGGTATACTTGCATAAAAGAGGTGAGGTACGGAGAAAATATTTCCTGCATACACCTCAGGAACGTACTTGGGGCATTTCTTAATCCAAACCACATAACAGTGCATGCAAAAACACCCCAATTGGTAATGAAGGCGGTCTTCGGTATATCCTGTTCAGCCATTCTAACTTGATTATACCCACTGTACCCATCTAAGAATGAATACATTTCATGTCCTGCTACTCTATCAAGCATTGTGTCAAGAAAAGGTAGCGGAAATGGATCAAGCACCCTAGCTGCGTTCAATTTCCGGTAATCTACACATATTCATAACTGCTTATTCTTTTTAGGGACAATAACAATTGGTGAGATCCATTGAGCATGCTCTACTGGTACAATAAATCCGACTTTGAGTAGCCTATCAAGTTCTGCCTTTACCTGTGATGCATAGTTTGGATTCATCCGGTAGTTGGGTTCTTAAGTGGTTTTGCTTCCGGCTTCAGCATGACCCTGTGTTGATAGATGCGCGGGTCCAAACCCTTCATATCTTTGTAATCCCATGCAAATACATCAGAAAATTCTCAAAGAAGTTGGATTAAATCTGCTTGAAATAACTCAGGTAAGCTTTCCTTTATCTTAATAGGTCGTGGATTTTCTTCATCCCCTAAATTGTAGGTGGTCAGCTGATCTTCTAGAACATAGAATTGTTGAGGCTTCTCTGTATCCTCAGCTGGCTTAAACAGTTGTTGTAGATCAGCGTCATCTATGGTAGCCTTATCTTCTTTCATATCTTTTTCTGTTACAGACATCACCGTACAAACTGCAGGATTCCAATTATCTACAACAGATTGTAGATCAACAGTTCCTAGGGAGATCAAGTCAATGTTATTTTTCAAAAACTCTTCTTCTTCATCATCTGACAACCCATCTAGCATATGGACTGGTTCTGCAAAATACGGTCTAGCATGCAACTCGCAAGGTTGTATAGCATCTAATTTTACAACGTATTTACGATTATTATCTTTGAAAGTGAGTTCCTATGCAGACCAATCTTGTATCACCTTAGCGTGCTTCAGCCAAGGACGGCCGAAAAGGAGATTATAATCAAGGGTGGATTCCGGTAATTCTAGTATGACAAAGGTCATTTTAAATGTTGTACCTTGTAAAGTTATTGGTACATTTCACACAAGTCCTACGGGATGAACTCTTGATTGGTCAGCCATTCTGACAAAAAACTAAACTGGTTCGATTTCGGTCCACCCTAACTTTTTACACAATGCAGCAGTAGCAATGTTGACACCAAATCCTCCATCAATTAGTATCTGTGTGATTTTATGATTTTTATACCATACCGTAATTAAACGAACTGAATGATCGATCGTAGAATCAGGTTCCGATTGCACTGTTGTTGTTGCTAGAATGCAAGAAGGCAAAGGACTGAACTGTTGTTGGAATTGTTGTCAAACTCCCGGTACTAGTGCAAGTAATTGGCCCAGAGGAAGAGTGATGGATGCTTTAGATAAAATTTCCCAGGCCTTTTGTGATTGGATTATATTTTCCACAGATTCTGAAGATGATGCGCCTGTTGAAGATGATGTGCCTGCTGCTGAATTGGAATCCTGTTTTTGTGATCCTTCCTTGGTTAACGGAGCCTGAGTCACCGGAATAGGATCTGGAAACACTGGAGGTTCGGCGGTGGTCCATTGACTAGCTTTATCATACATCCTTTGTTGTTCACGTATGCCTGGTTCAAATATTTCTACTCCTGGTTGCAGTTGTTTGCCGGATTGGGTCTGAATTACTGCAGCGTGTGTTTCTATTGGTGTGATTTGTACCATATTAGCCATTGGGTTTTGACGTTCTTTCTTCCTCTGATCATACTCAGCTGCATCCTTACAAAATCTTCTAATGTGATCAAATTCACCACAAAAATGATAGCACGGTGGTGGCAAATCGGGATTTTCCGGTGCTGGTCCGGCCTGCCAGCGGTTTGCATTGTAGTTATTATTTCTCTGTCCTCTGTAATTTTGATAGCCTTGTTGCTAGTTGTTTCTTATTTGCGGAGGTACATAGTGATTGGCTGGCTGCCCTGGTTCTTGTATAATAGCATTGACAGTTGTTGGTCCCTGTACTTTGGCGTTATATGCGCAGTTTTTGGTGGTGTGTCCGGTAGTGTTGCAGATAGCACAAAACAACTGACTAAGTGCACAAGTGGCACTAGTATGGCCTGACTTTTTGCATGTGGTGCAGTACATCTGTCTGGTCGGGTCTTCTGCTATTTCCTTTAACCATTCCAAAGTCTTCTGTAAATCCCCCAACCTTGTTTTCAAGTTGCAAAGCCATTGCGATCACGGCATCTAGCGTCATAGCTCCTACACAACGTATGATCATAATCTGTTTAAATTGTGGAGTGAATCCATTGATAAACCATTGAGTAATAACGTCATCCGGTAGGTTGGCATGTGCTGGTGGTAACTGCCTCAAATGAGTCCTGAATAGAGTGGCGTAGTCCTGTACTGTTAGATTTATCTTCTGTCTATTGTTTTGCAGGTAGTCAAAAATTTCGGCTGGATTCTTCTTTAGCCTGAATCTCTGCAAAAATGCATCCCGTACTGCTTCATAGGTGCCGAAATGGTTAATATCATATTCTGTAAGCCATCTAGCTGCTTCGTTAACTAATGTCGACTGGAAAACAATAGCCTTATACGCCGGATCAGGTGGATGGTTGAGTACTGCATAACTTATCTCAAATGTGCATACATGAGCATCTGGGTCATCTCCTGGGAATCCACCAAATTTGGTGTACGTCACTCCTGTTGGAGTCGGCCTGGGAGGGCATAGTTGTTGTTGCTGCAGATGCTGCTGCTGCTGTTGTTGTTGTTGTTGTTGTTGCCCGTTCATCGTGCTGATGGTTGTATCGTGACTATCTTCTGTATCTCGGGGCTGAATATCTGAACTATCGGAATCTCTATCGTCGATTGGTGCACTTTCTGGGTCGATAATTTTGTTCAGGATGTTTTGAATCTCAGCTTCGAACAAGCTACCTTCCTGCTTGATGTCAAATGTAGGGAAGCTTACTCCCAATAGCGGTGACTGGGGTGAAGATTCATTTGATTCCCCAGCAAGAGGATCTCATGCTGACTATATCATTGTAGCCACTGACTACTTAACGAAGTAAGTAAAAGCCAAGCCCACTAGGAAAAATGATGCCCAAACCACTGCAAAGTTCTTATTTGAAAACATTTTCACTAGATTTGGATTATGTATAGAGATTGTAAGTGATAGAGGTATGCATTTCATTAACAAAGTCATTGAGTCACTGAGGAATGAATTTCTAGTTATTCATAAAAAGTAAGCACCGTATCACCCACAAGCTAATGGACAATCCAAGAGTTCAAATAAAGTGTTATTTAGAGTTCTTACCAAAATAGTCAACAATAGAATATCTGACTGGATTAGACAATTGTGTCATGCAATTTAGGCATTCTAAGTTGCTCATAAAATGGCTATTGGAACTACACCTTTTAATCTAGTTTATGGTCAAAATGCAATATTATAGATTGATTTCTTGATTCCTACTCTTTGAGTAGCACAAAAATATGAATGGATAGGACATGAGCTATCCAACCAATTGGATAAAATTGAGAAATTGCATTAAACTAGATTACAAGTAGTGGCAAGAATTTATGTTATTAAGAGAAGGCAAAAGGCTCATTATGATGCTCGCATCAAAGAAAAAGGTCTAAGAGTTGGAGGCTTAGTTCTTGTTTACACTTTGAAACAACATGCAAAAAAGCTACAACAAAGCTATAAATCAAATTTCCTTTGGTGAAGCCATAAATTTAGCAACCTTAGATAGAGATGTAACACCCAATTACATTATTGGATGCAGAGTAAGAAAGTACATGGCACCCCTAATGGAGAAAATGTTGACCAGACTCTTAGGGGTGCAAAATAGAAAAAAAGAGGAGGAACAAATAAGAGAAGAAGTAAGAGTTGAAGCCCTAGAAAGAATTAGAAAACATAAGGAATGGATCAGAGAACATGTGTTGGAGTTAGACGTCTTCGGAAGCACGCGAACAACACAAGGAAGAAGAAGAAGCTTGGAGCACAACACACAATACTGAATGTATTACTAGAGAATGTACAAAGATAAGTAGCCCATTAGGGCAATAGGCGAATATACAAGCCGGGGGAAAAAAACCTCCTAAAGAGGGAAAAAAGTGCCCCGGCAATCCTAGTGTGTTCACACACATCACTACCTAAATATATCAACAAATCCCCCCTGGGAGTGATGCGATGAACAAGGAGCTGGCACTCATGTATAAGGAAGTGCCAAGCTATGTGGAAATCACTCCACAAAAGGAAGTAAGCCCAAAGCTTTGCAAAAAGCTTCAAACTTCTCCCTAGGCAGAGCCTTCATGAAAAGGTCTGCAATATTCTCCTGCGTGGGCACATATGCCAAGCTGATCTCCTTAGCAGAGAACCTCTCCCTGACATAGTGATAATGCAGCTCAATGTGCTTAGTGCGAGCATGGAACACAGGGTTCCTCGCAACTGCCAATGCACTCTGACTGTCAGTGAAGATGGTGGTGACAGAAGTCTGACCAACACCCAAATCAGCCATAAGGCGTCTGAGCCACACACACTCAACAGTCATTGTGAAAGCTGCCCTATACTCAGCCTCACAACTGGAAGTGGCCACAGTAGGTTGCTTCTTGCTCAACCAAGATATACATGAGCTACCAAGCATGAAGCAAAAGCCACTAGTGGACACACGAGTGTCATAGCAACCAGCCCAATCAGAGTCAAAAAAGCATGCAAATTTGGCGATAGTGATCCCCCCTTGGGATAAAACAACCCAAGTAGCCGAGTACCACTCAAACAATGAAAGATGCGCTTAACTGCCTACCAATGCTTGACTCCTAGGCAATACATAAATCTGCTCATCTATGAGACAGCAAGCTGAATATCTGGCCGAGTAATGAGTAAGTAAATCAAGCATCCAACAGCTTGCTGATTGAGAATAGCATCAAATGCATCTCCAGCATCATGAAGACTTAAACGTAAACTTGTATCCATAGGAGTGGCAATAGGCTTACAGTCTTCAAGGCCAAAACACTGCAATAATGTGTCAATATATTTCGTTTGACACAAAGCCATTCCACCATCAACTTGCATAAACTGAATGCCCAAATAGTGATGCAAATGCCCCAAATCAGACATCTCAAATGAGGCATGCAAATCAGCCTTAAAATCAGCAATATGCTTCTCAATAGGACCAGTGAGCAGCATGTCATCAACATAGACAACAATGATCACAAGCAGATCATTAGCACGCTTAACATATAAGGTGATTTCAATTGGACTGTTCTCAAAACCATGTGCAATCAAATAGGCATGTATCTTCTCATACCAAGCATGTGGTGCTTGCTTTAAACCATATAATGCCTTCTTTAACCTGCACACCTAGTTTTCATGCCCTTTCTGCACAAATCCACGAGGCTGAAAAACATACACTTCTTCATGCAAGTCACCATTCATAAATGCAGTTTTAATGTCCAAGTGATGTACATTCCAACCATTATGGGCTGCTAGTGCACAAATGCTCCGAACAGTATTCATACGGCATGTAGGTGCAAAGGTCTCATCAAAATCAATGCCTCTTTCCTGCACATAACCCTTTGCAACAAGCCTAGCCTTATACTTGTCAATTGTACCATTAGGTTTACGCTTCAGCTTGTATACCCACTTAGTGCCAATGGCCTTCTTGCCAGGAGGCAAGTCACATAAAGACCAAGTATCATTCTTCATTATTGCATCATATTCAGATTGCATAGCAGCCATCCAATTTTCTGAATTTTGTGCTTCATCAAACGAAACAGACTCATTCTCATCACAGAGACTAGATGCAGCCATAGCATAGAAATCTGATGCAAAAGAGGCACTATGAGAGCCTGAACGAGTACGATATGACAGCGGTGCATCTAATTTGCTATCACGCAAAGTCTGCACCAACCATTTTGGCATAGTTTTTGCCTGCTCAATATCAACTCTCTCATCAACTAGTGCATCATGTAAATCTGCATCAGAAATGGAATGATCTGCATCATCACATGAAACCTGCAAAGGCTGAGAAGTTGCCTCATTAGGACCAGCACTAGACTCTCCACATGTAAAAAGAGGCAGCAAAGTATCATACATGTCTTTGGAGCTAACAAATGTCTCCTTAGTACATGAAAGCAATGGCTGAATAGCATCCTCCACAAAAACAACATCACGGCTAACCAGAATGTGTTTAGTATGTGGATGATATAGACGATAGCCTTTACTTTGTAAGCCGCCGGATTGGCAATTGTAAATCTTTTCCTTTTCATATTCCGCACGAATCGAAAGGTCGTTGCGTAGAATTGTAACTACTTATACATCAATGAAAGGACGCTCCGGTGACAACCAGAAGAATCGCCAGACTGTATGTCTGGGCGATTACATTCTGTGGAGTTCCGTTGTGTTATGTTGGAGAATTCTGAGTAGTACTGTGGTATTTCGCTTTTGTTTGATTATCTTCAATTGTGTTTAAACGTTGTTCCAATAAGTAAGACTTGTGAGTCTGTATTACGATAATGAATAGTTCTAGCGCTGTGTGTTGAGAACGTATCAACTAGAGCATAATCGGTAAGGTTGTGGAAGAACTAGCAATAGTCTGAGTACAGATAGTAATACGGTGAAAGAACGAACCAGAGTCTGGAGATTAATTCGTATTAATTAGAGATTTAAACATTAAGATACTATGGTGTGAGTAGTTAATTGGGAAAATCAAGTATAGGGCCTCTGATTATTCAGACCCCTTCCACTCCCAAGAACCCGAAAAGAGCTTAAACGCGTCTCTGACGGCAACGCGCGTTTAACATTGGCGCTGTCTGTGGGAAGGTGGCAACAGAGTGTTGCAAAGTGACTGTGGGAAAGTGGCAACAGAGTGTTGCAAATTGATTGTGGGAAGGTAACCATAGATTGTGAATCGACAGTAAAGTAGAGTAGTACGTAAGTGTGGCAAAGGTGATATATGTCGGTTACTCGGTCCGGTGAGTCGTATCCAAAGAACAGGAGAAACCGACAGCCTTGGGCGGTACTAAATTTGTTAGGGAGTCCCCCAGGAGGCAGAAGCATAGGTCGGTTAAGCCCAGTCGTCGAAGAAGCGAAGCACATTAGTAGTGATTCTGGTAGCATTTCGGTGGACCATACTGCAATTCCAGTAGATTTCGATGTAATTTCGATACAGTTTGCAGAAGGTGCAGTAACTTCGGAGTCTACAAGGACGCAGTGTGTAGTTGATCTACCACCATCTGGTCAAGATTCGAACCTCTCTGAGGATAGAGGTGTGTTATCCAGAGAGATCATTGAAGGTGAAAGAATACTCTGGGTTGGGGAAAGTTCCACTAATTCCGGTGGCAGTTCGGTCCCAATTGTAGAGAATTTACAAGTTTCCGGTGACAGTGTGATATTTCCTGGTGAATCTTCATTCCGGACACCATTGTTTGGGGTAAGCTTGCCTATGTTTGATACCACAGAAGAGGATAGGCTATTCGAATTGGAAATCCGTAAAAGGCTGGAAGCTATTTTCAAACCGGAAGGTGAGCAGTTTGACCATACAGATTTTGAAGAACAAGAAAAACCACCTCAGAACTCAGGGAATAGTAACAGTACCACTACTAGCGCCATGAGTGGACAACAACAACAACAACAACAACAACAACAGCAACAACAACAACAACAACAACAACAACAACAACAGCAACCAGTTCCACTCCGGCCGGTTCCAACAGGAGTAACTTACACCAAGTTCAGTGGGTTTCCAGGTGACGATCCTGATGCTCATGTACGCACTTTTGAAATAAGTTATGTAGTGCTAAACCATCCACCTGATCCAGCATACGAGGCCATCGTTTTCCAGTCAACATTAGTTAATGAAGCAGCAAGGTGCCTTACAGAGTATGATTTCAATCATTTGGTTACCTATGAGGCGATAAGGGATGCGTTTTTACAGAGGTTCCGATTGAAGAAGAACCCTGCTGAAATTTTTGATTACTTGCAGAACAATAAACAGAAGCTGCACAAGACTGTGTAGGAATATGCCACCCTATTTAGAACTCATTTGAGACAACTACCGCCGGTCCATGCCAACCTGCCGGATGATGTCATTACTCAGTGGTTTATTAATGGTTTGACTCCGCAGCTCAGATAGATTATGATCATCCGTTGTGTGGGAGCTATGACACTAGATGCGGTTATTGCAATGGCCTTGCAGCTCGAGCATAAGGTTGGAGGTTTTACCGAAGACCTGGAGTGCTTGAAAGCCAGTAAAAATGTTGCAGAGGATCCAGCTAGACAGATGTACTGCACTAAGTGCAAGAATCCAGGGCATACCAGTGCCACCTGTGCCCTTAATCAGATGTATTGCGCTATGTGCAATACCACCGGACATTCCACCAAAAAGTATGCATATAATGCCAAAGCGCAGGGACCAGCAACTATAAATGCCATTATACAAGAACCAGGGCAGCCGGCCACCCATTATGTACCACCTCAGATGAGAAATAATCAGCAGCAAGGATACAGAAGTTATCGGGGACAGAGGAATACCAACTTCAATGCAAATCGCTGGCAGACAGGTACATCGCAGGAAGGTACTTCTTTGTCACCCCCTCGCTGTCATTTTTGCGGTGAGTTGGGTCACATCCATAGATTTTGTAAAGATGCAGCCGAATATGATCAAAGGAAGAAAGAGCGTTAGAACCTGATGACCAATATGGTCTATATTTCACCAGTGGAAACACAAGCGGCACTGATTCAAACAAGATCTGGTAAGCAGTTACAACCAGTAGCACAAGTGTTTGAACCTAGCATCCGTGAACAGTAGAGAATGTATAACAAAGCTAGCCAATGGACCACCAAAGAGCCTACAGTGTTCCCAGATCCAATTCCGGTGACACAAGTTCCGCTGCCAAAGGAAGGATCGCAGGACCAAGATTCTACCCCAGTAACAGGCGCATCATCTTCAGAATCGGTGAAAAGTACAATTCAAGCAGATCAAGCATGGGAAATTTTATCTAAGGCGTCCATTACTCTCCCTCTTGGACAGTTACTTGCATTAGTGCTGGGAGTTCGGCAGCAATTCCAGCAACAGCTCAGTCCTCGGTCTTCCTGCATTCCAGCGACGGCAACGGTACAAGCGGAAACTGACTCTACGGTGGATCATTCGGTCCCCTTAATTACGGTATGGTACAAAAATCACAAAATTACTCAAGTACTAATTGATGGTGGGTCTGGTGTAAACATCACCACTGCAGCGCTTTGTAAGAAGTTGGGATGGACGCAAATCGAGCCTGTTCAATTTTTTGTCAGAATGGCAGATCAATCTCGAGTTCATCCGGTGGGACTCATACGGAATGTCCCGATAACTTTGCAGGGTACAACGTTTAATATGACTTTTGTAGCCTTAGAACTATGCGAGTCTAGTCTTGACTATAATCTTCTTTTCGGACGACCCTGGTTAAAACAGGCTAAAGTCATACAGGATTGGTCCACACAGGAATTGACTTTTAAAGATAATCATCGTAAATATATTGCCCTGTGAACTCCATGCCATACCATATGTAGCAGAGCCGGTCCACATGTTGGATGGTTTATCTGACGATGAAGAAGAAGCGTTTCTAAAGAACAATGAAGATCTGATTTCCTTAGGTACTGTAGATCTGCAATCTGTTGTAGACAATTGGAGTCCGGGTAGCCTGTACGGTGGTGCCTGTGATCGAAGAAGTGGAGACAAAAGATACTGTTGCTATGGATGAAGCCGCTCTACAACAACTTTTACAGTCAGCTGACGATCCAGGGAAACCTCGTCAATTCTATGTTCTCAAAGATTAGTTAATCACCTATAATTTGGGAGATGAAGTAAATCCACGACCTGTCAAGATAAAGGAAGGATTGTCTGAGGCATTTCAAGCATATTTGATCCAGCTTCTTTGTGAGTTCTCTGATGTTTTTGCATGGGATTACCGTGATATGAAAGGTTTGGACCCTCGCATCTATCAACATCGGGTCGTGCTTAAACCAGAAGCAAAACCAATTAAACAACCCAGCTACCGGATGAACCCTAACTATGCAGCACAGGTCAAGGCAGAGCTTGATAGGTTACTAAGGGTCGGATTCATCGTACCAATAGAACACGCTAAATGGATATCACCAATTGTTATTGTTCCTAAGAAAAATAAGCAGCTTCGAATCTGTGTGGATTACCGGAAACTGAATGCGGCCACGGTGCCTGATCCGTTTCCTCTTCCTTTTCTTGATACAATGCTTGACAGAGTGGCCGGACACGAGATGTACTCCTTTTTGGACGGTTACAGTGGTTATAACCAGGTCAGAATGGCTGAACAAGACATACCGAAAATAGCTTTCATTACCAACTGGGGTGTTTTTGCTTGTACAGTCATGTGGTTTGGATTAAGAAATGCTCCTAGAACTTTTCAATGTTGTATGCAAGAAATCTTCTCACCCTATCTCACTTCTTTTATGCAAGTACATCTAGATGACTTCTCTTTATTCGCTAAGATGGTAGCACACCTGTATCATTTACGGTGTTGCTTTGAGAAATGTCATGAATACCGACTCTGCCTGAACCCCACCAAATCTGTCTTTGCGGTTTCTTGTGGTAAGCTCCTTGGCCATATTGTATCTGCACAGGGCATACAAGTTGACCCAGACAAAGTTGCAGCCGTGTTAGAAGCACCTGTGCCTACTACGCCGAAAGAAGTGATGCGCTTCATGGGTCAAGTCAGGTGGCATGGTCGACATTTACAGTGGCTTGCCCATTTGGCAATACCCCTAAATCGGCTAATAACTAGTACTCCTCGACAGTTTGATTAGACTTCGGAATGTCAAACTGCATTTGATCGTCCAAAAGGATTATTAACGCAGGTGCCAATTCTACAACCTCCTGATTGGGAACGCCCATTTCATGTTTTTGTAGACGCATCGGATATAGCCATTGGAAGTGTTTTAATGCAACAAATTGATAAGTGGTTCCGGCCTGTCTATTATGCAAGTTGACGGCTTGCTCCTGCTGAAAAGAATTATTCAGTAACTGAAAGGGAATGTCTCAATTTGGTGTATTCTGTAAAGAAATTCCAACATTATTTGCTAGGCCGAAAATTCATCTTTCATGTAGATCATGCTACACTGGTGTATCTGGTTAGGCAGCAGTATTTAGGTGGTCGTTTGGCGCGTTGGGTTTTATTGTTACAAGAGTTTGATTACGAAGTAATTCATCGACCCGACACTACACATGCATTAGCAGATTTTCTCTCTCGGTTGGATTCCGGTGAAGCTCCGGTCGGTGTTGATGACACCACACATTTACATTACTGAACCAACTAGTGATGAATCTGCAGAACCTCCTGTGACACCTACCTACTATGATCAGTAATTAACCTTTCTTACTGATGGATGTCTTCCTCCTCAAACTTCTCCTGCAATGCGTCAGAAAAGTGTAGTTTACAGTCGCAGATTTTGGTTGATTGCCGGATAGTTATACTACATGGATCATACTGGTGCATTGCTTCGTTGTATTCCACCACATGAAGTAAACTCGGTTATCGCTCTGGCATATTCAATACCTTCTAGTGGACATTTTGCAGCAGATTTAATGCACTGAAAAATTATGCAAAGTGGGCTCTGGTGGCCTACTATGTACAAAGATGTATATCAGTTTGTGCGGCAGTGTGACATTTGTCAGCAATCTGGACAACCTTTACAACGCCACTTCTTCCCTCTACAACCTGTATTACCTTTGGAACCTTTTCAAAAATAGGATCTTGATTTTATTGGACCAATTACACCTCCAGCAATCCTTAGCAACAATTGCTACATTCTGACATGTAAAAATTATGCTACCAGATGGGCAGAAGCTTGGGCTTTACGGTCCACTACAGCTATTTTGGTAGCAAAATGTCTGATGAAGGACGTATTCCCACGATATGGATTACCTTTGGAACTTGTAACAGATCAAGGAACGCACTTTGCTAACAGTTTAATTTGAGTGTTAACGCATACTTTTCAAATTTTGCATAAATTTAGTTCACCGTATTATCCTCGTGCTAATGGTTTAGCTGAAAGTACCAACAAGACCTTGTTGAGTATGCTTCAAAAATTGATTGTGGAATCACCAGAAAGATGGGATCAGTTACTACCTGCAGTATTATGGGCATACCGGACTACCTACAAAGTTGCAACCGGACTGACTCCTTTCAAGCTTGCTTATGGATTGGAAGCAATCGCTCCAATGGAAGTTGTAGTACCTAGTTTACGTGTAGCCATAACTCAGAAGTTGATACCCGAAGATTCTTTGCCATTTCGGTTGGACACACTCAGAGAACTGGATGAGCATCGCTGGGAAAGTTTTTTGATTCTTCAAGAAGTACAGTTGCGGCAAGCTCGTACTCATGATTGGTATCTTAGAACTCCAGTTTTTAAGGTAGGACAACTTGTGTTGTTTTATAATGCTAAATCAAATCATGCGGCTGGAAAATTCAAATTACGATGGTTTGGTCCTTACCGGATTAGTGAACAAGTAGGCCGAGCTACTTTTTGGTTGACTACTTTGATCCGAATTCGTCTTCCTAAAGTGATAAATGGTTCAAAGCTGCGGCCATATCATCAAGCACCTAATTCGCACTGAAGTGTTCTGCGGTTGCCCGCGTATTTTTTTTCTTTTTTCTTTTCTTTTCTTTTCTTTTCCTTTTTTTAGTTTTGCGTGTTAGTTGAATAAAGACAATAAACTCCTCGTTTTGCTACATAACCATGAATAATCACCGCCCTTTGTTATTGATTCTGCTCATGCATGCACACCGTAGTTATGAAGGTTATCATCTCAACATCGCACGATGATTAGCATTTTTGATCGCCTCCTGTTACCAAGTATCTACTTAATCTTCTTCTTTCCGCTGTTAATCGTTATTATGTTTGCATGTTCTGTGTGCTTTGCGTTTTCTGTAATCAGTGTGTATTCGTGCTACTTCACGTGTGCATCATGGAAGCTTTAGCAAACTTTTCTACCTTCCGTGACAGACTCCCTCAGGACGTAAGTGAATTCTTGCGTGTCCGAGGTTTGTCCAACTTCGCTGAATTGCCTTGGCATTCAGTGGAGTGCCATCCACATTATGCTCAAATTATAGCTGCTATTGCTGCCACACCTGCTACAGAGCAGAGTTGACCTATTACGTGTTTGCCATCTCGTGTTGTAATCACCCTGCAGTCATTTGCTGCCGCTTTCCGACTCTCTCCGGAAGGACGAGAAAATGGTCCTAACCTTCCGATTGAGACTATGATTGAATTGTTCCCAAGGCAGTCATCGAATGAGTATGCCATACTCTGTCGCCCTGATCCTGAACGGATCGCTCTTCAATTCTTAGTGGCCATCTTGAATCTACAGAAACGCACTTACGGAATTTCATGCCCATTTTACTCTATGCTTCACATGGCTTCTCAGGAGGTTGTCAATTTTGCTTCTTACTATTTCCAGCGCATTCACCGTGAATGCGTTACGGTTATTAAACATGTAAATAATGGAGAACTTCCGCGTTCACGTTTACCACATATCATTACCTTTTTGTTTCCGGCCCTCCAAGCAGCGCAACCACCTCTAAGAGCTCCAATCTTATATCATGAGGAATCTGCTCAAATACTTGAAGACGACGAAGAAGATGATGAAGAAATCTTCCAGCTCCTCCGCCGAAAATGCATACGGATAAGTTCTTCTGACAGTCAAGTACAAGGGTCTGCCGTTGGAAATAACACAGACAAAAATGAAGAAGAGATTTTCCACGACACTGCCACCTCGATTCACCATGATTCGTCTGCTCAGTCTTCTCCAAACCAGCAACGAGATCAAAGTGTTACTGCTGATTTTGAAGACAGATCTTCTAAGGAAGAATCTCAGCAGCAATCCCAACAAGATGTGCAAGAAGATACGTAGGTTATTGTTGCAGAAGTTTTGGCAGCTTTGATTGCGGCAGTAGATTCTGCAGTTGCCCAACCTAAAGTGACTACGCAGCAACTTACCGAAAAATTATTGGTGGCTAACAATCTGCAACCCACTCCTCCACCCATATCTCCAATTAAACCCATTGACCCCATTCCACCTATTGTACATGAAGCACCGGATTCCTCATCCTCGTCACCTAACTATTCTCCACCCACTTCCCATCAACTCTTGACAGCTTCTTCATCTCAACCACGTCCTCCTCTTCTGCTTCCTTCGTTACCTATGTTTACTGAGCTAGCATCTATGGGTCATATGTTGATCCAACTATCGCAGCAACTACCAAAACAGATGAAAGAGATTACTGATAATCTCAGAGACGAATTCCGGCATAAAGTCAATGTTCTTGAGGTTGATATTAATCCACTCTAGGAAGAGATAGAAGTAGTAAAAGCAGAAAATCATGCCCTGCACGAACAGATTCGATGCCTTCAAGAACAGCTTACCGAACAGAATTCATTGATCAGTCAGAGAGATATTGCGTTAGCAGAGATACAAACCAAGGAAGAGTTATTAAGTGCTGTTGATGCAGAGATTCTTCAGTTACAACAGTTAGTTAAGGATAAAGAGGATGCTCGTATAGCATTGGGAAACTTGTTGGAAGAAACTAGAGTGCAGTTGGATGAAGCCGTACAGAAAGAAAAAGAACTGACAAATTTACTAAAGCAAACCAATACAAAGCTCCAGTTCGCAAATGCAACCCTGTTTGAATCAAATTCTGCTCTTAAAACGCAGATGATGTTAACCGCTCAGCTCCAGAAAGAGGTTCCAGCGATCCGAAGAGAGCGAGATGCTTACTATCAGACCATCCCATTTCAGAATCAAGAACTGGAGAGAAGAGAAAGGCAACTTGGCGTTCAAGCAGAACGTTTATCACGCATAGATCAACAGATTGCCGATATGAAATTGAGCCATGACACAGCACTGGCAAATGACTTTTACCTGCAGGAAGCCTTTTTGCAGACAAAGGCGGAAATATTAATGAGCCAAGTAATTTCTTTAAGTTCTGTCCGTACTGATGCGCAACTAATAGAACCAGACATTCTAAAGAAAATGCTGGATAGCCTCAAGCAGAAAATTGCCAGAACATTTAAGTTAGCCCGAACAATGTATCGTCAGGGTATAGTAGAAGAGTTATAAATTTTGTATCTCTACGGGTTCAAGTCCACCGTGCATGCCTGTTTGTTATAGATCTTTGGAGTTGTCCTCTCCAATCATTTAGTATAAAGAATTAACAATACATCTTTATTTTGTCAATCCTGTAAGTATACATGAGACCACAGCCCCTTCTATATGATAGAATCCAAGAAATAAGAGAAAACTGGCTGGATTTCTGAGAATAATGAAGATGAAGAGGAATTTCTAGGGTTTGGATTATCTTGAGCAAATCTCCATCATTTTCCACAATCTTGGTGTCTAAAACATGTTATTTTCTCAGCAAAATACAACCATGAAGTCAAAATTCAAAAATGATACTTGTAACCTTCAGACGAGACAATCGCGATTCTGTAAAATCAAACAATTTTCATCTTTAGCATCATTTTTCATCAATTTCTCACTCATTATGTCAGTAATCAGCTCTCTTCATACACATTCAACAGGAATACACAATAGAAGCTCACAAATCTCCATGGATACACATAGAATGGACTCATAAATCAAAGAAACCACACAAAAGGAAGAAACACAATTTTCTGCAAGAAACTCTCTCTATTTGCTTGGATTGCATGTAATACAATTAACGAACCCTCTCATAGTAGAGGAAATTGTCTTTTATACATTTTCAAGTGTCCCTTTTCACACTTGAAATTTGGTCCTTTCCTCTTTTAATCTAAAAATATGCTATCTAGGAGTTTCCAAAAATTCTAGAAAAATTACATAGGATTCTACTCTACATAAGGAAGACTCTTCCTTATTTTTACATCAGTTGCATAAATATTTTTACAGGTTTTTGGCATTTTACAATTATTTTCATCAAAAGTACTTCAAAAAATTACTTCTTCCAACATTCCTCCCCTCCTAGACCTTTTGGCTCCTGACAAAAGACATTCCTGCTCATGTATGCTGAATGCTTCCTTTATTTCTTCTTTCTCTGATAGACTTGTGATAGTAGGTCATGGCTTCTCCTTTCAGTGACATTCAAGTTGTTTACCATCTCAAACAATGCTTTTCCTCCATTGCACTGCAGCTTCTGGCTTATCAATTACATCCTTTTTCAAGTATTCTGTGTATGTAGCTTCATATGCAGTGAGTCGAGACTTTGTGACTACAGACAAGTTTCCAAATATCTCTGATTCTCTTTCAAAAAACATGTAATCAAATGCATCTTCAAAAATTTGGAGATAATGGCTGCCCAAAAATATTATTCTGCTATAAGATGCCATCAAACATATCCTGTCAGGTGTTTCACTGAGATCAAATAATAATGCATCAGTAGGTGAATTAAAGCCAATGTAATTTAGGATTTTGACATCTGTATCTGTATAGGTCTCTATGCATGCCAAAATGAGTCTCATTATTCTGATGAGTAGAATACATGCTGGATCATTAACATCCTTGTATGTGGCTATGAGAGATTCAGTTGTGTCCACCATATACTTTTTTGTAGGCCATGTTCCTACCTTTGGACTTGCTATCTTTGGAAAATTCAACCATTTGGATGGAATTTGTCCTTCTTTCCTTCTTTCCCAGAAAACTGTCCACTCTCTTCTCCTTACTACTGGGCAATATGCTGGATTAATCTTCAACTGAATAGGTGCTTCCTTCCATATTTTCCTGCACTCTTTATTTGCATCCAACCATCTATTCCTCCATTTGGGATTAGTTTTCTCAAATAACTCTTTAGTCACATTGATATCCTCTTCATATTCTAGATACTTATTTGGAGGTAATCCAACCCTTGCCATCTGATAATTTTTTATACTTTCCATGATCATACATAAGGGTATGCCTAATCCATCTGCAACCCAATGATGTTGGATTTATCCCTTTATTTAAAGCAAATGTGACAATCTGGTCCTCATATTCATTATGCATTCTTCTAATGAAATCCATTCTAGATTCTCTGTTTGTCAAAAGTTTCTTGACAAATTCCTCAGAATACTCATCTTCTGGTGCTTTATTTTCTGGTTCACTGCCATGTTGAGTTCTGTCATCATTGTCCACTTCATAATCTTCTGTATGTGTAGTCTTTATCTGTTCTTCCTCCTGAGCTTGTGGCTTTTCGAGCTTTTTCTGCTGTTCTTCTATTGTTATCATTAAACTTCTATTTTGAGATGCCCATATCTCTCTTTCTGCTATCCAATTACTTCTTTCTTTTTCTAAGCTTGACTGCCAATCACTCCTTTCTTTCTGTAGGTCCATATATAATTTTTTGTAACCCCTCATTGAGGTAGCAGCATGTGTATTAGCCTCTTTCTCCAACTCTTTGGCTTCTTTCAATTCTGTTTGCAATCTCATGATTTCTTTGTGCAATTCTTCCTTTTCCTCCTGTGTCACCTGATCAGCCTTGTTTTCTTCCTTCAACTGTCCTTCTTCCATCAACATCTTGTTAATTTCCTCATTTGCTTTAACCATTATTTGATATGAACTCTGTAAAGTTCTGTATCTACCTTCAATCTTCTTCAACTCCATTTCCAGTTTATTATTCTGCTCTGTTAGTTTTGCACTCTTCCCTTCAAGATATTGGATTTTATTTTGTTGTTGTACCTCTAATTCTTCCAAAGAAATCATTATGTGTGTTAGTTCTTCATTCTTCTCCTGCACAATCCTCAATTGTTCTGTCATTTGTTCCTTTTCCCTTTTGTGCTCCTTAATGATATTACTGCCTTTTTCAAACTCAGACTCTGCTACCATTCCTGAAATGATCATGTTCCTGCTTGAAGGTCTAAACTGCTCTATATTGCTCATAATGATCTTATAGGCAGATCTCATATTTGTAGGTATTCTTTCCAACCCAGCTTCTATTTCCATCTGTTTGACTTCTATCTACTTGTTTTCTTTGCTCTCATCCTCCCCTTCATTTTCTCCCTCATACTCTATAACCTGAGTTTTTTGTTCTCCATGGCTTTTATCTGCTTCTATTTTTTCTTGATCTACAACTTCTTCTTCATATTCCAATATCTGATCTTCCTGCTCCTCATGTCCTGATATATCTTTAGTTATCTTTGCTTCTTCTGCCTCTTTGTTTTCCTTCACTAGTTGCTCTTTTTCAAAGAATTGTCTTTCTTTTACTTGTACTCCTTCTTCTTGAATTATGTTTGAATTAGTTTCCTCAGCCAGTTTTGTCTGATCATTACTTGTCTGCTCTTCCTGTCCTTCCTCTTGCTCATCTATATCCATGAGATCTAAGCCTTCCTCTTAACCTTGATCTTCTGTATTTGTGAATTCTTCATTATGATTCAAATCATTCAAGATGTCTTTTATGCTTTGGTTGATCTATTTCTCTGTAATCCCCTCTTCTACTTCTTGAGCATTCTCTTTTTCTACTATTTCTTCTTCTATTTCCTTGACTTGAGCTGTATCTTTTTGTTTATTGGCTTGACTGCATATCTGTGCTCTTTCTTCTACTTCTACTTTCCCTTCATCCAATTTGAAATAGGTTTGTTGTGAAGGTCTTGTCCATATTGACTTTAATCCTAAATCTATTAATCCACAACTAAACTATTTTCTCACTTCACCCTCCTCCTCCATCATTACTGTTTTACCTTTCAACATCCTTCTTTCTTCTTCAGGACTGAGTTGCTTTGCTACTTCTTCCTGGACTTGCTTTCCCTGTGTCTTCTCACTCATGTCTTCTGATGTTTTATTTTTTTCAATGGCCTGTGTGATCACATTAGGTGTACTGGGAACTGATAAATTCAAACTTTTTAGCAAAAAATTTTCAATGTCACTTTCAGAGTCTGAGGAGAATTGTGATGAGCCTGCTATGCCAGATTTTTCCAATTTTATCTCTTCCTCAGCAGTAAATTCCTTATGCTTTTCTCCTAATGTCACTTCTTCTGTCTCTTTTATGGTTACAGATTCTACTACTGATTTTCCTTTACTCTTCTTGGTTAGCTTCTTCCTTTGTATTGGTTTCTTCTGAACCTTCTTTTTTGCTACAACTGTAGTTCTTGTCTCAGGAGGTCCTTGTAGTTCTTTGAAGTATGCTAATAGCTCCACTTCCTTTTTAGCAAATACTTCCTCTGTCTCAGCTGCCATCATTTGGTCATGTAGTTCTTCATAATGTTCTACTTCCTCTTGAACCCAATCTGTTGCTTTGCAAGAATAATCTTCCAGCATCTTTTGATATTGGGCCTCATATACTGCCCTTTTGTTATTTCCTTGAGTTAGATAAGTATATAACTACTCTTTACTAGTCTGAGGTGGATGAGGGTCATTAGAAGATTGGACCTGCTTCTGAGTAGCTTCATGTTCTTCTTTGGTTACTTCATCCTACTCCAATTCAAATTTTCTTGGATCCAACCTCCTTTTCTTTACAAGAATCACTTCCTCTGAGATTACCTTTCTTTTCATTCTTGCTCCCCTCATGCTGGTTTGTCCTTCTGCTTCTCTCACATACATCTTCCTGGGAGGACTCTTGATTCCTGTCATTAGATTTCTGAACTATTGTGCCTCTGGAGCCAGCTTCAACTGATCTTCCATTCCTAGTACATGATATATAATCCTGGTTAAAAACTGAGCTCCATTCATATACTTTCTCTGCTCCCAATGTTTTGCTGCTTCTTTCAGTGTTCATGTATGTAAGGTGATACATCCATTATTCCAAAGGGCTTAGTTCTATCCTTATTGTTAAACATAATCAGTGTTACTGATTTGTGCGGCATGGTATATCTCGGTAGTTTTGGGAAGCAAAAGTATTGCAAAAACATCCTGATGGCATACTCCTCCTTCTCTTTTCCCTTAAAGTCAGGAAATTTAGAGTATCCTGTATATGTTTCTTTATTCTTTTTCACAAAGCTATTATACAGCTTGGTTCCCATTGGGTAAAATTGTAGAGCTCCTCTGATATGCTCTGCTTTTATACTGATATTCACCTCCTGGTTATCTTTGTTCTTGACTTTACACCGGAAATAAGTATCATTACCTTTTCCAACTTCCAACAGGCTGTTCATTACCTGTGCCACTCTTTCAAAATCTATAAAAAATATGGGTTCCTCCAACAATTTGTGTAACCCTACTGCCTTCCATCGTTTCTGATTGACCGCTACTCTTTGAAATCTGTAGAACTCTTGACACAGCATGGCATATTTGTAACCCCTACTCCCACTGTGAATATATGTTGGCCAATGATACTCAGGGTTTCTTTGAGCTCCTTAACCACCTTTTCTGCTTCTGGAATCTCTTGCTCCTCATCAGACTCTAGGTCTACCTTCTCTATTACAGCTTCACTATCCAAGAACCAGTGTCCTCTAGACAGAGTGATTGATTCTGCTTTGAAATCATGGATTGGCAACTCCTTTGCATTCACCATTCTGGAAAAAATATATCATCACACCAAAGAAAAAACTGCACCCACATGAGTCACAAGAAATCAAGAATGATATTTATTTTGAGATGAAATGAAAGAAGAATGAACATAAACTTCCAATTAAATTCTGACTTCTTTTAGAAGAACTCAATTAAGGTGATCATTACATGTGTAGCAAGATGTCTAGTGCACTCCCCTCTTCAGATAGCTCTTATCCAGAAAGAAGATGTTTAGAAAAAAAAATGAGAAAATAAAATTAAAAAATCATATATATATATATATATATATATATATATATATATATATATATATATATATATATATATATATATATATATATATATATATATATATATATATATATAATAGAATAAAAAAAATACAAAATAATAAATAGAAACCTGCTACCCCTCTACCTATATCTTGCTTTGTGCTATATAACTTGTAAAAGGAAAAAATAGATAATAATTTTTTCTTCTTTCTTTCTTTTCTCTATTTTTTTTCTTTTTTTTACTAATAATTTCTTTTATTTCCCTTTTTTTTTATATAATAATTTCTTTTTTATTTTTTTTCTTTTGTTTCTCTCTTTCCTTCCCCTCCTAATTCTCTTCTTAGAAAAAGGATAAGGTAAAATATTCTGTCCCAATTTTCAATATGTTATGATTTTCTTTCTATAACATTCTGATCTGTTTCTGAAACAATTCTAAATCTAGATCAAACTTAGATGGTCTTTTTCCATGGAATCAATTCTGTTTTTTTTACCCAATAATATTTAACCCTAGTTGCCCTTGTCTCTGGAAAAAATCCATCTCCTTTTGATAAGCAGTTTTTAGAATTTTTTGGCCTCCATATCCATTTTGTCTTGGGATTTTATTTTGATGAACAGGCCTTGGGTATGCTTTGTTTCCATATCCTTCTTGTTCTAATGCTTTGATGCTTCAAATTGTGCCATAATGGCCACCTTGCTCCTGTGTCTCCTCCCTCCTTTGCCCTTTCAATTTTTTGCAGGTTTTGATTAAATGAAGCTTGATCATTTAGTATTTGTATTGGTAATGTCTATGTGTCTTCCAATGAAAAAGTAAACCCTTCCATGTCTGGGTCATGAACATCCTGTTGAACTTCCTGTTCTTCATTACTCAATAAAAATATTAAAAACCTTTTGTCATTATGTCAATTTAAGCTTCATTTTTTCAAAATTCAAAATTACTTTACCTTGTTTGAGCCATGGTTGTCCCAAAATCAATTTCTCAGTCATCAAGTGATCTGGCCATTCTTCACAATCTATCTTCATACACTCTTTATTGAACTTAGCTTCAATAGAAGGTGAAGACATGCTTTGTATCATTTTTCCTTCCAGAGTTTTGATAAAGGTTCTACTTTTAGTTCGTTTTAGGTTGAATTTATTCAACAAAGCTGAACTAATCAAATTCACTTGTGCACCTGAATCTATTAAAACCCTAATTTTTTCATTTTGATAATCCATTGTTATCACAGGCAAATGTTCTTTTTGTTTCAGAGGTGTTTCACACAAACAGACTTCCCTATGATCTTTGGTTTTTCTTATCCTTTCCTTTGCTTCCTGTTGAGCCTCTTTTCTAATGTTTTCCTCTTCTTTTTTCCAATTTTGAGCTTGTTGTAATCTTCTCCATTCAAAAGTAGTTAATGGAAGATCATATCTTTTAACTCTACATCCACTTATAAAATTTGGCATGATCTCTCCATCTATGTTAGCTAACTGGATTGCTCCACTGTTACTTATCTGATGTATAATATATGGCCCATGTCCTTTTTTTTTGAGACTTTTTCTGATGTTCTTTGACTGTGTAAGCCAAAACTAGATCTCCTTCTTGTAGATCTTTTTCTTTTATGTGAACATCATGATAAGCTTTTTGTCTTTTCTTGTCCACATATATACTCATAATAGCTTGGAGTCTAGAAGCTCCCAGTTTTTCCAATTCTATTACTGTCTCAGATAATTAATGTCCAGTCTAATTGTAGTGACTACCCACTTTTAATGTTGGAATGAGGAATTCCATAGGTAGAACTGCATTTTGCCCATATACTAGATTAAATGGAGAGTTCCTAATGCAGTTTTGTATGCCACTCTATAAGCCCATAGAACATGATTAAGTTGTAGGTCCCAATCATTTTTGTTTGTGTTTACTAGTTTTGACAGTACAGTACAAAGTACTTTATTAGTACTTTCTGCTAATCCATTGGCTTGTGGGTGATATGGGGCTGACTTTCTATGACTAATCATAAAATATTCAGTTATGTTTTCTATGATTTGGTTCAAAACATGAGTTCCCCTATCACTTACCAATTCAATTGGAAGTCCAAATCTGGTGATGATATTTTCATTAAAAAATCTAGCTGTAGTATGAGCATCATTTCTTTTTGTGGCTTTGGCCTCAGCCCATTTTGTCAGGTAATCTGTAGCCACTATAATGTATTCAACATATGATTGTCTTGTTGGAGGATGTATAGGTCCAATGAAATCTAACCCCCATTTACTAAAGGCTCTTGCTAAAATCAATGGAACTAATGGCATATTGTCTCTTTTATTTGGTTGACTCACCCTCTGACAAATATCATATCTTTTTACATATGTTCTTGCATCAGGGAATAGGGTTGGCCACCAAAAGCCAGAATATAATATAAGTTTAGTTGTTCTGTCACTTGTGAAATGTCCTCCTTCCACTCCAGAATGTGTCATTTCCAACATTTCCAAATATTTATCCTCAGGAACACAAATTCTTAAATATCCATCCATCCCTCTCTTATATAATTGTTCTCCTATCAATTAATATTCTTCAGAGATTACTTGTAGATTTTTTGAGCCTGCACCAGCTATTACTTGTTTTCCTTTCTTCTTCCTTTTCAACTCCTCAATGATGTTTTCACTGCATTCTGGATTTTTCTGAAACCAATATAGAGTAATAAGTTCTGAGTTTTGCAATGATTGGCATTCCCAACAGTTAGCAATATATTTTGTTACATCTTGAATCTTATTAGGCCAATGTACTCCCATCCTATTGAGGTTACTTAGGGTAACTATTCTGGAAGCATGAGTACAAGGGTTCCAACAATGAGCTCTTCTCAGATATTCATGTTGCTCCTCTTCTGGAGTACAATATTCCAAAATGCCTGTATTGTTGAGGTGATACAAGTGCCCGGCTAGCAACATAAAGTTTTTGCTTTGTAATACTAAGTGTGTGTTAATGTTCTGCAAGGTCCCATGGTTAACAAGGGTACTACTAAAGTCATGGCCCACTCAGGAACACTTTCTATTTTGAAAACATAAGTATCTGGCAGGTCATCATCTAAAGGTGAACTGGGTTCTTTAGACTGAATTCTAGACAAATGATTTGCTCTCAAATGTGTTTTTCCTTGTCTAACCACCACCTCAAACTCAAACTCCATTAGTAAGAGGAACCATCTGACTATTCTACCAGTGTGACAAGGTTTATTTACCAAATATAGTAAAGCTTGATGGTCCACAAAGAACTTAAACTTGTTCGCCAACAAGTAATGTCTATATTTTTTCACAGCAAATATCATTCCCAACCCTTCCCTCTCAGTGGTTGTGTAATTTTTCTCTGTTAAATTTAGTTGCCTACTAGCATAAGCTACTGGAAAATCTAACTTGCTCCCTTCTATTGGTTGTGCTAATACACATCCCAAAGCATAATTTGAAGCATCCACATGGACATGAAAAATTTTATCCCACTGGGGTGTTTTCACAATTGGGGCTGTAACCAAACAAGTTTTTAGGGTTTCAAAAGCTTGATCACACTCCTTGGTCCATTCAAACTTTGTCTTTAGGGCATATAAAGGTTTATCTATGTCAGCAAACTTGTGTACAAATTTTCTACAATACCCACAATGCCCCATGAAAGTTTGAAGTTCCTTTACATTTGTTGGTTTTGGAAGTTCTATTATGGCCTTTATTTTCTTCTCATCAGTTGAAATTCCATTTTTAGAGACTATGTGACCTAACATTCTTCCTTTTCTTACAAAGAATACACACTTTTCTGGATTTAAACATACTCTGTATGTTCTGCATTTCCTGAATATATTCTCTAAATCTTGCAAGTGATCCTGTCTTTTTAATGAAAAAGTACACAGATCATCTACATAAATTTCCATTACACTCCTCAGGAACTCTCTGAAGATATGACACATCAATCTCTGAAAAGTTGTTGGGGCATTAGTTAACCCAAAGGGCATAACCCTAAAAGCATAAATTCCCCATTCTGTGGAAAAAGCAGTTTTATGTTGGTCTTCCAATGCTATTGGTACCTGATTGTATCCTGAAAAACCATCTAAAAAACTATAAACATCCTTTCCTGCAACTCTTTCTAGAAGGTGGTCTATTATAGGCAATGGGTAACTATCCCTTATAGTTGCTGCATTCACCTTCTTCAAGTTAATGCATACACTAAGTTTCCCATTCTTCTTTGGTACCACAACTATAGGAGATATCCATTCTGTATACTCAATCTCATAGATGAAATTGGCAGCTAGCAACTTGTCAATTTCTTTCTTTATTTTAGCAGAGTATTTATCATTGAATGTGTAATTTCTCTGTTTGCTAGGTTTTGCATCAGGTGTAATAGGAATCTTATGCTCACATATTTTAGGATCAATACCTTTTAAATCCTTGTAGCTATAAGCAAACACATCCCTATAGTTTCTGGCCAAACTTCTTAGTGCCTCCTCTTCTTGATTTGTCACGTCATCAGCTACTACAATATGTCTTTCTTCTCCCTCTTCTTGAGTGATCATGACCTTTTTAGTTTGTTCCTCTTTATCATAAGCCTCTCCTTTCTTCTTTTCTCTCTTTGGTTTCATTTTTAGGAGTAGTCTGTCTTCTACTTCATAAGTCTTGAAATTTGCTGGTACATCAAACTGTTGATCTTTGTTTGTTTCTTTCTCCTTTTCCTCATCCTCTTGGTTTTCTTCTATTTCCTTGTGTTTGTTTTTCTTATATTTGCCTGAGATTTTATCTTTTATTGCATCTTCAGCTTTTACTTCTTCCAAATATTGTGTTTTCCCTTTTTTTAATATCATTTCTTCTTCCTGGTCCTCTTCTGTTTTTGATACCTTTATCATTTGTATTCCAATGTGAAAAACATCATACCCTTCTTCATTTTGAAATTCCACCCCTACATACTCATCACTGGCCAGATCCATGGTAGCCAAAATTTGGTTCCACCCATAGGGCTCAAATTCTTCATCTTTGAATTTTTGTGGTACATAGCTCTCATCTTGTAATTTTCTTCCTTCTACACAATCTTCTCTTCTCAATCTTCTTTTTCTATTTGTAAGATTTCTTATCATATTGCACTTCCATATTGATGATTCAGTTTCATTCTGGTCTTCTATTTCTGATTCTTCACTTAATTCTTGATTTTGATGTATTTTATACCATTCTTGAGGAGATATATCACAATATTGCCCATTTCTTAGATTCACTCTGGTTATTCTTCCTTTGCTCTGAAGGTATAGGCAATCATTACCCCAATCTTGCACAATTTGCATTTGTCTCATAAATGGCCTTCCTAGGATAATTTCATATGAAGTAGATTGTGGGAATTCAACTATGGCAAAGGTATGTTCTATCTCTATTCCACATATGTCCACAATCACTTTTTCCCATATTCCTAGGGGTTTCTCTATGTGTCCATCTGCAAGTTGCAATCTCATTTTGGTGGGTATTAATTCATTTTTCCCCCATTTTCCCAAGTTTGTTTAGTCATGATGGCCACTCCTGATCCACTATCCAAAATAGCTTTGGCATGATTTTTACCAAATTGTATTTTTAGGGTTGAGTTTCCCTCTTCTCCTTCACAATATCCTCCTATCTTATCAATGGGAATGTACCACAATTCCTCCAATTCCTGCAGTTGTGGATGAAGATTTTCTAGTATTGTTTCCCATTTTTTCATTTTGTTTTGTAAATGAGGATTCTGTTTTACCAATTCATCCATTGTAGTATGGTATAAAATTGTACATTGTTTATCTGTATTTACATGGAATGTAATTTGTGGATTATCATCTTCCTTATTAATATTTCTCCTTGTTCTTATTGCCTCAGATTCCTCAACTGCTATTTGAGAATTATCTGATTCCCCCAGTTTAAGTTGTGCTTCCTGTATGATTTGTTTACACTTTTGCATCCTTTCATGTTCTAAGTCTGGCATAGGATAAGCCATTACATGATTTGTAGGACTTGGTCCCTCTTGAATTCTTCCCTTGTATGCTTTTATCAAGGTTTCTAGACTCTTTGAATTTCTTATCTCTAACTGGGTTTGTGTCTTTTGAGAGGAAGTATTGTTTGACTGTTCCCTATTCTCCTCTTCCAAGTTTATACCCATTCTTTTTTTCCTTTCCCATTTCCTTTTTTGTCTATTTTTCTTCACCTTTGAAACAGATCCTTCATTTTGTTCCTTAGTTGTTTCTTGTTGTTTAGCTTGTGCCCTTGTTATAGCATTTACATTCACTTGGTCAATGTCACTCAATTCCTCTTGCTCCATGATGTTGACTGTTTTCAGTGGTATGTTATTAGATGTGTTTTGTTGTTTTTGAGGATTTCTTGGACAATCCTTTATTAAGTGTTCCCTACCACAATCCTTACAATATGCTCCCTCTATTCTTAATGTCCGAGGTTGTGGAAAGTCTCTAATGAAATGTTCTCCCCCACATCTATAACAAGTTATCTTTGGTCCCCCTTTGAACTGAGGTTTTTGATTGGACATATAATTATTGGTTATATACATGAATGTGGCTGTATCCATCTCAATTCTCCCATTTCCCAAATCTAGGGCTTGTAGTTCTGGTTCTCTCAGTTCATATCCTTCCCATTCTTCCTGATATCCTTCATTCCATTGATAATCTTCCTTGTATGGTGATCTTATTCTTGAATTTCCCTCCTCTATTGTTGTGTATTTAACTGGTACCACATTTGTTGGTAATGGAGGTTGTTGCCCAAGTACAGGTCTAGGTTGCTCAATATATCCAGATTCTCTTTGACTTGCATAATCTCTCTCCTTAATGGGTTGTTTGTTGTAGAAACAGTCTTCTCTAGTATGATTTGTCCATTTCCTCTCTAGTGTATAGTATTTGAGTGTTTTTCTGTCTTGCAAGTGTTGTGGTTTTTGATATGGACATTGTTGTACCAAATGATTTTCTCCACAATTATAACATTTTTTATTTGTTGTTATCTTGGTATTTATCAAATTGGTTTTAGTGCTGACTTCTAAGGCTTTAGCAATGGCTTGAGCCAATTCTTCTGTTGGTGGGATTTTATCTTCATTTGTTCTAGATTGATCAAATGCTAGCAGATCTTGGCCTCTGTTATCTTCCAAATCTATTGCCTCTTTCACAAATGCTCCTAAGTCAGGGCATCTCCTATAATACACTAGGGTTCTTAATTGGGCACTTCTCAATCCTTCTATGAATAGGGATACCTGTCTTGCCATGGAAGGTACTTCTTCTATGGGACATCTGTCAATGTACTGCTTGAATCTCCTAGCTGCCTCTCTGACATTTTCATCTTTTTGTTGTTTAAAGCTATGTATTAGTGTGGCTGTGCTATGTTTTATTCCAATCTTTGAGAATTCCCCAATGAAGGCTTCTAGAAAGGATTCAATATCTAGATACATTTCTTTTCTTACGGGAGTGAACCAAGATAAGGCAGGTCCTGTTAGGGTTAGACCAAATGCTTCAAATTGGACTTTGTAATCCTCTACTTCTTCAGCTCTAATTAATTGCCTAAATTTTGCAGCATGAGCATGAGGATCAGAATATCCTTCATATTGATTTTTCATGCATTTGGCTACTTGATATGGTCTAAGCATTCTACCTTGATTTTGCCAATGATGTCTTCTTCTTAGTGGGAAATCATTAAATCCTTCTGGTTCCTTTTCAAAAGGATTTGGGGAAGTATGTGTTCTCCTACCTTGTGATTGTTCACCATTACTGTGAATTCCATGTGGTCTTGGCAAATCTGTTTGCCCTAGGTTCTGTTCCCAAGGTCTCTTGTCCGCACATTGCCCTAGGTCATTTGAATTTTCTGGGTCTTGTGAGAAGATGTATTTACACATCCCTGCCTATCCTCATATCTACCATCTTTGAATTGAGCTACTAGTGTTATGTTTAGAGGAACTTCTAAGTTTCTCAATCTAATGAGAAACTTATGCATTCCATCCTGATATACATAGGTTCCAAACCTATTTGTATACATATATTTGAGGATGTTTCTATAATCTCCAGTTTCAATGGACTCATTTGTTTCATTTAAATTTTCCATGTTGTTTTCTTGCCCTAAATCTCTTTCTTGCAATTCCCCTACCACCGTCTCTATTTCTTTCCTTCCCAGTTCTTGCTGGGAATATGTGTACAATTTATTACCAGACCTAAGGATCATTCAATTAATTTCCACGATTCTGTGACCAAAATCGTGTTTTCCCACGATTTTGTGGAGGAAATCGTGTTTCTCACGATTCTGTGATCAAAATCGTGTTTTTCACGATTTTGTGGAGAAAATCGTGTATCTCACGATTCTGTGATCAAAATTGTGTTTTTCACGATTTTGTGGAGAAAATCGTGTTTTCCACGATTCTGTGATCAAAATCGTGTTTTTCATGATTTTGTGGAGAAAATCGTGTATCTCACGATTCTGTGATCAAAATCGTGTTTTTCACGATTTTGTGGAGAAAATCGTGTATCTCACGATTCTGTGACCAAAATCGTGTTTTTCACGATTTTGTGGAGAAAACCGTGTATCTCACGATTCTGTGATCAAAATCGTGTTTTTCACGATTTTGTGGAGAAAATCGTCTATCTCACGATTCTGTGATCAAAATCGTGTTTTTCACGATTTTGTCCCCAGACAATCGTGATTGCTCACAATCATTAAAAACACGATTCTCTTAAGAAAATCGTGCTCTAGGAATCGCAATTTTGTTCTTAGTTTCAGGGAATCGCGATTTTGTGTCTGACTACAGAATCGCGATTCTGTTCAATTTTTTGAGAAATTTTCCAGGTATTGATTTTCAAATTTTGATTTCTTCTATAGAATCGCCTTAACTATTTTTTAACATGCAATAAAAGAGTTTCTAAAATTTATTATTTTTTCCACAGAAACCTCAAAAATTCAGAAATCGCGATTCCATGTTTTTTAGCTATTTCATGCTTATCTGTACTTAATGATCTTGTAAATTTAAAGAAATGCAAAAAATTGTATTGAGGACCTCTTACCTTGCTTGCTTGATTCCAAAACTCTCCAAAGCTTTTTGCTGCAAAAAATCGCGATCCTATTCCTTCTCTCTCTCTCTCTCTCTCTCTCTCAAAATGAGTTTTCCCTGAAATTTCAAACTTTTATAGTGTCCACACAATTGCGATTTTGTACAATTTCCACTGATTTTCACTTTTTCACTTGTTCAATTTCATTCTTCACTACTTTATGGTTTTAATCCTCAATTCTTAATTTTTTGTGATTAATCACCACTAGGCACTCCCATTATCATACTGGAGAAAATCGCGATTTTGTACTTCCTTTGCAATCTTCCCACTTGATACTCAATCCTCACTGATTTTCTGGATCTTGACTTCCTTCCCTTACTCAACTTAATGAAATCTCATACAATTACCTATCTCAAAACCCAAATATGCTCAAAATTCAGAAAATTTTTCTCTTACAGAAAATCGTGATTTTGTGTAGAGAATCGTATTTTTCCTGTACTTCCTGTTTTTTGCAGTTTTAAATCTTCTTTTCCCTTGCTTCCCTTCAATACCCTTTGCCAACTCCAATTCAACTGTCACCTGCAATTTTACATTTTTAACAAAAAACTATCCAGAGAATCGCGATTCTGTGAAGAGAATCGTGTTTTTTTTTTATTTTCCAGTTTTTGTCACTTTTTTGCTTTCCTACCACCTGGTCTCTTCCACTCTTGTCAACAAAACTTCAGTCCAACTTCCTAGAGAGAAAATAAGTTTGTTTGATTGTTTTAATGAATTTTATGAATTTTTTTAGTATTTTGCGCTAAATTAAGGTAAACACTTCACTTAGGGTTTCTTGTTTGGTGATCTATTGATCCTGTGTTCCTTGATTGGTTATACTCTCTTATGCTTTAGCTATCAAAACAGTTTGTGAGCAAAACTTCCCAAAGAAAAATGTGTTAAGAGATGCAAATGTCAATTTTTGCAAAGATAAACTCAAACATTTCTCTTTTCAAGATGCCCTCCAGCTTTTCTCAAGATTATTACTTTGACTTGGCTACAAATGGATCTTATCTACTTGCATCCAGCTACTTAGCTTGACTTTTCCTTAATGCAATCTTTTCATCCTCCCAAGATCAACAATTTTCCTTAGTACTTGATCAAAAAGCACTCTACAAATGCAAGAATAGACACATGTTACCTTATCTTTAGCTTTCTTGATTCAATTTTTCACACACCTGCACTTACTTCCAAAAAATGAGATGAGCAACTATCAATTTGCAAAAATTTCAACACTTCTTATTCTCAAAAGATTATCTAATGCTTTCTTTTCCCAAAAGACAAACAAAGAAATCTACCTTTTCATGTTTACATTTCTTGATTAAAGAGTATTACCTTTTCCATGTGTTCAATACCATCACATTAGAAGATCCAGCAAGGTCCAACTTCAATGAAGCTTTTGATATACTCCCCGGCAACTGCGCCAAAAAATGTTTGTTATAGATCTTTGGAGTTGTCCTCTCCAATCATTTAGTATAAAGAATTAACAATACATCTTTATTTTGTCAATCCTGGAAGTATAGATGAGACCACAGCCCCTTCTATATGATAGAATCCAAGAAATAAGAGAAAACTGGCTGGATTTCTGAGAATAATGAAGATGAAGAGGAATTTCTAGGGTTTGGATTATCTTGAGCAAATCTCCATCATTTTCCACAATCTTGGTGTCTAAAACATGTTATTTTCTGAGCAGAATACAACCATGAAGTCAAAACTAAAAAATGATACCTGTAACCTTCAGACGAGACAATCGTGATTCTGTAAAATCAGACGATTTTCATCTCCAACATCATTTTTCATCAATTTCTCACTCATTATGTCAGTAATCAGCTCTCTTCATACACATTCAATAGAAATACACAATAGAAGCTCACAAATCTCCATGGATACACATAGAATGGACTCATAAATCAAAGAAACCACACAAAAGGAAGAAACACGATTTTCTCCAGGAAACTCTCTCTATTTGCTTGGATAACATGTAATACAATTAACCAACCCTCTCATAGTAGAGGAAATCATCTTTTATACATTTTCAAGTGTCCCTTTTCACACTTGAAATTTGGTCCTTTCCTCTTTTAATCTAAAAATATGCTATCTAGGAGTTTCCAAAAATTCTAGAAAAATTACATAGGATTCTACTCTGCATAAGGAAGACTCTTCCTTATTTTTACATCAGTTGCATAAATATTTTTACAAGTTTTTGGCATTTTACAATTATTTTTCATCAAAAGTACTTCAAAAAATTACTTCTTCCAACAGTGCCAGTGTAAGCCGCCGGATTGGCAATTGTAAATATTTTCCTTTTCATATTCCACACGAACCGAAAGGTCGTTGCGTAGAATTGTAACTACTTATACATCAATGAAAGGACGCTCCGGTGACAACCAGAAGAATCGCCAGACTGTATATCTGGTCGATTACATTCTGTGGAGTTCCGTTGTGTTATGTTGGAGAATTCTGAGTAGTACTGTGGTATTTCGTTTTTGTTTGATTATCTTCAATTGTGTTTAAACGTTGTTCCAGTAAGTAAGACTTGTGAGTCTGTATTATGGTAATGAATAGTTCTAGCGCTGTGTGTTGAGAACGTATCAACCAGAGCATAATCGGTAAGGTTGTGGAAGAACTAGCAATAGTCTGAGTACAGATAGTAATACGGTGAAAGAACGAACCAGAGTCTGGATATTAATTCGTATTAACACAGATTTAAACATTAAGATACTGTGGTGTGAGTAGTTAATTGGGAAAATCAAGTATAGGGCCTCTGATTATTCAGACCCCTTCCACTCCTAAGAACCCGAAAAGAGCTTAAATGCGTCTCTGATGGCAACGCGTGTTTAACAACTTTCAAAACTGTACCCAACAAAAATACATTTTACTGCTTTATCATCCAATTTTCTGCGATGTTGTTTAGGCACTAATGCATATGCCAAACAACCAAAAACACGCAGATGAGCAACAGATGGCTTGCGGTCATGCCAAACCTCATATGGAGTGATAGACTGCAGCGCTTTAGCGGGACATCTATTCAGTACATATGCTGCACACATGACAGCCTCAGGCCAGAAACTATGTGGTAAAGCCTGACTCTTGACCATACACCTCGCCATCTCCATGAGTGACTTGTTCTTTCGTTCAGCAACTCCATTATGTTGAGGTGTATACGGCACTGTACACTGGTGTTTTATCCCACGTTCAGCTAGAAATGCATTAAAATCAGAAGGCATATATTCCCCCCCTCGATCAGAACGGAGGGTGCCCATTTTACATGCTGATAGATTTTCAGCCAAAACCAAAAACTATTTGAAGCACATGAACACTCCGGACTTTGCCTTCAATGGATATACCCATGCATGCCTGGAAAAATCATTATTGAAAGTCACGAAGTAAAGATAATTCCCAAAAGAAGGTGTCTGCATAGGACCACAAACATCACTATGTACAAGCTGCAATTTCTGAGTAGCCCGAACTGAACCATCTTTTGGAAAGGACGAACGTTGCATTTTGCCCAAAATACAGCCTTCACAAACATGTTTTCCAGGTGCCTCAAGTTTGGGTAAAGAGGACACCATTTCATATTTTTGCAGGTGTAGCAAACTAGCAAAATTTAGATGACCAAAGCATGCATGCCAAAGCTTTGCATTTAACATAGCCTGAGAATCATTTACTGCACATGCCAAATCATTTACAGATCTTTCATAGTCTATGAGCTTATACAGCCCACGACATAAAATGCCAGAAGCAATAATCACATCACCATTTGACAGATCATGAATTGTAGACCTATCATCAACAAATTTCACAACCAAGCCAATCTTGGCTAATGCAGAAATTGATAACAGGTTCTTCTTGATCCCTGGCACAAATAAAGCATATGACAAAGTGAAAGAACTATCATCAGCAGTAGTCAAAATGATCTTACCAACTCCCATAACAGGATAAGAGGAGTTGTTGGCACATGTAACAGTATTCCCTGTAGGGGTAGGCTCGAGTGAAGAGAAGAAACTGCACTGCGAGGTAATATGTTTGGTTGCCCCACTGTCAAAATACCAAACATCTGAGTCTACTGCAGACATGCACTGCTCATGAGAAGATGGGTCAAAATTGCGGACAATAGTAAACGCCCATTCTTCTTCTTGTACAAGATTAGCAAACTCTATTTTTGGTGTAGAGGCCTCTGCAACAACCATTCCAGCCTCTTTCTTCTTTGCCTCTTTAGCAGCCAGTTTTGGACAGTTCTTTATGATATGATCATTCCCTTTATAGTACTTACAAAACAATTTCTGCTTTTCTGATTTCTTCTCATCTTTATCTTCCTTCTTTGAATATGCAGAATTAGCAGATTTCTGCTTACTAATTGAAGAGCTCCATTTTCCTTTGCCCTTCTGACTAGCCAGGAAAGCTTGATCTACAACTCGCATAATGAACCTGTTCTGCCTGGACTAATCTTCCTGCAACAGAACAGAGACTAACACCTCAAATGATAAGGCATTCCGATTGCCTTTCATCATCAATCGAAGAGTAGAAGCAAAGCTTTGATATGAATCAGGAAGACCATTCAGAATGGTCTACACAAGTAAGCTATCTGGTATAACCTCATCAGCAAAAATCAATTGTTCCTTCAAGTCTTTGATCTTCATTAGGAAACTGTCCATTGAATCACCTTCATTCATCTGCTCACTCTTCAATTGTTTTCGGAGGTAAGCAACACGAGCCTCATTCCTAGCTTGGTACAATGTGGTAAGTGTATCCCAAGCATCCTTAGCTGTTCTGCAAGAGCGAATATGAGGAATAATGGCACGTTTGACGGACAAATCTATCAATGCATGTGTCTGGGCATTTCTGCCATCCCAATAAATCTGCTCTGTAGTAGGTGCAGCAGAAACCGCAGCACGAACAGGAATATGCAGAATATCATCATCTTCGACACCTTCTGCATCAGCTTCAGTACCTGCAGTTGTAACAGTTGCAGGTGTGATAGGACGTTTTTCGACACCCTGTACAATGTTCCACAATCCTTTTGCAACCAACACATGTCGCATTATATAAGCCCATAACGGGTAGTTGGTACCATCCAACTTATCCTCAACAACCAACATACGGAATACATCACTGCTTTCAGCCATGGAAGGTGACTAAAATACCTTGATGCAGAAAATTGACTATATCTCAAAAAGTTGAACAGAACTACCCATACGAATTCCACTAGACCTGTAGCAAACTTCGAGACGCTTATACTGGCGAATAGAAATTGGTATATACCTTTGGCACAAAAAGACAAAATAGCCTGCATAAGCACCGATAGTGCCTTTAGAGACCGAAACGAGCTCAGATCGTAATTTCGGCACCACAAATGCGAAGCTGTTTTGATCTCGAAAACATGCTGAGTATGCTCACCAAAATTCGTGCGATTCTTAGACTGCAAACGGAGGAGTGTCGATGGCACCCTAGATGAAGCGATGACCTGCTCTGATACCAATTGTTGGAGTTAGACGTCTGCGGAAGCACGCGAACAGCGCAAGGAAGAAGAAGAAGCTTGGAGCACAACACAGAATATTGAATATATTACTAGAGAATGTACAAAGATAAGTAGCCCATTAGGGCAATAGGCGAATATACAAGCCGGGGGAAAAAAACCTCCTAAAGAGGGAAAAAAGCGCCCCAACAGTCCTAGTGTGTTCACACACATCACTACCTAAATATATCAACAACATGATGAGACATACTTACAAGGTGAAGACCCCATTCTAATAGCAAATTATCATGCCACAAACATCAAAACCCTAGGAAACATACCAAGACAACCTTATTTAAACCTAGGGACTAGAAAGGAAGAATATCATTTGGTTGATTCTTTAATTGACACAAGACCAGCTCTGAGTAGTGCATGTGCTTCTTTAATTGAAAAATTAAAGATGCCACTCACTCAAACAAAAGCCTACATGATAGGGATTGGAGATAACATCATTGAATGCCTAGGAGAAGTAACCCTATCATTACACTTAGGAGACAATGCCATGCAACAAAGACTATTGGTTTGTAAAGCTTTGGGCTTACTTCCTTTTGTGGATTGATTCCACATAGCGTGGCACTTCCTTATACATGAGTGCCAGCTCCTTGTTCACTGCATCACTCTAAGGGGAGATTTGTTGATATGTTTAGGTATTGATGTGTGTGAACCCACACATCGTCGGGGCACTTTTTTCCCTCTTTAGGAACTCCCCCCCCCCCTTGTATATACGCACGCCTATAGCCCTAACGAGTTCCTTATCTTTGTACATTCTAGTGGTAATACATTTAGTATTGTGTGTTGTGCTCCAAGCTTCTTCTTCTTCCTTGTGTTGTTCGCGTGCTTCCGTAGACATCTAACTCCAACATCCACCAACACTAGAGAAAAATAAAAAGAGCACAAAGACAAATCAAATATGGAGACCAAAAGACAATCAAGCAAAACAATGGTTGGAGAAGCAGTGTCAGAATTGCACTCATGCTGAGTGGAATGCACCTAAAGTATGCACAATAGGGCCACACTACAAGGCCTCGCATTTGGGACATGGCATCTTTAAACTATTTACTGGTGCACATTTCCTTCAAAGGAAGTAGATCTTCACTTGTTCAATAATAGTATAGAACTTCGATTAACTATTACTAACCACTGTTTTGGCTATGACTGGCCATTCTTTGTTTCTTTTTTGCAAATGAAAAATAAAAAAAATATATCTTCCAGTATCATGGTTCGCTCACCGATTTGAGAGGGGACCTATTTAAAAAAGACAGACGATGAATGCTTGAACACTATGGAACAAGGAAGCATTCTTTTTCTTCACACAATAATCATATTGCATTTAAAAAAACAGATGGCTTTCGAGGATTCTATAGAAACCCAACAAATGGAGATCAATGAATTTCCTTTAGAGTGTGTAGGTAAGGCAAGAGGTCACTAGTTCTTGGATGACCAACCACGGGGTGAACATTCTTCCTCATTACCATGAGGATCATGGATCTTGACCATCAATTTCCAGTGATGAGTTAGGATTTTTGCATATAGCATGAGCTACCAAGAACTATCAATACCTGTTTGAAAGCAAGAATTGAGGCTTACTTAAAACTTCCTATCTACGAGCTTGATTTTGAGAGATGCACACAAGTCATGAATACATTGCATCCTGAAATCGATAACATTAGGGTTAAAAATGAACCCTACATGGGCCTTTTAGATTAAGGGGTGATTAGTGATGGACCAATGAGAGCAGGGTGGTGGCCACAGTTTAGAGCCTCAATCAAGTAGGCTAGGCATAGGTTTCCCTTGGTTTGGGCTAGTCAAAACAGCCAAAATTTGGTGAGAAAACTAGAATTTTCTTTGTTAGTGGTTTCAAGGACCCACAAAGTTTGAAATTTTCCACTTGCGTCTGATTTGCACCCTTTGATATGGAGAAAATCCTACGGTTGAGTTTAAAATGAAGAGGAAATGCACCTTTGGTTGTGCATCGTTGGATGATGTGTCGATCCAATGCTTGAAATTATCCCTCTGGAGTATTGAGAACTTTGAATTACTACTCTTCAATCTAAGTTTAATCAAACGGTCTTCAATTCACACAAAAATGCGCTTTAATTTGAGACGTGTGATTCATATGCATATTGCAGTCTAGATTTGTTGCGAATCTCAATAGAATACCCTCTCTCTATCTTTCCCAAAGCAATCATGATGGACATGACTTCTAGTTTGTCGTTTTTTGCCAGAGGTCTGGATGCCCATCACGAGCGTCAATTTAGCACGATCCAATGGTGGTGAATTTCTGTGATGTAGACTCTCTCTCCTCCTTTTTCCAACCTCTTAAACATGATGTTACTTCTCAGTTTTGTCATTTTTTGCCAGACAAAAGCTCTCTAATCGTGTTCGTCCATGCGAAATATCTAAGGATCTTGGATAGCCATAAATCTAATACAGAGATCACTATTTTTTCATGTTCTACCAGACATACTCTATTCGATCTCGTCCGTGCATGATGAACATCGTAGGGCTCTCAAAAGCCACGAACTCATCCCAAATGAGAACTCAAATATAGCATTTTTCAAAATAATGATTTTAAATCAAATACCACTAGTGGTTTTTTTTCTTCTTCAATACAAGACATGATTAATTTTAATCCCTAAAAATTAGGGATCCTTACAAGGCCCATGCAGGGTTCACTTTTTCCCCTAATGAGCCATCATTGCCAAAAGCTAAAGTCATGGATTTACAAGGGGACTAGAAAACCATCTCTTTTACTCACGAACTCATCAAGGAAGCATTTGAATGGGTTAAAGATGGTATCATGGATTTAAAAGATGAAAGCCATGAAATTAATCGGATGGATATCAAAGAAAAGTGTGATTGGTGCATCAACATTTCCATTGTCCAAATTTGCATAGATACACAACACCACAAAAGATAGTAGTCCAACTACTATCTCATGCAGCCAAACAAATCAGAAATCAAATTAATCTTACACCGTATGTGCAAGAATGACTCTTAGAAGCTAAAAGGCAATGGAAAATCAAGAAGGTTTTTAATGGAAGTACAGCTTTGGCCATTCTCATCTATAATGAACTGAATATTAGAGAATATTTATGAGAAATACCATCCACTATGGACATGGAAAAGTATGTCAAATCAGCCACAGTCCCAAAGAAGAAATGTGGTGTGGTGGTCACAGATGGGGCAGGAACTAGTGCTAGACTGGCAACGAGAGGGTTCAAAAGACCGATGGACTTTGAAGAGGTAACTATCATAATATCTGCCAAAAGAATTCATTTGGTTGTGGATGGGATGAATTGGAAGAGATGGTGGGTCAACAAGAAGTGGTCAGTAAGACAAAAGAAATGAGAGAGTGTGCAGTGGAATAAGTCTTAAGGACTCCTAAAATGGATAACACACATGATATGATCCAAATCAATGATACAACCAAACTACAATTTCAAGAAGTTGCATTAGAAGGAGGCACAATTGTTATCCACATCAAGGAAGAAGCCCAACCAAACATATAAATAACAACTGATGAACCTACACATACGATCCAAATCAATGATACAACCAAATTATAGTTTCAAGAAGTCGCATTAAAAGGAGGCACGACTTTTATTCACTCCAAGGAAGAAGCCCAACCAAACATAGAAATAAAAAATTATGAACCTAACATTCCTATTAGGATTATAACATTGCCATCACCAATGGATATGCATCATAAAGGCATTAGTTCTAAGGTTGTTCATGAAAAAGAGGATGAGTTGCGTATCCAATTATAGATCCAGCACCCTTTCAATGAAACAATGCATATTAGCAAAGGCAAAAATGTGCTGACTGGAGAACCTCCAGTCATACCTAAAACATGGCTCAATGTGGATGTGGCACAACTTAAACCAGTTTTATTCATATGATTCAGAGTGCCATGGACACCTAACAATAGGTGATGGAAGCTAAAAAGAAATATGAGCAAGCTCATATAGAGAGAAAACAATTTAAAGCATTGAATGAGAATTTATCAGATCAAGTGTTGAAGGCCCAATAGAAGCTTGAGAAGTGAAAGAAGAATTGGAAATGGCAACTAAAACAATGCGCATATTTAAAAATAGAGAATGCTACTTTGAAGATGCATGCCAATGGCATGGAGCAAGACTATGAGAGGGTGTAGAAAGAGAATACAGAGCTCCAAAAGAAATATGATCAATGTGTTGTAAAAAAAAATGTATCACGAATAGAAGCAAGATTTTGGAAACATGGATAAAAGGGTACATGCAAGATGATGAATCATTAAGGAGCCAAAATAAGAAATTGATGACTTCACTATTATTGAATCAACCAATTGAAGCATCATCAACATTGAATGATGAGATTCAAAGTCTCAAGACTCAAATGGTACATATGCAGATCAATTGAAGACAAAGCAAATGTTGCGTGCACAAGGGGAGTCAAAATATGCCCAAGATATAGTGGAGCTAAGAGGAAAATGGAAAGAACCAATTGATAAATACACAAAACAATGCAAGCAAGATGTTGATCAACTTCAAGGCTTATGTGGAAGCAAAATCAAAGTAGAAGTAGAACTCGAATAGAACTTATGTGGAAACAAAATCAAAGTACAAGTAGAACAAACCAAAGATAAAGATCAAATCATCACGGACCTACAAGCTCAACTGTTGAAAATTCATAGTGACAAAGAAATTCAACTAACAAACATGGGGATGCTAGTAGTGCAAGACCACAATCTGGACTACTAAGGAGATGGAGGTACATCCTCTTTCTTCCTCATCGTTCAATCTCCAATGCAAGATCAACATGAATAAAGGATCGATGAAAACAAATGCCATACACTACAGAGCTAACCAAAAAGAACAGGCATTACTGGTGTCCCATATGACCCAGAATTTTGAAGATGCGGTTGTATGAGTAATGAAAGAAGCCAAAATAAACAGAAGAGATATTGATCGAATAATGAATCCATTTAATGTACCATATGGTATTATGAAGGAGAATAACACATAGATATATCCAGAAAACCACCCACCTAGATCCAAACCAAGATCTCTATTTTAAAGCTACTACCTTCAATTATACTCAAGAGGAATTTGATGCAGTCGATCCTCTTTGGAAAAAAAAAATGGAGAAGAATCCAACCTTGTGGGTGCATTAGCAGGCAGCACCATATTTATTATGGGTAGACCCTTCTTTCTACCCAGTGCCAAGATGCCACTAGTGGCCAAAGTTTTGAGAGGATCAATAGAATGACACTATTAATAAGTAGTGGCTCAATTTTTGCTTATTATTGAATCCACCACACAATTATTTACTGACATAAGATTATATGGTCATGATCATTGAATTTTGGTTATCTAAACATGCTCATGTCCCAGATTTAGCAATCAATCTGACAAATAAGATTCTCAACATGATACTAAGAGTCTTAAAAGTTTTCAAACACGTTGAGTATACATTTCTGAAGTTCATCGATATCAACCAAGGCATAGATGCCTTGATTTTTTATCTTTCTTTCACACCAATTTGACAAAATACCATGGCATATTACTCGTGACTCATGATTTTGTTGAGCCCTTATTTGCAAACCTTTGAAGAAGCATTTCTTATAAGATATTTTGATGTGGATTAAGAAATATTTTTGAAAATGCCATATAATCTCAATGTTAGACTTGTAGCGTATGAGCTTCTTTTTTGTGGATCACCATCAAGCTCCAGATGATGGAGTTAAAGCGACACAATGGAAGGAAGGAAGCATAGAATCAAGAGTTGGTGTTCCCACCACTCTGTTTTTGGTCATAGAATGAAGCATAGAGGTCTGTCGAGCTAAAAATACCATCATTGGATGTGTGTCTTGGAGAGCTTCTAAAGGAACCTTCTCTTAACTATATTCAGGTATTTGAGTTGAGAGATATCACTTGATTTGTATTTGCTGATGCACCAAGTATAGTGATACACATCACTCTGTAAGAGGTGTCATGTGAGGTAGATTCTCCTAATTTGCATGCATTACTTGTCCCTTTCCTAAATAAGCAATTACCTATGCATTAGGTATCACATGTGCACATGTCTTTATACACTTGATTGGGTTAGACTCATGGATTGATAACTAAATGAATGTATCAATGCCATCACTATATGCACTTGCTTGATGATAGAGATTTAGTATCATTCATCGCAAGCCCCTAAGAAATTGTGTTCTTAGGTACACAAGCACCTTCTCAACCCTTGAATTATCAAAGAGAAGATAAAACCTTTTCCAACACATTTCAATAGATTTTAGTTCACAATCATATACAGACATACACATATACCTACTATTATGAAGTAAGAATCAATTTTAAGTCAAACAATCGCAATAGTTTTTCTCTCAATCATACATTCATATATACATACATACACATACTATTGTGAAGTAAGAATCAATATTCATTTAAACAATCACAATACAATCATACATGCAGATACACATACACATAATATTGTGAAGTAAGAATCAATGTTGATTCAAACAATCACAACATATTTTCACTCACAATCATACACACACATACACATACACATATTATTGTGATTTAAGAATCAATGTTGATTCAAACAATCACAATAGAGTTTCATTCACAATCATACATGTACATACACATACACATACTATTGTGAACTAAGAATCAATGTTGATTGAAACAATCACAATATTTTTTAACTCATAATTTTAAACAAACAAATCAATATTTTTCGTTATTGTTTTAGTACTAATATACTACATAATTTTAACAACAGCTTATACCTTGTTCTTTGTATGACACTACAAGTTTGCAAAAAACAAAGTAACTCTGATGAAGTACAGTGTTGGGGAATTCTTTTATAAATTATTCAAACAAATCTCTTTAGATAAAAAAACCTTTTCAATTGAAAAAAATTTGATTGGAAGCTTTTCGATCAAAAACCCACAAAATTGTCGTGCAAAAACTATTCGTTCCTATCAAAATAAGCTGACATGGCACCAGATAATTCGATCCAATAATAAAGGTCTATCATATTATTCTATAATTATTCACAAATAATCAAATTATTGAATAATGAATAATGCAACCTAGGCAATGAGTAGTAAACACCCATTCTTTATTCCAAACAAGGTTAGTAGAATCTATTTAAGTTGTAGAGGCCTTTGCAACAACCATTATAGCCTCTTTCTTCTTTGCTTCTTTGCAACCAATTTACAACTCTTAATGAAATGATCATTTGCCTTACAGTACTTGTAAAATTGTTTCTGCTTTTCTATCTCCTTGTCATCTTTGTCTTCCTTATTTGACTATGGAGCACTAGCAGGTTTTTGCTTACTAGTAGACAAGCCCCATTTACAATTGCCCTTCTAACAAGCTAAGGAAGCTTGATATGCAACATGCATACTTGACATGTTGTGCCTCGATTGATCTTCTTATAGTAGAAAAGAGACTAACTCCTCAAATATTAAGGCATTTGGATTGTCTTTCATCATCAATCAAAGAGTAGAAACAAAACTCATATAAGAATCTAGATGATTGTTAACAACAATATGCAGAAATGAACTATTTGGTAAGATTTTATTGGCAAAAATCAATTGCTCTTTAAAATCCTTGAATTTTATCGAAAAAGTGTCCATTGAGTCTTCTTCATTCATATGCTCACTCTCAAATTCTTTTCGAAGGTAAGAAATACGAGCCTCATTTCTTACCTTTAAAAAGATCTTTTTTTTTTTTTGCAATTACGAATGTGAGGGATAATGGCATGTTGACACAAAAAGCTATCAACGCATGTGACTACAAATCTTTGCCATCCCAATGAAGTTGGTGTGTAGTAAGTGCAACAAGAATAGAAGCACTAAGAAATTGAAGATCATCATCTTCAACAACACCCACATCATCTTCAATCAATGTATTTGCAAGCGTTGAAGGATGTGTTTCAACACCATGCACAATATTCCACAAGGCTTTTGCTATCAATACGTGATGCATTATGTATTCCCATAGTGGGTAGTTGGAACCATTCAACTTATCACTACAATAGATCGGTGCTTTTACCGAGGAAATTGAATGGATGTATTTTGGCCCCGACATCAATGTAGGTGTCGATATGCGCATTGGAATTAAAATGTTGGTATAGGCATCGGTATATCCATCGGTATGAACGTTGGTATAATCGTCAGTATGCACATCGGTAGTATCGACGATTATACCGATGTCTATGCTGGGTGTACAGTCACGTATACCAGTGCCCCTTGGGTGTACCGATGCTTATTCCAATGACCCTACTAGGAGTATCGTCGCTTATACCGATGACCATATCTGCAAATAATTTTTGGGTAGAGTCTGTTGTCTTTTGCTACAACAACATTACCATGATGTTGTTTAGCAAAAGACAATACACTCTGCCCAAAAAAAACCGAGTACATATGATGTGTACTCTAATGGCAGTCGAAATATGATTTCATAAACCAAAATATTATTGGACATAAAAGAGATAATCAGAATGAACCATGAACCATGAACCATGTACAGAAAAAGTTATATATTTCATAAATGGAGCATGTACAAGACTGTGGCAAACCACTCTCAAATATGAGGCTTTTACAAAATGTAGAAAAGCATTGCCATATAAGAATCAAATACAAAATTTTGGTGCACCACGGCCATACACATGCAGAGAATGTTCCATATCAACAGTCCTCCAACAAAGAACATTTATGAAATGAGATAAATTCACATGCGATTTACAAACAACAAGTAAAAACCAAGTTCACCTCATCGCAAACGCTCCCATGAAATGACCGCATTGCATCCCTCCAAGTCCTCCAATGGTGCAGTCATTCCATGACGATATCCATAAGCCTCCTCCGTTCGTGTTGGAGGATGACCCATTGCCAACTCCTACAAAAAATATACAAAACATTAGAGGAACATACATGACAAACTTAACACAAACAAATTCAATAAACCAAATGGTACTTACATACTCGTGACGCATCGTGTCATATGCCGCTGCCCAAATGTGACGGTCCAACCGTATCTAAACGTGTGGCTGTGGCATCTCGCTACTGGCGATATTGGTCAAGAGTCTGCTGCTGCTCGTCACGAATCATATCCCACTCCTCAGCATCTAACCATACAGGCTTTGGTAAGCCTGCTCTAAAAGCATCATGAGCCTCGGATCGTCGATGGGACATAACTTCATTTGTGGTGTGCAGAATCCACTCTGAACTGACAAGAGGATGCCCATGTCCTGGTCGAAACTCCTGATAAATCATCTCTGTGATATAATTCTTCCGATATTTATCTTGTTCACTCCATTTCAACATGATAGAGTGTCCAAAATGTATGGAGCAAAGCTATCGTATACGCTAATGCATTTCTTTTTCGACTGCATCCATTATCGGAGCTCCATCTCAGATACTATACACCTTGGAGTCATAATGGTCATGAGCACCCCAAGGTGTACGTGGTCTTACACATGGTGTACCACATGGCGTACCTACATCTGAGGTACTCGTTCTAGGAGTAGAAGTGGGCGACACAACATCTGTCGCACTGCCTCCACAACAGCCACCTCCTCCAGACCTACCTATAGATCCACTCCTAGAACCTCCTACGCTAGAGTGTGACCTCGACCTACGAGATGGCCGGCATATATACAAGATAGGGAAAAAAAACCTCCTAAAGTGGGAGAAAAGTGTCCCGATAGTCCTAAGTCATTCACATACTACTATCAAAATATATCAACACTTATTGACTACATGTCGTTTACTAGCTAAATAGTATTTATATTCTATGAATCCAATATACAGGAAGAACCTATTACAAAATGGTCATCATTCAAGTATAGAGATATAGAATTATGCTCTCCTATAGATTTAAATTAATCATGTTTATTATCCTATTGACCATAAATAGGATTTTGAACTATAATGAGAGATGCCAAAACTAGGAAAATAAGGAAGAAATTGGATGACTTATCTTTGCAATGTCGCTCACCAAGTCCTTGCTGAATGAGCTTTATATGATTAAAGCATGCCTAAATTTGCAAAGAAAACTTTGAGATCTAAGAATTTTCATGTCAAGATGTTATGTAGACATTAAATATCATATTGTGTTTCTCTCTCTACCTTCCAAGATGTTTATATGATCTCCTTGAAGTTTATAAGATTTCAAAATAGCAACAAAAGATTAACTCTTGATAAAAGCAAAACTCTAGGGCATATTTGCTCGATATTATTTTCACCTCACGTTCATGTCAAACTTTTTCAAAGAAGCCTTCTTTAAATTTAAAGAGATATGAGGACTCTCATGGAAGTAGACATTGGAGTTGAGATATGATTCACCACATATAAAGTAGATTATTACATATCTCGAACCTATCTACTACCTAATGTACTAGAGAAAGTCAATCGGAAAGAAACCTTATTTAAGGCAAAGTCAACTAAACCAACACATAGGAGAAATAAGCCCTAAAGAGGGTTTGCAATCCAAAGTTGCAAATCAAAATGGAAAACTAATTTTCAAGAGCAATAGACAATAGGACAAAATATTGGAGCAGCTTTTGATCCCATTTCTTGATTTTTCCTTATAATCTTCTCGTTATGCTTCGTATGAAAGAATCAAGGCATTGTAGAAGTCATTGAGATGCCAAGCCATATTTTTGTTTTACTATTATAATTGTCTCTTATTTCTATATTAAACTAGCCAAGCATCCAATTTCGGCAAAAATTAAGAAACCTATGTAAGATAATGTAAGAATTATTGTGAGGGCTTTTTGCATCTTGGTGAATGCAATAACAACTGTATGCAAAATTTCCATCTCTCTCTTATTGGTTTTTTTCCCCTTCATTGTGGGTCATCTCTACATTTTCTGTTACTTTGAATATTGATCACATGTATCTACTATCCTCTCTTCACCTTTTCCACTTCTTAGTCATTGTATGAACTTGCCTAAGTGAAAACAAGGCAGTTACTCTATCCACAAGTCACTACTTCATGCATAACTTTTCGTAATGGTGTCACAATGTTCCAAATTGGCCACCGTTGCAAAACACTTTTTGACAGTTTCCATTTTCATTCGCTGTCTCAAGATGAGTGGTCCGTCACATGAGCACCAACCTCAATGGCGCTCTAGTTGAATTTATGATTTGGAAGATCACTTCCAAGCCTTCATTTAATTTGTAGATCTTGTTGTGAACAATGACAGGCGTGGATACACAGCAACATACAGACACCAATGGAACATTTATTCGGTTAGAGTCAACCATGATTAGTGCCTAGAGTGTTGGATGCAATGTAGCCCACATATGATGCAGCTGTATGAATATCTGCCATTGGATAACGAAAATCAAATTATTTATCCATCATAACGAGGTAATACATTGCAAACAGGTTATAATAGTTACTGTCCAGATGAAAACAATCCTTGCTACTATTTTCAGTAAAAACTAATTTATTAGGTTTTCTGCCAATCCAATTACGTTTACAATCGGCACCAAAAATGCTGGATAAGCAAAAAGACTGAATTTTTGTTAATATCGCAATTAGTGTACAGAAGGCTATGAAGAACACCCTTAGTTTTTGAGCAGAAAGTGAATCAATGATGACTGAAAGCTTGTATGTAAGAATTGAATTTCAGCATACTACGACTTGGAGCTGCCCCTTTGTCCAAAAGTAAACCTGGCATAAGTGAACCTTTCCACTTTCTCCAAAATTAAACCTGGCATAAGTGAACCTTTCCTTCAAATTGCCATATCTTCTTCCTCAAATTCTGCTGCGAGTGTACTCTTCCCTTTTGCACTCCGCCTGCCATGGCCCAACAAAACAGGTGGGAAAACTAATTTTGCCAAAAGCAGCCCGATGGTGATTGATAACCCAACAACCAACATTTTGAATACAAATCCCATTCCTGAAAGAACATCATCCTGAAGCATTGCTGTCACGCCAAGTACACCTAATCCACCTGGTACCAGTAGTAAGATCCCAGCCAGGTTTATCACAAGTGGGAGCTCTCCTGTGAAGTAGCAGTACGATGTACCTTGAGGAAGACAGATCAGCCAGTAGGTCAGTACTTGAACATGAAAACTATTTTGTTCTCCCAAAACACCATTCCTACCTGTTACACCTACTGAAAGTGCAGCAATAACAGAGGACCCATTTGATCCAAGCTTACGAGCAGTAATGGTGGATACAATATAACCCACTCCTGATGCTAGTGCCATTCCTGGCCATTGCTTCAGCCTAGCATTGAGTAAAATGCTTGAGCTCACAGTGTAGCCAACGAACCTGCACAATATGCTCGTTAAGTTATATTTTAGTCATATAGTACGCTCAACAAATCTACTTCCATGAAGTGCTTCATGCACATTGTATAACAGTTGGAAGTAGCACTCACCAGAGCATGTTCAGCCAGATTGGTATACTTGAAGGTTCGCAATTTTGAGCCTTCGATGGCCTTTCATGTACCCACCATACTAAGCGATCTCCAATGGACAAACCGAAACCTAATTGAAGAGCAGAGAATAGGGCCCGAATCATACATGATGTTCCCATAACATGAGACTTCGCCACCATATCGCTAACACCCAATGTGAGTGCCATACCTGGCCATAAATAAGACGTTGCTCCATGAGCAGAACCATATAAATAATTTTCCAAACTCCTTAAACTCAAAGCGTTCCCCCCGCCCTTCCAAATATATTTTTTAATGATTTAATGGACAAAGTGAGTAGCACCAGACTTATTTCTACCTCATGTCTAATCTGTACAAGTGCATCACTTCCAAAGATGCGTGGACCATCTACACATAGACCATAGATTCTGCTTCTTGAGCCATGTACACATAGCATTTGCATGATGCTTTTAAATTGTCCATGTCCTATGCTAACTGTGCAACGTTTCAACAAGCGTTGTTGCAAGACAATCATGAAAAACCAATGCGAGAGCTCATTTCAAATTGAAAATAATCTAATGAAGAACAAAAAGAAAAGAGCATGCAAAATTATTAATCAAATTTTTGAAAAGTGGACGAGAGCAGATAAGATTCAATTTCCCCAGGTGTAAGCTATCAATATGCTGATCCTTGACTGAATTATCTTAATGAACAAGTTCAGGAAGAATCACATGGTCTAAACACAATGAATGGAGACGTACCTGGGAGCAACTGAACTAAAGAAGATAACACGATATTAGACAAGCACAGCTTCAACCACGGCAGATGAAAAGTAAAAATTCTAGCCATAAATGCTACTAGTAACGCAGCAGCAAATTCAATGAGGTTTCCAAGAATATGCGATTTTTTCGATAAAGTGTCCAATATGCCGACAACAAGTCCCAGCATGGATGAAATAAACGCATCTGACAAGCTTCCTACAAAGAGCAAGAAATGCCCCTAAGCACCATGATAGAATCAAGTGTCGCAAACATCAACTTGCCAAATTTTAAGTTTAATTACAGACCTGAGAAGAAAAGAAGTGCAGCTGTGCAGGCTGATAGGGCATAGCTAAAAACTCGCCACCACCATTGCTCAAATCTAGAACGTGACATAGCTATAACTCTTAACTTCCAGTAAGCTGCTAAAAGTTCATTATCATGCTTTCCCAGACTATTAGCAAGCTCGTCCACTCTTCCTAACTTGCCAGCATCCAAATCACTTTCAACTGTAAGAAGGTGCAAGTCATTTCTGTGGCATACGAAAACATTGAAATTGACAGAAGTTAACATTCCTCAATGAACTTTGAGGTAAAAGAAATATTGCACAATGTAAAAAACATCATTGGGTTAGTAAAATCAGCCAAGACTTCGCAAAGGAAATCGGTACAATTGAATACACAAGGCACATAATTGAATACAGAAAAATAGCATTCTTGATTATTTCACGGATGAAAGCAATTCATGAGATTATTTCGAAGCAGTGAGACTCAGGGAATGGATCATAATGGAATCAATTATCAATTCAATTCAGTTTTCTGTGAGCTTGTCCACACATCCATGGATTATTGATATTTCCAAAGATGAAATGGATATTGCTTTTTTTTTTTTTTTTTTTTTTTTGAGAAAACGATCTATAATGTTAAACCAAAGTGCTTATGATATGTGCTTAGGCCTGCGCCTTCTGTTGCATTCAGCTCTTCCCATGCTTTTTCTCTTCTTCTAAGCCCAGCTTGCCATCTCTCCTATCTTTCTTTGCTGCCCAGCTTCCTATTCAAAAGCCCTTGCAATTTACTTTGTAAGGTAGGGTTTCTGATTTGCTTCAGCTAACAAGTTGCTTCCTTAGTCTGAGATGTTCAGTTAGCCTTCAGGTGAACTTGATGCAGCAAGATGAACACTTGAGATCTTGCTATTCGCTAGCTAACTTTGATCCTAACTGGTTTGACTGACTGATGTGCCAGGTAGCGTGTAAACAATGTCAGCCACGTGTTGATTTGAACAGTGGTTTCATTGATTTTTGGAAATGTAAATCGTTTCCTGACCAGTTCAGTCTGCAGGCCGAGCATGCCTTTTCCACCATTGACCACATCTTCACTCTGCCATGTTTGATCAACCAGGCACGGATGAGGGAGAGGAGATTACACTGCTGCTTTGCGGACTTCCGCAAAGCATTTTATACAGTACCCAGAGAGTTAGTCCTCAGACTTCTATTTGATCTTGGGGTTCAAGCAACCTGCTGTGGGGGATCTATCCTTTATAGCAACGGGTATTTGGTAGGGTCAGATGTCCAAGTGGGCTTTCAGATCCCCTTGTTAGCACCATAGGTGTGAAACAACGGTGTCCATTATCTCCTACTTTGTTTGGGATATACATTGATGAGATTGTAGATTTATCAGGAAGCATGGTGGTGCAGGTGCGGAGTTGCAGGGAACCTCTGTACATATCTTGTTATATGCTGATGACACACTATTGATTTCATAGTCAGCAGAGGGTTTACAAAACCATTTACATGCACTAGACAATTTCTGCTCACAGAGAGGGCTTTCAGTGAACCTTGGTAAAGCCAAAGTTCTTATTTTTGGCACATCTGCACATATACAAAGACAATGTGTATTTACAGTTGCGGGAGGGCAGTGTTACATCACAACACATTGCGACATCTTTGCAATGCAACGTCACAACGTTTCGATGTTCACAACGCGTGCAAAAAAAACACAATTTGTTTGCCCTTAATGAGGTTGTGTCGATGAAATGGAGTCATTGAGACATTTGAGAAAAAAATCCTGAGAGCTACGGAGCTGTGTTTCCGACTGTATACATTGTGCATTCGCTCAATGGAAATCAGCCCAGCTCCATAGAAAATCAATATGAACAGAGAGCATGTTTGTAAAGGACAAAAAAAATCTTCAGCTTCCAACACCAGCAGCACAAGGGAGGAAAATCATATCATCCGTTCTGGTCAGATCAGGGCAAACTCCTGTTCCCTTTGTCTGTTTGATCTTCATTCATACATAATTTTGTTGTCTTCTTTTTTTCATCCCTCCACATAGTGGAACTGCAAGCGCTCTTGCTGCTATCCATCTACCACGGAAATGTCAACATCTAGAGCTATCTTCTCAGATAAGATTTGTATGAACTAACGCTCAATGGGTTGTGATATAGGTTGGCGATAGACAGGCGAAAGAGGATGAGAGAAGCATCTTAAAAGATCTCTAACATGCTAACACAACAGCATCGCATATGTCAATGGAAGTGAAATTTCTGATGAATTTTCCCTTCAGAAAAGAGGGGGAATGTTGCGACAACATATTGATTATCATTAATAATATATAAATGACGAACTGATGCAATCGATGTTGGCGGACTAAGCCACATCATCTGCCATGTCATCAATCCATGCTCTGATACCATGTTGGAAGAAGTGAGACAGTGCACGCACCCCAAGATCAAGAACAAGAAGACGCAGACAGTAATTCTGTTATAAATCGGTTATATTAGCATGTACGTGTGATACATCTTTATAGGTAATGGATTCAGTTACAGAGTACACGTGGTTGGACATAGGTATCCGTGCATGGATTGATGACATAGCAGATGATGTGACTTTGAAGAGCTGCTTCGCGAAGTCTTGAACTCATAGTCATTATTCCCCCCACAAGGCGAGAAAAGCAGCAGGGAGAATTCCAGGATCGAATTGAGGAGAGCATTCAGGGCATGCCCCAGCTCATGCAGGTATATCACGTATGTTTGCCGTATTCTCCAACACTAACAACTGCCAACACCAAGCAGCTCTTCCAGCGCTCTCGTCTCCTTCAACACACGGTACATACCTGCCCTCATTCCACTGTGTCGGATGAGATAGCCATATTGGTACACAATGTACTACCCATTGCATCAATTCAGCAACTCCCTACAGCATGGACCGCCGATGTACACCATCAAGCACATAGTCAATCTGTTCCTAATTGGGACAAACCATTACCCTACAACTGCGGACTTCCCCAAATGCCATATTACCTTTTCCTCTATGTCGACGATGCCGTACTCTGGCAAGGACCCCTATCAGGTATACCGGCATTCCTACAAGTACTCGAAGTGACTGAAAACTTCTTTGTGCTTTACATTCCTCAGTGCTCTCCTCCATTCGATCCTGGAATTCTCCCCTGCTGCTTTTCTCGCCTTGTGGGGGGAATAATGACTATGAGTTCAAGACTTCGCAAAGAAGCTCTTCAAAGCTACGCAACACAGCTCTTCAGCAAATTACCGATGCTTCAGTCCCAGACAACAAAGCAACAATGAGCAATTCTCCAGCAACTCTTCAACAAACCTCCTTAGCTTTAGAGGAATGATCATAACATGTTTTTGTATCACATATGCTCTTTTTCACTTATAGCATTTCTTTTGTTAGTCATTCACAACATAAACATCCTTCATAGCCTCTGTATAGATGATGAGTCTTACGAGGGCGCGTGTTGGCAGACTAAGCCACATCATCTGCCATGTCATCAATCCATGCACGGATACCTATGTCCAACCACGTGTACTCTGTAACTAATCCATTACCTATAAAGATGTATCACAAGTACATGCTAATATAACTGATTTATAACAGAATTACTGTCTGCGTCTTCTTGTTCTTGATCTTGGGGTGCGTGCACTGTCTCACTTCTTCCAACAATCGAAACTTATAAATATATGTAAATCTATAACTGTGTAACGCTGTCATTCAAGTCGCTCTCTCAATTGTCATCTTCGTCGCCTCTCTGCGTGTCTGTATGCTGAATTCTTCATCGGAAACCCTCGAAGACACTGCGTGAAGTTCCATGTTTATTATGATGACTAATACCTCGTTTCATCATCCTCGTTTGTGAATGATAGGAGGATCAGAGCTGGAAATACGGATATCTCGACTTTGATATCAAGCCTTTCTGCTACCCTCTCGATCAAGAATTCAGTCCGTGATGCAGAACTTCCATAAGAATGCAGAGCCAAAGCTAAACGGTACAGAAACCTCCTGCGAAGCTTAGAGTAAAACAATGCACTGTCCGCGCTACCGTCTGGCGCTTGCAGCTGCGAGACTGCACAAGAATGAGCCAAGATGACGAGCTATGTTACTGGCACAAAGAATAGAAAGTAGAAACGCGTACTTACATGCGTCGCCTTCTTCATCCACTATGGTATTCTGACGTGCGAAGAAAGGAGATCCCGGACGGGGACGTGAGTTACGACTTCGAGCTCGAGAGAGCATTACACGCATAAGCTTCTCCGACTCAAGGTTCGACATTCAGTCAGCGGTTCTCCTTCTGTTCTGCGCATGTACAAAAGAGAAACAAGCCTTCAGAGCTGCTGGAGAGAGCTGCCTTAACTAGAGCAGCCATCTTGCGTACGCTGCTCCTCTCAAAGACCAGAAGCGGAAACGGCAAGACCAAGAAGTTGGCGGGGACGTTAGCAATGAAAAGCACTTGTATTCGCCACTGTTCACACAAGCTGGGATGGACTGCCATTTCGAGTAAAATTCTTCTTGGACATTCACATATGCTCTCCCGAAAAATAGCAACACCTATTTCATTTTCCATTACATGTCACATGTACCTTGAATTTTTCAAGGAAAAAGAAATTAATTAAATATATTTTTATTTTTTTAAATGGAGGTTCGGCAGAGGCTTATTCTTCTAGGCTTTAACTTTGAAATTGCAATTGTATAAGGAAGGGCATAGTACCCATGGGACCTTTCTTATCCCACAAGAACAGGGGTTTACAAAGCTGTGTTAGATTGCCGTCACAACTACTGTGGGGCAGTACAAGTGGTGGCACAACAACATGTTACATCATTCCATGTTAAACATGTCCCTTACATGTTGCCGGCTTGAACCCTCGCCCCCGCCTCAAGAGGCAAGTGGTCCAACCACCCGAACAACGACCTGAGACTTAAATATAATTATTTACTTGTCATATGTAACTTGAATTTTAAAGAAAAAACAATTAAATATAATTATTTACTTACTGGCTTGCCAAAGCCGAATAAGGCTGACTTGGCTAATCGAGTGTGTTGGCTAATTGGAATGAGTTCACATGGAGGTTCACTTATGGATACGACTCCTAGGATTTATCATATGGAAGCTTCCTAGTCTTATGAATACAACTCACTTCTCATGGGGATCTCATGGAAGTTTCCTAGTTCTATGGATACAACAACTCATGATTCTCACAATATTTAATAACCCTAAGGGTTGAATGGATTCATGTTTGCCATATGGGTCTTTATTTAAACACTTTGCAAAAACAACTAGCTATATAAAATCCTTACTAGGAGTATGTGTAAGCAATGAATGCCCTAAGGGGACATGAGATCATCTTTCATTTGAAGAAGCTCCATCTTGGACAAAAAGTCCAACTTTTCTTCAATATATTTGCCATTGGATCTAGTTTCTTGGGACTTGAAAGCTTTTCCATTTGAAAATTTTGTTGCTTATTTTAGGAAACATGAGTATCCTTTGATGATGATTCTAAAGAGTTGTATTGCCATCTTTTGGGGCTAATATTATAATAGTTTTATATCTTGTAATCAAGGAAGACATGCCAAACCTAGTGCTCATTGCCTTTATAAACCTCCTATCACCATATTTAGCTTTGGGTGCCTTTGTTTTTTTCAGGAACTACCTTTAATTTGTGACTTTCATCGATGATTTTTTCCAAGCATGCATGGGTATATCCATTAAAAGCAAAGTCCAAAGTTTTTACATGCATGCTTCAAACAGTTTCTAATTTTGGCTGAAAATCTATCAGCATGTAAAATGGGCACCCTCCATTTTGATCAATGGGGGGAATATGTCTTCTGATTTTAATGCATTTATGGTTGAACATGGGATAAAACATCATTATATAGTGTCGTATACACTCAAAAGAATGGAGTTGTTGAAAGGAAAAACAATTCACTCATGGAGATGGTGAGGTGTATGGTGAAGAGTCAGGCTTTACCACATGGTTTCTAGCTTGAGGTTATTATGTCACTACAAGATATCGGACGTATACCGAGGCTTTTACCGAGGAAATTGAACGGGTGCGTTTTTGCCCTGATGTCGGTGTAACTGTCGGTATATGCCTCAGTATTAAAGCACCGATATAGGCGTCGGTATAAGCGTTGGTATGAGTGTCGGTATAAGCATTGGTATAAGCTTCAGTATTTTCGACGCTCATACCGGCGGCATACCGATGCCTATATCGGTGCCCGTTGGGTGTACCGTCACGCATACCTGCCCCCGCTGGGTGTACCGTCACTTATACTGGCGACACTACTGGGAGTATTGTCGCTTATACTGACGACCATATCTGCAAATTTTTTTTGGGCAAAGTGTGGTCTTTTGCTTCAACAACATTACCATGATATTGTTTAGCAAAAGTCAATACACTCTGCCCAAAAAGACACCGAGTACATGTGATGCATACTCTAATGGCAACCGAAATATGATTTCATTAAACAAAATACTATCGAACACAAAAGAGATAATCAGAATGAACCATGAACCATGAACCATGTACAAAAAAAGTTATATATTTCATAAATGAGGCATGTATAAGAGTGTGGCAAACCACTATCATATGTGGGGGAAATACAAAATGTGGAAAAGCACTCCATATAAGAATCAAATACAAAATTCTAGTGCACCACCACCATATACAAGCCAAATACAAAATTATGGCACACCACTATCATACACATGCACAGAATGATCAAAACATCCATATTAGCAATCTTGCAACAAAGAACATTCATGAAATGAGAAATTCACATGGGATTTACAAACAACGAGTAAAAACCAAGTTTATAAATTCATCGCCTCATTGCAAACGCTCCATTGAAACGACTGCACCACGTCCCTCCAAGTCGTCCTCCAATAGTGCAATCAATCCATGACGATATCCATAAGACTCCTCCGTTCGTGTTGGAGGACGACCCATTGCCAACTCCTACAACAAATATACAAAACATTACAGGAACGTACACGACAAGCTTAACACAAACAAATTCAATAAACCAAATGGTACTCAAAAACTCGTGATGCATCGTGTCATATCCGCCGCTGCCCAAATGTGATGGTTGAATCGTATCTAAATGTGTGGCTATGACATCTCGCTGTTGGTGATATCGGTCAGGAGTCTGCTGCTGCTCATCACGAATCATATCCCACTCCTCAGCATCTAACCATACAAGCTTTGGTAAGTCTGCTCTGAAATCACACGAGCCTCGGATTGTCGATGGGACATAACTTCACGTGCGGTGTGCAGAATCAACTCTAAACTAACAAGAAGCTACCCATGTGCTCGCCAGAACTCTTGATAAATCATCTATGTAATATAATTTTTCCGATCTTTATCTTTTTCACTCCATTTCAACATGATAGAGTGTCCAAACTCTATGGAACAAAGCTATCATATACACGCATGCAAGGCCTTTCCAGTCGCATCCATCACCAAAGCTCCATCACGGTCATGGTCATGAGCATCCCAAGGAGTATGTGGTGTACCACGTGGCGTACCTACATTTGAGGTACTCGCTCTAGGAGTAGAAGTGGGCGACACAACGTTCGTCGCATTGCCTCCACAACAGACCCCTCCTCTAGACCTACCTTTGGATCCACTCCTAGAACCTTCTGCTCCAGAGTGCGACCTCAACCTACGAGACAGGCTAGCACCTGTATCGCGTTGAGGTGTTGAACACATACGTCTACTACTAAAGTGAGTAGGGGATGGCTGAAAAGATGGTCGTGGTGGAGTCATAAAGTTAGGAGACATACCTCCGGTGGGAGTAGCATCACCCGCAAGAGTGACGCCAGCAGGAGTGACACCGACAGGAGTGAGGCCAGCAGGAGTGAGACCGGCAAGAGTGAGGTGGACAGGAGTAAGGTCGGGGGTAGTGCTACCACAAGTGATCCAGTACTGTGACTTGCTCTTTGCATGCAGAGTTAGTAGGCACTCGCATTACACCATCTGTAGACCTGCTCTTTGCATGCCATGACATTAAATCACCTATAGATTTGCATCTAAACATGTTCTTAATTCGTGGAATGATAGGAAAGTAGCGAAGAACTTTTGCGGGGATTGCTTCACCTACAAGATCTTCTCTAAATCTATTTGCTCCACATGTTGGACATATGTGGAGATGCTCATACTCGTTCCAAAAGAGGATGCAATCATTCGGACAAGCATGAATCTTAGTGTAGTCCATTCCAATGGATTGTACAAGTTTTTTTGCATCTTCACATATTGGAGACATGTCATTGCCCTCTGGTAAAAATTGATCTTTAAGAAGCCTGCAATAAGCAATTAGAACGATATAAATAAATAAAGTTAGTTTGATACAACAATGAAAGTTTATTTCAAATCCACTTACCTGAACAATTCAGAGACACTACTATCTGACCATCCATAAATGGAATATTGAGCATCGTGAGTGATGCACGTAGTATTGATATCTTTTCTTCATTGCATAGTAGTAAACGAGCAGTCATCCTATGTTTTCATATTCTTCACTGGCTTCTGATCGTGTGAATTTTGTTGTGTCCATGAAACTCTCGACATCTTCTCCACCACCATCCATGTGTTCATTCCGTGTAATGCTATTAGTACCTTAAACTTCTAACTCCTTTTTTGTTCTCTTTTGTCCACAAGAGGTTACCAATGCAATGTCATTTGGGTTTGTCTGCTCACCTGGGGGAGCATGCAAATGGTAGCGTAGGTTTTGTAGCCAACTTTTATCCTAGGTTGCATTATTTGTTATTCGACAATTCATTTATTTGTGAATGATTATGGAATTTTATGGCAAGCTCTTATTATTCGATCGAATTATTTGGCGACACGTCAGTTTATTTAGACACGCCCGAATAGTTTTTGCACGGGAATTTGACCCTTTTCGATCGAAAACACTTTCCATTGATAATTTTTCGATTGAAGCTTTCAATCGAAAAAAATTGAATCGAATAATATTTTATAAAAGAGTAGAACTAGACTCATTTTTTCATAAAACTACTTTGTTCTTTACGAACTTAAAGTGTCGTAGAGAGAACACGATATAGATTTCTGCCATATTAAATAATTGAAACTATTGTAATTGTTTGACTCATTGATTCTTACTTCACAATAGTATATATATGTGAAATTAAAATCTATTATGATTTATTCTTACTCATTTTTCATAAAAGCTACTTTGTTCTTTACAAACTTAAAGTGTCGTAGAGAGAACAAGGTATAATTTTTTGCTATAAATATTAAATAATTTAAACTATTGTGATTGTTTGAATCATATTGATTCTTACTTCACAATAGTATGTGTAAATGTATGTGCATATGATTAGGAGTTTAAAATCTATTGTGATTGTCTGATACAACATTGATTCTTACATCACCAGGATATGTGTAATTGTATATGCACATGATTAGGAATTTAAAATCTATTGTGTTACAATTAATTTATTATTTGAAGATGTAGGTAGATTATGTTTGACTCAATAATGATTTTTACTTCATAATAGTATATGTATGTGTGTGTATGAGTATGTGTATTGTGAATGAAAAATCTATTGTGCTTGTTTGACTCTATTGATCCTTACTTCACAATAGTTTGTGTAAATATTTGTGCATATGATTAGGAATTTAAAATCTATTCAAATTGTTTGATACAATATTGATTCTTACTTCAGAATAGTATGTAAGTGTATGTGCATATGATTAGGAATTTAAAATCTATTGTGGTGCATTAAAATTATTATTGAAATATATAGGTAGATTATGTTTGAATCAACATTGAGAATCACTTCATAATAGTATATGTATGTATGTGTATGAGTATGTGTATGCATATGAGTGTATAATTTTGAATGAAAAATCTATTGTGATTGTCTGACTCAATATTGATTCTTACTTCACAATAGTACGTGTAAGTGTATGTGCATATGATCAAGGATTTAAAATATATTGTGATTATTTGACTCAATATCGATTCATATTTCACAATAGTATGTGTAAGTATATGTATGTGTAAATGTATATGTGTGTATGATTGAGAATTAAAATCTATTGTGATTGTTAAACTCAACAATGATTTTTACTTCACAGTAGAATGTGTAATTGTAATTTGTATATGAGTGTATGATTGAGAATTAAAGTCTATCATAATTGTTTGAATCAACGTTGATCAAAATATCTTATTTGATATTGATTTATATTGTTTTTTTGTAGGTATAGTCTTCATAAAGCAATTTGCAAGCACTATGGGAAAGGGAAAAGAATGTTCATATGTGATTGTTCATCAAGAGGGTAAAACAGTATCCACAATACAATGCAAATGTTGTGGGCATCGTTATGTAGGAAATGCAACTTGAATAAAAGAGCATCTCTTTAGTACAGGTAATAATGTGGCAGGATGCTCTAATCTAGATAGTGATATATGGGTACATTTTGCAAGTTATGCAAATAAATGTAAATCTCAAGGTATCACATCAAAAAGATTCAAAAGGATGAGTAGTTCACAGCACTTTCAAAGTGGCCCAAGTGTAGAGCAAGAATGAGTAGATGCATCAATGACAATAGATGATCATCATGATATTTCTACTCAAGTCTCCCAAACTATTTTTGAGAATAACCAAGATACATGTACTCCATTTTCTCCAATTGCATCAGAAAAGAGTGGAGTTGGTGAATGTAGTAAAAATGGTGGATCTAATACCGACGCCCATACCGATGCCTTGATACCGATGTGCATACCAACACCTACACCGACATCGAGGCAAAATTATGCGCGTTCATTTCCCTTGGTAAAAACCTCGGTATAGGGCCGATCTGTTGTAGTGCATGCTTCAAACAGTTTCTAATTTTGGTTGAAAATCTATCAACATGTAAAATGGGCACCCTCCATTTTGATCAATGGGGGGAATATGTCTTCTGATGTTAATGCATTTATGGTTGAACATGGGATAAAACATCATTATATAGTGTCGTATACACTCAACAGAATGGAGTTGCTGAAAGGAAGTACAATTCACTCATGGAGATGGTGAGGTGTATGGTCAAGAGTCAGGCTTTACCACATGTTTTTTGGCTTAAGGTTATTATGTCACTACAAGATATCGGTCATATACCGAGGCTTTTACCGAGGAAATTGAACGGGTGCATTTTTTCCCTGACATCGGTGTAACTATCAGTATACGCATCGGTATTAAAGCACCGGTATAGGCCTTGGTATAAGCGTTGGTATGAGCGTCGGTATAAGCATTGGTATAAGCATCGATATTTTCGATGCTCATATCGGTGGCATACCGGCACTTATATCGGTGCCCGCTGGGTGTACCATCACTCATACCTGCACCCGCTGGGTGTACCGTCGCTTATACTGATGTTGAGAAAAGGGGAGCAACAAACCCTAACCGCCTCACATGGAAGTGAGAAGTTTCTCCAAGTTGGGGCAAAGAATGAGAGGAGAGGTTCACCCACGCTCATGGAGCAATGGCAACAATGGCCAACATCACAAGGGGCAAGGGGAACATCCTCCCAACCATGCACACACACATGCAAATCCATACACCAAGATCATCGCCTTGCACACAAGGAAGCAGGAGAGTAACAAGTGACACCTTCTTCCATTAACAAAATGGAGGCCAAGGCCATGGCCAAGGGACCCTTTTACAAATGAGGCTCTTCTTTATATAGAGAAGAAGAGAGGCATATGTGAATAAAACATGTGGTCAAAAGACCACACGTGCTAAATCAAAAAGAGGATCTTCATGTGATTTTGGGAATTTCAAAAAATAACTACCTAGAGAGAGAGAGAGCGTGGGGAGTTTCTATGTGGGTTTTTTGTACATGTGCCAAAAAGCTACATTATTAATAAGGCTTCAATATCATAGTCTAGAGAAAATATCAAAAAGGGGTCTTAGGAGAGTGTTCATATGGACATATCCTAATTACAAAAAAGGGATTTTTTTATGAAGGCTAAAGGATGCCATAGCATGAGAAAAATTATGGGCAACCCTTAGAGCAACACTCCTCCCCCTCCTAGACTTTGTCGTCCTCGACAAAGCTAAGAGAAGAGCATACATAACTGAACCGACCCAAGGTAGAGTCTTTCAAGTCTGGAAATCTTCAAGTCTTCAGTCCTGTCTTCAATCTGCAAATCTTCAATCGTCAGAGCTAGGCGACACAATCCCCTTGGGAGGCAGTCAACCCAACATGCATCCCCCTGTGCAGTCCTTTGTAAGGTTGGAAATGCCTTCTCAAGAAGCTCCCAAACCTGAAATGACATACAAAAGCAAGTAGACTGCATCTAATAATAAACATTCACTCCAATTTTAGTTTCCACTTCAGGGACATCCTCTTCTGCAAGATTTTCTTCTAGAGAGAAATCCTCTAGAAAATCTTGTTGTTCCTATAATCCAAAAATCAAAGGCAAACATCATCCTGTAATAGCAAGCTACCGAGTGCAATGAGCTGTCTAAAAATCCATCAGACTTGTAACCATGGAACCCACCAAGTTCTCACACTTTTGAGCACATTTGATCATTATGATGAATAGGGAAATTATTGTTAGTTTTGTTCGGAGAGGTGCATTGCAATGTAGTTGTTCCAACATTCAAGAAACCAAGGGTATGAATTTCAAACATTTATATATGTATCACCAACACAGTACTAAAATAATCATTTTTGACAACAAAAACCCAAAAGATCACTCACCTGTAATGGTCGTTGGCATGAAACAAACACTAAATTAGACCTGAAATAGAAGCCCAACCCACAACAACAAACATCTGAAGCTTCCTAGAAGGTCACGATGGAGCAAATCTTGAAGCGCAATGGGAGATGAACATCGTGGGTCCAAATTTTTGTGTGAGCCAACATCATAGAGGAAGGTTGTATGATGGTCCTTATGAAAGAAAAGGCCTACAGCCTTTGTGAAGATGAGCCCATTATGATAGATAAGCTCCCAAACAAGTTCTAAGTCCCTCAAGATCATGATCAGAAGAGCCTGTTAATGAGCTCCATTATGAGTTCTGATATGGAAATGGGCAAAATTTTTGGCAACCTGCAAAGAGGAGATGCTTACAAACACTTGTGCTCATGGACACAAGAAATGCCAAAAATTTTCGGAGACGAGCATCCTAAGCATTTGCCACACAAAAGAGAAGATTGATGAGCAGTCCTTCACTGTTCGTAGCTTCACTCCAAGAAAACAAACATGAAACATGGAAATTACATGATATTCATATGGAAATTTCATTCATGGCATGGATGCAATTTATTTTGTAGCCCGCCAACAAGACTTCCAGGGCACAGATGTATGCAAACTGAAACAACATCGACAGTAAACGAAGCTCCAGGCAAAAGCACCCAAAGTAACCACCCACAAAACTCATGTGTAAGGAAATGCAGATGATCACTTTTTTTACAAGTTTATAGCTTACACAATGTTTTCGTGGAGTCACATTGATCCTAACCTGCCCATTATGCTGGCCCAAGGTGTTTGATCGTACATCATTTAGGAGAATCTAGGAGCATTAAGTGTCATTGGGTGCACTCCCATTCGGCATGGGTGTAGCCAGACGTCATAGCGAAGATCATCCAAAGAAGCAATGACCATAGTGCATTACCACGATGGTTGAGAACTAGGCCTATGCAAGGCTGTAATGATCTTGGGGGCCATACAGACTCATACAATAGACAACATCTTACAAAACAACAAAAGATCATCCAGATCGGAAGTGGCAACGGAGCATGATCACGATCGAAGAGAAAAGGGGTCTCGGAGACGGACACCAGCACAAATTGAGAGAAAATAGCTTCATCACCAGTAAGGAGAAGAATAAAGAGCGAAGCGGTGTCAAGAACTTCCCTGAGTCGAAACCTTAAAAAGGATTGGCGTGCTCGAGATGGAGAACGTACATTCAGAATTTAAGAGGCCCAACAAAAGAAAAGTGAGAGGGAGAAGGATTGAGGGCTCCCTTCCATTCGAATATTTGCTCGTGTGTATTAAGAGAGGACTTAGGGGAGTGCGTGAGAATTTTGCAACTCAACAAGGGTATCCAATGCTCTCAAGTCATTCGTGAAAAACTTACGTAATCTCTTTTTATTTTTGTTTTTCTCAAAAAGGAAGAGAGGTAGGGGAAAGAGAGGATAACTCCCTTCCCTCAATCCAAAGCAATCACTTACTGTAGTGGTGCAGGGATGGAAAGTGATGCCAAAGGTGAGTGTTTGTGAGAGAGTCTATGAGTGTGAGAGTGAGAGAGATAGAGAAGGGGATTAGGGGCTATTTTTTTTGTGAAACAAACAGAAACAAAGATCTAAACTACTCAAAAATTAAAAGAAGAGAGGTACCCAAGGCCAACCGAAGGCCACACATATTCATCCTCCTCCAAGTGTCAAGGTGCATCTCACGAAGTATGGACACGCAAACTTGGAAAAACCAACGGCTAAAGGCCGACGTCCCCGGCAACGGCGCCAAAATTGTTGAGAAAAGGGGAGCAACAAACCCTAACCGCCTCACATGGAAGTGAGAAGTTTCTCCAAGTTGGGGCAAAGAATGAGAGGAGAGGTTCACCCACGCTCATGGAGCAATGGCAACAATGGCCAACATCACAAGGAGCAAGGGGAACATCCTCCCAACCATGCACACACACATGCAAATCCATACACCAAGATCATCGCCTTGCACACAAGGAAGCAGGAGAGTAACAAATGACACCTTCTTCTATTAACAAAATGGAGGCCAAGGCCATGGCCAAGGGACCCTTTTACAAATGAGGCTCTTCTTTATATAGAGAAGAAGAGAGGCATATGTGAATAAAACATGTGGTCAAAAGACCACATGTGCTAAATCAAAAAGAGGATCTTCATGTGATTTTGGGAATTTCAAAAAATAACTACCTAGAGAGAGAGAGCGCGTGGGGAGTTTCTACGTGGGTTTTTTTGTACATGTGCCAAAAAGCTACTTTATTGATAAGGCTTCAATATCATAGTCTAGAGAAAATATCAAAAAGGGGTTTTAGGAGAGTGTTCATATGGACATCTCCTAATTACAAAAAAGGGATTTTTTTATGAACGCTAAAGGATGCCATAGCATGAGAAAAATTATGGGCAACCCTTATAGCAACAACTGACGACCATATATGCAATTTTTTTTTGGGCAAAGTGTGGTCTTTTGCTTCAACAACATTACCATGATGTTGTTTAGCAAAAGACAATACACTTTGCCCAAAAAGAAACCGAGTACATGTGATGTGTACTCTAATGGCAACCGAAATATGATTTCATAAAACAAAATACTAACGAACAAAAGAGATAATCAGAATGAACCATGAACCATGAACCATGTACAAAAAAAGTTATATAATTCATAAATGAAGCATGTACAAGAGTGTGACAAACCACTATCATACATGGGGGAAATACAAAATGTGGCAAAGCACTGCCATATAAGAATCAAATACAAAATTCTAATGCACCACTACCATATACAAGCCAAATACAAAATTATGGCACACCATTGTCATACACATGCACAGAATGATCGAAACATCCATATCAGCAATCTTGCAATAAAGAACATTCATGAAATGAGAAATTCACATGGGATTTACAAACAACGAGTAAAAACCAAGTTTATAAATTCATCACCTCATCGCAAACGCTCCCATGAAACGACCGCACTGCGTCCCTCCAAGCCCACTACAACAGATCAGCCCTATACCGAGGTTTTTACCAAGGGAAATGAACGCGCATAATTTTTCCCCGATGTCGGTGTAGGTGTCAATATGTGCGTCGGTATCAAGGGATCAGTATGGGCATTGGTATGGGCATCGGTATAAGCATCGGCATAAATGTCGGTAATACCGGCGCCCATACGGACACCCATACCGACGCCTTTTCTGGGTGTACCGTCGCGTATACCGGTGCTGGCTGGGGATACCGACGCTTATTCCGATGGCATTATTGGAAGTATGGACACTTATACGGATGACCATATCTGCAAATTTTTTTTTGGCAGAGTGTGTTGTCTTTTGCTACAGCAACATTACCATGATGTTGCTTAACAAAAGACAATACACTCTGCCCAAAAAAAAAACCGAGTACATGTGATGTGTACTCTAATGTCAACCAAAATATGATTTCATAAAACGGAATATTATTGGACACAAAAGAGATAATCAAAATGAACCATGAACTATGTACAAAAAGAGTTATATTTTTCATAAACAAAGCATGTACAAGAGTGTGGCAAACCACTGTCATATATGACGCTTTTACAAAATGTGGCAAAGCATTGCATTGCCATATAAAAATCAAATACAAAATTTTGGTGTGCCACTACGATACACATGCAAAGAACATTCCATATCAACATTCTTGCAACAAAGAGCACTAATAAAATGTGATAAATTCACATGAAATTTACAAACAACAAGTAAAAACCAAGTTTATATATTAATCACCTCATCACAAACACTCCCATGAAATGACTGCACCGCATCCCTTTAAGTCCTCCAATAGTGTAGTCAATCCATGATGATATCCAAAAGCCTCCTCCGTTCGTTTTGGAGGACGACCCATTGCCAGCTCCTGCAACAAATATATAAAACATTAGAGGAACATACATGAGAAACTTAACACAAACAAATTCAATAAATCAAATGGTACTTACAAACTCGTATCGCATCGTGTCATATCCGTCGCTACCCAAATGTGATGGTCCAACCGTATCTAAATGTGTGGTTGCGGCATCTTGCTGCTGGCGATATCGATCAGGAGTCTGTTGCTACTCGTCGCGAATCATATCCCACTCCTCAGCATCTAACCATACAGGCTTTGGTAAGCCTGCTCTGAAAGCATCATGAGCCTCAGATTGTCGATGGGACATAACTTCACGTGCGGTGTGCAAAATTGTTAGACGGCCGACGGAGTAGGACAAATGTATGCCGGATGTAACGGAATTTTCGAAATTTGCACGAAAAGTCGGTACACGCATTTTGTAAAAACATCTTTTTAAAGCAATGGAAAAAGTGTGATCGAAGACCCGTTTTTCTCAGAAGTTGTTTGAGTACTGTCTGAGTTGTGTGGTGTCATCGAGAGATTGAGTCATATTTCTATATTGTTCTGTTCAATCTGTTCGTCTATTCCTACTACAGTGCAGAGTAATGAATTTGTAGTAACGAGTGTGAATCTGTTTGTTAATAGTTATGTTCTGTATTCACTCTTGATTCCGAGCACAGGGAAGGACTAATATTGGTAGTAGTATGAACTGCGAGTTGGAGCACTAATAAGCTTGGTGGTTAGTTAAACTGTGATTAGTATGTCTGATTGATGGAGTTCTACATACAATAAACCTGTACACCCTCTAGTACGGCCGTCTGTCTGACTACTATCTGGTATACCTGTCTGTCCTGAAGAAGTGTGTAGTGATTCGCATAAGTTTAGTAAGTTGAGTAACTCTATTAGTTTGCAAGTCAGAACCAGACTACTGCTCCGTTACCATAGCAGATTAGTCTGTAAGTTCGGCGTCCTAATACGCAGAAACAGTTACTGGTCAGTTAAAACTAAGTATCTGAGCTAAGACGCGATAGAGTATTTATGGTTATGTAAGGATTTGGGAAAATAGTACAGGGCCTCTGTCTAACAGACCCCTACCACGCCCAAGAACCCACTGATCTGACAATGCCTTTCGGTAATTGAAAGTTTAATATAGTTTACGGTGAACCTCTATTTTATGTTAAATATTTGCTCGGTACGATTTCGGCTAGTTATTAAAACAGCGTAACTTTGTAGTATTTAACACTTGGCGCCGTTGCCGGGGAAAGTGGCATCATAGTTGCCAGTCATCTGTCAGAATTAGATTATCGTTCGATTGGCAGTAGAAACAGAACCAGATTGTTGCAGACTGTCCCGTTAGTAATACTACGCGAATAGTACAAAAGATGATATATGCCGGTTACTTGATCCGGTGAAACGTATCCCAAGAACGAGCAGTTTGGAGTACTAAAGCCAACTTTGGGAGGTAGAAGTACAACTAAGACTGACCCAGTTATCAAGAAAGTTACGAACGTTAAAACTGATTCCGGTCGAAGTCCGGTGGAACCTGTTCCGTCTCTGGTGGATTCCGGTACTACTTCGGCACAGTCTGTCAAAAATATAGTAACTACCGAACCTACCAAGACGCAGTTGGAATCTAGTTTAACACTCTTGGAAAAAGATTCGGATACGATTAGAAACGCTTTGGTCAAAGAAATCGGCGAAGGCGAAAAAACGCCGAATTCGGGCATAATTTCGGTTCATTCCGGTGGAATTTCGGTAAGAGAATCACAGTTCTTCGGTGACGATTCAGCATTTTCTGCTGAATCCTCAGCCCATCTGCCGTGCTTGGAAGCGAGTTCCCATACACTGGACATCAAGGAGGAAGGAAGGCTGTTCGAAACAGAGATTCGAAGCATATTAGACAAGATAATCGCACCGGAAAGTGCGTCATCCGACAATACAGATTCCGGTAGTTCAGCAGGAAAGTATAACACGCTCACAATGAACGGACAACAACAGTTATGTCCACCCAGGCCACCTCCAACGAGAGTGACGTACACTAAGTTTGGTGGATTTCCAGGAGATGATCCGGATGCTCACGTACGCACCTTTGAGATAAGCTACGCAGTTCTCAATCATCCACCGGATCAGGCCTACAAAGCTATTGTCTTCCAATCTACACTTGTTCATGAAGCAGCTAGATGGCTTACAGAATATGGTATTAATCATTTCGGCACTTACGAAGCAGTACGAGATGCTTTTCTGCAGCGATTTAGGCTAAAAAAGAATCCAGCCAAAATTTTTGATTATCTGCAGAATAACAGACAAAAACCAAATCAAACTGTACAGGAGTATGCTACTCTCTTCAGAACACACTTAAGGCAGCTACCACTGGCCCATGCTAACTTACCAGATGATGTTATCACTCAGTGATTCATCAATGGCTTGGTTCCACAACTTAAGCAGATCATGATCATAAGATGTGTCGGAGCCATGTCCCTCGATGCAGTCATTGCAATGACTTTGCAACTAAAACACAAAGTCGGTGGATTTACAGAAGATTTAGAATGGTTAAAAGCAAAAAAGAATGTTGCAGAAGACATAACCAGACAAGTATATTGCATCACATGCAAAAATTCAGGTCACACTAGTGCAAATTGTGCACTAAATCAAACATTTTGCACTATCTGCAACACTGCCGGACACACCACCGAAAACTGTGTTTACAACGCCAGAATACAGGGAACAGCAACGGTCAATGCAATTATTCAAGAACATGGCCAGCCAGCGAATCACTACGTGCCTCTGCAATTGAGAAACAATCAACCGCAAGGATATCGGAACTACCGAGGACAGAGGAACAACAATTTTAATGCAAACCGCTGGCAGAACGGAGCAGCACCGGAAAATCCCAATCTACCACCACCACGCTGTCATTTTTGCGGCGAATTCGGACATATTAGGAGATTTTGTAAGGATGCAGCTGAGTATGATCAAAGGAAGAAGGAACGCCAAAATCCAATGGCCAACATGGTAAAACTCACACCAGTAGAGACACAGGCTGCTGTAGTCCAGACCCGTTCCGATAAACAATTGCAACCGACAGCAGAAATATTTGAACCAAGGGTACGTGAACAACACAGAATGTATAACAAAGCTAGTCAATGGACCACAGCAGAACTACCAGTCTTTCCAGAGCCTATTCCGATAGCCCAGCCCTCGTTAACAAAGGAAGGAACACAACAAAGGGAGTTAGTAGCAGAAACATCATCAGCAGCAGATGCATTTCCCACCGTAGACTCCTCCGCATCAGCAGAGGCATCAACTTCAACATCAGTAGAGCCTGTCAATCAATCTCAACCGGCTTGGGAAATCTTATCTAAGGCATCTATCACTCTGCCTCTGGGCCAACTGCTGGCATTAGTACCTGGAATTCGACAACAGTTCCAACAACAGTTCAGTCCGGTACCTTCTTGTATTCCGGCAACAGCAATAGCTCAACCGGAACCTGATTCTACGGTTGATCATTCAGTTCCCTTGATTATAGTATGGTATAAGAATCATAAGATTACGCAGGTATTAATTGATGGAGGCTCTGGTGTTAACATTGCGACTGTGGCATTATGCAAAAGATTAGGATGGACCGAAATCGAACCAGTTCAATTTTTTGTCAGAATGGCAGATCAATCAAGAGTCCATCCTGTAGGACTTGTGCGAAATATACCCATCACTTTGCAAGGTACGACCTTTAAAATGACCTTTGTTATACTAGATTTGCCAGAATCCACTTTGGATTACAACCTTCTTTTTGGACGACCTTGGCTGAAACATGCGAAGGTAATACAGGACTGGTTAGCACAAGAGCTTACATTTAAAGATGCCAATCGTATATATGTGGTAAAATTAGATGCTATACAACCTTGCGAGTTACACGCTAGACCGTATTTTGCTGAACGAGTCCATATGTTAGATGGGCTATCAGATGATGAAGAAGAGGAATTTCTTAAGAATAACGCTGACTTAATTTCACTAGGAACTGTTGATCTACAGTCCATTGTAGATAACTGGAACACTTCAATCTGTACAGTAGTACCCATCACCGACGAAGCTAAGAAGGAAGATACCGTCTCTATCCATGACGATGAATTACAGCCACTTTTCAAGTCAACAGACGATACAGAGAGACCTCAACAGTTTTATGTCCCCGAAGATCAACTGACCACATACAATCTAGGAGATGAAGATCATCCGCGTTCTGTAAAGATAAAGCATAATCTACCGGAATTATTCAAAGCAGATTTGATTCGACTACTTCACGAATTCTCAGACGTCTTTGTATGGGATTACAAAGATATGAAAGGATTAGATCCGCGCATCTATCAGCATAGAGTCATGTTGAAGCCTGAAGCTAAACCAAACAAACAGCCCAGCTACCGGATGAATCCCAATTACGCATCACAGATAAAAGCCAAACTTGATAGATTATTAAAAGTCGAATTCATCGTACCAGTAGAACATGCTGAATGGATTTCACCAATTGTGATCGTGCCAAAGAAAAATAAGCAACTGCGAATCTGTGTAGACTACTGGAAATTAAACGCAGCAACAGTACCGGATCCTTTCCCGATCCCCTTTCTAGATACCATGCTTGATAAAGTAGCAGGTCACAAAATGTATTCATTCTTAGACGGATATAGCGGTTACACTCATGTTAGAATGGCCGAAGAGGATATACCAAAAACTGCATTCATTACCAACTAGGGTGTCTTTGCCTGCACCGTGATGTGGTTCGGATTGAGAAATGCACCAAGCACATTTCAACGATGTATGCAGGAGATTTTCTCTCCTTATCTGACTTCATTTATGCAAGTATATCTCGATGACTTCTCAATTTTTGGTAAGATGATGGCACATTTGCTTCATCTACGATGCTGTTTTCAAAAGTGCAGAGAGTACAGACTCTGTCTTAACCCAAACAAATCCGTGTTTGCGGTCTCATGTGGCAAATTACTTGGCCACATTGTATCTGCCCAAGGTATCCAAGTAGATCCAGATAAAATTTCGACAGTATTAGAAGCTCCGGTGCCAACTTCTCCAAAAGAAGTTATGCGCTTTATGGGCCAAGTACGGTGGCATGGAAGGCACTTACGGTGGCTTGCTCATCTAGCTATACCACTAAACAAGCTAATCAGCAAAACACCTCGACAATTTGAATGGACCCAGGAATGCCAGATAGCCTTTGATCGTTTAAAGCATTTATTAACACAAGTTCCTATCTTACAACCGCCGGACTGGGATCACCTATTTCATATATTTGTTGATGCTTCAGATATAGCCATAGGAAGTGTATTGATGCAACAAATTGATAAATGGTTCAGACCAGTGTATTATGCAAGTCGAAGATTAGCCCCTGCCGAAAAAAATTACTCTGTAACAGAAAGAGAATGTCTAGGGCTAGTATATTCGGTCAAGAAATTTAGACATTACTTGCTAGGCCGTAAATTCATATTTCATGTAGACCACGCTGCACTTATCTATTTAGTTCGGCAACAACATCTTGGTGGTCGATTAGCGCGATGGGTCTTACTCTTGCAGGAATTCGACTACGAAGTCATTCACCAGCCAGGCAGTTCACACGCCTTAGCAGATTTTTTATCCCGCTTAGATTCCGGTGAAGCTCCGGTGGGCATAGATGACACGACACCCGCGATTTATGTATCAGAACCAATTAATGAAGAACCTGCAGACCCACCTATCCCATTTTCATATTATAATCAGATCTTGACCTTTCTCACTGATGGTTGCCTTCCATCTCAGACTTCTAGAGCAGTATGCAAGAAAATTGCAGTTTTTAGCCGCCGATTTCGGTTAATTGCTGGAGAATTATATTATGTAGATCACACCGGAATCCTACTTCGATGTATTCCACCGCATGAAGTTAACTCAGTTATCACTTTGGCTCACTCGATTCCTTCCGGTGGCCACTTTGCTGCAGATCTAACTCACTGGAAAATTCTGCAGAGTGGTCTCTGGTGGCCAACAATGTACAGAGATATATTACAGTTTGTCAAACAATGTGATACTTGTCAAAGATCGGGTCAGCCTTTACAACGTCATTTTTTTCCTCTGCAACCCATCTTACCAATGGAACCTTTCCAGAAGTGGGGTCTAGATTTTATCGGTCCAATTACACCACCAGCAGTCTTCAGTAACAACCGTTACATACTGACCTGTACAGATTATGCAACTAGATGGGCAGAAGCCTGGGCTTTACGGTCTGCTACAGCAGTTACGGTAGCAAAGTGTCTACTAACCTATGTCTTTCCACGTTTTGGCTTACCACTAGAAATTGTCTCAGATCAAGGCACTCATTTTGTAAACAATTTAATGAAGGCACTTACACAGTCGTTCCAGGTTACTCATAAATTTAGTTCTCCTTATTATCCTCGTGCCAATGGATTGGCCGAAAGTACAAACAAATCTCTGCTGAATATCCTTTGAAAATTAATCATGGAATCACCGGAAAGATGGGATCAACTGCTACTTGTAGTATTATGGGCATACCGGACTACCTACAATGTAACAACAGGCTTGACACCTTTCAAACTAGCTTATGGCTTAGAAGCAATAGCACCCATGGAAGTAGTCATCCCAAGTTTGCGTGTAGCAATCACTCAGAAGATGCTACCAGAAGATTCGCTGACAGCACGAATGGAAACACTCAGAGAACTTGATGAGCACCGATGGCTCAGCTTTTTAACCATGCGCGAAGTACAACTAAGGCAAGCCAAGACACACGATCGATATTTGAAAACTCCAATCTTTTCGGTAGGTCAGCTTGTACTTTTCTATAACGCAAAGTCAAATAGATCCGCAGGCAAATTCAAATTACGGTGGTTCGGCCCTTACAAGATCGCAGAGCAAATCGGTCCAGCAACTTTTTGGTTAACTACATTGACCGGAAATCCACTTCCAAAAGTAATCAACGGCTCGAAGTTGCGGCCGTATCGAAGCGCTACTAGTCCACATTAAATCATTCGGCGGTGGACCGCATTTTTTAAGCTTTTGTTTTTTACTTTTCATTCTGTTTTTTGTCTTCTTTTTTAATAGCCGTGTTTTGTCATAAGCCGCCCTCCTTACCAATTACTCAAGTATGTATGCCAAATTAAAAACAATATCATTCCAGCACCGCATAATGATCACCATCACTTCCTACCCCTCCCACCGTAATATCTGTACTTAAGCTCTTCGGTTGTGCCAAAAAACGCTATTGTGTTCTTGTGATTGCAATTTTGTGTTCTGTGTTCTGTGTTCTGTGTATCCGTGTGCTCTGTCCTGTGTATTCGTGTTCGCAATGGAAGCGTTGGCGAACTACACAGCCTTTTGTGATGGTATCCCTACCGAGGTAGGAGAATACCTGCGTATTCGAGGGTTGGCCAACTTCGCTGAGTTGCCTTGGCACTCAGTGGACGCCCATCCCTTCTTCGCGCAAATCATACATGCGATCGCCCAGTTCCCCGCCACCGAACGCCAATGGATCTTCCCCTCGCTACCTTCGCAAACAGTCATCACCTTCCAAGCCTTCGCTGAAGCCTACCGCCTCAACCCGCAAGGCCGCAAAAATGGCCCTAGTATTCCCCCCGCCCGCATGACCGAACTATTTCCCCGCTCTTCATCCAACGAATACGCCATTCTCTGTCGCCCCGAACCCAAACAATCTGCTCTGCAATTCCTACTCGCCATACTCAATCTGCAGAAGTGCACCTACGGCATCTCCCGACCCTTCTATTCCGCCTTAGATTTAGCAGACCGAGAACCCGTAAACTTCGCCTCCTACTTTTTCCATAGAATCCACAAAGAGTGCGTAGCTATAGTAAAGCAGGTAAACAAAGGAACCACCCCATGCTCTCGCCTTCCCCATATCATATCATTCCTCTTCCCAGCCATCCTTGCCACACAACCACCTCCCCGAGGACCAGTCTTACGGCACGAAGAATCAGTTCAACCACTGGAAGACGATGAAGAAGAAGACGAAGAAATCAACCAGTTATTTCGCAGCAAAAGGATCCGAATCAGTTCATCAGAAAGCGAAGCACAAGGTTCCGCCGAAAAGGATCAGGAAAACATTAAAGATAACCAGAACTAAGAAGAAACCTTCCACGACACAGCCACTTCCATCCACAACGAATCATCGGCCGATCACCATGACCAGCAGAATCACACCGAAACAGAACCATTCTCAACCGAAGAAGTGTCAGAACACCAGGATGACGAGCACCAAGCTGTGGATGAAGCTCTCAACAACCTGTTAAAGGCCGTCGAATCCACCATCGCCCACATCAACAATACTGAATCTATCCGATCACCACCAGTCAACCCTCTTTCCCCGCCATTTTTCGAATCTTCTTCATCCTCCCTCAATTATTCACCCCCGACATCCCCCCAAATCAATACCCAAACCCCTACGCAACCACAACATCCCCTTCTCTCCTCCGTTCCGGTCTTTTCCGAGCTTGCTACCATGGGCCAATTACTTATTTCCCTCTCTCAACAACTTCCAATACAGCTTAGTGAGGTTGCAAATACCATTCGTCAAGAGTTGCAACACAAGGTCGACCTACTGGAAGCCGACATCACTCCCCTCCAGGAAGAAGTCAATGCCTTCAAAGCAGAGAACCATCAATTACAGATGAAAGTAGCAGATCTCCAAGGCCAAGTTTCGGCACAACAGGCCTTGATACAGCAAAAGGATGCAGCACTGGAGCAGCTTGCCGCCAAAGACCAGCTATTACATGCAGCATACGAAGAAATCCGGGAATTGAAGACCGCATTCCAAGAAAAAGAAGACATCAGTTCATCCCTCGAGGAATTGGTCGAAGAAACGAAGGCCCAATTGCAGGAAACTATCCAGAAAAATCAAGACCAACAGAGAGAAGCAGAACAAGTCAAGGACGAGCTACGAAGAGCCCAGGAATGTTTGGACGAGGTGAACAGAATGCTGCGACATCAATTAACCAGGGAAGCAAAATACCAAAAAGACCTAGCAAATATTCGAAAAGAACGAGATGCATACTCCAAAACGATCGAATTTCAGAACCAGCAACTCGAACGACTAGATAATCAATTGCAAAATCAGAAAGATCGAGTCACGGATATGCAGCAGAAAGTCACAGAAATGAAGACATCCCGCGACGCTGCATTATCCAATGAATTCTATTTACAAGAGGCTTTCTTACAGACCCAGACCGAAATTTTGTTAACCCAAGCCATAGCTAGAGCTCCGTTAGGACGGACGCTCAGTTATTAGAACCGACTACTTTAGTTCAGATGATAGAAACCATTAAAAAGAAAATTACCCGAACGTTTAGGCTCGCACGAAACATGTATTTAGAAGGACTTGTAGCAGAACCATAGGAACCTGCAGGTTCGAGTCCACCGTGCGTGCCAGTGTTAGAGGGTCGACGGAGTAGGACAAATGTATGCCGGATCTAACGGAATTTTCGAAATTTGCGCGAAAAGTCGGTACGCGCATTTTGTAAAAACATCTTTTTAAAGCAATGGAAAAAGTGTGATCGAAGACCCGTTTTTCTCAGAAGTTGTTTGAGTACTGTCTGAGTTGTGTGGTGTCATCGAGAGATTGAGTCATATTTCTATATTGTTCTGTTCAATCTGTTCGTCTATTCCTACTGTAGTGTAGAGTAATGAATTTGTAGTAACGAGTGTGAATCTGTTTGTTAATAGTTATGTTCTGTATTCACTGTTGATTCCGAGCACAGGGAAGGACTAATATTGGTAGTAGTATGAACTGCGAGTTGGAGCACTAATAAGCTTGGTGGTTAGTTAAATTGTGTAGTATGTCTGATTGATGGAGTTCTGCATACGATAAACCTGTACACCCTCTAGTACGGCCATCTGTCTGACTACTATCTGGTATACCTGTCTGTCCTGAAGAAGTGTGTAGTGATTCGCATAAGTTTAGTAAGTTGAGTAACTCTATTAGTTTGCAAGTCAGAACCAGACTACTGCTCCGTTACCATAGCAGATTAGTCTGTAAGTTCGGCGTCCTAATACGCAGAAACAGTTACTGGTCAGTTAAAACTAAGTATCTGAGCTAAGACGCGATAGAGTATTTATGGTTATGTAAGGATTTGGAAAAATAGTACAGGGCCTCTGTCTAACAGACCCCTACCACTCCCAAGAACCCACTGATCTGACAATGCCTTTCGGTAATTGAAAGTTTAATATAGTTTACGGTGAACCTCTATTTTATGTTAAATATTTGCTCGGTACGATTTCAGCTAGTTATTAAAACAGCGTAACTTTGTAGTATTTAACAAAAATCCACTCTAAACTGACAAGAGACTATCCATCGGCTGGTCGGAACTCTTGATAAATCATCTGTGTGATATAATTCTTCCGATCTTTATCTTGTTCACTCCATTTCAACATGATAGATTGTCCAAACTGTATGGAGCAAAACTATCGTATACGTGCATGCATTGCTTTGCTAGCCGCATCCATCACCGGAGCTCCATCTTGGATACTATACACCTTGGAGTCATCATGGTCATGAGCACCCCAAGGTGTACGTGGTGTTCCACGTGGTGTACCGCGTGGCGTACCTACATCTAAGGTACTCGTCCTAGGAGTAGAAGCAGGCGACACAACGTCCATCGCACTGCCTCCACAACAGCCTCCTCCTCCAGACCTACCTATAGATCCACTCCTAGAACCTCCTGCTCCAGAGCATGACCTTGACCTATGAGACGGGCCAGAACTTGTATCGCGTTGAGGTGTCGAACGCACATTACTACTAGAGCCAGTAGGGGATGACTGAAAAGATGGTCGTGGTGGAGTCATAAAGCTAGGAGACATACCTCCGGCGGGAGTAGCACCACCCGCAGGAGTGACACCGGCAGGAGTGACACCGGGGGGAGTGAGGCCGCCAGGACTGAGGCCGGGAGGAGTGCTACCACGAGCGATCCAATACTGTGATGCAATGGCCATATACGCGGGAGGTACCTGAGAGATGAACTCTAAGAACTACTCCTTTGTCATGGAAAGTGGAGTGACTGGAGAACTGTCTCCCATCGTGCTCTGTAACCAAAGAACTCAAATAATTAGCATGTGATAATAAATGTAATATAGAGAAATGATAGTGTACAAAAAAACCTAGCAAAAAAAAAAACAAAAATTAGTACGTACAAGTGTTTGATTAAAAAATCCTCTAGTCTAGCATCCTCTTGGAGATCCGATGCACCGACAAGATCTATCTCTATGTTGATGACTATGCAAAACTATGCAAAACTTCGAGTTAACTATGAGTTAACTATGAGGCTCCGAGTTAACTATGCAAAATTTCATAGCCTTCTCTCTGAAAGCTGCATCCATTTTTCTTTGCAATCCTTTACCTTGTGGTTCATCGCCTACGAAACGAACATCTTCATCATCGCTCCATAAGCGAGACATTTCGGGATCCAACATACATAGAAACTCAGTTATGAATACAAGAGACTCTTGTATAAGCCATCCCTCTGCCATGCTACCCTCTGGACATGCTCTCTGTAAAAAAAAAACCTTTTAATGTCTTCATAAAGCGCCCTAAGAAGAACATCCATCAACTATGGACAGTTCCTGCTATTGCAACTTCATCTACCACATGAACCAGTAAACGAAGATGAATAGTGAGAATACTTGTGGGAAAATATTTCTCTACCATACAAACAGCCTCGATAGCATTGAGTTTCGCACTCTCTATGCTATCTCTATTTATCTCTTTAGAAGAGAGATCCACAATACTAAAGAACTAATTTTATAAATGGTTCTCCATACATCCTCCGAAAGACAATCTTTTAGGGCTACATGGAGCACAAACTGTAAAAACTTGTGCCAATCATGAGACTTGAGCCCTCCAAGATTGTCGTTTTGTGTGAAAGCAGTCTTTAGACACCTCATGCATCTAGTAGGTGTCTGAAACTCTGAAATTGTTTTCTTCACTTGTTGCTCTTCCATCCTACGAAGCACCCAAGGAGCTCTTGGTAACAATATTGTTCCGTTGGGCTTAATAATTGCCCACAACTCTCGCATACGACCTCTCTCTTCTAAGTCCTCCCTTTGTGCTTTGCTATCTTTCTTTCCGATCAAAGTCTTCCAAAGAATCTCTCCCACATTCTTAAAAATATGCATCAGATCTACCAAATGATTGATCAATAATTCACTCCAATAAGGGAGTTCATGAAAAATGGACAACCGTTTCATGCTAGCAACTGGATTTTTTGAACCCCATAGTTGTTTCCAATCGCTAGCTTTCATTTGGCATTGTGCTTGTCGACCAATTTGTCCTTCACGTAAAACATATCCATCACGCAAATATCTATGGTGTCCTTCATAGATAGTTTTACATAGCGCTTTGGAATAGCATGCTTTGAGTCGTGGTCCGCATAAGGGACAAGCATGGTAACCCAAAATCGATAAACTTGAACATTCACCATAACCAAGCCAATCATGCATCGTCCACATAAGTAGCCTTGCACTCGCACATCTCACCCTCTTATAGGTTGAGACATGTCACGCACAATAATCCCATCCCATAAAATGTGTAGTTCTTCCACAAGTGGTGCAAGATATACATCCATGTTTTTTACCTTATACTTACCTGGTACAATAAGAGCTAATAATAAATGACCTTTTTTTGTGTCCAGCCATGGTGGGATGTTATAATTGACCAAACATATAGGCCATGTGCTCCATGAAGAACTGCGTAAACCAAATGGATTCACTCCATCCATAGTTAGGCCTAGACATATGGACCGAGGCTCACTAGCAAACTCTGGCCACTTACTATCTATGTGCTTCCAAGCATCAGATTCAGCACGCACTCGCATTACACCATCTGTAGACCTGCTCTTTGTATGCCATGACATTAACTCAGCTATAGATTTGCATCTAAACATGTTCTTAATTCGTGGAATGGTAGGAAAGTGGCGAAGAACCTTTGCGGGGATTGCTTCGCCTACAAGGTCTTCTCTAAATCTATTTGCTCCACACTTTGGACATACGTGGAGATGCTCATACTCATTCCAAAAAAGGATGCAATCATTCAGACAAGCATGAATCTTAGTATAATCCATTCCAATGGACTGTAAAAGTTTTTTTGCATCTCCACGTGTTGGAGGCATGTCATTGCCCTCTGGCAAAAATTGATCTTTAAGAAGCCTGCAATAAGCAATTAAAACGATATTAGTAAATAAAGTTATTTTGATACAACAATGAAAGTTTATTTCAAATCCACTTAACTGAACAATTCAGTGACACTACTATCTGACCATCCATAAATGGATTGCAGATTGAGCATCATGAGTGACGCACGTAGTACATATATGTTTGTTACATTATAAAGTGGTAAACGAGCTAGTCTTCGCATGTTTTCATATTCTTCATCGACTTCTGATCGTGGAAATGTCCATGAGACTCTCGACATCTTCTCCACCATCATGATCTTCGTCCATCTCATAAAATGCTTCGGGCATCTCTTCCATATGTTCATTGCATGTAATGCTATTAGTACTTGCTTGTACATCTAAGTCCTTTTTTTGTTCTCTTTTGTCCACGAGAGATTACTGGTGCAATGTCGTTTGGGTCCATCTGCTCACCTGGGGGACCATGCGAATGGTAGCATAGGTTTTCTAGTCGACTTTTATCAAAGGATCCATACTCTCTAACATGTGCAGTACAAATCCGTCGTTTTTGATAAATTTGATACTTGCACTGAGTGCAAGGACATGCCATTCTCTCCTCCGGATCCAAACTAGCCATCTGATACAATATGGACATTTTAGAACATTTGATTTTTTTATTAAACCTAAAAATCATACTCCTAAAGACTTAAACCTGAAATACTAAAACCTAAATGCTTAAACACCTAAAAAAACCTAAAACCCTAATCCTAAAATCCTAATCTATATAATTATCCTATTTTATATATTTTTTTTATTTATATATTCAAATTTTTTTCTTAATTAGTCCTATTTTTGTATATTCAATTAAATTATTTAAAACACTAGTTCTTTTTATATTTATTTATCTATATAATTATACTATTATATATATATATATATATATATATATATATATATATATATATATATATATATATATATATATATATATAGATATATATATATATATATATATATATATATATATATATATATATTCAGATTTTTTTCTTAATTGTTTTCTATATTTTCTCTTTATATAAATTTAATTGAGTTATATGTATGCCTAAACCCTAAAACCCTAAAACCCTAATCTGAAAGACCTATATGTATGCATGTGTATATACATGTATATATGTATTATATGTGTATGTGTATGTGTGTATATATGTTATGTAGGTGTTAAAACCCTAAAACCCTAATAAAAAAGACATAGACCTAAAACATGTATATATGTGTATGCATGTGTATATATGTGTGTATGTGTATATATATGTGTATATAGATAGGTGTATAAGTATATGTGTGTATGTGTATGTGTATGTGTATATATATTTACTCTGATTAAAATGATTAAAATTAAACCTATTTTTATATATTTAATCATATATATTTAATTAATTTATTTAAAACACTAGTTCTTTTTATATTTATTTATCTGTATAATTATTCTATTCTATATATATATTTATTTATATATTCATATTTTTTCCTTAATTTCTTTCTATATTTTTTCTTTATATAAATTTAATTAAGTTATATGTATGCTTAAACCCTAAAACCCTAATCTTAAAGATCTAGACCTAAAATATGTATATTTTTGTATGCATGTGTATATACATGTATATATGTATTATATGTGTATGTGTATGTGTGTATATATGTTATGTAGGTATTAAAACCCTAAAACCCTAATCAGAAAGACCTAGAACTTAAACCTGAAATACTAAAACCTAAAGACTTAAACTTGAAATACTAAAACCTAAATACTTAAACACCTAAAAAAACCTAAACCCCTAATCCTAAAACCCAATCCTATTTTATATATATGTTTATTTATTTATTCATATTTTTTTCTTATTTTTTTCTATATTTTTTCTTAATATAAATGTAATTGAATTATATGTATGCCTAAACCCTAAAACCCTAATCTTAAATATCTAGACCTAAAATATGTATATTTCTTTATGCATGTGTATATACATGTATATATGTATTATATGTGTATGTGTATGTGTGCATATCTATTATGCATGTGTAAAAACCCTAAAACCCTAATCGGAAGACCTAGACCTAAAACATGTGTGTATGTGTATGCATGTGTATATATATGTTTATGTGTATATATATGTGTATAAGTATATGTGTATGTATGTGTAAATAGCCTAAAACCCCTAATCCTATTTTTATATATTTGATGTAAAAACAATTTTAAAATTGAAATTTTATATATTTAATTATATATATTTAATCAAAACACTAACTTATGTGTGTGTATATGTATGCACGTGTGTATGTATGTGTGTGTGTGAATGTATGCATGTGTGTTATGTGTATGTGTGTCTATGTATGCATGTGTGAGTATATGTGTATGTGTGTGTATGTATGCATGTGTGTGTATGCATTCATGTGTGTGTGTGTGTACATGCATGTGTGTATGTATGTGTGCATGTGTGTGTGTGAGTGTATGCATGCATGTGTGTATATGTGTGTGTATGTATGCATGCATGTGTGTATATGTGTGCATGTATGCATGTGTGTACATATGTGTGTGTATGTATGCATGTGTGTACATGTGTGTGTGTGTATGTATGCATGTGTGTATATGTGTATGTGTGTGTATGTATGCATGCATGTGTGTATATGTGTATGTGTGTGTATGTATGCATGCATGTGTGTATATGTGTGTATATATGTGTGTATGCATATGTGTATATGTATGTGTGTATGCATGTGTGTGTGTATGTATGCATGTGTGTATATGTGTATATGTGTGTATGCATGCATGTGTGTATATGTGTGTGTATGTATGCATGCATGTGTGTATATGTGTGTATGTATGTGTGTGTATATATGTGTGTATATGTGTGTGTGTATGTATGTGTGTATACATGTGTGTGTATACATGTGTGTGTATGTGTACGTATGCATATGTGTATATATGTGTGTGTATGTATGTGTGTATGCATGTGTGTGTGTATGTATGCATGTGTGTATATTTGTCTGTGTGTGTATGCATGCATGTGTGTATATGTGTGTGTATGTAAGCATGCATGTGTGTATATGTGTGTGTATGTAAGCATGCATGTGTGTACATGTGTGTGTATGTAAGCATGCATGTGTGTACATGTATGTGTGTGTGTATGTGTATGTGTGTGTATGTATGTGTGTATGCATTTGTGTGTGTGTATGTATGCATGTGTGTATATTTGTATGTGTGTTTATGTATGCATGTGTGTATATGTGTGTGTATGTAAGCATGCATGTGTAGATGTGTGTGTGTGTATGTGTGTGTGTATGTGTGTGTGTATGTGTGTGTATGTATGCTTTACCTTCCTATCTCTATCTTCCTCTCTTTCATCTCTCTTTATCTCTCACACTCTCTCTCTCTCTCTCTTTATCTCTCTATCTCTCTCTCTTTCTCTCTCTTTCTCTCTCTTTCTCTCACTCTCTCTCTCTCTCACACTTTTCTCTCTCTCTTTCTCTCTCTATCTCTCTCTATCTCTCTCTCATCTCTCTCTCATCTCTCTCTCTCATCTCTCTCTCTCTCTTTCCCTCTCTATCAATAGAGAATAAAGCAATCACTTACAAGTATGTCCCTCTTTTGGATCGTTGTCGTCAAAGCATAATGTATGTCGTCTATCGTCGAATTCCAAAGAATCAATGCCAAAGAACTTCTGCAAAATATAAGAGAAGAGAAATTATAAGACCTAAAGCATAGAGAAAGACAAAGGCTAAGAGTACGTGCACCACTTACCAAGATGTGAGATCTAAATAGAGAGAGAGAGTGTGTGTGTGTAGAGAGAGAGATCTGTGTGTGTTTATGTGTGCACAAGACAATGCAGGTAGCAATTCTGTTCGCCTGCGCTGCTCCATTCCTGTTGGAGGATGACCCATTGCCAGCTCCTACAACAAATATACAAAACATTAGAGGAACATACACGACAAGCTTAACACAAACAAATTCAATAAACTGAATGGTAGTTACAAACTCATCATGCATCGTGTCATATCCGTCATTGCCCAAATGGTCAAATCATATCTAAATGTGTGGCTATGATATCTCGCTACTGGCGATATCGGTCAGGAGTCTGCTGCTGCTCGTCGCGAATCATAACCCACTCCTTAGTGTCTAACCATACATGCTTTGATAAGCTTGCTCTGAAATCATCACGAGCCTCAGATCGTCGATGGGACATAACTTCATGTGCGGTGTGTAGAATCCACTCTAAACTAACAAGAAGCTGCCCACGTGCTGGCCAGAACTCCTGATAAATCGTCTCTGTGATATATTTTTTCCGATCTTTATCTTTTTTACTCCATTTTAACATGATAGAGTGTCCAAACTGTATGGAGCCAAGCTATCATATACACGCATGCATGGCCTTTTCGGTCGCATCCATTAGCGGAGCTCCATCACGGATACTGTACACCTTGGAATCATCATGGTCATAAGCATCCCAAGGAGTACATGGTGTACCATGTGGCGTACCTACATTAAAGGTACTCGCTCTAGGAGTAGAAGTGAGCGACACAACGTTCGTCGCACTGCCTCCACAACAGACGCCTCCTCCAGACCTACCTGTGGATCCACTCCTAGAACCTCCTGCTCTAGAGTGTGACCTCGACCTACGAGACGCGCCAGCACTTGTATCACGCTGAGGTGTTGAACACATACGTCTACTACTAAAGAGAGTAGGGGATGGCTGAAAAGATGGTCGTGGTGGAGTCATAAAGCTAGGAGACATACCTTCGGTAGGAGTAGCACCACCCATAGGAGTGACGCCAGCAGGGGTGGCACCGGCAGGAGTGAGGCCGGCAAGAGTGAGACCGGCAGGAGTGAGGCCGACAGGAGTGAGGTCGGGGATAGTGCTAGCATGAGCGATCCAGTATTGTGACCTGCTCTTTGCATACACAGTCAGTAGGCACTCAAACCATCTGTAGACCTGCTCTTTGCATGCCATGACATTAAATCAGCTATAGATTTGCATAAACATGTTCTTAATTTGTGGAATGATAGGAAAGTGGCGAAGAACCTTTGCGGCGATTGCTTCACCTACAAGGTCTTCTCTAAATCTATTTGCTCCACACTTTGGACATATGTGGAGATGCTCATACTCATTCCAAAAGAGGATGCAATCATTCAGACAAGCATGAATCTTAGTGTAGTCCATTCCAATGGATTGTAAAAGTTTTTTTGCATCTTCACGTGTTGGAGACATGTCATTGCCCTCTGGCAAAAATTGATCTTTAAGAAGCCTGCAATAAGCAATTAGAACAATATTAGTAAATAAAGTTATTTTGATACAACAATGAAAGTTTATTTCAAATCCACTTAATTGAACAATTCAGAGACACTACTATCTGTCCATCCATAAATGGATTGCAGATTGAGCATCGTGAGTGATGCACGTAGTATAGATATCTTTGCTCCATTGCATATTGGTAAATGAGCATTCTTCGCATGTTTTCATATTCTTCATCAGCTTCTGATTGTGTAAATTCTATTGTGTCCATGAAACTCTCGACATCTTCTCCACCATCATGATCTTCGTCCATCTCATAAAATGCTTCGAGCATTTCTTCCATGTGTTCATTCCGTGTAATGTTATTAGTACATTGTAGTTCTAACTCCTTTTTTGTTCTCTTTTGTTCACAAGAGGTTACCAGTGCAATGTCGTTTGGGTCCATCTACTCACGTGGGGGAGCATGCGAATGGTAGCGTAGGTTTTGTAGTCAACTTTTATCCTAGGTTGCATTATTTGTTATTTGAAACTTCATTTATTTGTGAATGATTACGAAATTTTATGTCAAGCCCTTATTATTTGACCTAATTATTTGATGACACGTCAGCTTATTCAGACACGCTTGAATAGTTTTTGCACGGGAATTCGAACCTTTTCGATCGATAATTTTTCAATCGAAGGTTTTCTCGATTGAAAAGCTTTCAATCGAAAAAAATTCGATTGAATAATATTTTATAAAAGAGTAGAACTAGACTCACTTTTTCATAAAAACTACTTTGTTCTTTACGAACTTAAAGTGTCGTAGAGAGAACACGGTATAAATTTTTTCCATATTAAATAATTGAAACTATTGTGATTGTTTGACTCATTGGTTCTTACTTCACAATAGTATATATATGTGAATTTAAAATCTATTATGATTTATTCTTACTCATTTTTCATAAAAGCTACTTTGTTCTTTACGAACTTAAAGTGTCATAGAGAGAACAAGGTATAATTTTTTGCTATAAATATTAAATAAATTAAGCCATTGTGATTGTTTGACTCAATATTGATTCTTACTTCACAATAGTATGTGTAAATGTATGTGCATATGATTAGGAATTTAAAATCTATTGTGATTGTCTGATACAACATTGATTCTTATGTCACCAGGCTATGTGTAAGTGTATGTGCACATGATTAGGAATTTAAATCCATTTTGATACAGTAAATTTATTATTGGAAGATGTAGGTAGATTACGTTTGACTCAATAATGATTTTTACTTCATAATAGTATATGTATGTGTGTATGAGTATGTGTATGCATATGAGTGTATAATTGTGAATGAAAAATCTATTGTGATTGTTTGACTCTATTAATTCTTACTTCACAATAGTTTGTGTAAATATTTGTGCATATGATTAGGAATTTAAAATCTATTGTGATTGTTTGATACAACATTGATTCTTACTTCACAATAGTATGTGTAAGTGTATGTGCATATGATTAGGAATTTTAAATCTATTGTGGTGCATTAAATTTATTATTGAAAGATATAGGTAGATTATGTTTGAATCAACATTGAGAATCACTTCATAATAGTATATGCATGTATGTGTATGAGTATGTGTATGCATATGAGTGTATAATTGTGAATGAAAAATCTATTGTGATTGTCTGACTCAATATTGATTCTTACTTCACAATAGTATGTGTAAGTGTATGTGCACATGATCAAGAATTCAAAATATATTGCGATTGGTTGACTCAATATCGATTCCTATTTCACAATAGTATGTGTAAGTATATGTATGTGTAAATGTATATGTGTGTATGATTGAGAATTAAAATCTATTGTGATTAACTCAACAATGATTTTTACTTCACAATAGTATGTGTAATTGTAATTTGTATATGGGTGTATGATTGAGAATTAAAGTCTATCATAATTTTTTGACTCAACGTTGATCAAAATATCTTATTTGATATTGATTTATATTGTTTTTTTGTAGGTATAGTCTTCATAAAGCAATTTGCAAGCACTATGGGAAAGGGAAAAGAATGTTCATATGTGATTGTTCATCAAGAGGGTAAAACAGTATCCGGAAAAACAATTTAAATGTTGTGGGCATCGTTATGTAAGAAATGCAACTCGAATAAAAGAGCATCTCTTTAGTACAGGTAATAATGTGGCAGGATGCTCTAATCTAGATAGTGATATATGGGTACATTTTGCAAGTTATGCAAATAAATGTAAATCTCAAGGTATCACATCAAAAAGATTCAAAAGTATGAGTAGTTCACAGCACTTTCAAAGTGGCCCAAGTGTAGAGCAAGAACGAATAAATGCGTCGATGACAGTAGAGGATCATGAGGATATTTCTACTCAAGTCTCCCAAACTGTTTTTGAGAAGAACCAAGATACATGTACTCCATTTTCTCCAACTGCATCAGAAAAGAGTGGAGTTGGTGAATGTAGTAAAAATGGTGGATCTAATACTTTGTCACCATGCTTTGTCCCTAATAAATCACAAAATACTATACATGTAGCTTTTGAAAAGCAAGTTTGTCTCGAACTTCATCTTAAATGGACTCAAGCATTCTTAGCATGTGGGATTCCTTTCAATGTTATTCGTAATCCCATTTTCAAAGATGCTTTGATGTCAACTGCAGGAAAAGGTTTCACGATGCCAGATTATAACAAAATTCGAATAGATTATGTAGAACATTTGGAGAATGAGTTCTCTATGTGCAACGGAAATGTGTAGCGAAGCCTTGTATGTCTAGCACTTGGACAAACGGCTGCACCTTAGATAGCTTGATGCTCTCAATACAAAACTAAAATGGACTTGACCCTTTAGTCATTCAAAGTAGACAAAGAGATCTTTCTAACAAGCTATAAATAACTTAATTTGGACAAGTTTTGATTAAGAACACAACTAACAAAGCTGAACTACCTGTCCACACAGGTATGCTGAAGAACTGAGCTTCACTCTCGGACTGATAACTCTCTGATTATATATCCTTTGAGAAAGATATTTGGTACAGAGAAATTAGACACAAATAGCTTTCCAACAAGCTAAAAAACAATTTGGATATGTTTTAGTCGGGAAACTTAACCGACCAAAATAGACTACTTATCTACACAGGTATACTAAAAAACTGGACTTCACTCTTTCACTAATATCTCACAAACTATATAAGCTTTCAAAGAAATATTTGATATCAGAAAGTACACAAGATAAACTTTCCAATGAATGTTCAAGAAATGGTTACATATACACTGAGATATGAGCTCCACAACAGAGTTGTGTACAAACTGACGTGCGGCAGGAAGGAGTCTAAGGGAAGACAAAATGACAAAATGGCCAGATCTGACTACTGGGAGCTCTTGCCTCTTTCTCTCCTTGTTTTGATCATGCTCCCACTTCACTATTATAACCAATGAGCATGTGAAGAAGTTTGTGCCTCCTTCTTAACTCACCACTTTCCCACTACATGCCACTAACTACAAGGCAAGATATTGTATCTCTTACTCATCATAAATTTTGACTAGACTTTTTTCTTTTATTTTTTTCTTTTTTTCCTTTATCTTTATATTTGGTAAATTTATCCAAGCATAGCTCATATGGAAACGAGCTTGTACATTTATCTTCAACACTCCCCCTCAAGCTCATTTGGGAGTTATCTTCAACCATGTCCTGCAAATTTATCACGTCGTTTCACCTTTGAGTTTAGAAGCATCCAAGAACTTTGTAAACATATCTGCAACCTGCTCTTTGGTTCTGATGGACTTTATCTCCACATCTTTGCTCAATACCTTCTCCCTTACATAGTGTTAGTGGACCTCTATGTGCTTGCTCCTTGCATGAAACATAGGATTGCTTGCCAAGTAAATACTTGACATGTTATCACCATATATAGGGATGGTTCCAACTTGCACTCCAAGATCAGCCAAAAGCTTTTTAATCCACATTGCTTCACATGTGGCAAATGCTAATCCTCTATATTCAGCCTCCATGGATGAAAGTGCAACATTAAGTTGTTTCTTTGAGCTCCATGTGATAGGTTTGCTTCCTATCATGAACACATAGCCTGAGGTTGATCTTCTATCTTCCTTTGAACCTACCCAATCAGCATCGCTAAAGCCTTTGACCTGCAATTCTTCATCAAACTTGTAAAACAAAGCATGATTAACTGTATGCTTTATGTATCTCAACACTCCCTTGGCTCAATTTAAGTGTTCACTTGTCAGGGCTTGCATAAACTGAGAAAGTACACCAACAACATAAGATAAATCAGGTCTTGTAATGTTTGCATAGATTAATGATCCTACAATGCTTCTATATGTTGTTACATCTTCCAATGGTTCTCCTTCATTTGAACAAATCTTTGTATTTGTGTCCATGGGTTGAGTGAGTGGTTTGCATTCGCTCATTCCGAATCTGAAAAGAACATCCAACAAGTACTTCCTTTCATCAAGTAGATGCCACTCTTTCCATAAACAACTTCAATTCCTAAAAAATATTTCAGCTCTCCAAGATCTCAAATTTTAAACTCCTTACCAAGCTTCCTTTTGATATCTTTAATCCCTGTAACATCATTTCCTGTTATGATGAGGTCATCGACGTATATGCAAATATATACCTCTCTATTTTCTTCCTTCATGTACGAAGAAAGATCTGCACTACATGGATTGTATCCACACTTAGTTAGATATTCTACCAATCTCTAATTCCATGCTCTTGGTGCTTGCTTCAAGCCATAAAGTGCCTTCTTCAATCTGCAAACAAAATCTGGATGGTTTTCATCTTCAAATCCAATCGCTTGACTCATGTATACCTCTTCTTATAGTTCTCCATTAAGAAAAGCATTTTTGATGTCAAGTTGATATAGTGGCCATCTCCTTGAAGAACCAATTGCGATTAATGTTATGATAGTTCCCATCTTTGCAACAGGGCTGAAAACTTCATCATAATCTATGCCTTGTGTTTGTTTAAATCCTTTGGCAACTAATCTAGCTTTATATCTAGCTAGTGAACCATGAGCATTCCTCTTTACTTTAAACACCCATTTGTTTGGAACAATCTTCATACCTTCTTTCTTTGGCACTAGCTCCCATATGTGATTATTTTTTAGAGCTTTGATCTCCTCTTTCATAGCTTGCTTCCATTCTTTTTGTGTGCAAGCTTCTTCATATGTCTCAGGCTCTTTGTCTTTGATAACCTGCATCATGTATGCAAAATGTGTCGCCATAAAACTATCATAACTCAACTTTTGAGTTGGATACCTTGTCCTTGAAGATATTCTTTCATTGCCTTTAGAAAGTTGCTTCTTTAACCTATTTAGTTTTACTGTTGGAGTGATTACCGCTTCATATTCTTCTTCACTTGCATCTATCTCACTGTTTGGAGTAGCACTTGCTTCTTCGGCTCTACTATGAGCTGAATTTGGAGACAAAGAATGACTCCCCCTCCATGTTGAACATTCTTCATTTGATGTAGATGCCTCTGGACCTGAAAGCTTTGTGCTTGATTGTTGAACTTCTCTTTGATTTGTTCCTACATAATCATCACAATCTTCTTCAAGAATCTTTTCCTTTCCTTCATCTTCATACCATGGTCTTAGTTCATCAATGACCACATCTCGTGAGACTCTTAATTCCTTTGTTCTAGGGTTGTAGCACTCGTATCCTTTTTGCTCCATCGAGTAGCCGATGAAAATGCATTTTTCTGACCTTGGTTCCATCTTTGTTCTAACTTCTTGTGGAATGTGAACAAAGCAAACACATCCAAACACTTTGAGGTGTGCAAGATCAGGTATTTTATCAGAATATACCTCCTCTAGAGTCAAGTGATGTATTCCCGATGTTGTGCACCTATTCATCAAGTAAATGGAAGTTGTGGTAGCTTCAACCCAATAGTACAATGGTACCTTCATCTCGTTGAGCATGCATCTTGCAATTTCAACAATTTGCCTATTTTTCCTCTCAGCTACTCCATTTTGTTGTGGTGTATACCTACAAGTGAATTGCCTTTTGATCCCATTCTCTTGTAGAAAATCTGAAAATTCTTTGGAGAAGTATTCTCCTCCACCATCGGACCTTAAGATTTTGATAGACCTTCCTGTTTCTTTTTCAACTTCAACTTTGAATCTTTTGAATATAGAAAACACCTCTGATTTTTGCTTCATACAAAACAGCCATACCTTTCTTGAGTGATCATCAATGAAGGTGACAAAAAATATATTACTAGCCATTGTTGCCTCTTGGGTTGGTCCCCATACATCCGTATGTATCAAGTCCAAGGCATTTGGGGCCACATAATTGCTCCTCTTGAATGGCTGCCTTGTTTGCTTTCCTAGTTGACAAGCTTCACATAACTCATGTAGTCCAATGCTATTAAATTTTGGAAGACCTCTTACCACTTCATGTTTGCTCATGTCCTTCAGCTTCGGAATGTTGATGTGTCCTATTCTCTTGTGCCATAAGGCCAACTCTGAAATCTTCTTGTTCCCACATTGAATGTACATGACCTTTCCATGTGGATGTTGGACGTCCAAAGTGAACATCCTTCCTTCTCTTCTACCTTGAGCAATGACCTTGAAGCCTTCTTTTGGATTCTTTATGAAGCACCCATTCTCATTGAATATGACATGATAACCCTTCTCTACCATTTGTCCTACTGAAATCAAGTTCTTTGAAATTGTAGGACCATGAAGAACATTAGATAGTACCTTTGCTCTATTTGTATCTCCAAGCCTTATATCTCCAATATGTTCAATCATGTGTTGAGTATCGTCACCTGTTTCAACACATGCTTTTCCACTTGGTACTTGTAGATTAGTGAACAAACTTCCTTGGCATGACATATGGTTACTACAACCTGAATCAATGTACCATTTTTTGTCATCTTCACAAGAGCTTCTATATTCATGTCTCATTGCAAGTAGTGTGTCCTTGCTTCCTTCACTTGAGGTGCTTGCATAGTTTCTTTGATTCCTTTGATTGCCTGTATTTGGTCTTCCATTCTTCAGCCAACAATCACTAGCATAGTGTCCTACTTTACCACAATGACAGCATGTTATACCTTTATGAGAATTGTAGGAGCCTCGGCCTCTTCCTCTACTTCTACCTCGACCTCTTCCTTGTGTGTTGGCATTTGATGCATCCTTGTTGTCTTCCGAATTGTTTTGATTGTAGTTGGAGTCTTTGTGACCTCTTCCTTTTCCTCTTCAGCCTCCTCTTGAGTTCCTTCCTTTACCTCGACTTGCATATAACATTTGGTTGTGGTTGTCTTTTCCTTTGGGACCACCAAAGCTAAGCTCTTCTGTGACAAGATGAGGGATTAGTTGTTCACAACCTAGATATGCATCTTTCAAGTTAATGGAAGTTATAAAAGGCTTCCATCTTTCATCTCCTCTCAATCCATTGAGAGTATAACACACAAGATCTTCGTCTTCAACCGTTGTGCCAATAGAAGCTAAAGCATCGCTTAGCTCCTTAATCTTCAAAGTATATTCAGCTATGGATTGACTCGAGCTTTTCTTGATTGTGTTCAACTCATTCTTGAGTTGAAGTTTCCTAGCTTTGGTATTTGTTGAATACATCCGTTCAAGAGCTTCTGAGGCATCCTTAGCTTTCTCTAGATGTTGAATATGCCCTACCATGGCATTAGTAATGACTTGCAAAATGAGGAACATGAATCTCCTATTCCTCTCTTCCCATTCTTTTGCTTGCCTCCTTTGGACTTCAGTGGCCATAGCTTGATTGATTTGAGGTTGAGCATCATCGCCGCTCACAATACCCCATAAGCCTTTGCCCATTAGGTAGTTGGTCATTCTAAACTTCCACATGGGATAGTTATCCTTATCCCTCAGCACAAAGTTTGCTCTGATACCAACTCTGGAGAATGAACTCTCCTATGCGCAACGGAAATGTGTAGCGAAACCTTGTATGTCCTGCACTTGGACAAACAACTGCACCTTAGATAGCTTGTTGCTCTCAATACAAAACTCAAATGGACTTGAGCCTTTAGTCAATCAAAGTAGACAAAGAGAGCTTTCTAACAAGCTATAAATAACTTAATTTGGACAAGTTTTGATTAAGAAACACAACTGACAAAGATGAACTACCTGTCCACATAGGTATGCTAAAGAACTGAGCTTCACTCTCGGATTGATAACTCTCTGAATATATATCCTTTGAGAAAGATAGTTGGTACAGAGAAAGTAGACACAAATAACTTTCAACAAGCTAAAAAAAATGACCATATGACCAGTTTCAAAATCTCATAAAACTACAAAAACTGACATGTAAACTTGAATAGTGAATCTGATTCACTGACTCCACTCCATATAACTAGTTACCCGAAAGAAGCCAACTAGGCTTATCGAGCACCCATGAACAACTATCATACATCTCCTATGGCGAGGTCAGGTAAGACTTCCACCTACATCATTGAAAAGACCCCAACATTTGGGTGTCTCCCAGTTAAGAAAACCTCACCATGACCCTCTTTATCAAACATAAAAGGCTTTATGCAAAAACATAACCGCTATATCAATGACCACATGGATGTACATAAGCAATATCCAGAGAGGCATACATAGTGTGTATTTGCTCAATATATGCAGTAAAATGGCACTGAAAGGCTGGATTCATAGCCTAAACACTGGCCAATAACACCTGCAAATTTCTTTCAAGTCTGTTCTTTAGGCTCAAAACCTGCATAGGCATGCGTGGCTGCTCCCACCACAACTATGACCTTATGTAGATTTACTAGTGTGGTTGAAAACATAGACCCAAAAGGTGAACATTTGTTGACATTGAAGTACAAAGAGCACTCTTTTTGTTGTTCTTGAACGTGTGTAAAGAGAACTATGCACGAAAGTACTCCAAAATGGCTTCAAGGGTCACCTCTTAAATGCTTCAAAATAGACTTTAAAGCAAAGAATGAAGCTTTGAGGACCCAAAACATGCTCAAGGTAATGTTAACCTTAGTCTTTTCCCTTCTTCAAACACCACAAGAGTGTAGCTTAGTTGCAAGAGATTACTGGTTAAGCAATCTCCCCGAGGAACAATACTGGAATGGGTGACCTCCCAAGAAGTATCGGGAAACTCTATCTTCCTTACTAGTTGAGGTCCTCCCTTGCATGTAGCCAACAACACCAAGTTTGACTTTGGAAACTCAGATGACAAGGTATGCCTTGGTCACCAACTTAGTTCTAAGCCTTGAAGAAAGTCTTGGGTGGGCAGGTGGGTGTCGCTTCGCTCGCACAAAAGGAACAAATCTTTTGCATCGAATTTTTCTGATACCAGTGAAGTATTTCTTTGGCAACACATGATGGTAGAATCTCCTTCTCAAGAGCCCCACAACAATACCCTTTGTTGTAGAAACCCAAACTCTGGTGCTACATATAGTACTCCAGACAAGGGGTTCATAATACATAGAAAACACATAGTACATAGATCAAGAACACAAATTTCTTAGATCATACAAATGCAGTCGAAATTAGAGTCTATGGCTGACCAGGCCACTATATGTTTTATTAAAGAACATATACAAAAGTGTCCAACAACCATTTGGCCTTTCACATGGACACTAATGGTAACATAGAGGAGGAGAAAGAGGAACTACAGATGCAGTTAGACTAGGACTCCTCTTCTTCTCCACTTCTTTTTGTTTCAGTTGCTTCTTTGAAGGCTTCTTTAGAGGGACTAGCCTAGTCTTGATAGCACTAGCCTCATAGTGCATGGTCGTAGGCTCTAATGTTGCTTGAGTATTGAGTGGATTTGATAATTCTATCAATCGAACATGCTATTATAATGTGGATTTTCTCTTTCTTTTGTGTGGGATATTTACTATAAGAGGTTCAAACATCTCTAGGATCACCTCTCTATGAGTACTTTTCTTTCTTCTCCTTATGAGCATAGAGGCCCTAGTGTTGAATACAGATCTATCTGCAATGCTACATGAGAGGAGATCTATAGTAATGGTAGGTAGGATATAGCTTTTGCACTTGAGACATTGGCAAATGATTATGATCAACATCACTCCTTCTCCAAAGAATCTATTAGTTTCAAATGAAGTCTATCCTCTTATTAGTTGATTAAACACGACTTGATTCATATCTATGTAATGTGTAGGGTACTCAATAGCATGGATAAAAGCATGCAAAATGTTTTTATTTGGCATACTATAGCTATGTTCTTGATTCATACTAAAATGAGCATAGGATAGATTGATAGCCAACTCTATATCTTCATGTTGCATCTACTTAAAAATCTTGAATTTTATAGGCATGGGCCTTGATGGACATGCTATAGTGTTCCTACTTATTTTGATCACTTTCCGTTTCCCCGAGAAGTTTGTGATAGTAGTTGGTCCCAATAACTTTTCCTAAACTTCAAATGTGGATACGAACTCTACACATCTATCAACATCAACATGAACCAATGGAAGGATAAAAAAACTTGCATATCCATAAATCATTCTAGGCTGCTACTACCATTGGACATGTATGGAAAACCAAATACGTGTTGGTGTAATTCAAGCCTTAACACTTGGCTTGGATATCAACCTTGAAGACTTCACATAAAGCTTGGACTTTGAAAGTTTAGCTTGGAACCTTTGAAGGATGTATCTACATGAAATAAGATTCATAGGAACCAATGCTTATTGGTTATTACCTTTTTTATCTCTTGTAAAAGTCAATATGACTTTAACCACTCATGTAATCACACCTACTAGTTTACGTTGTGGAAAACTTGATTGATTGAGTGGGTGAATGATTGAGAGAATATCTCACTCACTTTTAGGTACAAGATTCTAGGAGATTTGAATTAGAGTTCAAATTCAAATCCTCACTAAAACCATATATAAGTGAAGAAGAAAAGTCGCGGGTAAGCTGGTCCACTTAGCTCAGATCCCGAGGCAATCTTGCATCAATATTTGAGTGTGTGAGTGCTACACTATAGCCTACACCTCTGAGTACCATTGGGCATTGCATATCATGCCAATGGGAATGTACAATCAATAGATCTAATACATATACTCATATTTATCATCTCTGTTATTCTCTGAGTGTACTCTTCAACTCTGTCAACTTCCAAGAGGCATATCTCAAGATCTACTGAACCAAATTGGATGATTCAAAGCACATTGGAACAAGCTTGAAGCACACTATCTGCCTACAAAATGTGAAGGTCATTGGATCAACCATCTGAGAGAAATTGCGCTCGAAGTGATCTCTGGTATTTCTCTGTACAGTTCCTAAAATGTCGGGGATGTTACTAAGTTTGCTAAATTGATTTCTCAGAGTGTAGTTTGTCATTTCCTCTCATTCCACTTGCAAATGAAAGCTTGTTAAGCTAATTGATTATGTCCAAAAGCAATTAGATCAATTTTAAGTGTGCTGGCCACACTGAGCATAACTCTGAGCAGGTGTCAATACCAAAATAGCAAGTTTTTCAGGATTCTTGAAGTGATAAGTAGTCTGTTTTGATCTAATCATTACTCAACTCATTTCCAAAGTACATATAGCATATTTTGGTGTCATTTGGAAGCTATGCAAGTGTAGTAAGCATATCTGGAGTCAAAGGAGGGCAGGTGTGAAGCAAGTCTAGCAGCACCAACTTATTTCTTGAGTGCATCCAACCATCACTCCAACAGTGGTATCAGAGCATATAAGGTAACATGGGTGATGGTTTCCCTTCCTTCATTGACAAATTAGACAGGAACAACTACCAAGCTTGGTCTCTAAGGATGAAGACCTATCTACAAGGAAGGAGCTTGTTTGGATTCATATCAGGAGATGAGGAATTGCCCTCATTCAAAGCTAGAGGCCTACCCACCAAAGAAGAGCAAGAGAGACTCAATCAATGGTGTGCAAAAGATGCTTTGGCAAGGTCATATCTTCTAAACTCTATTTCTGATTTCCTTCTACCACACATAAGGAATTGCAAAACTTCCCAAGAGACTTGGGAAACCTTGTCAACTTATTTTTCATCAAGCACAAGGGCCAGAAAGAATCAGCTATGGATTGAGTTTACAACTCTTAGGAAGCAATCAAAGCAATCTGTCTCAGATTTTGTTACCAAAGTCAAGGACATTGCAGACCAACTTGCAAGTGTTGGAGAAGAGATTGAGGAAGAGCAAATAGTCAGACAAGTAATCAATGGACTAAAGGCAGATGACAAGTGGGAGAGCTTTACCACAGCAATGGACTTATACATGGACATCCAAGCACCTGATTTAACAACTCTGATTGGACAACTCTTTACACATGAAGCAAAGATCACAAAGAATGGAGAACAATCAAAAGGTAACAATCCCTCTGCCCTATATACTGATAAGAAGGCTAAAGATAAGGGTAAAAACAAAAAGGTTGATGAAGAAGGCTCTACCTCCCAAGCAAACTATGCAGGGAGAGGTAGATCTTCCAGAGGTAGGGGCAGAGGAGGTAAGTCAGGTAGGGGGAGACCCCACAACCAATCTCCATGCAATATTTGTGGCTTGTCTAACCATACCACAGATGAATGCTACAAAAACTACAAGAACCAAAGAGGAAGAGGTCACCAAAGAGGAGGATACTCTCAAGGCAAAGGCAGATTCAACCAATCTCAAGGCTACCATGGCTACAACAATAATTATAACAACAACTACAATCACAATGGCAACTATCAAGGTGGATACAGAAATAGGAAAGACTACAACAATTATGCAGAGGAGCAAGATGACTCCCTATTGATCATGAATATGACATCTAAGTCAGGTATCAATGATGATCACTTATTCTATATTGATTCAGGTTGCTCTAATCATGTAGCTGGAAATGTTGCATTACTTTCTGATTTGGAAGAACCCAAAGGCAAACACCAAGTACAGACAGGTGATGACACTAAACATTCAGTTGTTAAAGTAGGTAATGTCAAAACTAGTGATGGTAATCAGAATCTATTGAGCAGAGTATTGTATGTTCCAACAATCACCAAGAACCTAATGAGTGTAGGTCAGATTGTGGAGAAAGGGTTGCAGGTCAGGTTCACTCAACATGGTGCATATGTGGAAGATCCAAGACATGGATTCAGAAGGATAGCCAAGGGAGAAAAATCAGGTAGATTGTTTACCTTTGAACTTGAAGACACTAAGAATATTGCTTTGTACAACTATAAAGATCAAACCCTATCAGAATTGGAGATTTGGCACAAGAGATTAGGTCACATTGGAGAGAGGACCATAAAACAAATGAGCAGGGATCAATGTGTGCTTGGGATACCTAATGTATCCAAGCAACACATGATATACAAGTGTGGGGCTTGTCAATTTGGTAAGTCACACAGATTGCCTTATACCAAGAAAGGTTTCATGCATGAAGATTATCTGGAATTGGTGCATATAGATGTTTGGGGACCTAGCAAGGAGCCATCCATATCTGGATCAAGGTACTATGTGTCCTTCATTGATGACTATAGCAGGTGGACTGTCTTATATTTCATGAAACATAAAGATGAAGTATTTAATTGCTTCAAGAGGTACCTTGCATTGGTTGAAAATCAAACAGTTTGAAGAAACTAAGGTCAGATGGTGGCGGAGAATACTTCTCCAATGACTTTGAAGATTTCTTGCAGGAAAGAGGCATCAAGAGGGAGATTACTACAAGATACTCACCTGAACAAAATGGGGTAGCTGAAAGGAGGAATAGACTCATTGTAGAGACAGCTAGGTCTATGCTAAATGAAAAGAAATTGCCAAATTATCTTTGGGCAGAGAGTGTATCTACTGCCACATATTTAATTAACAGGTTGCCATCAAAGACACTTGATGGAATGACACCCTATGAGGCTTGGCATGGTAAGAGACCATCTCTGGATCATTGTAAAATCTTTGGTTGTGTTGCATATGTGCATATTCCCTCACAGGTAAGGGGAAAGCTAGACCCTAAAGCTGAAAAATGTATCTTCATTGGTTATGATTTGAATCAGAAGGGATGCAGATTCTACAACCCCTCAAACAAAGGCTTCAAGGTAAGCAGAGATGTCATCTTTGATGAGAATGATTCATGGTATGAAAATGAATGCAGGAAGGTTAGTCTACCTTATGACATGGAAGAAGACTTCCCCAAGCTTATCAAGCAAGAACCAATTCAGAAAGAAGACTCAAGCTCAGATGATGAAGACACCATTAACATTGAAGAGTTTAAGGCTTGGAAATCCAAAGGGAAAATGAAGATGAAGAAGCTAGAGGATATACCAGAATCCTCAACTCAAGCTATGAGGAGATCTCAGAGAGAAAGTAAGAGGCCTATTAGATATGGGTATGATACTTCTCTTACAACCAAGCATTCTGTATATCTTGCAAAGGATCTCTTGAATGAAGAACCAGGTACATTTGAAGAAGCAATTACTAAACCAGAATGGAAGGAAGCAATGGATGAAGAAATGGAGGCTCTCAAGGAGAGTGACACTTGGGACTTGGTACCCAAGAAAGAATCTATGAAGGTGATAGGATCCAGATGGATCTACAAACTCAAAAGGAATTCAGATGGTACAATAAACAGGTATAAAGCTAGGTTGGTAGCCAAGGGTTTTGCACAAACCCAAGGCATTGATTATGAGGAGACATTTTCTCCTGTGGCCAAGATGCCAACTATCAGAGTTATGGTGAGTGTAGCTGCATCTAAGAATTGGAACATGTACCAATTGGATGTGAAGAATGCATTCTTGAATGGATGGATATCTGAAGAAGTTTACATGTCACAACCACCTGGCTATGAAGATCCCAGGAAGGTAAATCATGTTTGTAAATTGAAGAAGGCTCTGTATGGATTGAAGCAAGCACCTAGAGCATGGAATTACAGGTTGACAACCTACCTCCTAGAACAAGGATTCATAATGAGTAAAGCAGATACTTCATTGTTTATCAAAAGGAACAATTCAGAGGTAATATACTTGTGTGTCTATGTTGATGACATCATTATTACAGGAAATGATGTTCAGGGAATTAGACACATCAAAGGACAGATGATGAAGGAATTCAAGATTAATGATCTTGGATTATTGAAGTACTTCCTAGGACTTGAATTGGTCTATACAAATTCAGGTATCTTTATTACTCAGAAGAAGTACATTCAGGACATGGTCAAGAAGTTTAATTTGCAGGAAGCTAAAATCTCAAGCACTCCTATGGAGGTCAACCATAAACTCAGTGCTCATGAAGGAGAAGAACTCCAAGATATTACAGGTTACCAAAGTATGGTAGGTAGTCTAAATTATGCTACCTTAACCAGGATTGATATATCATATGGTGTTAGTGTACTTAGCCAATTTATGCACAAACCAAGAGTACCTCATTTAGAGGCAGCAAAGAAGATAGTAAAGCACCTAAAGGGAACACAAAATCATGGTTTGTACTTTCCCTATTCATCAGACATTGATATTAAGGTATATTCAGATGCAGATTGGGCAGGTTGCAAGGATGACAGGAGAAGCACATCTGGTTACATATGTTTTGCAGGTGATAAACCAATATCTTGGTCATCCAAGAAACAACCCACAGTAGCTTTATCATCTACTGAGGCAGAGTATAGAGGGCTAGCAAATGCCACTCAAGAAGCTATCTGGTTGAAGCTTTTATATTCAGAATTGGGTCTATACACAAGACCACCAATCATCTTTGGGGATAACACAAGTTCTCTTCACCTTGCAGCTAATCCAATTTATCATGCTAGGACAAAACACATAGAGGTTCATTACCACTATGTGAGGGAGAAGTCACTTAGCAAAGATATTCAATTGTCATATGTGTCTACTAATATGCAATGTGCAGATTTGCTTACTAAAGCTCTGGATGGAAGCAAGCTATGCAGATTTAAATCCATGATTGGATTGCAGGAAATAATTGAAGACTAGAGATGAAGACTTGAGCCAAAGTGTTTGGCTTGAGGGGGAGCTGTTGGTGTAATTCAAGCCTTAACACTTGGCTTGGATATCAACCTTGAAGACTTCACATAAAGCTTGGACTTTGAAAGTTTAGCTTGGAACCTTTGAAGGATGTATCTACATGAAATAAGATTCATAGGAACCAATGCTTATTGGTTATTACCTTTTTTATCTCTTGTAAAAGTCAATATGACTTTAACCACTCATGTAATCACACCTACTAGTTTAAGTCGTGGAAAACTTGATTGATTGAGTGGGTGAATGATTGAGAGAATATCTCACTCACTTTTAGGTACAAGATTCTAGGAGATTTGAATTAGAGTTCAAATTCAAATCCTCACTAAAACCATATATAAGTGAAGAAGAAAAGTCGCGGGTAAGCTGGTCCACTTAGCTCAGATCCCAAGGCAATCTTGCATCAATATTTGAGTGTGTGAGTGCTACACTATAGCCTACACCTCTGAGTACCATTGGGCATTGCATATCATGCCAATGGGAATGTACAATCAATAGATCTAATACATATACTCATATTTATCATCTCTGTTATTCTCTGAGTGTACTCTTCAACTCTGTCAACTTCCAAGAGGCATATCTCAAGATCTACTGAACCAAATTGGATGATTCAAATCACATTGGAACAAGCTTGAAGCACACTATATGCCTACAAAATTTGAAGGTCATTGGATCAACCATCTGAGAGAAATTGCGCTCGAAGTGATCTCTTGTATTTCTCTGTACAGTTCCTAAAATGTCGGGGATGTCCCTAAGTTTGCTAAATTGATTTCTCAGAGTGTAGTTTGTCATTTCCTCTCATTCCACTCGCAAATGAAAGCTTGTTAAGCTAATTGATTATGTCCAAAAGCAATTAGATCAATTTTAAGTGTGCTGGCCACACTGAGCATAACTCTGAGCAGGTGTCAATACCAAAATAGCAAGTTTTTCAGGATTCTTGAAGTCATAAGTAGTCTGTTTTGATCTAATCATTACTCAACTCATTTCCAAAGTACATATAGCATATTTTGGTGTCATTTGGAAGCTAAGCAAGTGTACTAAGCATATTTGGAGTCAAAGGAGGGCAGGTGTGAAGCAGGTCTAGCAGCACCAACTTATTTCTTGAGTGCATCCAACCATCACTCCAACAATACGTTGTAGCAAGGTATAAAATTTTAACAAAATCATGGGGTATACCATGGTGGTAGACGTAAATGTCTCTAAAAACATCATGAAGTGGCACTTTCTATGGGTTTGTTAGCCAATAAGCAAGAGTAGATGTCATATTATTTGTAAGTAAATTGTCTTCTTGTGTCTCCTCCAAAAGCTCTTTTTCTAGTCTTCTTGATGATGAAGCTTTCATATTTGCGTTATGCCTATAGCAAGGATGTTAGCACAACTCTTTCAAAATTATGTTAGTTGGCTTAGTGAGGTTAGGAAAAGCTAGAAGAAATGCAAAAAAAACAATGATGTATGTGTATAAACATCTAGTACCTAGGATTCACAACAATGCTTATGTGAAATAGAGGAATGCACAAAGAAACTATGATGAACAAAAAAGGTTGGGATAGTGAGATCAAGAATTTCAGGCTTTGGTAGCCATTTAAGAGAGCTCATAATTGTTTTAGGGGTGGGAAGTTGAATTTTTATGCACTTAGATTTAATGCGTGTGGGCTTTGGAGAGTTTTTAGGAGCCACAACTTTTTTTTTGCTTTTTTTTTAGACTTCCAAACACATTTGGTAGATAGGGTCACTAATGGTCTTATTTTTTAGGTCTAAGGGGCTTGGATTTAGCCTTTTGTATAGATGCAATTGAGATATAGGTTTTTAGAGTTAGCTTTCTAAGAGGACATCACTCGTTGTGTTATGCTCCAATTGATCTTGGGAATCTAGATCTAAGATTGCCCTTTTTGAGATTGAAATGAGCCTTGGGGATCCAAATTTGTCGACTCTTTTTTGATGGAGGACGAAGATATGATTCGTCTTTCCTCATCGATTGTCTTTCAATTGCACTTGGTGGATGATCAATAGTGCCCAATATTGTCGTTGAAGTTGGTGGCTCTTTTATTGAACTCCTCTATATGCTCTTGAGACATGTCCTCATGTTCACTCTTAATGGATATCTCATCACATGATGTGGCTATTAATGGCATATATGAATGTGAAATGAAGATTAAAAAATGACAACATTCCATGCATTTGTGCAGTATCAAAAACCATGAATCCTAAAGAACAATTTATAGTTGTAGAATGCATGTTCAACCAATCCTATCCTAATATTATCTGCTCTTCCATGTATGACTCATATTATCTTCTTTCCATGCAGATAATATTATCCTAATATTATTTGCTCTTCCATGTATGATTGATCCAAATTAAAAAACTTTTCCAAAGAACATAATCCTTCAATGTTTATCAAAATCATATTCTCTCCAAGACATGTTAGTTTTCTCTCTTTCACATCAATCATATCAACATTTGGTTGAAAAAATATTTTTTGCATAGCTCAATCTAATTCCACACATAGCACACTCTTAGATATGCTTGATTCTATGTGAGCCATCATTCTTTCTTTAAACTCAGGTCCCAACATGGCACGAACCATGGTGCTTTTTCATCTATTACTCTCAGTATGGAAAATTGAATTGGATTGGAATAAAGAGGGTCAAAAAAACCTTGCATCAGTTAATTATGTCAAAGGATCCTTTGCCCAGCTTCCTCTGAGTGTCTTCTCTAATTCATAATTCCTCAACATTTCTACCTTTTGCAATTTGGAGTCTTTCCATCATATCATCTATCAAAGGCTCAAGATAGTCCTTCAGTCAGCATCCACTAATGTAATTTGGCAAAATGTCACCCTCCAAAGTGACTAATTGAACCACACCTTCAATGGAATCTTTTTTTATTAAAAATAGTCCATGGCCTCTTTTTTTGAATCTGTTTGATGTGTTTTTTAGTGTGTATACTAAAACAATCTTCTTCTTGTAGACATTTATCTTTAATGTGAGCATAATTAAGAATTTTGTCATCTCTTTGTACCGTAAATGCCTACAATGGCTCTCAATTGAGTTTCTTGTAATTGTTCTAATAACTCAACGTGATTGGATCATCACCATTCGACTCATATGTTTTTGCAACTCTTAGTGTAGGAATGAGAAATTATATTTGTAAAACAACGTTTTGTCCATTCACTAGATCAAATGGTATCATTCCTAACACTTCTAGTCATTATCCCTAAGTTTTTAAAATATATCACAATTCTACCCCAATGTTGCCCATTTTCAATTGATGCATTAATGTTCTTCCTAGAATAATCTTCTAGTTGCTTTCTTGACTGAAGTTACAAATAGCTAGAGTATGATCAAAATCAAAATCCATGTGTTTAGTTTCACATTCTCTACCAAACCAGTGGGCCGCTCTACATGTCTATCATCCAATTGTAATTTTAGACGAGTGGGACACTATGTAGTTTTTTCCCATTTTTCCCATAAGGATTATTTTCTATTGTTACATCGCCTTCACTTTCTTGTAATGTGCTCATTGAATGAGATAGGTGGGCAACTATTTGTTGCTTTTTAGTTTGGTAGTGATGCATATGGACACACTTAGGACTGTTGGGGTAATTTTTTCCATCTTTAGGAGGGCTTTTTTCCTCATTTTGCTCTTGCAAGACATCAAATGATGCTTGATATACACTTACAACCTTATACCAAGCAAGAAATGAGGCTCATGTTGCTTACCTCTAAAAACAGTTGGAGAGTGAACAGATGAATGAAGGAGATTCCAAGGACATTTTTTTGTCAAACATCAAAGATTTAAAGGAGCAGTTCATTTCTATTGATGAAGCCTTTCCATAGTTCACTTGTGCAGATTGTTCTTAATGGTCTTCTATATTCATATAAGAGTTTTGCTTCTACTCTTCAATTGATGATGAAAGGCAATCCAAATTCCTTAACATTTGAGGAGTTAGTCTCCATTTTGTTGGAACAAGATCAATCCACGCAGAAAAGGTGCATTATGTGTGTTGCAGATCAAGCATTCTTAGCTAATCAGAAGGGCAAAGATAAATGGAGCTCATCTACTAGCAAGCAAAAATCTATTGATCTTGTGTAATTGCAGAAGGAAGACAAAGATGAGAAGAAAATAGAAAAGCAAAAACAATTTTGCAAATATTATAAGGGAAATGATCATGCCATAAAGAACTGTCCAAATAGCTACAAAAGAGGCAAAGAAGAAAGATGCTTCAATGGTTGTTGCAAAGACCTCTACACCTTAAATAGAGTCTACTAATCTCATGCAGAATGAAGAATGGCATTTACTATTGTTTGCTGATATGACCCATCTTCTCATGAGTAGTGTAGTCTATAGTAGACTCAGATGTTTAGTACTTTGATAGTGGGGCAACCAAACATATTTCCATGGAGCACAATTTCTTTAGTTCACTTGAGCCTACTCCTATAGGGAATACTATCCATGCACCAACAACTCATCTTAATCTCTAATAGGATTTGGTAAGATCATTTTGACTACTATTGATGGTAATTCTTTCACATTGTCAGATGTATTGTATGTGCCAATGATCAAGAAAAATCTATTGCCACTTTAAGCATTATCCAAGATTGTCTTGGTTATCAAATTTATTAATGGCAGATGTACAATTCATGATCTCTCAAATGGATTTATGTCATGAGTTGTATAAGCTCGTAGACTATGCAAAATCTCTTAATGATTCAGCATGTGTGGTTCAAGATTCTCAAGCTATCTGACATTCCAAGCTTTGGCATGCATGCTTTGGTCATCTAAATCACGCTAGTTTGCTATGCTTGCATAAATTTGAAATGGTGTCCTCTCTGCCAAACTTGAGGCACCTTGTAAACATGTCTATGAAGACTATATTTTGGGCAAAATGCAGCATTCTTCCTTCCCTAAAGATGGTTCAATTTGAGCTACTCATAAATTGCAGCTTGTTCATAGTGATGTTTGTGATCCTATGCAAAGACCTTCTTTTTGAAACTACCTTTACTTCATGAATTTTATTGATGATTTCTCTAGGCATGCATGGATGTATCCATTGAAAGCAAAGTCCAAAGTGTTTATGTGCTTCAAATAGTTTCTAGTTATGACTGAAAATATATTGGCATGTCAATTTGGCACCCTTCATATTTCTCGAGGGGGGAATACATGTCTTCTTATTTTGATGCATTTCTAGTTGAGCATTGGATAAAACATCAATTTATAGTGTCGTATACACCTCAACCAAATGGATTTGCTGAAAGAAAGAATAGGCCTCTCATGGAAATGACGAGATGTATGGTCAAAAGTCACGCTTTACCACATAGCTTCTGGCTTGATTCTATTATGTGTGCAACATATGTACTTAACAAGTGTCCCATCAAAGCACTGCAATTGATAACTCCATATGAGGCTTCACATGTTCAAAAGCCATATATTGCTCATTTGTGTGTCTTTGGTTATCTAGCATATGCATTAGTGCATTAACAACAACGGAGGAAATTGGATGATATAGTAGTGAAATGTATTTTTTAGGTAGAATTTTGAAAGCAAAGGATATCGTCTATATCATCAATAGAGTAAATGCATTTTGGTTAGCCATGATGTTGTTTTTGTGGAAGATGCAATTCAACCATTACTTTCATGTACTAAGGAGACATCAGTTAACTTGAAAGATGTGTATGAGACTTTTTTGGGTTTTTTTATAGGTGGACAATCAAGTGCTAGTTCAAATGAGGCAATTTCTCAGCCTTTACAAGTTTCAAATGATGATGCACATCATTCATTTCTGATGCAGATTTACATGACGCACTTGTTTATGAGAGCACTGACATAGAAGAGGCTAAAATTATGCCTAAATGGTTGGTGTAGACTTTGAAAGATAGCAAATTAAGTGCTCCTCTATTATATCATACTTGTTCAGGCTCTCATAGTGCTTCTTTTGCATCAAATTGTTATGCAATGGTTGTCTCTAGTCTTTGCAATGAGGATGAGTGTTAGCAGCTAGTCAAGATTTAGTCACCAAGGATGAGAAGACCAAGTTGGACTTATCAGACAAGGAATTCAACAGAGACCTGACAATTAATAAGCCTAACTCCAATTTTCTTCAAAACAATCCTTTAAACAATAGTGACTCTTATCACTAGCTCTCATTGTTAATATTCATTTTTGGTAATTGTGACTCCATTTTTTTCAAATCAAGGAGTTCTCAAGCTTGAGGAGTATTAGGAGAACTCATGTATTAATTTTCATGATTATTAGAGCTCATTTGAGCCTCCAAAATAGCTTAGGAATCTAATTTTTAACTAGTCAAGACACTAGGCCTAAACTAGTCCAAAGCTAGTAAAACTATAAAAGGAGCTAGAGATTTCATTTTTGAGGTGGCATTTTTATGAGACATTGTACAAAGAGCTTGTAATCAAAGGATTCCACTATTCTACTCTTTGTCTTGCCTTGTGTGCACATGTGTGTGTATGTGTGTGCATGCTAGTGTGCTTCTCACTTATGCACTTGTGCATTCCACTTGCTCATGGTCGTTATACCATTGTCACGTGTCCACATATTGACATTTACAAGTTATATCTCGTCACATTACTACTTCCATTGTGCTAAAGTGACACCAAATCTGGCATTGTTGCCAGAGAGTGTGATTCGAGGATGAGTGTGCGACGATAAGACATACAGACTTGATGTTGGAATTGTAGGTAAGTAGGTAATTTTTCTATTTTTCTTTACCTTTTATCTTCTTCATGATCATCCCTACCACCTCTTCTCACCTCCTACCTCCATGTCCCTCATTGATAAAATTTCACCTCCTTGGTCATATCACCATCTCCCACCTCATTTCCCTCATTGCAAAAATTTCACCTCCTTGGTCATATCACCATCTCCCACCTCATTTCACTTGTGAGAGAGAGTAATAGAGTGATTGTGTGCACTTTGTTTTCATGTGTTTGTGAGCATTTCTGGTAGGCTTCAGCTTCAACAACAAGAGCAATAGCATCAATAGGTACTACAAAACTCTGCATGCATCCCAATATGTCAACCTCTATCTATCATAAGGTCCTTAACTTTAAATGTGGATACGAACTCTACACATCTATCAACGTCAACATTAACCAATGGAAGGCCAAAAAACTTGCGTATCCATAAATCATTCTAGGCTGCTACTACCATTTGACATGTATGAAAAACCAAATACGTTGTACACAATGGGGTACACAATGATGATAGACATAAATGTCTTTGAAAACATCATGAAGTGGCACTTTCTATGGGTTTGTTAGCCCATAAGCAAGAGTAGATGTGATATTATCTGTAAATAAATTGTCTTCTTGTGTTTCCACCACAAGCTCTTTTCTTGGTCTTCTTGATGATGAAGCTTTCATATTTGCGTTATGCATATAGCAAGGATGTTAGCACAACTCTTTCAAAATTATGTTAGTTGGCTTAGTGAGGTTAGGAAACACTAGGAAAAATACAAAAAAAACAATGATGTATGTGGATAAGCCTCTAGTGCCTATGATTCACAACAATGCTTATGTGAAATGGTTGTATATATATATATATATATATATATATATATATATATATATATATATATATATATATATATATATATATATATATATATATATATATATATATGTATGTATGTATGTATATATATGTATATATACAGATATATGTATGTTTATATATATATATATATATATATATATATATATATATATATATATATATATATATATATATATATATATATATATATATATATATATATATATATGTGTGTGTGTGTGTGTGTGTGTGTGTGTGTGTATGTTTATATATATATATATATATATATATATATATATATATATATATATATATATATATATATATATATATATATATATATATATATATATATATATATATATATATATATATATATATATATATTATTAAGGTAACATTCCTAAACGTTCCATATGTCGGCGTTTGGTACGGAACCACGTTCCGTACACGTACCATACGTGCCGTACCAAACGTTCCGTACCACCTTGGTCCATTGTGATTGTGAACACTGGCACACATGGTGGATTTGAACCCACTAAATTACAAGAAGAGTATTTTACAAATCATCATCATTATTTTGGAGCTCTGGATACATAGTTCTTTCAATATCATATCTAAGCTCTTTAAACATTTCTTCTATCTTTTCTTTAGCTAATATGGCTTGCTTCAAAAAATTCTCTCGGATCTAACAGTTTTTTGCTGGCACTTCTGTAACTAATTGTTGCAGCTTCTAATTTTGGTATTCTGTTCTACAACTTCTCTAGCATATTATCGAAAAAGATAGTTATATCATATATTTTTTCCATATAACCTTATGTTAACTTCTTCACTTTGTCCGACTATGTTATATGCTTCGGCTCCAAAATTGAGGCATTTTTCATCAATTCAGCTACTTTTGCTTCTTTCCCTTCCAACACTGCATCAATTCAATCTACTTTTTTCATTCTAGAAGATCAACTAGCTAATCCATTGCTGTATCAAAACCCTCCTATATAGTGCAAAGTTTGGCTTCTAGTTCAGTAAATTCTGAGTTCTGCATTGCCAGGTTTTTTCCTCTATTTCTGCAATCACTCCATCTTGCCTTTTTATTTCATCACTTTGGCTATTAGCTTTCTTCTTTAAATGTTATACTTCTTGTTCCTCTTTCTATAACTTAGCTATTAATTCCTTGTTGGTCTTCTTCAATTTTTGTAGTGATTTTTGGCATTGTGCGACTTCAGCCTAGAGTCGTGCTACCACCTTGGCCTTTTCTTCAGTTGCCACCTTTAGTGTAGTATTTTTTGCTAAGGTGCCATTCAACTCCTCCATCATTTCTTCATGGACTGTGCTCTCTCTCCCTACATTTTCTATTAAGCCGGCTGATTTTTGCATTCATTTCTTCCTTCTCTGCTTCCCATCCTTCCTTCTACTATAGAGTGTTGCATATTTCCTTTGCAACTCATCCATCCTGACCGCATTCCAATGTATAACTCTGGCTAAATCTCCAAGAATTTTGGGTCTTATTGGTTCATTGGGATACATCCAAGGATATATGTAATCATTGCATCGGATGGCTAGCAACTTCATCCTTCCATCAGACTATTTCCATTTGTCATTAATATTGTAGGAACTAAAGGTATGAAGCAACGAAACTTTCTAGGATGTATCCGCACTATGGTCTATTTGTTCTTGCTATCTCTGAAGTTTCTCTACCTCTGCTTCAGCTTTCTTTCTCTTTCCTTCCTCCGCTCATCTCCTAACTTCCTCTTCTTCTTCTAATTTCTTCTAGTTTTCTTCTTCTAATATCTTTCTTGCTGCCTCTTCCTCTATAGCTTTTCGATCAGCCACTTGTTTCCTCCGGTTCTCCTCCACTTGTTGCCTCTGCTCTTGTTCGTCATCATCCCCAGTATGTTGATCTTGTGAGCATCTTCCATTGGTTTGCGTTCTACAACTCTTTTGTTCAAGATTTGTAGAAATACTTCTCCAGGTACTATATTGCATTCACGAGGTAAGAAGGTCAAGTTTTTAAAAAAACTCGATGTGAACAATACTCCAATTTTGGAGTCCAAAATTGCATTCACCACTCTCATTGTTATTTTGAACAATCTGCGGACTTCTTTCTTTAGTTTCTAAAAAATGATTTTTGCCCAATTGACTTGTGTTTTGGTAGACTCCTTCATTAGAGTGTATTACTGTTGTGACACTCAGTAATGTTTGGCATGAATGCTGATTATCATTGTCATTAGTAGTAATCCTAATTTAAGTGGATTATCATCTGGGAGCTGAAAAGACTTGTACTCCCTTGAGCATGGCCTTCCTAATAGTCTGCATATCTTTGCAGCATCCATTGTCTCCGTACTTGTGGTGATTCCTGCACTAGTGACATGAAGCCGCTCTACTATCAGCATCGGAGATAATTGGAAAGGTTCTCCCTATCCAATTCTCAATTCAATCTTTAGGATATTGAGATTTTTCCCGTCTGTCTGCCACCCAATTTTATTTGTTATGTCCTTCGCCAAAGGATGTGGGCATATACTTCTACAGTTGATTAAGGCACACTTAAGTAGGCCTCAAGATTCAAACCAGTCTGCCTGTTGTTGAGAAAGGCTATCTGGTATACTAAGCAGATGGGCATAGGAGAAGATGACTACCATTGCTATGTCTATGCTACACATGTTATTTGCTCTGCTTGCTCAAGTATGCGTCGTCACAAGTCACTCTATTCATGCATTCATCAAACAAGCCAGATTAGGAATGGTCCTCAGCATTTTTATTGCTCGCATTTTTGACCTGGGAGCATCGGGTGTGCATCATGATTGCCCTGGATCGTATCTTTACTTCTTTGATTCTACACTAATCATGCACCTCCTAATAAGGACCAAAGAATCGGATTTGAAACAATACCTTTGTTGCGGTCGTTAATTATTTGTACATTGTACATGTCGAGTAGTTATGCCGCCACTTTGCACATTGAATATATTTTAGCAGTTAAAAAAAAAATTGGATATATTTTAGCAATTTTATGTTTTTTTTTTAAATAATTACACTCTAGATGATGGATAGGGCCACAAGTTAGGCCCATTGATAATTCCTGATAGTAGTTCACTAGATAATGTAGCAAGCTTGAAAGAACCTGGCCCACATAACTCATGGATCCCATCATGGTTGCCAAATTTTTGAGGGCTAAAATGTCCTTAACAAACATAATAGCACACTATCCAAAGGTTGGGTATGGGAACAGGGATTATGATTGCACTACCGCAATCACAACATGTGTTTACGTTCTTGAACTTAACTTCATACACTTATAGATTTCCGAGTATTGATCTTACACAGAGAATTAGACATTTATGGAACAAGTATAGATTCTTCAATTAGATTCATTTACAGAATACGCGGCAATTATTAATACATATAGAATCTTCTTACATGCTTCAATCCTTACACCGCATTACAACAATCTGTACTTTCATAGTTCTGTAAGACAGAATTTTGATTCTCCAATTCTTTGGACTACTTTGTTCCGCATAGACAGACTTCTCCGAATACTGCACCATTCTATCTCTTTCTATCTTTGTACTACTCCGCACTCTTCTGCACTTTGGAAAATAATAAGACACCAAACTTTTGGAAAAATCTTTGAATCTCCGTAAAAATAACCCCTCTTCCTATTACAAGATAAATTACAAAATTTGTGGTCAGTCCATTCCGGCTGCTAACATGTGCAAAGTGATGCGGATTAAAAAATGACAACATTCCATGCATCTCTATAGTATCAACAAGCACAAATCCTAAAGAACAATTTATAATTGTAGAATGCATGTTCAACCAATCTTGTCCTAATATTATATGTTCTTCCATGTATGATTCATATTATCTTCTCTTCCATGCAGATAATCTTATCCTAATATTATCGGCTCTTCCATGTATGATTCATGCAGAATAAAAAACTTTTCTAAAGAACATAATCCTTCAATGTTTATCAAAATCATATTTTCTCCAAGACATGTTAGTTTTCTCTCTTTCTCATCAATCATGTCAACATCTGCTTGAAAAATTATTTTTTGTATAGCCCAATCTAATTCCTCACTGTCACACTCTTAGATATGCATGAGTCTATGTGAGCCATCATTCTTTCTTTGAACTTAGGTCCCGACATGGCACCTAACCATGGTGCTTCTTCATCTATTACTCTCAGTATGGACACTTAAATTGGATTGGAAGAAAGAGGGTCAAAAAACCCTTGCATCAATCAGTTATGTCAAAGGATCCTTTGCCCAACTTCCTCTTGAGTGTCTTCTCTAATTCTTAATTCCTCGAGCTTTCTATCTTTCGCAATTTGGAGTCTTTCCATCATATCATCTATCAAAGGCTCAAGATAGTTCTTGATTCAGCATCAAATAATGTAATTTGGCAAAATGTCACCCTCCAAAATTACTATTTGGACCGCACCTCCAATGGAATCTTTTTTTATTAAAAATAGTCCACGGCCTCTTTTTTTGAAGCTTTTTGACGTGTTTTTTTAGTGTGTATACTAAAACAATCTTCTTCTTGTAGACAGTTATCTTTAATGTGAGCATCATTAAGAATTTTGTCATGTTTTTGTAGCATGAATGCCTACAATGGCTCTAAATTGAATTCTTGTAATTGTTCTAATAACTCCACATGATTGGATAACTCATCACCATTCCCCTCATATGTTTTTGCAACTCTCAGTGTAGGAATGAGAAATTCTCTTCGTAAAATAACATTTTCTCCATAAACTAGATCAAATGGTATCATTCCTAACACTATTTTGTAAGCCACTCTATAGGCCCAAATATGTGATGCAATTGTTTATCCCAATCAGAGCACTTATCATTCGACTTCTATTAGGAACTCAGTTTTTGAATGAAACTTAGATTCCAATGAACAAAAAATAACTCATCATCATTCTAACTCTCTTCTTGAACCAATATTTGTCCTACTTCCTCAATTTCCTCATGAACTATTAGGATGAACAATCCACTAAGGTTGCATCCTTCGACATCACAATGTTCTATTAGAGTATTTTCATTAACACAAGCATCGATGGTAGCTAAGAATTGCATCCAATCATGAGGTTCAAATTCTTCATCATTGGAGCATTGAGGAAAATAAGCTAGATCTTCGATAGTTATTCTTGAATTACCAAAATCATAGGATCTCTTCATGCTAATCGTTACTTTTCTTTTTGAGCTTGCCTACAAACCCACAAGTTTTTGTCACCCATCCAAGATTTAAATTCTGATGATTTGTCTATCTGCATCTTTGTGTACATTATTCCATTGGATGGGAGAGAGGTCTCGTTTTTCAAAAGTAATGAGATTGATTCTAGTCATTATCCCTAAGTTTTGCAAATATATCACATTTCTACCCCAATCTTGACCACTTTCAATTGACACAAGAATGTTATTCCTAGAATAATCTTGCAATTGCTTGCTTGACTGAAGTTACAAATAGCTAGAGTATGATCAAAATCAAACTCCATGTGTTTAGTTTCACATTCTCCACCAAACCAATGGGTTGTTCTACATGTTTATCAGCCAATCGTAATTTTAGACGAGTGGGACACAGTGCAGATTTTTCCCACTTTCCCCATAAGGATTATTATTTATTGCTACACCTCCTTCGCTATCTGAGATCTCTTTTGTAATGTGCTTGTTGAATGAGATAGGTAAGCAAGTATTTGTTGATACTTAGTTTGGTAGTCATGCATATGAACACACTTAGGACCATTGGGGTGACGAACAATGGAGTTCTTTGCATTAGTCAAAAAGTATCTTACATAAGCTCAATTCACAAACAATCTAGCCCAAAAATGAGCTCTCTAGCTCTTTTTATAGTTTTTTGACTAGCTTTGGCCTTGTCCAGACCTAGTGTCCAGCCTAGTTAAAAATTACGTTCTAGAGCCTATTTGAGGGCTCAAACGGAGTCTAAAAATTATGAAAGTTGGTATGTAGCTAATTCTAATACTCCTCAAGCTCAAGGAATCCTTGGCTTGAACAAAATGGAGTCTATTCTACCAAAAAACGGAATTTATAATGTGCGTGGAGTGATGAAAATCACTAAAGTTGGAAATTGTTTATGAAAAAAATGATTGGGCCTAGTTGCCATATTGTGCATGACTGCTCCTTTGTGCTGTTATGCTCTTCATATGACTTGTATGCCAACACTCCCCCCTTCCTAGCGTCTGTTGCCCCTGATAGACCTCTGTTCCATCGGATGGTCAATATAGTATTGGATGAAGTTGGTGACTAGTTCATGTTCTCCTATTCATAATCCTCTTGCTAGGTCAACTTCCAATGCATCCCAATTTATTGCACCTGGGACATCTGGTTGTGGTGTGGTGTAGTACTCAGAGTACATGGCTTGTTCACAAGCAAAGAGATGGAGCAGGTGTATTGGCTTAGGTGCAAACACTTTTGATTGGTACTCCCAAAATCCTGATTGGAACATCTCTTCAACTGTTTGTTTATAGCATGCAGGAAGATACTAAATTTGTGCATGCCAAGCATAAGCTACCTGAATGCTGGGAGCGGTGCTCATGTCACACACCAAATCATAATTTCCATTAGTAAACCCCGGTAGCCGTGCATGTGGTGCTGTTGCATTTCTAAAGGTTTTGAGTACTATCTACATCATATCCAAAATCTTAAGCATCATTTGGGCGACGTCGAATTGTAGCCATCATGTATGCTATCAATGGTGGTCCCTGTGGTGGTGCTATGTATGGATAATTGAGCCACTCCTTACACTGAGCATTATTTTGTATCTTTATGTTGAATGCTTTCCATGAGCGGTGTCGTGGAACAGGGCCATAGCATGGATTGTAAAGTAGATGTAATGGCGCATTGTTCCAGGTACGCAGCATTTCAGGATATGTTTCAAGAAGTTTCTTTTGTCATGTCGGTTGACAAATTTTGCCTTTTTGCACCTCAGGAGGAAGGTCTTCGGGCTGAAATTGGGTTGCAAAGGAAGGTATCTTTCCTGTGACTCTTTGTATTTCTGTGTTATAATCTGCCAAAATGATATAGTACGGCCTGTATTGGAGTTTTGATGAGAGGATAAGGCGTCTAGATGACAGGTTCTTGAAGTAATTGGATTGTAATATAGTGTCTTCTAAGACTCTCATGGCCTGATTTTGCACTACTGTTCGCTCTTCATGTGAACTCCCGATTTCCTCCACTTGTCGTAGCCATGGGGGTCGTGGTGCTTTGAACGTATCCTGACCTTCTTCCATTTGTTGACCTCCTAGGAAGGGTTGTGGGTCATATTCCTCTTCAATCGTTTGTTCCACAGGAATTTGTACTGTTTCTTCATCGGTGGGAGCCTCTGGTGGGGAAGGTGGTCTTTCATATTGTAGTAGGCGTGCTTGCAATCCTGTGACCTGTTTTTGGAGATCTTGTAGGGCCTCTGAGTCTGTGAGAAGTGAAGCCGCGGAGGAGGTGGTTTGAGGGGTAGTCGTTGTGTCTTTTTGTTGTTTCTACTTTAGTTGACCCAGTTCCTCTGATAATTGGTCATGTGCTTCAAGTAGAGTAGCATAGTCTTCCAAGATGATCTTGATATTATCGGGGGTCACAGCTTGAAACTTTGAGGGACTGATGGGTGCCCCAGGTGTGCTTTCGATAGTTGCTTCTAGGTTTTCTTGATTATGTAGTTGCAGGTGTCGATTCTCTTCATGAGCGGCTGAAAGGTGTCGCTTTAGTAGGGCCATATTTCGTTGAAGCTTTGAATTGCGTTCTAGCTGTGTCTGTAGATGACCTTCTACCACTTGTATTGCTTCCTGGTCTGTGTTCTGTAACTGCACTTCCAATATGCTATGAGCCTCTTGTAAAGTTTGGAATTGTGTATGGAGGCGAGCATTCTCCTCTTCTAGTGCAGCGAGACGATGTTGTAGCACCTCCTAGTGCTCTTACAGTCGTGTGTTATGTTGTTGGAGCTGATTGTACTCTGTCCTTAACTGTGATATACATGCGAGCATGGTGTCCAATGCATTGCCTATGGATGAGGGTGTGTTTTGTACAATGGAAGATGCACGGGGAGGGGATTGGGGAATGGGAAGAGTGAATGATGTGTCTATTGGAGATGTGTGTGTGGGTGAAATTGGTGGAGGGGGAATGGGAGAAGGTGGAAGTGTGGGGGGTGGGGAAGGTGCTATGGGTGGCGAAATGTCCATACTTTCAGGAGTGGATGCAAGTGTGGTGTCTACCATGTATATTGGAATGGTAGGTGGTGTGTGTGTGAGAGTAGTGAATAAGTGTTGTGTGGATGGTGGGAATGGGATTGATGAAGTGGGTGGGGCGGTGGCTTGATACATTCTACAAAAGTAGTCATGGGCGGGTTGAAGGAATGGTGGTATGGGAGGTGGAAGATGAGAACTTGGAGGCAAAAAAGCCATAAAAGAGGATGTGGTGGCTAGGAATCCGAAGAAAATGGCTCTAGAGTCAGGATGGCCTATGGCTGAGAGCATGGGGGATGGTTGTCCTAGGGCAGGCTCTATGAAGGACTCAGTTATGACGGTGGCGGTATTATGTAGGGGTTTTCAAAGGAGGAGAACAAAGCAGAATTAGAGGTTGGACTACAGAAGATGAAGGCTTGTTCTGTGGGTTGGGTAGTCGAGGTGACATTTATAGGTTCCGTTTGAGGAGGTGATGGGGGAGGGGTCAGTGGTAGTGATTCGGTTGACTCATCTTGGGTGACGGGGATCTCTTGGCCAAGGGTTCCTATTGTTTGGGAGGTTGTCTCAATGGGTTCGGATGTAGTAATAGGTCCTTCCCCTGTAGTAATGGGAATCTGGATGTTTTTACCCGACCGTGATTGTGTTTGAAATCTTCGTGGATCATATTGAACCGGGGGCCTCTTAATCGCTGCTCGAACTGCTTCCACTACTCCATATGTTTCTGCTACCAATAATAGTCCTTCGCTGTATTCGGAGTCAACTCCAGCTTCTTCTAATAGCTAATCCATGAGCACTCTATTGCTCTGTTCGGTGAGCAGTTGTTGCAATCGCACTCGTTCCATGATTTGATACAGCCTTCGGAGCTCTGTTGTATATGCGGGGGTTCTGGTGGTTTCTCGTGCTTCTTCTTCTTCTCCTCCCTCATCTTCCCCCTCTGAGTGTTCTAGTTGTTGAGATAAAGTTCTCTGTTGATCATCATCCCAATGTACATGACGGCCTTCTGTGGATTTTCTCCTTCTTTGGGAAGATGTGCCCTGTTCTTCTGTATCTGAATAGAGCTCTACATTAGAGAGTTGTGTATTCTGCAAGAATGATTCGAAGTCGAAGGTGCTCATCCCTTCAGCGTCTCCAGTCACAGGAAATTCGAATTCAAGAGGGACAGGAGGAGCCAAGGGGGCAGCTTGTGATGTGCCTTCAGACCCAGATCTTGGTATGCGAATGGTAAAGGGAGGCACAGTGGTATCCCCTCGTGGCAAGACTTCCGGGGTCATTAGAACTTCGTGTGTTTGGAAACAAGGAATAGAGCCCCTCATGCGCTTGGATTGATGTGTGGTGGATTTGAGTCTCTTGAACATTTGTAGTTGTGACCATGTTAAAGCATGTTCAACAGGTACATCGTATGCTAAGCACTTGTAGATGATGTGTGTGATTGCACAACATCCATTCACCACTAGCTTCCTATGTGCCCTTTTATTTGCTTCATGCAGCTGCTCTATAATCCATACAGGAAGCTTAATCGGTAATGCACCTGTCTCTGCCAAGTAAAGAGCGAACCAAATCCGCTTGTGGGGTTGAGTGAACCGATCTTGACTGGGAAACACAAAATGTTACATGCACATGCGAAGAGGAATTGACACATTCGGTGTGAGTGCCACCATATCTTTCAACTTTTGTAGCTTCCGATTCTTCATGTTAGGGGGAATAAGAGGATCCTTCTCAGAGGGCACATGCGTGCCATGCATGTTGAATGTGGAGCTCACCAATTCGAAAGTGAGTTCGAATCTTTTCAACTCATTATTGTCCAATAAGGAAGGAATGACAAATGATCCTGGTTTCTCTTTTTCTTCATGCGCCTGTAATGTTGAGACCAAGTAGTAACATCATAGGAGATCTGGTTTGGGTAAAGGTGCTGCAAAGTATTCGGCCAGCCCTGCACGCTCCCATATGGTCTGAAGATCTTGTGTGTTTTGGAGAGTCTCAAACTCCTTGGAAAAGAACTGGAATTTGACCCATTGCTTATCATGTTCACACTTGGACTCCCAGATATAATTGGCCTCTCCTAAGGATCCTGGCATGCCACTGAACCAATGAGATTTGGCATGGACCCTCTCTGTTATTCTTGTGGGAGGATCAGGTATAGGTATTTGTTGGAGGTGTTGCAACTCTACGGGTCGTTCTGTTGGAGGCACCTCAACAAGTAGACTATCCACATCAATCCCTGTAGTACTTACTCCTGCCTATGAGCTCGGACCTCCTGCTTCTGCCATGAGACTTCTTGTATCTATTGATGCTTATCTGCTAGGAGAAGAGAGGCACATTAGCATTGCATAGGAAACAGGATGTTACGGTGTTCCCTCCACAATACTAACATGACATTTCAAGTGGTTAGTGGTTAGTGGGTGGAGTGTTTGGTGATGTGTGAGAATGTGGGTTAGTGGGTTATTGTTCATCCTAAATGCATACTTTGGATGTCCAATGTACTCGGAATGCACCTACATCAGAGGGGACTAATTTACAAAATTGGGTCAAGCAGTTTGGTACGAGGTTTAAGTCTCCAAATTTTGATTGTGGAATTGTAGCTTTTAGTGGTGATGCCATGTGACGGTTTGTGGACAGGATTGTGTTGGATTTGGGACCTTTTGGGTACCCATTTCGTGACATTCCTATGTGTGACCGAGCATGTAATGGTGTGGAGTGTAGGTGTTTGCCATGTGATTTGTGCCAAGGGTGCTTGTGTGTGTTGATTCAATCTTGTGAATGGAGGTGCAGCTATTTGAGCTCGTAAGCAAGTGTTGGGCACCCATATCCATCTAGCATTTGGAATAGCCTTCATTGACTGCTTTGGGACCCAAATAGAAGTGGTTTGTCTAGATCGATGCCTAGGATACTCCTTCATTGTGACCTTTGACACTGTAGCTTGTTTGGTGCTTCTTTGGGATCTTGTCTCCAAAGCCGAGGGTTGTTCACCCTTGCGTACCCAGATCTGCTTCATGCGAAGAGGTACTCTATATTGTACAGGTTGGTGTTCATGCTTCTTGATCATTGGCCTCCTCTGTGTCGTGTGTTGTCCGGCTTTCTTTCCTCAAATTCGTTTTGGAAAAGAAGGGAACTCCTTGTCAATTTCTGCACGTTCGTCAAGAGTGACAATCTTCTGCACCATAGAACTTTTGGACAAGCATAGCATTGTTATCTTCATGTGGGTTCCTGGAGGGACCAGGATTTGGTGCCTCTTCTAGTGTCTTAACTGCTTGATTTTCTAATTCTATTGTGATGCGGTTTTGGCTTACCCAAGCCTAAAGAAGTCCACTTCTTAGGTTGAGGTTGACTGCATGATCATAGATCCAGTCTTGGCCCAAGATAAGAGGTTCGATAAGATCCTCGTCTTCATATACTAGCACTTTGACTTCCATTAGAATCTCTTGAATGTAGAGGGGAAGTTCCACCTCTCCCATGCAAGGGGTTTCCACTCCTCCCAATCCTATGAGATATGCCTCTATAGGATTGACCTTCGATTGCAATTCTTGGCAGTAAGAAAGTCGAACTGCACTAGTCACTGCTCTGGAGTCAATTAAGGCTCTCATGGTCCTTGCACTCCCTCATCCTACTTCTAGGGTCACAAAAGGTTGCCGATTGACTATCCTATGGGAACGTTTACCTGAAGCCTCGCACATGGCCATGTGATATCCTAGAGCTTCTTGAGTGTCAAGCATAAGCTGATCTCTACCTTGTCTTCTCAATTTCATTCGTCGGATGCGTTCTAAAGCTTCTGCCTGTGCTTCTTCTTGAATTCGTTTTTCTTCTTCTTTACGTTTCTTGCCAGTGTTGAGCCGATTTAGCATCTCTTCAGTCAGGGGTCCTTGATATAACTTGACTCTGCATCTGCTTATGTAGCTAGGGAGAATATCGCCTTCTAAAGTGGCTAATTGTACTACCCCACTAGTTGAAATCCTATTTATGATCATAGGTCCATAGCCACACTTCTCTAATTTTCTTGCATGTTGCTTCAAAGTGTAGATTAAAACTAGGTCTCCCGCTTTCAAGCCCTTATCCTTTACGTGGGCATCGAAGTATGCCTTTTGTCTTTTCTTAGCTGCATATATCCCTGCAGCAGCTCTTAGTCTTGTTTCACCTAGTCATTCCAGGTCAAAAATTCTTGAAGAGAGTTCATGACCCGTCCACTCATGCTCTTGTGCTACCCTTAGAGTTGGTATCAAGAAGTCTAATGGAAGCAGTGCATTTTGACCAAACACCATTTGGAAGGGCTCTAATGCACCTACATGTGCTAATTGCAACCATTTAGCATACTCATCCTCTTCCACACAACAAGCCAATATCCCTTGATCTGTATGCTTGTACATACTTCCTGTCATGATGTGGTACTTTTGGGCCTTTACTACCTCCCTATCTTGAGTGCTTATGACCGGATGATTAGGTCTGTATGTCAATACTGGCGCTAATGTCTTAGCCCACTGTGGCACGAATTCCAAATTAAACAAGTAAGCATCAGGAAGGTCATCCGATACTCCTTGTGGGGCTTCTCCAGATGTGAGCCTAGAGAGATGTTCTGCTCTCAAGTGAGTCTTTCCTTTCCTCACCACAACCTCAAAGTCGTATTCCATTAGCAAGAGGAACCATCTCACCAATCTATCGGTATTGCATGGCTTGTTTACTAAGTATAGCAGTGTCTGATGATCAGTAAAAAATTTAAACTTATTTGCAAGCAAGTAATGTCTAAACTTTTTGACCGCATATATCATGCCTAAGCCTTCTCGTTCGGTGGTGGTATAGTTCCGTTCAGCTGCATTTAACTGTCTACTAACATAGGCAATTGGAAAATCCATATTACCTTCACCACTAGGTTGTGCTAGCACACATCCAATGGCATAATTGGACGCATCCACATGCACATGGAAGGGCTTATTCCAATCTGGTGTAGTCAAGATTGGTGCTGAGCATAATTGCCGTTTAAGCTCATTGAAAGAGTTCTCACATTCATCAGTCCACTCAAAGTTTGTCAAAAGTCCGTACAGAGGCTTTGCAATGATGGCATACATGTGAATGAAACGTCAGTAATATCCACAATGTCCCATGAAAGCTTGTACTTCATTGACATTCTTTGGCCTAGGTAGTTCTGCGATAGCTCTCACTTTCTCCTCATCAATGGATATGCCATTCTTTGACACTATATGTCCTAGAATCTTGCCTTGCCTGACCAATAAAACACACTTTTCTGGGTTCAAGTGTGAAGAGAGATGGTGGATGCAATCCAAAGATGAGTTGGTGCTGCTACAACCAGCTTCACACCAGCCAACTGAGACTTCAGAGATGATTAGAAGACCCTTTGAGCTTCCTAAATCCACCAAAATATCAGCCAAGTACTTTGGAACATGTATCCCAAAAGTTTAAGTCAAGACAGACTAGTTGCGAAATGACTAGCTCCCAAAACTTGCTATTTTTGGACATACACCTGCTGGAAAAAATGAACAGTGCTCTCAACCTGGAAGGAATTAGAAAAATTCCTTTTGGTCATAGCAAATAGACTTAGCAAGCTTCCCAATCCAAGTTAAAACACTTCAAATGATGGGCTGAGCACTGAGAACAAGTTTCATCAATTTCTGGAACATGCCCACCATTCTCGGGGCTCTGCAGAGATAGACCAGTGAGCAGTAAATTGCAGATACCTTCAAAAGTATTAACCCAATGACCTTGAAAATTTATAAGAAGAAATTAGACAATATGAGCTATCCAACGCAAGTTAAAGCACTAAAAAAGGTTCAGTAGAACTCGAGATATGACCTTCTGAAGTTACTGCTCTGAGTGAGTATAGCAGAGAACAAAACAGAGAGGTAGATGATAATAAATGTATAGATTCACATATGATTACAACCACATTGGCAATGAATCTTTGCATAATGGGAGTAGAATGATAGAGCTATGGATTAAGCTCTTCAATCTCTACAAAATGACATGAAGTGGTCACGTACAAGGCTTGCTAATCGCCTCTTTCTTCTTGCTCCTTTTATAGCTATTCTTGGAGGGAGATTTGAATTCGAATTCGAATGGCTCCACCTAAAAGTGATCCCCAAAGTTAGGAGATATTCCCTCGCTCAAAAATTCGTGATTTTAGTAGTTAGAGCCACGAGTTTGCTTTTACATCATGCATGAGGTAAGCCATTCTTTTCCTTTTTTCTTTTTCCAAATACAAGAGATAAAAATGAACTCTTTTACAAGAGGTGTTCACATGACTACTCATGTGACTTACAAATGAGGATGATATCAAACATATCAAGCATGTAGGCTTGGGCAAAATGCACCAACAGCTCCCCCTCAAGCCTAACATGCTTGGCCTCCAAATAAGTCTTCAATTGTCCTTGATTTCCTGCAAGCCAATCATCAACTTGAATCTACTTCACTTTGTACCATCAAGAGCTTTAGTCAACATGTCTGTACATTGCATATCTGTAGAGACATAGGATAGTTGAATATCCTTGCTCATTAGCTTCTCCCTTACATAATGGTAGTGGAATTCAATATGCTTGGTTCTAGCATGGTATACCGGATTAGCTGCTAGATGTAGTGAGCTTGTGTTGTCACCAGAAATGTGAGGTGTTGAAGAATGAAGTCCAAGATCTGTGTACAAAGACTTTAACCACATGATTTCTTGAGTTGCATTAGCCAAACCTCTATATTCAGCTTCAGTAGAAGATAATGCCATGGTTGGTTGCTTCTTTGATGACCAAGAAATGATTTTTGAACCTGCAAATGATATATACCCGGATGTGCTTCTTCTATCATCTCTAGATCCGGCCCAATCTGCATCTGAGTAGACTTTTAGCTCAATATCTGAAGTAAATGAATAAAACAAACCTTCGTTCATAGTCCCCTTTAGGTACTTGAGGACTCTCTTGGCGGCTTCCATGTGTGGTCTTCTCGGCTTATGCATAAACTGACTCAATATGCTAACACTATAGCATATATCCACCCTTGTGAGTGTTGCATAGTTCAAACTTCCAACCAAGCTTTGATAGCTTGTGATGTCTTCAATTGGCTCTCCTTCATAAGCACTAAGCTTATGATTTTGCTCCATAGGTGTACCTGCACACTTGGTATTTTCCATCTTGAACTTGACGAGCATGTCATGGACATACTTCCTTTGTGTGATGTATATACCTGAATCTGTGTAGATCAACTCCAATCCAAGAAAATAAGTGAGTGGTCCGAGGTCACTTATTTTGAACTCCTCCTTCATTTGACTCTTCACCTGTTTGATTCCTTCAAGATCATTGCCTGTGATAATAATATCATCAACATACACACATAAATAGATCACTTCAGATCCATTCCTCTTTATGAACAAAGAGGTATCCGCCTTGCTAGCTTTGAATCCTTGGTCCTGCAAATAAGTCACCAATCTGAAATTCCAAGCTCTTGGAGCTTGCTTCAATCCATACAAAGCTTTCTTTAGTTTGCATACATAGTTAGGATGATGTGCATCCTCATATCCAGGAGGTTGTGCCATATACACTTCCTCAGAAATCCATCCATTCAAGAAAGCATTCTTTACATCAAGTTGATAAAGATTCCAATTTCTAGATGCAGCAAGACTAATGAGAACCCTAATTGTAGGCATTTTTGCAACAGGAGAGAAAGTCTCCTCATAATCAATACCATGGGTTTGAGCAAACCCTTGAGCAACTAACCTTGCTTTGTGTCTATTTATACTTCCATCTGGATTCCTCTTGATTTTGTATATCCATCGAGATCCGATTATCTTCATAGATGGCTTGTTAGGTACAAGCTCCCAAGTGTCATTCTCCTTCAAGGCTTCCATTTCTTCATCCATTGCATCTCTCCAAGCTTTCTTGCTTTGTGCTTCTTCAAATGTGGTAGGTTCTTCATTGGTTAAATCCTTTGCAATGTAGATTGAGTGCTTGGTGACCAAAGAAGTATCATAACCAAACCTCTCTGGTTTCTTCTTCTCCCTTGAAGACCTTCTAAGTGGTTGATGTGAGCTCTCGGGTCCATATGTAGCATCCTGCATCTTTGCTTTTCCTTTGTTCTTCCATAGCTTTAGTCTTTCCAAGTCTTCTAGGTAAATCATTGAATCACTTTCTTCGATATGCTTTGGCTCCTTTGGTTGAAGTGATGGAAAATCTTCATCCAAGTCATAAGGCAGCTTCACTTTCTTGTCATCATCAAACCATGATTTGTTTTCATCAAAAATTACATCTCTACTCATAGAAAATCCTTTATTGGTTGGATTGTACAATCTATATCCTTTTTGGTTTTGATCATAACCAATGAATACACACTTCTCTGCCTTGGGATCCAATTTCCCTCTTACTTGAGAAGGAATGTGAGCATAGGCTAAGCATCCAAAGATTTTACAATGCTCTAGACTAGGTCTTCTTCCATTCCACACTTCATATGGAGTGGTTCCATCTAGTGACTTAGATGGAAGTCTATTTATGAGATATGTGGCTGTCGACACAGCCTCTGCCCATAGGTAGTTTGGCAATCTCTTTTCATTGAGCATGGACCTTGCAGCTTCGACAATAGCTCTGTTCCTCCTCTCTGCTACACCATTGAGTTCGGGTGTATACCTTGTAGTGACTTCCCTTTTAATGCCTCTCTCATGCAACAAGGCATCAAATTCAGAAGAGAAGTATTCTCCTCCACCATCTGATCTGAGTCTTTTCAAAGTCCTACCTGTTTGATTTTCAACAAGAGCAATACACTTCTTAAAGCAATTAAACACTTCATCCTTGTGCTTCATGAAAAATAGAATGGTCCACCTGCTACAATCATCTATGAAAGACACATAATATCTTGAGCCTGATATAGATGGCTCCTTACTTGGACCCCACACATCCGTGTGCACTAGATCCAAAGGATTTTGATACATATATCCTTTCTTATTGAAAGGTTGTCTATGAGCCTTGCCGAGTTGACAAGCTTCACACTTATAAATCATGTGTTGCCTTGTGATATTAGGCAAACCAAGTACACTTTGGTCCCTGCAAATTTGTTTGAGTGTCCTCTCACCAATGTGAGCAAGCCTTTTGTGCCATATCTCCAACTCTGTAAGAGTTTGAGATCCATAGCTAAACAAAGCTATGTTCTTTGTATCTTCCACTTCAAAAGTGAAAGCCTTCCTGTCTTTTCTCCTTTGGCAATCCTTCGAAAGCCTTGCCTTGGGTCTTCAACATATGCTCCAAATCAATTGAATCTAACCTGCAATCCTTTTTCAACAATCTGTCCAACACTTATTAAATTTTTGGTAATTGTAGGGACATACAAGACTTTGCTTAAGAGGTTCATATTCCCATCTGATGTCTTCACATTACCTATCTTCTCCACTGAGTGCTTTGTGTCATCTTGTGTCTGCACTTCATGCTTGTTATGAGGATCTTCCAAATCAGAAATTAAAGCCACATTTCCTGCTACATGGTTCGAGCATCCCGAATCAATGTAAAATATGTGATCATCATCCTTACCCTTCTTCGCTGATAGATTCATAATCAATAATGAATCTTCTTGACTTTGGTCCTCTGCATAGTTATTGTAATCTCTTCTTCCTCTATGGCCACTTTGATAGTTGTTGTTGTTGGTGTAATTGTTGTTGTAGTAGTTGTTGTTGTTGGTGTAATTGTTGTTGTAGTAGTTGTTGTTGTTGTAGCCTCCATTGTATCTACCTCTATTTGATCCATAGCCACCTCTATTGAATCCTCTTCCTCTTGAGTTCCTCCGGTTCCTGAAACATTCTTCAGTAGTATGGTTAGATAAGCCACATATGTTGCAAGGTTGAGATGATTGGAATCTCCCCCTGCCTTGCTTTCCACCTCTGTCTCTTCCTCTAGCTCTTCCTCTATCTGCAAAGTTTGCTTGGAAAGAGCTTCCTTCATCTTCATTCTTCCTATTCTTTGACTTGTCCTTGACCTTAGCTTTATCAGAATATAAGGCAGAAGTTTGATTACCTCTTGAGGACTCACCACCTTTGCTAATCTTTGCTTCATGAGTGAAGAGTTGGCCCATGAGTGTGTTGAGGTCGGGTACATGCATATCCATGTATAAATCCATGGCTGTTGTGAATGACTCCCACTTGTCGTCTGCTTTGATTCCATTCATGATTTGTCTTATGATTTGCTCCTCTTCAATTACCTCTCCAATGCTTCCAAGCTGGTCGGAAATCTCCTTCATCTTTGTGACATAATCAGTCACATTTTGCTTTGAGCTTTTCTTCATTGTTGTGAACTCCATCCACAATTGGTTCTTCCTCGCTCGAGTGTTGGAAGAGAAGAAAGAAGCAAGTGCATTCCAGGTCTCTCTTGATGTCTTGCATCCCTTGACATGAGGTAAAAGAAAATCAGAGATTGAGTTTAGAATATAGGACCTTGCGAGTGCATCCTTTGAACACCAATTTGAAAGTCCTTCCACTTCTTCATGTGATGGTTGCCCTTTGTTCCTCATGGTTGGCATTGCTTCATCTCCGGATATGAATCCATATAGATTCCTCCCTTGAAGGTAAGCCTCCATCCTTAGAGACCATGCCGGGTAGTTGTTTCGATCCAATTTGTCAATTGTTGATGGAAATCCATCTCCCATGTTGCTTGACTATGCTCTGATACCACTGTGACGAGAGATGGTGGATGCAATCCAAAGATGAGTTGGTGCTGCTACAACCAGCTTCACAGCAGCCAACTGAGACTTCAGAGATTATTAGAAGACCCTTTGAGCTTCCTAAATCCACCAAAATATCAGCCAAGTACTTTGGAACATGTATCCCAAAAGTTTAAGTCAAGACAGACTAGTTGCGAAATGACTAGCTCCCAAAACTTGCTATTTTTGGACATACACCTGCTGGAAAAAATGAACAGTGCTCTCAACCTGGAAGGAATTAGAAAAATTCCTTTTGGTCATAGCAAACAGACTTAGAAAGATTCCCAATCCAAGTTAAAACACTTCAAATGATGGACTGAGCACTGAGAACAAGTTTCACCAATTTCTGGAACATGCCCACCATTCTCGGGGCTCTGCAGAGATAGACTAGTGAGCAATAAATTGCAGATATCTTCAAAACTATTAACCCAATGACCTTGAAAATTTATAAAAGAAATTAGACAATATGAGCTATCCAACGCAAGTTAAAGCACTAAAAAAGGTTCAGTAGAACTCGAGATATGACCTTCTGAAGTTACTGCTCTGAGTGAGTATAGCAGAGAACAATACAGAGAGGTAGATGATAATAAATGTATAGATTCACATATGATTACAACCACATTGGCAATGAATCTTTGCACAATGGGAGTAGAATGATAGAGCTATGGAGTAAGCTCTTCAATCTCTACAAAATGACATGAAGTGGTCACGTACAAGGTGCTAATCGCCTCTTCCTTCTTGCTCCTTTTATAGCTATTCTTGGAGGGAGTTTTGAATTCGAATTCGAATGGCTCCACCTAAAAGTGATCCCCAAAGTTAGGAGATATTCCCTCGCTCAAAAATTTGTGATTTTAGTAGTTAGAGCCATGAGTTTGCTTTTACATCATGCATGAGGTAAGCCATTCTTTTCCTTTTTTCTTTTTCCAAATACAAGAGATAAAAATGAACTCTTTTACAAGAGGTGTTCACATGACTACTCATGTGACTTACAAATGAGGATGATATCAAACATATCAAGCATGTAGGCTTGGGAAAAATGCACCAACATCAAGCAGACTTGATATTCTCTACATTTGTCAAAGATTTGCTTGAGTTCAGGTATATGTGTTTGTCTAATGTTGGAATGAGTGCAGAGATCATCAACATAGACTTCCAAATTCTTCCTCAGGAATTCTTTGAATACATGGCACATCAGTCTCTGAAAGGTTGCAAGAGCATTGGTAAGACCAAACGGCATAACTCGAAAAGAAAATATGCCCCACTCTGTGGCAAAAGCCGTCTTATGTTGATCTTCTGGTGTAATGGCCACTTGATTGTAACCAGAGAACCCATCTAGGAAGTTGTACACTTCCTTGCCTGCTACCCTTTCTAATAGATGCTCAGTGATAGGAAGCGGATCTCTGATGGTGGCTGCATTAACCTTCCTCAAGTTAATGCATACACACAACTTGTCGTTCTTTTTGGGCACCACTACAATGGGGGATACCCATTCAGTGTGCTCAATTTCATAGATAAATCCAGCTTAAACCAAGTGGTCTATCTCTTCTTTGATCTTGGCAGTGTAGTTGTCATTGTATGTGTATGGCTTTTGTTTAGAGGGTCTAGCCTCTGAGGTCATGGGGATCGTATGTGAGCATATGTCCGGGTCTACACCCTTCAGGTCCTTGTAACTCCATGCAAACACATCCCTATATTCTCGTAGTAAGGCTATCAACTCCTGCTCCTCTTCTTGAGTAAGGTCATGTCCAATGTAGGTGCATCTCTCCTCTCCTTCTTCTATGGCTACCACTATTTTCTTGGTGGTTTCTTTGTTATCATAGGCCTCTCCTGCTTGTGCATCGTGTTTTGGCATTCTTATCATGACTCTCTTGTCTTCTATTTCATACTTGTTAAAGTTTTCTGGGACCTCGAACAAGGATTCTTCCTCCTCTGGTGTGGCTTCTTTCTTCTTCCTTTTCTTTCCCTCACTCTTGGTGGTCACTTGTGTGGTTAATCTCACATCATTAGTGAGCTCTTCATGTCTCTAAGGGTAAAATTCTACCTCATAGAAGTATTCTTCATCTGATGCAAATGGTGGATCCATGATGATTGAGTCTAAATTAAAGTCACTTGCATCCTCGAATGCATCAGTGCTAGGTTCACATTCTTCCAGAACTGAGTCTCCCATGATTGGCTCTATGGAGAAGACTGAAATGTCATAGCCATCCTCATCGCAGTGGGGTGTCCATTGTTCTTCATTGATGGCTACATCCATTGTTGCTAAAATTTCTGCCCAGCCGTGAGGTTCAAATTCTTCATCAAGAAAAACTACAGGTGCGTAGGCTGGGTCTTGAATTGATCTATGGGTTTCCTTCGCACCTATCTCTCTGGCTTTTTCTCTCTTCTCTTCTTCTACTGCTACTTTACACATCCACAGGTGAGTGTCTTCATCCATCCATGAGGATCCTGATCCTATGGAATGCACTGACTCAGTATCATCTTTAGCTCTATGGACAGGATTCCATTGAATAGGGGGCACATCTCTATGAGAGAAATCTTTGAGATTCACTTTGGTAGTGACACCCAAGTGTTGCAAATACAAAGAATTGGTCCCTCAATCTTGTACCACTTGCAACTGCCTCAAGAAAGGTCTTCCCAGAATCATCTCATAGGCTTGATTTTTGCTAAAGTCACAGATAGCAAATGTGTGCTCAAACTCCACACCACAAGTAGTAAGAGTTATCCCTTCTAGTAGTCCTAAGGGTCTTTCTATGTGACCGTCAGCCATTTGCAACTTCATTCTTGTTGGCCTGAGTGCTGGCTTGCCCCAACGTTTCCATAAGGAAGTGGTAGCAGTTGCGACTCCTGCACCTGAGTCCAAAATGGCCTTGGTTGTGTAACCCTGATGAGTGACGGGGAGATAGGTGTTTCCTTCTTCTCCTTCGCTCATGTCTCCTATCTTGTCCAAGGGTATTTCCGGTACTGTTTTATGAGATCCTACCTGGGAAGGAGGTTTTGACATGTCTGGCACTTCCTTGGCTACACGTTTCCACAATTCAGGCTTGACCTTGAGTAGCTCTTCTAAAGTGAGATTGCACTGCACTTTAGTATTCTTTACTATCTATGTTCCTAGGTATGGTTGAGTCTTCGTTTCTTATCATGACCGTCAGTGCTCTCATACAAGTGGACTTTGCTTCCCATGGACCTGTGAAATGGGGTAGCTCTTGTAAAGAATTGGACTCAAAGTCTAATCTCCCTTGAGATTGGGCACTCTCATGCTCTCCATAAATGGAAGGAAGGTCTTGTGGGAATTGATCGTGTGTGTTATCCAAAAGTTCAATGGGAGGAGGAACTTCACTCTCTTTAGCCCATTTCTCTTCTTGAATCTCTCGCAAGAATTTTGGTGAGTATCGATTCATAGAAGAAGAGGTGTCTGGTTCAATGGGGTTAGGCACGTAAGCTTCCTTGGGAGGAATGCTTATTCTATCACTTGCCTTGTGTGGTATCGAGTCGCTCATTTCAAGCTTTGCAATCATTTCGAAGGAGCATTTTTGGCAAGAGATTTTGGTAGTGGTTCTAAACACTTGATACTCAAAGCTTTGTAGTGACCAAAAGTGAAGATAATGCATCATCTATGGCTAACTTTTTACCCTCTTTCACCCCTATTTTTATGACTAAGGATGAACGCCTCAATGGACAAAATTACAATCTATGGAAAGATGTCATGCACGCATATCTCTACATGAATCTCTTGCATGAGGTAGTAGATGGGTCAAACCGCGAACCCAATAAGCATACCAACTTAGACAATTGGCATGTGTGGAATGTCAAGGACAAACGAGCTTTAGGTCCGTTGTTACTTGCCTGTGACGAACTGACGAAAGGACATATCACAGCCTGCAAGACATCCAAGGATGCTTGGGATACATTAGCTGCTGTGTATGAAGACAAGACCCCTTCGAAGATATATGCATTAGAGGCCGAGTTTCATAATTTGACCATTAGGCCACATGACACAATTACCAAGGTCATAGCCCAATTTGAGGATTACCAGCGTAAATTAGCTCTATGTGGTAGGCATATCTCTAGTGAAGACATGGCCATTCGGCTTCTTAACAAGTTACCAAATTCGTACGAGACATTTGTCACAACTTTGTATAATCGCGGCCAAGTCTTATCTTGGGAAGAGGTTCGTCGACTATTACTCCTTCACGACTCGCGAGCCAAATCGACTTCCTCACAAGAGTCAGCCTTGAAGGCCAAAGGCCCGTTCACTAAAGGCAAAACCTCAAGTCATCATGCTAGCAACGGATCTAAGCAAGGATCGCACAATTCACCGAAGAAGTTCACTTGTAATTTTTGTGGCAAACCTGGCCACATTGAAAAATATTGCTTCAAGAAAAAGAACCAGGGCAAGTCTAAGTCTAATTCCAAGAGTGAACATCATTCTCACTGCACAAGTGAATATCTATTTTTCACAAGTGAACGCAAAGCACTTATGGCAACCACTCCCAAGAAAGAATGGATTTTTGATAGTGGTGCTTCATCCCACATGTGCCATGACAAAGATGATTTCCATGAGCTTGAAGAGCATCAAGGATAAGTTTACCTTGGAGACAACAAGTGCATTGAAATCCAAGGAAGAGGAAAAGTTCAAGTCATCAACTTTGAAGGCGAGGCCAAATCACTAAAAGATGTTCTTTATGTACCAAGCCTCTGTAAGAATCTTCTTTCAGTCAAAGCCATCACAAAGTGCAATATGACGGTTCAGTTCGATCACAACAAAGTTCAAGTCATTGATCGCAAATCTAATGAAGTGATAGCTCAAGGATATGAAGATAAGGATCTCTACAAGCTTTCAAGTTTTATGGTCAAGGATGCAAGTGTCAACTTGTGGCATTGTAGATTTGGACATACCTCTTGCTTAGCTTCTTCCAATAATCTTGTCAAAGGTCTACCCAGGATTGCACAAGTGGAATTGAATTGCAAAGCATGTGACAAGCAAAGAGCTTTCTCTTTACCTAAAGAAGCATCCATTTCTGCAAATAGACCCTTAGCATTAGTCGACATTTGTGGACCTATGAGTACACCTTCTCTAAGTGGGTCAATTTACTTCTTCCTGATTGTAGATGACTTCACTAGATACACATGGGTTTATTCACTCAAGCATAAAGAAGATGCCATTTCCAAGTTTAAGGAGTGGACAAAAATAGTTGAAGAAGACTTTCCAAGTTCTTTAAAGATCATCCGATCTGATGGAGATAGTAGCTTTATCAAACCAAACTTCTCCAAGTACTTGAAGCAACATGGAATCAAGTATCAAGCCAAGCAAGATACTCAACAAGGTATTGCATTACAAAAGAGTCGAAGTGTGATCCAAATGGCCAAGTTTATGCTTAAACAGAAGCAACTTCCACTAAAGTATTGGGGTGAAGTAGTACAGCAGTACACATACAGAACAGAGGATTTGCAGATGTTTTAAAGACTCAAACACCATTTGCAGCTTACTTTCAAAAGAAGCCAAGTGTAAGCTATTTCTGCATCTTTGGTAGTGATGCCTACATCCAAGGTCATGACGATGATCGGCCTAAGCAGTACATTTTCATCGAGTACAATGAGCAACAAAAGGCATACAAAATCTACGGCCCAAAGAGTCACTCAGTTACAGTAACCAAAGACTGCACCTTTGATGAATACTCTAAGTATTCATCCCTTTTGGATCCTCCCATTTCCGCTTCAGAGGGGGATCATTCCAGTTTTGAACAGTCACACTATGTGGAGCATGCTCTCTTTGTACATGACTTTCCCGATCATGATACAGTTTTGGAGTAGGAGGAATCAGAGATATCATCTCAGCTTATACCTCAGATGGATATACCTATCATATCATCAAAGGTTTATATTTCACCTCAGCTTCAGTTGGGCATTACTCCAGGATCAGTGACTCCTCATTTTCCGTTCCTATCTTCGAGAGTCCACTTATGTAATAAAGTAAGTCTATGATCTAGGGATCCGATGGCTTCAGACAGATCTGAAATCGGATACCGTTTGGTCACTCGTCTGTAGGACCAAAGATCTCAAGAGTAGACTCAAGCATAAGTCATGTGCTCTCATATTCAAGTAATCCACTTAGCCTAGTGGTTAAGTTTCATGGTTGTGAAGGAGGAGGTCTTGGGTTCAACTCCCATGGGGAGCATGGGGAGAGAGTTTTGCCCAAAGAGCTCTAGAGCCTTCTAACTCAAGTTAACGTGAGTTAACTTGAGTCCAGTGGACTTAACTCAAGAGGTCAGTACAACAACCACTAGTGGACTCTAGTGGAAGGTACTAAAGTAGTGGTCGAGATCACTCCAGCCACTAATAGACTCTAGTGGTGGATATGAAAGGAGTGGAGGAGATTGCACATGCACTTGTGGACTCTAGTTACATTGTGGTCCTCATTAGTTCAAGCAGCTATATATACAGGCATAAGGTTGGGAGGAGAGTCATCTCTCTAGTATGTGGTGGTCGTAATCCTTATTCTGTTGCATTGGTATCAGAGCCAAGCTCTCATGGTGACCTTGGAGTAGGCTTCATCATCTCTCTCTTTCCATTAGCTTCTTGCTCATCATTTTTGCTCGCCGATGTCTTGCTCTCTTTCAAATCTCTACACGCGGCTGTCTTTAATAGCACCACGAAGTTATCCTGGCAGTCGATGGCTTTGAGTAGCAAAACGACTATTTTCTGCTGTTGGTAGAAGGAATCGAACTTTCGTCGCTCGGTTCGAAGATGGTTCACCTATCCACAAGACGAACAGACGTTCGCGGGTTTTGTAGCTGCCGGTAATAATACTCTATCTTATTTTGGCGCAGACGAAGACTTCATCCAAGAGCAAAAGATCAAGATCATCTCTACAGTGTGGAAGAGGGGATTCGAACCCCCGTCCCCCCAATCGAAGCGCACCCGCATACCCAAGAAGCCGACGTCTGGACGATATCAATGTGCGAGCAGCGGATATTATGCCAGATCAGCGCTGAAGAGGGAACAAAAGTACCAATTAACAAGCTCTGCCGTTCGGGATTTGAACTCCGATCCGGAGTTTCACAGAGAACTCGTCTATCCAGGATGACTAAGTACTGTTCATGGCTTGCTAGAGCGGCAGAAGTTTGTAATTTAAATCTTGCGCTGCAGAAAGCCTCAGTTCGGAGCTAAAGATAAAAAGGGCGATTACTGTGTGCCATCCCGGATTCAAACCCAGGCGGCAGGCTTCAGAGCACGTCGAAGTCGCCAAGGTGTTCAACGCCTTTGTGTGTCTCCAAAAGGCACAAAATACTGTCTAGACCTGTATTCAGCGCTGAAGATCGGAGCCCAACAGTTGCAGCCCCGAACCTGAGGAGCAATCTTCTTTTAGCCAAAGAAACAAGCAAGGACAGTTAAAGTTTGAGCAAAGTTTGAAGACAGCGGAAGCTGTGGAGTGAAGATCCGGAGACCTTTGGTGATCGAAGTCAAACCAACTTTGAATTCGGACCAAAGTCTTGAGAGAATAGCTCTTCCAAAGGATCAAGGGAAGGACGTAGCTCTATGTGGAGCTAAGTATTTTCCAGTTTTTGCTTGGCCTTAATGCTTGATTTATCTTGTTTTCATTATTCTACACTTAATCCTAGATGCACATTGAAATAGCCAAGATTTCAATTGATTAAGTCTAGATTAGAATAATGAATTAATCCATTTCTCATTCCAAGCATTAGTTTGCATTAAGGAAAGACTTGATTTCAAAAAGATCCTTGTGCATCAAAGAATGTATTTTGGTAGTTTAAATACATATTTCCTTTCCATTGAGTAAGTTTTCTATTGCACCTCAAGGGTATGTTTTTATATCATAGTGCATTAGGACAAAGGAAAGGATATACATGCATCAGGATTGCATGATATACATTCTTAGTACAAGAAAAAATCGTGCATCAAGCTCATGCATGATTGTTGTATTAATTTTTTGGGCATGCAAAGAACATGCATGCATACGCATGTGAGCATATGCTTTTGCATGTAGATACATGCATTTGCATGATAGAATGGAATGTTGTTTGCAAGTAGATATGAGAATGTACTCTCTTAGTATTTAGCTTACTTTATTAAGCTCGCAGTTTGACATTAGGGAAGACCAAGGACTAGTTAGTTGCAAAGACATACTAGTTCTAGTTTGCAACTAGTAATTAGTCGATTTCTTCCCAAGTCGATACTCTGCTATCAAAGATAAATACTTAATGACAATTAAGTATATTAGATGTCTTGCTAGGTATAGGTAAGCACTAAGAGAAAGTTAAGTAATAAATTTTCTTGATGACCAAGAAAATTTAATTACTTGCAAACTCTTTTGTGATTATGATGACTCTAAGTCCCGGATGTACTTAGAAAGTCATATCAGTAAGCTTTAGTTGATTAGTTATACATTTTATGTAACTTCTCAAGCATCCCAAGGTTGGATGAGAACATCAACTATTTTTCCAAGTTCCTTGAGTACTCTTCTATTTAGAAGATTTCGAAAGTTTAAAGAAGTTTCTTTGTGGTTTCAAGATTTGTATCTCATGATGAAACCTCGGTAAGTAACTTTTTGGAATTGAGATATGAAATAGTCAAGCCTTCTATTTCATGTGAGATCATTCTCCTACCATGTTTAAGATGAATTTATTTTTGGGAAGGTAGATGTTCCAAGTGGAGGATCTTAATTGATTCATGAACTCTTCCCAAAATACATATAAATTCATATTATATGATAGGTCCAAGGAATGATGCAGGCAAAACCTCTTTAGGATATAAATGTTTTGCCAAGATATAAAGGTACCAGTCTTTTATAAATTTTCATTTGATTTCATCCCAAGGGGTGATGGAAATCAAAGGTTAAACCTCAACATCAATTGATCCTTGACGTCAATAAAAGGATGTTAGGTTCCATAGTTGCATCTCTGGTAAATGATGCAACTAGCTAAGCAGTCTTTAGGAAATAATATAAGTTCCTAAAGACTTGAAGCAAGTGTGAACTTTTCATTTAGGAATAGAAAGTTCCAAGAAATGGATCTTAAATCCATGAACTTCTCCTAAACAAGTTATAAAGTTCAAAGTGTTCATAGTTGCATTACTATTGGATCAATCATCAATAGATGCTTGGACTTTAAACATAAATTTGATTAGTGAAATATGTTTAAAGGACTCTAGTAACATATGAAGATTGACCAATAATAATGAGTCTGGTATCAAACTCAAGAATAGAAGTCGATATCACATAAATGAAAGTTCAACTTAAACTTTCATAGTGGCATGGGAAACCATATCCAAAATGTGATATTTCGTCTCTAGTTTGATACTCAGGAAATGAATACAATTGAATCAGTAAATTTTTTGGATATTATTTGAAAGAATTTCTTTCAAATGTTCTTTTAACATTGCAAAAGATTCCAAGATGAATCATTTGCTCAAGTTATTTGATTCCTTAGAAGGAACCTCAAGTCTTTGAAGAATGGCATTCTTTCAAGTATTGAGAATGAAATTCTTCATACTCTTTAGTCTGTAAGTAGTTCCTTAGCAATTCCCAAACCATCAGTATTGGTTAATTAAGTCCAAATAGTGATATAACCCAAAGGTATATCAAAGATTCTTAGCTTTGGAATCTGAGAGGCATAAGTGTATGCTTGGACTTGAGAAAGATCTCTAAAAATCCTGCAGGTAAGCAAAGCAGCTTAAAGATAGTTTAAGAGATCTTAAAGATAAAGACTAAAGTCTTTATTTTTATCGCAAGATCAACCAGACTTGATCAATCTTGGCCATGATTGTCCACGTAATGTGCGTTTCAAACTACTTTGTAGATTGCCCAAGTATTGGCAATAAAATTCCTTTTGGGAATTATTCACTCAAGTTCCATTTATTCGATGGAAAACTGTGAAAAAGAGTAAGTTGTTCCAAGTCTGAACAGAGTAAAGAAATTCCAAGAATGTAGTCTGCAACCGTGAAAATGGTAATTAAGTCTGTGGAAGGTAAAACATAAGTGTTTACCTATCCTTAAAGGGATTTTGGTACAAATCCAGAAAGCATGAGCGGATGCTTAAGACCTAAGCAGTAAAGAGATTCCTAAATAAAGTCCCCGGGGAAGGTACCTAAAGCAACAGTAAAGAAAGGAATCTAAAGACAAGAAGTCAAAAGCTCTTGTCGCTACAAAATTGGTCAAGGGTAAACCAATTGAACTTGAATTCGAGAAAATTCAAGAACTTGGAATTCTGATTGATATTCTGTCAAAGAGGTTTTCAAGTTTCCAAGGCAAAGCACATGATTGTGAGACGATCATGTGAAGGAATCAAAACCTAGAAAATCTAGTTAGAGGTAATGCCTGAAACTTCCAATTCTTGTAAAAGAATTGAAGAAATAAGGTACTCTATCAAGAGATGTTTTAGACTTTAGGATAAGAATCACCCACACATTAATGTGAATATAAAATAGGGTGGTATGGGACACCAGATTTTATACTCAGATTGATGTAGGAAAGATGGAATGGGACATCGGACCGTGGGATGATGATTATCTTTTAGTCCTAGTTTGGATTTTGAAGTTAGGTTTTATCCTCAAGGGAATTAAGACTTCAAGAAAAGTTTAATTCGTAAAGGATGAAAGTAGTATCTTACGATACTTCAAGGTAACTTCAAGATTAAGGAAACTGCAGATATGAAGTAAGTAACTTCCAAGATCTTCATAGAACACTTCAAGTTTAAGTGTTATTGATCAGAAATATTTGATAAATTTCTGAAAGAAGTTGGACTTTGATTTTGAGTTGATCTTTTCAACTAAAGATTTAATTGACTAAGTCAAGCATCAAGTTCCTAGTGTAACTTGATAAAATTCACTCTTTTAGACTCAAAGAAATGCACAAGAATTGCATTCACGGAGTCAAAAAGATTGAATGTGACCTGAACTTAGTCTCAAGTGAAGCATTATTTGAATACAAAACTCATCAGCGTAACCTCAGTGGGTCGACACACTGATGTTGGTTACCACACTAGTATCTTGTGGTTGGATGATGTTTTTTATTTGCTTTGAATCTTTTTGAGAAGCTAGCTTATTTCTCTTAAAGATAAAGTCAATGCTTCAATATCTTATTGAAATAGATCGATGAGAAGTTAAAGTCCTGAGTCAACTAGACTTTGACTCATAGCAAGTTTATGTATGTGCGAAGTTTGAATTGGTTGTACAAAGTCTCAGTTATCTCTTTCCGCTTTCCAAATCTTTTGGAATTGACTCAGATATGGTATCTGATTCCTTTTGCAAAAGACCAGGGATAGCCGGTTAGAATTAGATAACTAACTTGAACATCCTAGATAGATGTTATGTACAAGAACCTTTTCAATCTTCAAAAGATGCTAAGTCTAAGTAGACTTATTCATTTGATTTTGCTTCAAGGTATAGCATAAATCATTTCCTAGAGTCCAGTATACTCTAGACTAAAGAAGTTAGGAATTGCTCATTGGATTGACAATTCCCAAGAACTTTCAGTTAAAAGTCTTTGAGAAAAGTGTCCTAAGTTGGACAATTTTCATTTTGAATTTGAATTGGTGAAGTTAGTATGGTTGATTCCACCGGAATGGTAAACTTTCTCCTACAATAGGATTTTGTAACCCATTTGGACAAAGTAGTCCTCTAGTCAGGTGAAAAAATTAAGTAACTGTTGGATTAGAGTTAACCATTATACAAACATCCAAGTTAGATGTTTGAGACAACCAAACTCCAAGTTCTTCAAAACAAATTCAAGTGAATCAAGAATTCTCAAAGTCTTGCAAGGGATAAGAATCCCACCTTCATTACTAAGCCCATGCACCAGTTATGCCTAGAAATGGACTAGTAATTTGAATCCACCTAGTTCACATGTTTGTGCCTAGATCGCACATCCAGAAACTGTGAATTAGCCAGGGATGTCATTAGATCCACCCTCATTATTCTTCACTAGTTTGTACTTTGTCCCGTTCATCAAAGTACAAAACCAGATAGTGTTTTGAATCATTTGGGCAAGGATGCCACCACAGAGATGAGACATGTTCTTCCAGTTCTAGAACATGACCATGTTCTTCCAGTTTTAGAACATGAGGCTCGGGGGTTGCCTACAGTTATATATATAGCTTTATTTTCGAGGACGAAAATCTTTCCCAAGGGGGGAAGAATGTAATAAAGTAAGTCTATGATCTAGGGATCCGATGGCTTCAGACAGATCTGAAATCGGATACCGTTTGGTCACTCGTCTGTAGGACCAAAGATCTCAAGAGTAGACTCAAGCATAAGTCATGTGCTCTCATATTCAAGTAATCCACTTAGCCTAGTGGTTAAGTTTCATGGTTGTGAAGGAGGAGGTCTTGGGTTCAACTCCCATGGGGAGCATGGGGAGAGAGTTTTGCCCAAAGAGCTCTAGAGCCTTCTAACTCAAGTTAACGTGAGTTAACTTGAGTCCAGTGGACTTAACTCAAGAGGTCAGTACAACAACCACTAGTGGACTCTAGTGGAAGGTACTAAAGTAGTGGTCGAGATCACTCCAGCCACTAATAGACTCTAGTGGTGGATATGAAAGGAGTGGAGGAGATTGCACATGCACTTGTGGACTCTAGTTACATTTGTGGTCCTCATTAGTTCAAGCAGCTATATATACAGGCATAAGGTTGGGAGGAGAGTCATCTCTCTAGTATGTGGTGGTCGTAATCCTTGTTCTGTTGCAACTTACCTCATCTACAGCAACATTCTGAGCATGTGCCTTTCCAGTCATGGATTCCAGCATCTTTTCAGTTACCACAGGACACTCCTGCATCTACTTGGATTCATCACTCAATTGGATCCTATTCTGAGCCAGCTTCTTGGTTCAGAGGGGGCTTCCATGGTCCTATCGATACACAACAGGACTTTGTACACTCCATGGAGGACTTCGACATACAAATGTACTACCATGTGACTATGATTTTATGCTTCATGCTTTATGTTTCACTCTTGCAGGACCTACTTCTTGGTGATACACATCTCGTGGTGGATATTGTCGAAGCTTTGAAGATTCCTATGTACCACATGGAGTCATCCTACCCCTCTCACATGGAGGTGATCTCGTCCAATGAGATCTTGTTCCGTTCCTATACCTCGTTGGTGGCATACCTCTGGAGCATCCGCTTGATCCATCTGGTGGACATATTATGGAGTACCTGGAGATCCCGCATGGTCGATACCACTTGGCAGCTATGGATTTCTAGACGATGACTTCCTATTTTGTGCTCATGTTGCTGCTGCTGATACATTCTTGGTGGACCTTTCTCTCATACCCTAGTAGCCTCCATACACTACAAAATGGAGCTGCAGAGGGGGTGTTGAGAATATGAGAGTGCATCTCCCTTTTGTATCTTGGAGTCACTCTATTTCCATTTCATTTCCCTTACATTTCCTTGTATTTCCTTTGTATTTGGGTACCTTGCCATTTGCTTCTACCAGTTGTATTCATTCTCCTTTCAGGAGGATTATCCCACATGAGATGTATTTTGGAGAGCCCCTCACAAATCTATATAAGGAGGGCCTCTCCCCTATTTGTATTTGGTTAGAAGCTTGAGGAGCCTACTCCATGCTCTTGGCAAGCTCATTTCTAATCCACATGAGTTTACCCACTTCATGGTCTACTCATTTTGTGTCTCACACATTCTTTGTTTTGTGAGAGTACTTTACTTTTTATTTTGCTTCTGCGTGCGTACTCTCTAAAATTTCTGTGATTTTGGCCTTGGTCTCTCGCAGACTTTCCTCGAGTTCGCTCATCTTTCTTGCCCATTGCCTTTTCATGCGTTCATGGCTATCTCTCCAAGCTCTTGTTCTCTTCTTATTTTGGCTCTTAGTCTCGCTAAACTCCGCATTCTTTTCTTGGCCTAAGGCTTGGTTTTGCTTAAGTGCTTGAGCTCTCGTGATGACTTGCACTGGGGATGTGGAAGTCACGCTTCCCATGGAGTCTACCACTACGCCAATAACATTGATAGGAGCAATTTTTGGCATATTGCCGGGGTTCTTGGGACACTCTCGTATCAAGTGCTCCTTTCCACAATCCGTACAAAAGCCTTGAATTGTTACAGATTGGGTTTATGTAGGTGCAGGTAGAGGGCAATCACGAATGAGGTGATCTCCCTGACATCGGACGCATGGTCCTCTAGGAAATGGAGGTCTTATCTACCTAGGTGGAGGTCTAGAGTTGGGGTTTGTGTACATGACATTTGCATATTCTGGCTCCCAACTAGTCTCACTCGGTTCTTCATAATAGTATGACTCATTATGCTCGGGTGATTGCATGTAGTAAGCCTGTGGGCTATCAATATGGGTAGAGTCAAAACTTTGATCACTTGGGTCACTTTCTGAAAGCGACGATGTCATTGGCACTAAAGCTCTATTTAAATTTTCTTCTGCAGCTGCATACTTCACTAGAATCACATTGGTGGGGGCATGGGGTTGTTGCGCTAGGATTGGTTGCAATCTTTGTTGCCCTTGATAGGGTGGTTGATAGGTTTGCTAGGGCCTAGCATACTTTTGTTGTGGGTACTGATTAGGGTACTTTCCTTGTTGTGGATAAGGCTGAGGATAATTATGTCTAACAGCTTGTTTGTTATATGGGCAGTCTTGTGCTGTGTGATTGGTGTACTTCCTTTCCATGGTGCAGTATTGGTTGTTGGGATTAATTAGGGGTTGAGCCATGATAGGGCACACATTAGCCATATGGTCTCCTCCACAAGTGTAGCATCGTTTTCCTAGGGCAAATCTAGGAATTTGCTTGCTAGAGACACCTAATTTTTGAGCTACCTTTTCTGCTAGATCCTCAATTGATGTGGATTGTGAGGAAATGAGGCTACTAGAACTATCTGAATCTTTATAGATCTTTGAGAGCTCTAATTCCTCCCCTAGATTATCCTCAATGTCTATGCACATGCGTACACACTCTTCTATGGATCTAGGGTCCTTTAAGTACACATATGATCTCAGTTTGGTGCTTAACAATCCGTCTAGAAATAAGGCCACTTGTTTGGCCAGAGGGGGTAACTTTGGAGCAGGGCATCTCTCTAGATATTGCCTAAACCTTCTTCCTACGAGCCTTACTGTCTCTTGAGGTGTTTGCTTGAAGCTGTATATCAAGGAAGATGTGGTATGCCTAATGCCACTTTTGGAAAACTCTCTGATGAATGCTTCAAGAAGTTGGTCTATACTTCTGTACTGATCTTGGTGAAGTGGTTGAAACCAATTCAATGCAGTGTTCTTGAGTGTTAGGCCAAAAGCGTTGTATTGAGTGAACAAGTCTTCCACTTGTTCAACTCTCAAAACTTGCCTAAACTCTGCTACATGGTCATATGGATCTCCTGTGCCATCGAAGCAATTTTTCATGGACTTAACCAATTGTGTAGGCCTTAAGGTTCTAGCATGTTCTCTAGGCCTTGGCAAAGGGAATTCGTCTATATTTCTTGTCTTCCTTGGATCCCTATGTCTCTCCCTGTCCATCCTATCCATCTCTATCCTCGTTCTCTCTCTTCCAAGTGGATTAGCAAAACTCACCTCGGGTCTATCTCTACTCCTCTCTCTTTGTGTTCCATGAGCCTGAGATGCTCCAGCTCCTGGGTGACCATAAAACATAGTGGATCGAGGTTGGGGAAAAACAAATTCACCCTTCCAAGTGTATGCGTGTCTTCCATGCTCTGAGACCACAAAAATCCTCTCCGAAACATCATCGAAGTAGGTCACTTTACCTGGGCTATCGGGGTCTTTGAATTCATAGATGGTAAGAGCTCCTACTTCATTAGGCTTCTCAGCTTATACCTCCAAAAAGCCTCATCTGTCTCTTGATTCACGAGCAACTCTATGCTCCTATTGTCCTGGGAAACCACTTCTAGAGTGATTATTCTCGTTAGAACCGACTTGCCACGAGGGGTTTTTGGTTCTTTTCCTAAGTTCCCTTGCTCTATGTCTCCTATTTCAACCTCTGAGATTATGTTGCCAAATTCATCTGTTCTATCTGGTTGACTAGTGACCACATACATTGTTCCTTCCTTATCGATGTAAGAACCATTTTCAAACTTGACTACAGGGTGTTCTAGTCCAATGGGCTGATTCGGGTTCTTAATTAGGACAACAGATCTTCTCAGACCATCCTCATAGATACAAGCACTTAAGCGATTGGTCTGGATATATTCCAGTTGAGTCTTGTAGGGACCTTTTGGCCTTTCTAGGTATGCAACCCCTGAGCTACCTACAGGTCTTTCCATGTTATAAGACATCTCAGAGTCACTAGTTTCTGAGTCTAGAGTGTAGGGGTAATCGCTCAATGGTTGTATGGTTAACACTAGCCTCGGATGATCTAATACTTTGACGGTCTCTCCCTAGGTGTCTTCCTGATCTAAGGTTCATATGCCCTTCCAATTAACCCAACGATCCTTGTACAACCACGTTGCTGATTCCTTGATACCAATCACTTGTTCCTTTTGAGTTCCTTTGTATGTGTGTTCTTGTCTTTATGTTAGCATCGTCAGGAGCACTTAAGTGTGTCGTACTTGATGTTCTTCATCCACTTAGTTTAAGTTCTTTTCCTTTAACTTGTCCCTTGACTGCACTTTTGCCTATTCTTGGACTTGAGAAATTAAAGGCTCTTAGAACTTGAGTATTCCTATCGTATCCCTAGTCAATTTGGATAGCTACTCGCACTTAGCCTATGCTAAGAATGGATTGAGGGGGTTAAGAGATGTTCCAACCTCAAGTCGCTCCTCCTTACTATGGTTGTCTGCCAAGGAAGCACGTTCCCAAGCTTGCACACAATGGCACTTGCTTTGCTGTCTCCAAAAGCTCTTAATGATCCTGTAAAAATTTCAAGTTTAGCTCCACTTTTCACCCACAATTGACAGACAATTAAGTTCAGACACTTTTAATGACCCTTTTTTCCCCTTTTTCTATTGCCAAAAAAGTTTCTCCATAGCTCCCTTGGTGTGCCTACCCCCTCAGAGGGTCAACTTCAAAATACCCTTCAGAGGGCCACGAGCTTTCCGACAAGCCCTAGAGCTCAAAAAACGGATTTCATATGAAAAAGTTATGACAGTTCAAGGTTTAGGGGGTTAAACAGACAAACAGATCCTTTCACGTGTTTAGTGCAGTTTTCTAAGGCCTTCATATTCGCATGAGTAATTGAGTATGCAAATATGCCCAAAATTTAGCCTAAATTTTCAAAAAATACCCCTTTATTTTTTTTGCCAAAAATGCATGTCTATCACGATAGACGATGTCTGTCGCGATAGACACTGACTATCGAGTGGGTCTGTCTATCACGATAGATGATGTCTGTCGCGATAGACGGTGTCTATTGTGGGGTCCTGTTTGTCGCGATAGACTGTGTCTTCACGATAGACGGGGTCTGTCGTCTGTCGTGGGCCTGTCTGTTGTCTGTCGTGGGTGTCGTTTGTCGTGCTTTTGGTCTGTCACGATAGACAGTGTCTGTTGCAATAGACGGTCTCTATCGTGGGTCTCTGTCTGTTGCAATAGACGGTGTTTGTCGCATCGTGGGTGCGATCTGTCGCGATAGACGCTGTCTGTCACGATAGTCGGGGTCTATCGTCTATCGTGGGCCTGTCTGTTGCGATAGATGGTGTATGTCGCGATAGACTGAGGCTGTCGTCTGTCGTGCTTTTGGTTTGTCGCGATAGATAGTGTCTGTCGCAATAGACAGTCTCTATCGTGGGTCTCTGTCTATCGCGATAGACGGTGTCTATCGTGATAGACGGGGTCTGTCGCCTGTCGTAGGCCTGTCTGTCGCGATAGAGTGAGGCTATCGTGGGGTGCAGTCTGTCATGATAGACGCTGTCTATCGTGATAGAATATGTCTGTCACGATGGGCTGAAAAAACGCAAATTTTTTAGAATTTTTTAGTGATTTGGAGTGCTCTCATGGTGTAGGTCATCGTGCCAAACATGCATTTAAAAATAATTTAGTTTTTCTATCTTTCGCGATAGACAGAGGTTGTCATCCCAGGACCTGTGCAGAGTCTATCGTACCTACACAAGCTGTTGGAGATGGTGGTACAGCTAGAACCTGCAGTAAAAGCTCAAAAAACACACAAAAATTGGTAGCATGCAAGCTCTCTCTCGCTCTCTCTTACAAGTGAAATGATGGAAATGAGGTGGGGAGTAGAATATGATCCAAAAACTGAAATTTTTGTGAAGATGGAGATGGAGGTGGGAGATGGTGGGGATGATGATGATGCAAAAACAAGAAAAAATGAAGAAATATAAGGAAAAGAAAGGATATTACCTATGACTCCAATGTCTTAACTCTACATCGTACCATCACACGCTCGTCCTCAAAGCTCTCTCCCCGGCAACAGCACCAAATTTGGTGTCACTCTAGCACAATGGTGAATACCAACGTGAGGAGATCCACCTCATAATTGTCAATCCGTGGATGTGAGGACTAGTATGAAGACTATGAGCAAGTGATGGCACAAGTGTGTGAGTGAGAAGCACACAAACATGCACACACACACACACACGCGTGCACACAAGGCAAGAACAAGGAGAGGAACAATGGAGTTCTTTGCATTAGTCAAAAAGTCTCTTACATAAGCTCAATTCACAAACAATCTAGCCCAAAAATGAGCTCTCTAGCTCTTTTTATAGTTTTCTGACTAGCTTTGGCCTTGTTCAGACCTAGTGTCCGGCCTAGTTAAAAATTAGGTTCTAGAGCCTATTTGAGGGCTCAAACGGAGTCTAAAAATTATGGAAGTTGGTATGTAGCTAATTCTAATACTCCTCAAGCTCAAGGACTCCTTGGCTTGAACAAAATGGAGTATATTCTACCGAAATACGGAATTTGCAATGTGAGTGGAGTGATGAAAATCACTAAAGTTGGAAATTGTTTATGAAAAAAATGATTGGGCCTAGTTGCCATATTGTGAATGACTGCTCCTTTGTGCTAGTATGTTCTTCATATGACTTGTATGCCAAATATTTGAGGAGCTAGCCTCCATTTTGTTGCAACAAGATCAATCTAGGCAGAACAGGTACAATGTGTGTGTTGTAGATCAAGATTTCTTAGCTAATCAAAATGGCAAAGGTAAATGGAGCTCATTGACTAGTAAGCAAAAATATACTGATCCTATAGAGAAATTTTTGCAAATATTGTAAGGGAAATGATCCTATCATAAACATTTGTCCAAAACTAGCTACAAAAGAGGCAAAGAAGAAAGACACTGGAATGGTTGTTGCAAAGGCCTCTACACCTAAAATAGATTCTATTAATCTCATGCAGAATGACTTGGAACAGGAATTTACTATTGTTTGTTGTTATGACCCATCTTCTCATGAGTAGTGTAGTCTGTAGTAGACTCAGATGTTTGGTACTTTGATAGTGGGACATACCTTGGAGCACAATTCTCTTCTTATTCATTGATAGCAACATCTATGACAAACTTGCTTCAAGGCAAACTTCCATTTTCATGGAAGCAAGAGTAGAAGGAGAGTTTTGATACTCTAAAACAAGCTATTTTAGCGGCTCCTATAATCAAAGTGTTAGATCCCCAAAAACCCTTTTGAGTTAGAGACAAATGCTAATGGCATAGCCATAGGGGCAGTTTTGAGCCAAGATGGAAGGCCAATAGCTTTTGAAAGTAAGAAGTTAAGTAGTGCATAGCACGATTGGCCAGTGCATGAACAAGAGTTGTATGCGGTGGTGCATGCTCTTAAAGTTTGGAGACATTGTCTTTATGGTGCAGACTTTAAGGTATACACAGATCACCATACACTCAAGTACTTTTGTAGTCAACCAGATCTTTGAGGCATACATACCCGTTATGTTGAGCTCATGCAGGAATTTCACATGGAAATCTTGTATAGAAGAGGCAAAGACAATATAGTAGCTGATGCATTATCATGGATAGTGTATCAAATGAGCTTTATAGTTCTAGAAAGCTCATTGCTTCAAGAAATAAAGGAAGCACAAGTGGAAGATCCACATTTTTTATAGATGATTAGAGCTGTCAATGATGACTCTATCATAGGAGATGAGGCAGTTCTAGCTATTTTTTTACCTAGCAAAGAAAACAAGTCTAGTCCGTATTCTAATTTCTCAAAGGAGAATGGAATAGTCAAACGAAAAGGAAAGGTTTGCATACCAGATTCTCGAGATTTGAGAAGAAAATTCATGCATGATAACCATGATATTCCTTGTGCACGTCATTGTGGTGTTGATAAGACAATATAGCTTGTTATATGAACATTTTGGTGGCCTGGGTTAGCCAGAGATGTCCACACTTATGTTCAACAATGCTTTATGTGTCAAGTCAACAAGGCAAAAAGGGTAAAGACACCAGGTCTTCTACATCCTTTACAAATTCCAGATCATAACTAGAATAGTGTATCCATGGACTTCATAGTGGGTTTACCCCGGACCCAAAGGAAGAGGGATACTATCCTAGTTGTGGTAGATAGATTGAGAAAGATGGCTCATTTCATACCCATGCAGGAAACGATAGAAGCTCTATAGGTAGTAGAGTTGTTTATCTAGCATGTCTTCAGATTGTGTAGGTTATCGACATCCATAGTTTCAGATAGGGATGTCAAATTCACAGGACACTTCTGGAAGTTTGTATTTGACAAACTGAAATTGTCATTAAAGATGAGTAGTATTGATCATCCACAAACAAATGGTCATACCAAGAGGGTCAACCAGATTCTAGAGGACATGTTGAGAGCATATGTGTCTAAGAGACAGACAGATTGGGATAGTTATCTACCACTAGTAGAGTTTGCTTATAACAATAGGCCTCACAAGGTGATAGGAATGTCTCCTTTTGAGATGAACTATGGCATCAATCCCAATGCTCCTAGTACCATAGGAATGCCAAAGAAATATCCTAGTGATTCAGAGTTCTTAGCGAACCTCCAAGCAAATTTAGAAATAGCTAAAGCCAAGATGCAACAAGCAACTGATAGGGCAAAAGTGTATGCTGATAGGAAGAGATCTCCAAGAGTCTTTGAGGAAGGAGACAGATTCTTTCTTCAGGTACCAACTAGATCTGCTTAACTATCCATAGGGAAGTGTAGCTTTCACCAAGGTTTTGTTGAAAATGAAAAAGGACTACTCCTACTCTACTCACATGCACACATCAAACAAGCTAAGGAGGAAGGAACAAAACATGATGAATGAATTAAAATAAAAATGGAAATGACTTACATGAGATGCTCTATGAGCTTGGTGACTCACTGAGGAGAGTGAGGGCACTCTTGTCAAGGGCTTGAGTGAATGAGCTTATGTGGAGTGAAGGGAGGTCTTGCTTATATGGAGTTTGGGAGAATTCCCTTGCATGTGGGATAAATGAGCTTGCATGAGAATGAAAGCAGACTTGGACAAAAGGGTGGAGCATAGAACTCTCAACAACCCCCTTCCATGTGATGATCCTTTTGTTTTTAATGTAGGGGACTAGTGAAATATGGGATCACTTAGTCCATTGGTTTTTAGGATCTAAGGACATATGGGATCCTTCGACATATCTTGGACATATGGCATCCAAGTGTAGGACATATGGTATCCCTTGGTTTTTAGTTCCATGGACATATGGGATCCATGGTGTGTGGGACATATCGCATCCCGGGGATCTTGGGACATATGGGATCCCAAGACATATACTTGGACATTTGGGATCCAAGTGGTTTTTTTGGGATCTAGGGACATATGGGATCCCTAGGCATAAAGGGTTTACATCATGGGGTAGGTAGTCCTTATGCAATCATTTGCCACCTTTTGATTTTGATGAAGATCTTCAATGTTGTAGTCTTCCTGGGATCCATTGGTTGGGTCTTTGATATGGTCCTCTTCTTGTGGAATCCTTTTTTTTATTTTGAGCATGGCATTCTATTTTGAGTGTCTTGTGTGCAAGCCATAAGGAAGGTCTTTCTCTTTTAAAGAGAAGTGTCTAGTCCCTTTACATGGGGCTTGAAATGATTTGGAGTTGAATAGTACTTCATAAAATTTACTCTTTGGAGAGCTAGTGTATTTTCACTTTAGAGTGTACATGGCATCAACAATTGATGGCTTTGGGAAGGTCCTACCATGTATGTTCATGGTGGTGTCTAATCCCATTACAAGGGAGCCATTATGTTTAGAAGTTACAATCAAGATGTGCATAGAAAATGTGTGTACGCATTAGAACCTAATTGGGTTCCTCAATACTTGAATGTGATGTACACAAATCCATCCCTTGGCTGAATGTCTAAGGACGAAGAAATTCCCTCAAGAGATAACTTGGGTGAGACAAAGAGTCTAGAGTAGGAGGCTCAAGACTTGAAGCGCGAATGCTTGAAGATCTTAGAGACTGCACACAAGGTGTTGCAAGAGGAAACTTTGGACTTGATCGGGTGACTAATGCCATCTTATTTTCAGGTCTTTGGTGGCGTAACCTTCATATGGATGCACATACCTATGTGAAGAGGTGTGACACATGTCAGAGGACTCAATATCCTCTTCATAGAGATGAGATGCCACTAAGACCCATGATAGGAGGACATGCATTCTCTAAGTGGGGAACAGACTTTGTAGGTTCTGTTAATCCCCTAGCTAAGAGTTCACATGCCAAACACATCATCATAGAAACATATTATCTGACCAAATAGGTAGAAGTGAAAGATACTAGGAAGAATGATGCACAAAAAACAACTAAATTCTTGTTTGAAAATGTATTCACAAGATATGCATTGGCAATTGAACTAGTAAGTGATCATAGAAACCACTTCTTGAACGAGATCATTGAATATCTTCTAGAAGCTTTCATGGTCATTCACAAGAAGTCAGCTTCCTATCACCCATAGGCAAATGGACAATTCTAGAGCACAAACAAGATCCTATGCATTGTGTTGGTAGCAGCCAGGGTAATCAAGGTGGTCTTACAAGACAAGGAAGCCATCGGAGAGATTCAGAACAGAAAGAAAGCCGATTAGGACCAAGAAAGCAGAGCATTCAACAAAGATCCAGTATGTATGCCTATACAATTTTTCAAAGGATAAATCTTTTTCAACACTGATTTTCATCACTACATCAACATTGTAAATACTGTTTTTGGTAGATTAGACTCCATTTTGTTCAAGCCAAGGAGTCTCAAGCTTGAGGAGTATTAGAAGTACCTATGTATCAATTTTCATAATTTTTAGACTCCATTTGAGCCCTGAAATAAGCCCTGACACCTAATTTTTTACTAGGCCGAACACTAGGTCTGGATAGTACCAAAAACTAGTCAAAAATTATAAAAAGAGCTAGAGAGCTCATTTTTGAGGTTGGCTTGTTAGAGATTAAAGCTTATGTAAAAGAGATCTTTTGTAATACAAGGATTCCATTGTTCCATCTCTTTGTCTTGCTGTGTGTGCACGTGTGTGTGTGTGTATGTGCATGCTTGTGTGCTTATGTGTGCACTTCACTTGCTTATGGTCATCATACCCTCCTCATGTCTTCCTGGATTGACAATTACGAGCTGGATCTCCTCACATTGGTACTTGTCCTTGTGCTAGAGTGACATCAAATTTGGCACCATTGTCGAGGATCAAGCTTTGAGGATGAGCATGTGATGGTAAGACGTAGAGATGTGACATTGGAATCATAGGTAATTTCTTACTTTTTACTCTTCTACCTCCTCCATCATCACCACCACCATCTCTACTCTCCATCTCCTTCCATCGTCATCATCACCATTTTGGTCATATCCCCACATTCCATCTCCATTTCCTCATTTCACTACTGAGTGTGAGAAAGAAAGCAAATTTGTGTGCTTTGTTTTTGCATATTTCTTGAGCATTCTTGCAGGTATGAGCATCCACAGTAGTTGCAGCAACTCCAGTAGGTACAGAAAAACTCTGCACAAGTCCTAGTGCATTGATCTCTATCAATCATGACATATAGAAAAATCGGTTTGTTGGTAAAAATAAGTGCATAATCATAAAGTACAAGTCTTGCACATCACAAATCCAAAAAGAAATTTAAAAAAAAACATTTTCTCTATCCATCACGATTGACACTATCCATTGCAATTGACATTGTCCATCATGATTGACACCGTCAATTGCGATTGACAAACTATGATAGATGTCACTGTCCATTGTGACAGACATCATCCATCATGATGGACACCGTCAATTGCAATTGACAAACCATGATAGATGTCACTGTCCATTGTGACAGACATCATCCATCATGACGGACACCCTTGTCCATCACGATAGACACAAATATCATGATTGACACTTAGAAATGGTGAAAAACCTATCCATCGTGATGCATAGGGCCATGATTGACACAAAGCTATGCAAAAAACAAAAAAATTATGTCCATCATGATTGAAACCATCAATCCCGATTGACACCATCAATTGCAATCGACACGTTAATTGCAATTGACATGTCATCACGATGGACACCATTGATCGCAATTGACAAGCCACAATAGATAGCTTTGCCCACTGTTACCGTTAGTGTCCATGTGAAAGGCGAAATGGCCACCGGACACTTCTTTGTATATGTTGTTTAATAAAACATATAGTGGCCTAGTCAGTCACAGACTATAAGTTCGACTGCATTTTGTAAGACCTAAGAAGTCTGTCTTCGTGCTTCCTGTGTACTGTGTTTTCTGCGCATTCTATAGCCTCTGTGCGGAGTACTGTGTGCGGCCTCAGGAGCTCAGCTTTCTACTCCGAGCATATCTTCGTGGAGCTCTCGAGAAGGAGAGTGCACTGTGGTGCATCGCCATTGAAACACTTCACTGGTATCATAGCAGTTCGAGGCAAAACCTTTGTTCCGTTTGTGCGAGCAAAGCGAGCACCCCCCCCAGACTTTCTCCAAGGCTTACGGCTAAGGCGGCGACCAAGCCATAGACCTTGGCATACCTTGTCATCCGAGTCACCGAAGTCACCGTTGGCGCCGTTGGCTGCGCGCGAGGGAGGACCTCAACGATCAAGGAATATAGAGGTTCCCGGTACTTCCCGGGAGGTCACCCATCCCAGTACTGTTCCCCCAAGAGCTCGCTTAACCGTGGCAATCTCTTGCCACTAAGCTACACTCTTGTGGTGTTTGAAGAAGGGGAAAGACTAAGGTTGACATTACCTTGAACAAGTTTTGGTCCCTCAAAGCTTCATTTTTTGCTTTCAAAGCCTATTTCTGAAGCAATTTTGGGGTGTTTTTTGGAGCCATTTCGGAGTACTTTTGCACATAGTTCTCTTCGCACAGGTCCAAGAACATCAAGAAGAGTGTTCCTTGTACTTCTGAGACAATAAATATCAACCTTTGGGGCTGTAGTTTCAGCTACACTCGTAAAACTACAGGTTTCTCGAGGGGTTTTCAGTTTTGGTGGGAGCAGTCGCTACAAATTTATGCAGGTTTTTTAAAGCCTAAAACATCAGAGTTGATAGACACTTGCAGGTGTTATTGGCTAGTTTTTGGGCTGTGTACTCAGCCTTTTAGTATCATTTTACTGCATATATTGAGCACATACACACCATGTATGCTTTTGTGGATACCGCTTATGTACGTCCATGTGGTCATTGATATAGCGGTTACGTTCTTTGCATAAAGCCTTTTACGTTTGATAAAGAGGGTCGTGGTGAGGTTTTCTTAACTGGGAGACACCCAGATGTCGGGGTCTCTTCGGTGATGCAGGTGGAAGCCTTACCCAGCCTCGCCATAGGAGATGTATGATAGTTGTTCATAGGTGCTCGATAAGCCTAGTTGGCTTCTATTGGGTAACTGATTATATTGAGTGGAGTCAGTGATTCACTATGCAGGTAGACATGTCAGTACTTGTAGTTTTATGATACTTTGACACTGGTCATATGCTAATTTTGCAGAGGATACTCTGGCAAAATTTTTCTAGATTTCTGGTTTAGTCAACTATACAGTGCTCGATTTACTCCTTGATACACTTATTTGTTGGTGTTTGGACTCTTCTAGCTCCATTATCATTCTATTCAGTTCTGTACGATCATGGCATCAGAGGTCTCAGGCACATCCGGTGGATCAGGGTCTACTGCTAGTGTTTCGAGGAGGAGCTATAACTTGCAGGGCAAAGACCATTTTGAGATCCAAAAATTTGATGGCACAAACTTTGCTCTATGGAAGAATCAGATTAAAGATGTGCTGATTCAAAGGAGGCAATGGAAGCCAGTAAATGGGATTTCAAAGAAGCCTGCTGACATGGATGAAGATGATTGGGATGAGTTAGATGAAATGGCGAAGTCTACCATTCGCTTGCACTTGGCAGATAATGTTTACTTTACAGTATTAGACTGTGAAAGTGCAGAGGAGCTTTGGAAGAAGTTATGCAATACATATGAAAAAGAGACGGCATCAAATAAAGTGTATCTGATGAGAAAATTATATGACCTTCGTATGAAGGACACAGATAGTGTTGCTGCTCATCTAAATGAGTTTGATGCTATATTCTCCCAGTTACAGGCTCAGAAAATGGATATGGATAATGAAATGAAAGCAGTATTGCTATTATGCACCCTGCCATCATCATGGGATACGTTTTGCACAGCTATTAGCAACAGTGCACCTGGCGGTAAACTTGTCTATGATGACATATGTGGAGCACTCTTGAGTGAGGAGATTCGTAGAAAATCTATGGTTGGCACTCAGAGTGGAGATGCATATAATGTTCGTGATTCTTACCAAGGAAAGAATCAACAACGTGGCAGGAGCAAGAACAAGGAAAAGAATGGTCAACAGAATAAGAGTAGAAGTAAATCAAGGAAGAGGGATATCGAATGCCATTTTTTTCATAAGAAAGGACACATGAAGAAAGACTGTTATGCATTCAAGAATGCTAAAGGTAAAGGACAGAATGTTGATGGGCATGTTAAACAGTTACCTGCACCATCTACTTCGACTGTGAAGATTGAAGAAATTAATGCTATTTCTGATGATGTTGATGTGTTGACACTTGATAGTACTATGCCATCTGAGGCACTTAGGGCTGATTCTCTTTCCCACACCTGGCTGCTAGATTTTGGTGCTTCTTTCCATGTGACACCACATAGAGAATGGTTCTCTAATTATGCAGCAAAGTTTCTTGGTACCGTGAGACTTGGTGACTCTTACCAGTGTGATGTTGTGGGGATTGGAGATGTGGTTGTGCAGTTCATTGATGGTTCAAAATTTACTATGCATAATGTACGCCATGTACCTCAGTTATCACGCAGTTTGATGTCAGTTGGTCAACTTGATGACCTTGGTTACAAGGTGGTCTTCTATGCTCAGTCCTTTCGTATATCAAAGGGCAATATGGTTATTGCAAAAGGAAACAAAGTTGGCTCACTTTATCCTTTATTTTTATCACAGAAAGAACACTTGTTAGCTGTTACTGAACAACCTATGGCTTGTATTTGGCATGGTCGTTGGGCCATATATCTCGTAGTGGAATGGAAAATCTTTCTCGTTCTGGCTACTTACCTGTGTTATCTTTCTCTGATTTTTTTCATTTTGTGAGCATTGTCAATATGGAAAGCAAACCAGAAATGTGCATAGAATGCACATTGACTCTTCAATTCAGCCTTTAGATCTCGTTCATACAGATGTGTGTGGTCCTATGCCCACTAGGTCCTTAGGTGGTTCTCTTTACTTTGTCACTTTCATAGATGATGCTACTAGAAAAGTCTAGGTATATCCTATCAAATCAAAGGATGATGTATTCCCTATTTTCAGAAAATGGCTTGCTTCAGTTGAGACTGAAAAAGGAACTAAGCTTAAGGCTTTACGTTCAGCTAATGGGGGTGAGTATACCTCACGTGAATTCAGCCTCTTCTGTCAGTCTAGAGGGATTCGTAGAGAGTTTACAGCTCCTTATACCCCAGTACAGAATGGTGTAGCTGAAAGGATGAATAGAACTATTCAAGATAGAGTAGTCTCTATGTTGCATCATGCAAACCTCTCACAAGGTTTTTGGGCAGAAGCAGTATTGACTGCAGTTCATGTGATTAACCTTTCACCTAGTACTGCCAACGGTCTGAAAGTGGCACAAGAGTTATGGACAGGGAAACCACCATATTATGATCATCTTCGAGTTTTTGGGTGTGAAGCATATGTTCATATACCCAAGAATCTTAGACAAAAGTTGGACCATAAGTCAAAGAAATGCATTTTTCTTGGATATGGTCGAGAAGGACAATTTGGATATCGCTTATGGGATCCTGAAACACGGTCAGTGATCAAAAGGAGTGATGTCATTTTTAATGAGTCGAAGATGCATAAACAGCCCATTAAGGAGGTTGAAGTGAGAAGAGTGGTGTTTGAGGATAGTAGTCCTCCGGTTAGCATGCATAAAAATGCTACACATAGGGATGTTCAAGAGAATGTCCATTCAGATCAGTCTGCACATGTTCCTGTTCAGCAATCATTGAGACGTTCTGCACGTGTCTCATATCCACCTGATAGATATGTTCCAGGTTTAGATTTTGTTATGCTAACAGATGTCGGTGAGCCTTCTTGCTACAAAGAGGCTATGCAGACAGAGGATCATGTCAAGTGGGAGCGTGCCATGAAGAGTGAGTTGAATTCTATTCACAAGAATGGTACTTGGGACTTAGTACCTTTGCCAAAGGGCAGAAAAGCTTTACCATGTAAATGGGTATATAAGCTGAAATTCACATCAGATAGTGCTTCTCCAAAATATAAAGCACAACTTGTTGCAAAGGGTTTTAAGCAACAACATGGTGTTGATTTTGAGGAAATCTTCTCTCCAGTGGTCAAGATGACTACTTTGCGCATGTTGCTTGGATTCATTGCAATGGAGGACTTAGAGCTAGTCCAAATGGATGTGAAAACAGCTTTCTTGCATGGAGATCTTACAGAAGAGATCTATATGGAACAACTAGAGGGTTATGTAGTTCCTGGCAAGGAAAGTCTAGTTTGTAAGCTCAAGAAGAGCTTGTATGGACTTAAACAGTCTCCTAGACAATGGTACCAAAAGTTTGATGCTTATGAAGTCCCAAGGCTATTCTCGGAGCAATGAGGATCATTGTCTCTACACAAAGAGATGTTCTGATTGCAGCTTGATATGCTTGATACTTTACGTTGATGATATGTTGATTGTTGGGAAGTCCTCTTATGATTTGTCACTTCTCAAAAAGAAGTTGAGTCAGACATTTTGATATGAAGGATTTGGGGGATGCCAAACATATTCTTGGCATGCACATTACTCGTGATAGGAGTAAAAGATGCATATACTTGTCTCAAAGTGAGTACATATCCAAAGTACTTCACCGATTCAATATGCAGGGTGGAAAGGCATTGAGTACACCTTTACCCACATATGTGAAATTGAGCAAGGATGATTGCCCCAAATCAGATGAGGAAAAGCAATTCATGACCAAAATTCCCTATCAGTCTGCTGTTGGTAGTCTCATGTATGCTATGGTAGCTATGAGACCAGACATTGCATTTGCAGTGGGAGTTGTGAGCAGATATATGTCTAATCCTGGCAAGAAACATTGGGAAGCGGTCAAAATGATTTTGAGATATCTGAGTGGCACTAAGGACAAGTGTCTATGCTTAGGTAGAGGGAAAGCATCCATTATTGGTTACACAGATTCTGACCATGCTGGTTGTGTAGACAATCGTAAGTCTACATCAAGGTATATTTTTCATTTTGCTGGAGGTGCTATCTCTTGGAGATCTCGTCTTCAAGAATGTACAGCTGTTTCCACCACAGAAGCAGAGTATGTTGCAGCAAGTGAGGCATGTAAGGAAGCATTGTGGCTTTCTCGTCTTGCTTGTGATATGGGTTTACCTCAGCATGTACCTCACTTGCTCAGTGATAGTCAGAGTGCCATTGCTTTGGCTAAGAATCCGGTCTATCATGCAAAGACCAAGCACATTGAGGTGAGGTATCACTTCATTAGAGATTGCTTAGCCACTGAGAGCATTATTCTTGAGAAGGTTCACACTCGAGATAATGCTGCAGATGCTTTGACTAAAGCTCTACCACAGGATAGCTTTCGACACTGTTGTCACTTGATGGGGGTTACTTGATTCTTGATCTTACGGAGTCACTTGTATACTGTGTAACATGCCCATCAGGTGGGAGGTATAGTTTGTATACTTACACTCAGGTATTCTTTATCCTTCATTAATTTTTCTCCTATAGTTACTCTAGCCATATTGGCCTTTAGTGGGAGACTGTTATCGTTAGTGTCCATGTGAAAGGCCAAATGGCCACCGGACACTTCTTTGTATATGTTCTTTAATAAAACATATAGTGGCCTAGTCAGTCACAGACTGTAAGTTGGACCGCATTTTGTAAGACCTAAGAAGTCTGTCTTCGTGCTTCCTGTGTACTGTGTTTTCTGCGTATTCTACAGCCTCTGTGTGGAGTACTGTGTGCGGCCTCATGAGCTCGGCTTTCTACTCCGAGCATATCGTCGTGGAGCTCTCGAGAAGGAGAGTGCACTGTGGTGCATTGCCATTGAAACACTTCACCCATCACAATTGAGAGCCCTATCCATCACGATTGACAAGCAATTTCCGCCAATTTTTAGGGTTTTCTAATTTTCAAGTTTTAGCAAATTTTGGGTCAAAATTTCAAGTAATTATAGCATTGTGAGGCCCCCAAGCAAATATTTCTAGAAGTCCTGTTTGCCTGTTTTAACCCCAGAACCCTGAACAGACATAACTTTTTCATACGAAATCCCTTTTTTGTGATCTTGAGTTCGTTGGAAAGATCGTTTCAAATCCTAGGAAAATCTCAATTATCTTTTGTAAAAATCATATGTTGAGTTTTAGATATAGAATTTTGAATTTGACCTTCCACAGGGGTGAGGAAGCTAAAGGATCTCTAGGGTAGTCTTTCATAAAGACAAGTGAAAATCTGGTTTTTGAATTACATGAATGAAAATGGTCTATTAATTCAATTAGATTTAACTCTAGATCTAACCATGGGAGTTTTATTGGTCCGTTGAGAGCATCGAAGGGCATCCAGAGCAAGAGCATGTGCAAGCTTGAGAACAAGTGTCTTGAGCACTCAAGTGTGAGCAAAGGAGAAGTGACTTAGGTTGGAGCATTCTCAACCCCCTGAGTCAATTCCTAGCTTAGGCTAAGTACAGATAGTGATATTGGCTTTGTAAAAAAGAATTCAACTATATATGGTGGATTCACAAAATTCTCTAATTTCAAAGACAAAGCAAATGAGTGGAATCTACCTTCATGAGCAACTAAAAGAAGCTGCCAAGCATTGGGAATCTAAGAGATTTATGAATGGAGCTCATTTGTTAACTAAAATGATTTACCATGTATTGGGCATGGTAAAAGAAGTTGTGAAGCATTGGGAATCTAAGAGATTTATGAATGGAGCTCATTTGTTAGCTAAAATGATTTATCATGTATTCGAAGACAGGTTGAAGTTAGCTCCTGAAGCACAGGTGTTCAAAGCAGTAATGAATGGAGTCAAAAGTACACTTAAAGTAGTAACTTAAAGAGGCAGGCAAGAAAAGAAAAGAATTGGTAATGGAAGTACTCCAACCCATGAAGAAAAGAAAAGTTGACCCAAGGAAGATTGAATTGGAAGTAAGAGAGGTTATTGAGGAGGAATTAAAATAAGAACAAAAGAAATTACAAGTGAATACATAGCCACATCCTCATCATACTAGCACTAAAAAGTTATACTCATATTTTAGGCAGGGAGGTGATAAGAGAGCTGCATATGAAGTCTAGTATCAGAAGATGCTAGAAGATTTTTCAAAAAAAGCCATAGATTCGACTCAACAAGAAATGGAGCATTATGAATAACTTCATGGACAAATGATGGATGCAGAAATAGAAGTAGTCTTTGTCAAAAAGGAAGTTGCACTCTTAGGCTACTTTCAAAGAATTACAAGGTCCACCTAAAACAAGGACCACAGTTGTAGCAACTATCAAAAAACCAAGAAAGGAGACTAAAAGAAAGAAACAGGTGGTTGGATAGAAACAAAGATTGCAGAAAAATATGGAAGGAAGCTCTAGTATAGTTAAGGATAAATCCAACTTTCAGTACAATAGCAAGAAGAAGAGATTGGGCCATCTTTTGGAAAAGAAGAAATGAAGGACAAATCCCACCAAAGTGTTGATATATTTTGTAGTGATATGTGTGAACATAGTAGGACCGTGAGGGCATTTTTTTCCCTCTTTAGGAGGTTTTTTTCCCCCAGCTTGTATATACACCTATAACCCTAATGGGTTACTTATCTTTGAACATTCTCTTGGTAATACATTCAATATTGTGTATTGTGCTCCTAGCTTCTTCTTCTTCCTTGTGCTGTTTGTGTGCTTCCCTAGACCTCAAACTCCAACAATCGGTATCATAATAGGTCACCACTTCATCTAGGGTGTTGCCCACACCCCTCTGATCACAGTCTCAGAATCACAAAAAAATTGGTGAGCGTACTCAGGGCGATTAGGAATCCAAAACTGCTTGGCTTTGTGGTGTCGAAATCACGATCTCAGCACTTTTTGATCTCCATATGCACTATCATAGAACTTGTGAACACAATTTTGTCTTTTTGTGCCAAAGGCTTTGTGGTGTCGAAATCACGATCTCAGCACATTTTGATCTCCATATGCACTATCATAGAACTTGTGAACACAATTTTGTCTTTTTGTTTTGGTTCTCCAGTATAAGCGCCTCAAAGTTTGCTACATGTTTAGTAGAACTCAAGAAGGTAGTTTCGTTCAACTTTTTGAGATACATTCATTTTTTTGCATCAGGGTATTTTAGTCAATGTCCATGGCTGAAAGCAATGATGTATTATGTATGTTGGTTGTTGAGGATAAGTTGGATGGTACCAATCACTCATTATGGGCTTATATGATGTGTCATGTATTGGTTGCAAAAGGATTGTGGAATATTGTGTAGGGTGTTGAAAAACATCCTATTATACCTACAAATATAGTTACTGAAGGTGATGCAGATGGTGTTGAAGATGGTGATAATCTTCAGGTTCATGTTTGTGCTACAGTTCTTGTCACACCTACTATAGAGCAACTTTGTTGGATGGTATAGATGTTGAAGCACATGCATTGATAGCCTTGTCAATCAAACATGCCATTATTCCTCACATTTGCTCTTGCAGAACATCAAAGGATGCTTCGGATACACTTGCCCCTTTATACTAGGCAAGGAATGAGGCTCGTGTTGCTTACCTCCAAAAAAAGTTGGAGAGTGAGCACATGAATGAAGGAGACTCCATGGATATTTTTTTTACAAAGATCAAAGATTTGAAAGAGTTGATTTTTTCTGATGATGTCTTGCCTGACAGTTCACTTGTGCATAATATTTTGAATGGTCTTCTAGATTCATATCAAAGTTTTGCTTCGAATCTTTGATTGATGATGAAAGGCAACCCAAATGCCTTAAATTTGAGGATTTAGTCTCTATTCTATTTCAGGAAGACTAGTCCAGGTAGAACAAGTCCATTATGCACATTATAGATCAAGCTTCCCTGGCTAGTCAAAAGAGCAAAGGTAAATGGAGCTCATTGTAATAAAGTAAGTCTATGATCTAGGGATCCGATGGCTTCAGACAGATCTGAAATCGGATACCGTTTGGTCACTCGTCTGTAGGACCAAAGATCTCAAGAGTAGACTCAAGCATAAGTCATGTGCTCTCATATTCAAGTAATCTACTTAGCCTAGTGGTTAAGTCTCATGGTTGTGAAGGAAGAGGTCTTGGGTTCAACTCCCATGGGGAGCATGGGAAGAGAGTTTTGCCCAAAGAGCTCTAGAGCCTTCTAACTCAAGTTAACGTGAGTTAACTTGAGTCCAGTGGACTTAACTCAAGAGGTGAGTACAACAACCACTAGTGGACTCTAGTGGAAGGTACTAAAGTAGTGGTCGAGATCACTCCAGCCACTAATAGACTCTAGTGGTGGATATGAAAGGAGTGGAGGAGATTGCACATGCACTTGTGGACTCTAGTTACATTTGTGGTCCTCATTAGTTCAAGCAGCTATATATACAGGCATAAGGTTGGGAGGAGAGTCATTCATTCATGAGCATTTGCAGTCGTTACGCTGTTGCATTGGTATCAGAGCCATCTCCATAGCTTTCATCTTCTTGCTCGGATTTTTGGCGTGCGAATTCTGCCCCCGCCCGCATTGAGATGCGTGTCGCAATCGTTCTCATGCTTTAACTTAGAGCAAAAGAGTACTAAAAGGAGTAATCATCTCTGTGTGCTGCCGTGAGATTCGAACCCCCGCCCATTTGTTGGGAGCGCTCTGCTCTAACCACAAGAGAGAACCGCCCGCGTGAAGACTTGTCCGTAGCAGACATTACTGATCGAAGCCGGCGCTGAAGAACTTAATTTGAAGATCTAAAAGCATACAATCTCTGGTGAAGCAGAGGGAACTCGAACCCCCGCCCCCGCAGCTAGAGGACGCCCGCCTATCCATAAGGCGACAACCGATTGACGAGAGGTAGTCTGCAAAAAACTAGTCTTCTGCTAGAATCTGGCGCTGAGGAAAGCTTCAATCAGAGAACAAAAGGACGTGCCGTGCGCTGCTGTAGCCGGGACTTGAACCCAGACGGGTTGGAAAGGAGCCAGAAGATATAGCCACGCGCCCAGCCCGATTGTTTGTTCTATAGTGCAGAGCAAAATTTAGAGAAGCAGGAAGCAGAGCTGAAGTAATAGCCCAATTCTCATCCATTCAAGGAGCCAAATCAATTGCCGAACCCGAGAAGTATTCTGCTTCAGTTGTCGCAGAGTTTGATGGAAGTGGAGTTGTGGAGTGAAGATCTGAAGGCCTAACTTCGTCATAATTCTAGCACTCTCGGCTAGAATCAAGTCGACCTCAGCAGACCAAATCATCAGGGACTATTTCTTGTGATATTCTTGCATAGCTCTTTTGATTTTGTTGCACACACCACTTGCGTTAGGAATACTTAGTAAGTTTAATAACGCTTTGTGTGCGATGGAGGGGACTTCTAGCCACGTCTCGCTTACGAGTACTACTAGTACGTCAGTGTTTGTTTCTGTTCCTATTTTAGTAACATCCTCATTCATGCCTAGACCACCAATAGCTGCACATGCATTGCATCCATCTGCACCTATGGTTTCAAATACAAGTCATGCGTCTGATGCATTTAATAGAGAAGCGACGATTGTAGCATTAGACGTTGAGGATTCTGCGAGAAAAGGGGAAACACTCACTACTCTAAACGAGGGGAAAGATATGGAGAGTAGGATGTTGCTAGTTGAGCAAAAGCTTGGACGGTTGTCCAGTATTCCGGATGAGGTTGCAGTCCTCCGTCAATCTGTTGATGGAATCCAGGATCACCTTAAGGCCATTCTGAACTTACTTCAGACGCCTAGGGATATCAGTAAGACTATTTTAGGTAGTCACACAGATACGATCGCAACTTCACCAATGTCTGTTAGGATGGAAAAGGATAAGGGATTATCCTCTCCCCAAATAGATATGTTTCCGCTAGCGGGAAGTATGAGCCGTCTTAGCCTAGTGTCTTCTACTCCCTTGTGTGTTGCTTCGGTAGGGATGTTAGAAAGCCATAACCGCCCCGTGGATCTTTCCTTGGGAAAAGAGATCCGTCCTCCTTATTTCTCTGGAGAGGATAAGGATAGGAATAAGGATGCGGTTTTGACTTTCTTAGAGAAATGGCAAGATGTCCATGAACTCAAACATACCCCCGATCATGTGAGGGTAGTAGAAGCCAGTTTATCGCTAGGACCGAAAGCTTATACATGGTGGATGAGTCTCTCTGAGACTCATAAGAAACCTACCACTTGGAATGAATTTTCCCACCTTTTCAAGAAAGAGTTTCTCCCCAAGAATGAGGAGGAACGCAATTGGGAAGCTTGGGATAAAATTCAGCAGAAGGGTAGACCGCTATTAGTGTATATTTCAGAATACAGAGATGTAATTCTGAAGTTAAAGAATTTAGATGACTTCCATCGACTTCGCGGTTTTGTCAGAGGACTTAACCAGCGAATTCGTAATGAAGTTAAGAGGCATGCGCCTAAATCCCTTGAAGAGGCGAGTAAGGTCGCACAGATTTATGAGGACAATTCACGTTTGGATGTCCCGCAGGAAAGCAGTTATTCCCAGAAGAATAACTTCAAGCGTAAGGGCAAAGGGACTAGATCTAATGAAAGAGTGTCTAAAAAACCTCGTGTTTTTAGACACATCCTTTCTCCAGAAGATCATGATAAAGCGCAAAAAGAAAACTTGTGCTTTAAATGTCTCAAGCCTGGACATCGAAGCCGTGCATGTCCAGTCGGAAGAGAAAGAAAGGGTAAGCAGCAAATCAATCTGATTCACTCTTTGGACTTGGATGCAAGTTCTAGTGCAAAGAAGGTTCAGATTATGCATTGCGACAGTACCCATTCATGCCAAATTTCCAAAAACATGTGGCAACCTCAAGAGTTTGGTCCACATGATTTGGTCAAGTTGCATGGATCAGTAAAAGGGCACACCATCCGGATAATGGTGGATGACTCTGCTACGCATAATTTTATCAATTATGCGTTAGTAAAAAAACTGGCTCTTCCTCAAGAACCATCTCCTCATAAATACATTGTCTCCATGATGCACGGTCAAGACACCCGTGTTTGGGACACAATGATATGTAATTTGGAACTAGAAATCCAAGGATTTAAAGATACCTTGGACTTCCAAATAATGAACATGGATCGGGTAGATCTTGTTTTAGGGAGAGAGTGGCTATGGAGTCTAGGACCTTCATTGACCAGGTGTTATTTTACAAATACTTTGGAATTCCAGCGTGACGGTGTAGTGTATAAAATCAAGGGTGAGCATGATGTTCCAAGTATCCCTTTGATATCATACACTGAACTTCAGAAACTTGTCAATAAAGAAGCCAGGACTCAAGCTTTTCTTGTCCTTGGCACCAATGTAATAGATTCTGATAATTTAAATCAAGTTTCTTATGTCTCGTCCTTTATTCCTCGAGAAGTTTATGTTAAATTTAACAATTTATTGAAGGAATTTAAAGATGTGTTCCCTAAGGAACTCCCCTACGGCTTGCCACCCTCTCGTGGAAACATTGATCACAGTATAGATCTGTTTCCGGGTACCAAGCCAAAATCTCAAAACCCGTACCGCCTCCCCTATGTCCAGAATCAAGAAGTAGAAAATCAAATCCAAGAGTATTTGGATAAAGGATTTATCCGCCCAAGCCAGTCTCCATGGGCAGCACCCATCCTTCTAGTGAAAAAGAAAGATGGAACTATGAGGCTGTGCGTAGATTATAGGGCGTTAAACAATCTTACGATAAAGAACAAGTATCCCATGCCACTAGTCGAAGATCTTTTCGATAGTTTAAAGGGGGCTACAGTCTTTTCTAAGATTGATTTACGCCAAGGTTATCATCAGATCAGGATCAAAGATGCTGATATTCCTAAAACAGCCTTTCGAACAAAGTTTGGTCACTACGAGTTTTTAGTGATGCCGTTCGGGTTGACAAACGCACCCGCAACATTTATGACTTTGATGAATCAAGTGCTTAAGCCGTATTTGGGAAAATTTGTTGTAGATTTTCTCGATGATATTCTGATCTACAGTAAAGATCATGAAAATCACTTAGAGCACTTGAAAAAAGTTTTTCAACTTCTTCGCGATAATAAACTTTACGGTAAAGAGTCAAAATGTGAATTCTTTACCCCAGAAGTAAAGTATTTAGGTCATATTATTTCCGCGGAAGGAATCAAAGTTGACCCGGAAAAGGTCCAAGCGATTCTTGAATGGCCTGAGCCCAAGACGGTTCGAGAACTACAAAGTTTTCTCAGATTGGCAGGATATTATCGGAAGTTTGTGGCTAGATATGCCAAGATTGCAGTACCTTTGACGGATCAACTCAAAGGGAAGCATCAAAAGTTAAATTGGAAAGAAGAGCAAGCAAAGAGTTTTCAAGAACTTAAACTTGCTTTAGCATCGGCCCCAGTTCTACAGATCATAGATCCGAACAAGCCTTTCCAATTAGAGACAGATGCAAGTTCATCTGCAGTAGGAGCAGTACTAAGCCAAGATGGTCGACCAATAGCTTTCGAGAGTAGAAAGCTAAGTCCTGCTCAGCAAAACTACTCTACCTATGAGCGAGAGATGTTCGCTATTATAAATGCTCTAAAGAAATGGCGCCATTATCTATATGGATCAAAGTTGACCATAGTTTTTGATCAAGAGAGCATAAAGTGGTTTGCAAACCAACCTGATCTAAGAGGTAGAAAAGCGAGGTGGGCCGAGCAGTTGCAAGAGTTCGATTATGAACTCAGGTATAGAAAAGGAAAGTTCAACGCAGTGGCAGACACCTTAAGTCGGATGCCTATGCTGAACAATCTAAGTTTTGTACAAATTCAAAGTGAATTTATTTCAACTTTGAAAGGAAGCTGCAAACAGGATCCAAGCTTCAGTCAAGCATGGAAAGCAGCTGAACAAGATAAACAAAATGAAGCAAGTACTTCTGAAAGAAAGTTTAAACACTATTCTCTCCAAGATGAATATTTGCTTTATAAAGGTAAGGTTTGTGTTCCAAGTACCTTGGACATACGAAATCAAGTACTTTTCGAATGCCATGATGCTCCAAGTGCAGGACATCTTGGTATTAACCGAACCTATGAGTTAGTGAAAAGACATTTTTATTGGCCTAGTTTGCATCGTGATGTGCAAAACTATGTGTCTAAGTGCCATAAATGTCAAGTAAATAAGTTTGAACGACTTAAAGTTGGAGGATTGCTACATCCTTTGGAAATTCCCAAAGGAAAGTGGGAAAGCATTTCCATGGATTTCATTTCTGGATTACCCCGCACTCAGAAGGGCTGTAGTTGATTGATTGACTAAACTTGCTCAGTTTATACCAGTCAAGACTACTTATAAGACTCCAGAACTTGCAAAAATATTTGTAAATCAACTTTATAGACTCTATGGTCTTCCAGTAGACATAGTTTCTGATAGAGATGCTCGATTTACAAGTCATTTTTGGCGAGCAGTCTTTAGTAGACTTGAAACTAAACTAAGTTTAAGTACAGCTGAACATCCCCAGACGGATGGACAGACAGAGAAAGTCAATCAGATTTTGGAAGACATACTCAGAGCTTATGTTACTTCCAAACAGACTGACTGGGAAGATTATCTTCCATTAGCAGAGTTTGCCTATAACAGTGCCAAGAATTCATCAACTGAATTTAGTCCATTCATGTTGATGTATGGTTTCCAGCCTAGGTCTCCTTATGCAGTAGGACTACAAAATGAACGAGTTCAAACAGCTCAAGAGTTCCTTCAAGACATGAACTTTAAGCTCAAGTTAGCTAAAGAAAACCTAAAGAAAGCTCAAAATCGTGCAAAGGCTTATGCCGATCCGAAGCGAAGAAATGTTACTTTTCAGGTTGGCGATCAAGTTTATCTTCGTATCCCTGAACGATCGGAAAAGTTCAAGACTGGTCAATGCGCCAAGTTGTCGCCTCGATATTGCGGTCCTTTTCCAATCACCAAGAAAGTTGGTTTGTGGGCTTATGAACTACAACTTCCAGACGATAGTTGGATTCATCCAGTGTTCCATGTTAGTCGGCTTAGGAAGAGTCTAACAGATTCAGATAATCTAGTTGGACAACAGGTTATACTTCCTATTCCCGTACATGAAACAGTTCCTCATGAACCTGAAAGGATACTTCGCACCCGAGATAAACGTACAAGAAGCCACTTGTATGAAGAGTGCTTAGTAAAATGGAAGGATGGAACTGAAGAAAATTCAACATGGGAAAAAGTTTCCACAATCCAACGACGTTTTCCAGCTTTCAAGTTTTAAGTTGGTCCCAACTAAAGAAGGTTTTTTATTTTCAAGTTTCTAAGTAAATAACCTAATTGAATGAATGCATGTTCTTCAAGTTTTAGAACATGAGGCTCGGGGGTTGCCTACAATTATATATATAGCTTTATTTTCGAGGACGAAAATCTTTCCCAAGGGGGGAAGAATGTAATAAAGTAAGTCTATGATCTAGGGATCCGATGGCTTCAGACAGATCTGAAATCGGATACCGTTTGGTCACTCGTCTGTAGGACCAAAGATCTCAAGAGTAGACTCAAGCATAAGTCATGTGCTCTCATATTCAAGTAATCTACTTAGCCTAGTGGTTAAGTCTCATGGTTGTGAAGGAAGAGGTCTTGGGTTCAACTCCCATGGGGAGCATGGGAAGAGAGTTTTGCCCAAAGAGCTCTAGAGCCTTCTAACTCAAGTTAACGTGAGTTAACTTGAGTCCAGTGGACTTAACTCAAGAGGTGAGTACAACAACCACTAGTGGACTCTAGTGGAAGGTACTAAAGTAGTGGTTGAGATCACTCCAGCCACTAATAGACTCTAGTGGTGGATATGAAAGGAGTGGAGGAGATTGCACATGCACTTGTGGACTCTAGTTACATTTGTGGTCCTCATTAGTTCAAGCAGCTATATATACAGGCATAAGGTTGGGAGGAGAGTCATTCATTCATGAGCATTTGCAGTCGTTACGCTGTTGCACTCATCTACTAGTAAGCAGAAATCTCCTAATTCTGCACAATCAAAGAAAGATTACAGAGATGAGAGGAAAACAAAAAAGTAGAAATTGTTTTGCAAATATTGTAAATGAAATGATCATGTCATAAAGAGTTGTCCAAAACTCGCTGCAAAAGAGGCAAAGAAGAAAGAGGTTGGAATGGTTGTTGTAGAGGCCTCTACACCCAAAACAAAGTATGCTAATCTTGTGCAGCATGAAGAATGGGCATTTACCGTTGTTTGCAATTATGACCCATCTTCTCATGAACAATGTATGTCTATAGTAGACTCAGATGTTTGGTACTTTGATAGTGGGGCAACCAAACATATTAGCTTGCAATGTAGTTTCTTCGCTTCACTTGAGCCTACCTCTACAAGGAATATTATCACATGTGCCAACAACTCCTCTTATCCTGTTATGGGAGTTGGTAACATCATTCTGAGTTCTGCTGATGGTGGTTCTTTTACATTGTTGAATGCTTTATTTGTGCCAAGGATCAAGAAAAATCTATTATCAAATATACCATTAGCCAAGATCGGCTTGGTTGTGGAATTTGTTGATGATAGATGTATAGTTCATGATTTGTGAAATAGAATTATTGCTTTTGACATTTTATGTCATGGGCTATATGTTGATATATTTTGGTAGTGATGTGTGTGAATACTCTAGGACCACTGGGGCACTCTTTTCCCTCTTTAGGAGGTTTTTTTCCCCTGACTTGTATATACACTTATTGCCCTAACGGGCTACTTATCTTTGTACATTCTAGTGGTAATACATTCAGTATTGTGTGTTGTGCTCCAAGCTTCTTCTTCTTTCTTGTGTTGTTGGCGTGCTTCCGCAGACATTTAACTCCAACAGTTGGTATCAGAGTAGGTTGTCACTTCATCTAGGGCATCGTCGACAGCCCTCTCATCACAATCTCACAATTGCACAAAATTTGGTACGCATACTCAAGGTGATTAGGAGATCAAAACAACGTGATTGTGTAGTGCCGAAATCATGATTTGATCTCATTTTGGCCTCCAAATGCACTATCATAGTGCTTATGCAGGCTATTTTGTATTTTTGTGGCAAAGATATGTACTAGTTTTGGTTCACCAAAAGAAGAGTCTCGAACTCTGTTACAAGTCTAACAAAACTCATTTGGGAAGTTATGTTCAAATTTTTCAGATACAATTATTTTTTTGCATCAAGTTATTTTAGTCAGTGGCCAGAGCTTAAAGCAGTGATATATTCCATATGTTTGTTGAGGATAAGTTGGATGGTACCATATCCGTTGTGGGCTTATATGATGCATCATGTATTGGTCGCAAAAGGACTATGGAATATTGTGCAGGGTGTTGAAAGACATCCTCTTACACCTGTGAATATAGGTATTGCAAATACAGGTACTAAAGCTGATGCAGATGGTGTTGAAGATGGTGATATTCTACAAATTCGTGTTCGTGTTGTTGTTTTTGTTGCACCTATCGTAGAGCAAATTTGTTGGGATGGTAGAGATGCTCAGGCACATGCATTGATAGCATTGTCTATCAAACATGCCATTATTCCTTACATTCACTCTTGTAGAATAGCTAAGGATGCTTGGGATACACTTACCACATTGTAACAAGCTAGGAATGAGGCTTGTGTTGCTTACCTCCAAAAACAATTGGAGAGTGAGCACATGAATGAAGGTGATTCTATGGATAGTTTTCTGACAAAGATCAAGGATTTGAAGGAACAATTGATTTCTGCTAATAAAGTCCTTCCTGACAGTTCATTTCTGTAGACTATTCTAAATTGTCTTCCTGAATCATATCATGGTTTTGCTTCTACTCTTCATTTGATGATGAAAGGCAATCCAAATGCCTTAACATTTGAAGAGTTAGTTTTTGTTCTGTTGCAGGAAGATCATTCTAGGCAGAACAGGTCTATTACACGTGTTGCAGATCGAGCTTTCTTGGCCAGTCAGAAGGGCAAAGGAAAATGGAGCTCTTCTACTAGTAAACAGAAATATGCTAATTCTGCACAATCGAAGAAGGAAGACAAAGATGAGAAGAAATCTAAAAAGCAAATTTTTTTTTGCAAATACTATAAAGCAAATGATCATGTCATTAAGATTTGTCCAAAATTGGCTACTAAAGAGGCAAAGAAGAAAGAGGTTAGAATGGTTGTTGCAGACCTCTACATCGAAAACAAAGTCTGCTAATCTTGTGCAGGATGAACAATGGGTGTTTACTATTGTTTGTAGTTTTGACCCATCTTCTAATGATCAATGCATGTCTGCAGTAGACTTAGATGTTTGGTACTTTGATAGTGGGGCGACCAAACATATTACCTCGTAGCGTAGTTTCTTCTCTTCACTCAAGCCTTACCCTATAGGGAATATTGTTACATGTGCAAATAGCTCCTCTTATCTTGTTATGGGAGTTGGTAAGATCAATCTGACTACTACTCATGGTAGTTCTTTCACTTTGTCAGGTGCTTTATTTGTTCCAGGGATCAAGAAGAATCTATTATCAGTTTTGACTTTAGCCAAGATTGGCTTGGTTATGAAATTTGTTGATGATAGGTGTATAGTTCATTATCTGTCAAATGGCAATGTGATTATTGCTTCTGGGATTTTATGTCATGGGGTGTATAAGCTCATAGTCTATGAAAGATCTGTGAATGATTTAGCATGTGTAGTACATGATCCTTAGGCTATGTCAGATGCAAAGCTTTGGCATGCATGCTTTGGTAATCTAATTTTGCTAGTTTGCTACACCTACAGAAATCTGAAATGGTGTCCTCTTTGCCCAAACTTGAGGCACCTGGTAAACATGTATGTGAAGGCTGTATTTTGGGAAAAATGCAGTGTTCCTCCTTCCCAAAAGATGGTTCGGTTCAGGCTACTCAGAAATTGCAGCTTGTTCATAGTGATGTCTGTGGTCCTATGTAGAGACCTTCTTTTGGGAACTATCTTTACTTTGTGACTTTCATCGATGATTTTTCCAAGCATGCATGGGTATATCCATTGAAGGCAATGTCCAAAGTGTTTATGTGCTTCAAGTAGTTTCTAGTTTCAGTTGAAAATCTGTTAGCATGTAAAATGGGCACCCTCCATTCTGATCGGGGGGGAGGGAACATATGTCTTCTGACTTTAATGTATTTCTGGCTGAACATGGGATAAATCGTCAGTGTACAATGCCGTATATACCTCAATAGAATGGAGTTGCTGAATGGAAGAATAGGTCACTCATGGAGATGGCGAGGTGTATGGTCAAGAGTCAAGCTTTACCACATAGTTTCTCGCTTGAGGTTGTCATGTGTGCAGCATATGTACTTAATAGATGTCCCACTAAAGTGCTGCAGTCTATCACTCCATATGAGGCTTGGCATGGTCGCAAGCCATCTATTGATCATCTGTGTATTTTTGGTTGTTTGGCATATGCATTAGTGCTCGAACAACATCACAAAAAATTGGATGATAAAGCAGTAAAATGTATTTTTGTTGGGTATAGTTCTGAAAGCAAAGGTTATTGTCTGTATCATCCATAGACTAAACGCATTCTGGTTAGCCGTGATGTTGTTTTTGTGGAAGATGCTATTCAGCCCTTACTTTCATGTACTAAGGAGAAATCTGTTAGCTCCAAAGACATGTATGATACTTTGCTGCCTCTTTTTACAGGTGGACAATCTATTGTTGTTCCTAATGAGGCAACTTCCCAACCTTTGTAGGTTTCATGTGAGATGTAGATCATTCCATTTCTAATGCAGATTTACATGATGCACTTGTTGGTGAGAGGGCTAATATTGAGCAGGCAAAAACTATGCCAAAATGTCTGGTGCAGACTTTGCGTGACAACAAATTAGATGCACCTCTGTCATATCATACTTGTTCGGGTTCTCATAGTGCCTCTTTTGCATCAAATTGCTATGCTATGGTTGCATATAGTCTCTGTGAAGAGAATGAGCCTATTTCATTTGATGAAGCACAAAATTCATAACTTGGATGGCTACTATGCAATGTGAATATGATGCTATAATGAAGAATGGTACCTGGTCTTTATGTGACTTGCCTCCCAGCAAGAAGGCCATTCGCACTTAGTGGGTATACAAACCGAAGCATAAGCCTGATGGAACAATTGACAGGTATAAGGTTAGGCTTGTTGCAAAGGGTTATGCGCAAGAAAGAGGCATTGATTTTGATGAGACCTTTGCATCTACATGCCGAATGACTACTGTTCATAGCATTTGTGCACTTGCAGCTCATCATGGTTGGAATGCACATCAATTGGATGTTACCGTTGTGTCCATGTGAAAGGCCAAATGGCCACCGGATACTTCTTTGTATATGTTCTTTAATAAAACATATAGTGCCCTGGTCAGCCACAGACTGGAAGTTCGACCGCATTTGTAAGACGTAAGAAGTATGTCCTCGTTCTCCATGCGTACTGTGTTTTTCTGCATATTTTGCAGTCTCTGTGTGGAGTACCGTGCACGGCCTTAGGAGCTCAGTTTTCTACTCTGAGGATATCGTTGTGGAGCTCAGGAGAAGAAGAGTGCATTGTGGTGCACCACCATCAAATTACTTCACTAGTATCAGAGTAGATTGATGCAAAAGCCTTGTTCCTTTTCTGCGAACAAAGCAAGCACCCCCTCGAGCTTTCTCCAAGGATTACGACTAAGGTGGTGACCAAGGCATAGACCTTGGCATACCTTGTCATCCGAGTCACCGAAGTCACCATTGGCACCATTGGCTACACACGAGGGAGGACCTCAACGATCAAGGAATACAGAGGTTCCTGGTACTTCTCGGGAGGTCACCCATCCCAGCACTATTCCCCCTCGGAGCTCGCTTAATCGTGGCAATCTCTTGCCACTAAGCTACACTCGTGGTGTCTGAAGAAGGGGAAATATTAAGGTTAACATTATCTTGAACATGTTTTGGTCCCTCAAAGCTTCATTCTTTGCTTTCAAAGCCTGTTTCTGAAGCAATTTTGGGTGTCTTTTGGAGCCATTTTGGAGTACTTTCGCACATAGTTCTCTTCACATAGGTCAAAAAAAATCAAGAAGAGTATTATTTGTACTTCTTCGACAATAAATATCAACCTTTGGGGCTGTGTTTTCAGCCACACTCATAAAACTACAGGTTTCTCAAAAGGTTTTCAGTTTTGGTGGGAGTAGCCGCTGCAAATTTATGCAAGTTTTTGAACATAAAACATAAGAGTTGACAAACATTTGCAGGTGTTGTTGGCGTGTGAATTCAGCCTTCTAGTGTCATTTTACTGCATATATTGAGCACATACACACCATGTATGCTTTTGTGGATACCGCTTATGTACGTCCATGTGGTCATTGATATAGCGGTTACGTTTTTGCATAAAGTCTTTTACGCTTGATAAAGAGGGTCGTGGTGAGGTTTTCTTAACTAGGAGACACCCAGATGTCGGGTTCACTTCGGTGATGCAGGTGGAAGACTTACCCAACTTCGCCATAGGAGACGTATGATAGTTGTTCATAGGTGCTCGATAAGCCTAGTTGGCTTCTATTGGGTAACTGATTATATGCAGTGGAGTCTACGATTCACTATGCAGATAAACATGTTAGCACTTGCAGTTTTATGATATTTTGACACTGGTTATATGTTCATTTTGTAGAGGATACTATGGCAAAATTTTTCCAGATTTTTGGTTTTATCAACTATATAGTGGTCGATTTACTCCTTGATATACTTATTCGTTGGTGTTCAGACTCTTCTAGCTCCATTATCATTCTATTCAATTATCTATCATCATGGCATCAAAGGTCTCAGGCACATCCGATGGATCAAGGTCTAGCGCTAGTGTTCCGAGGAGGAGCTATAACTTGCATGGCAAAGACCATTTTGAGATCTGAAAATTTGATGGCACAAACTTTTATCTATGGAAGAATCAGATTAAAGATGTGCTGATTCAAAGGAGGCAATGGAAGCTAGTAAATGGAATTTCAAAGAAGCCTGCTGACACGGATGAAGATGAATTGGAAGGAGTTAGATGAAATGGCCAGGTCTACCATTCACTTGCACCTGGTAGATAATGTTTACTTTATAGTATTAGACTATGAAAGTGCAGAGGAGCTTTGGAAGAAGTTATGCAATACATATGAAAAAGAGACAGCATCAAATAAAGTGTATCTGATAAGAGAATTATATGATCTTCGTATGAAGGACACAGATAGTGTTGTTGCTCATCTAAATGATTTTGATGCTATATTCTCCTAATTACAGGCTTAGAAAATGGATATGGATAATGAAATGAAAGTAGTATTGTTTTTATGCACCTTGCCTTCATCATTGGATACATTTTGCACAGTTATGAGCAATAATGCACCTGGTGGTAAACTCATCTATGATGACATATGTGGAGCACTCTTGAGTGAGGATATTCGTAGAAAATCTATGGTTGGCACTCATAGTGGAGATGCATATAATGTTCTTGATTCTTACCAAGTAAAGAATTAGCAACATGGCAGGAGAAAGAACAAGGAAAAGAATGTTCAACGGAATAAGAGTAGAAATCAAGGAAGAGGGATATCAAATGCCATCATTGTCATAAGAAAGGACACATGAAGAAAGATTGTTATGCATTAAAAAATGATAAAGGTAAAGGACAGAATGTTGATAGGCATGTTAAACAATTACCTCCACCATCTACTTTGATTGTGAAGATTGAAGAAATTAATGCTATTCCTGATGATGCCGATGTGTTGACACTTGATAGTATTATGCCAACTGAGGTTCTTATGGTTGAATCTCTTTCCCACACCTGGATGCTAGATTTTGTGCTTCTTTCCATGTGACACCACACAGAGAATGGTTCTCTAATTATGCAGCAAAGTCCCTTGGTACTGTGAGACTTGGTGACTCTTACCAGTGTGATGTTGTGGGGATTGGAGATGTGGTTGTGGAGTTCATTGATGGTTCAAATTTACTATGCATAATGTACGCCATGTACCTTAGTTATCTCACAGTTTGATGTTAGTTGGTCAATTTGATGACCTTGGTTACAAGGTGGTCTTCTATGCTCAGCCGTTTCGCATATCAAAGGGCAATATGGTTATTGCAAAAGGAAGCAAAGTTGGCTCACTTTATCCTTTATTTGTATCACAAAAAGAACACTTGTTAGCTGTTATTGAAGAGCCTATGGCTTGTACTTGGCATGGTTGTTTGGGCCATATATCTTGTAGTGGAATGGAAAATCTTTCTGGTTCTGATTACTTACCTGTGTTATCTTTCTCTGATTTTTCATTTTGTGAGCTTTGTCAATATGTAAGTAAACTAGAAATGTGCATAGAACGCACATTGACTCTTCAATTCAGCGTTTAGATCTCCTTCATACATATGTGTGTGGTCCTATGCCCACTAGGTCCTTAGGTGGTTCCCTTTACTTTGTCACTTTCATAGATGATGCTACTAGAAAAGTTTGGGTATATCCTATCAAATCAAAGGATGAGGTATTCCCTACTTTGAGAAAATAGTTTGCTTCAGTTGAGATTGAAAAGGGAACTAAGCTTAAGGCTTTATGTTTAGATAATGGGGGTGCATATACCTCACATGAATTCAGTCTTTTTTTGTCAATCTAGAGGGATTCGTAGAGATTTTACAGCTCCTTATACACCAGTACAGAATGGTGTAGCTGAAAGGATGAATAGAACTATTCAAGATAGACTAGCTTCTATGTTGCATCATGCAAACCTCTCACAAGGTTTTTGGGCAGAAGTAGTATTGACTGCAGTTCATGTGATTAACCTTTCACCTAGTGCTGCGAAAGGTCTGAAAGTGGCACAAGAGTTATGGATAGGGAAGCCACCATATTATGATCATCTTTGAGTTCTTCGGTGTGAAGCATATGTTCATATACCCAAGAATCTTAGACAAAAGTTGGACCATAAGTCAAAGAAATGCATTTTTCTTGGATATGGTCGAGAAGGACAATTTGGATATCGCTTATGGGATCCTGAAACATGGTCAGTGATCAGAAGTAGTGATGTCATTTTCAATGAGTCTAAGATGCATAAACAACCCATTATGGAGGTTGAAGTGAGAAGAGTGGTGTTTGAGGATAATAGTCCTCTAGTTAGCATGCATAAATATGTTGCATATAGGGATGTTTAAGAGGATGTCCATTCAAATCAGTCTACACATGTTCTTGTTCAGCAACCATTGAGACATTTTGCACGTGTCTCACATCCACCTCATAGATATGTTCTAGGTTTAGATTTTGTTATGCTAACAAATGTCGTTGAGCCTTCTTGCTACAAAGAGGCTATGCAAACGGAGGATTGTGTCAAGTGGGAGCGTGCCATGAAGAGTGAGCTAGATTCTATTCACAAGAATGGTACTTCGGATTTAGTACACTTGCCAAAGGGCAGGAAAGCTTTACCATGTAAATGGGTACATAAGCTGAAATTCACATCAGATAGTGCTTCTCAAAAGCATAAAGCATGAATTGTTGCAAAGGGTTTTAAGCAACAACATGGTGTTCTTTTTTAGGAGATCTTCTCTCCGGTGGTCAAGATGACTACCCTGCACATGTTGCTTGGATTGTTGCAATGGAGAACTTAGAGCTAGTACAAATGGATGTGAAAATTGCTTTCTTGCATGGAGATCTTACAGATGAGATCTATATGGAACAACCAGAGGGTTATATAGTTCTTGGCAAGGAAAGTCTAGTTTCTAAGCTCAAGAAAAGCTTGTATGGACTTAAACAATCCCCTAGACAATGGTACCAAAAGTTTGATGCTTTTATGAAGTCTCAAGGCTATTCTCGAAGCAATGAGGATCATTGTATCTACACAACGAGATGCTCATATGCCAACTTGATATGCTTGATACTTTACATCAATGATATGTTGATTGCTGGGAAGTCCTCTTATGACTTGTCAATTCTCAAAAAGAAGTTGAGTTAGACATTTGATATGAAGGATTTGGGGGATGCCAAACATATTCTTGGCATGCGCATTACTCATGATAGGAGTAAAACATGCATATACTTGTCTCAAAGTGAGTACATATCCAAATTACTTCACAGATTCAATATGCAGGGTGGAAAGACATTGAGTACACCTTTACCCACCAAAATTCCCTATCAGTCTGTTGTTGGTAGTCTCATGTATGCTATGGTAGCTAGGAGACCAGACATTGCATTTGCAGTGGGAGTTGTGAGCAGATATAGGTCTAATCCTTGCAAGAAACATTCGGAAGTGGTCAAGATGATTTTGAGATGTCTGAGTGGCACTAAGGACAAGTGTCTATGCTTAGGTAGAGTGAAAGCATCCATTATTGGTTACACAGACTCTGACTATGTTGGTTGTGTAGACAATCATAAGTCTACATCAGGGTACATTTTTCATTTTGCTGGAGGTGCTATCTCTTGGAGATCTCTTCTTCAAGAATGTACAACTGTTTCCACCACATAAGCAGAGTATGTTGCAGCAAGTGAGGCATGTAAGGAAGCATTGTGGCTTTCTCATCTTGCTTGTGATATGGGTTTACCTCAGCATGTACCTCGTTTGCTCAGTGCTAGTCAGAGTGACATTGCTTTGGCTAAGAATCTGGTCTATCATGCAAAGACCAAGCATATTGAGGTGAGATATCACTTCATTAGAGATTTCTTAGCCACTAAGCGCATTATTCTTGAGACGGTTCACACTCGAGATAATGTTGCAGATGCTTTGACTAAAGCTCTACCACAAGATAGCTTTCGACACTCCTGTCACTTGATGGGGGTTACTTGATTCATGATCTTACACAATCACTTGTATACTGTGTAACATGCCCATCAAGTGGGAGGTATAGTTTGTATACTTACACTCAGGTATTCTTTATCATTCCTTATTTTTTCTCCCATAGTTACTTTGGCCATATTGGCCTTTAGTGGGAGATTGTTACCGTTGTGTCCATGTGAAAGGCCAAATGGCCACCGGACACTTCTTTGTATATGTTCTTTAATAAAACATATAGTGGTCTGGTCAGCCACAGACTGGAAGTTCGACCGCATTTGTAAGACCTAAGAAGTCTCTCTTCGTGCTCCTTGCCTACTGTGTTTTTCTGCATATTTTGTAGTCTCTGTGCGGACTATCGTGTGGAGCCTTAGGAGCTCGATTTTCTACTCTGAGGATATCATCGTGGAGATCGCAAGAAGGAGAGCGCACTGTGGTGACTTGCATGAAGAAGTGTATGTTTTTCAGCCCCATGGATTTGTGCAAAAAGGGCATAAAAACCAGGTGTGTAGGTTGAAGAAGGCATTATATGGTTTAAAGCAAGCACCGCATGCTTGGTATGAAAAGAAACATGCCTGTTTGATTGCACATGGTTTTGAGAACAGTCCAGCTGAAAGCACCTTATATGTTAAGCATGCTAATGATGTGCTTCTGATCATTGTTGTCTATGTTGATGGCATGCTGCTCACCGGTCCTATTGAGAAGCATATTGCTGGTTTTAAGGCTGATTTGCATGCCTCATTTGAGATGTGTGATTTGGGGCATTTGCATCATTATTTGGGCATTCACTTTATGCAAGTTGATGGTGGAATGGCTTTGTGTCAAACAAAATATATTGACACATTATTGCAACATTTTTGCCTTGAAGACTATAAGTCTATTGCCACTCCTATGAAGACAGGTTTATGATTGATTTTTCATGATGCTAGAGATGCATTTGATGTTGTCCTCTATCAGCAGGCTATTGGATGCTTGATTTACTTATGCATTACTCAGCCAGATATTCAGTTTGCTATCTCACAAATGAGCAAGTTTATGCATTGCCCAGTTGTCAAGCATTGGCAGGCGGTTAAGGGCATCTTTTGCTACTCGAGTGGTACTGGGCTACTTGGGTTGTTTTATCCCAAGGGGGGATCACTACCGCCAGATTTGCATGCTTTTTCTAACTCTGACTGGGTTGGTTGCTATCACACTCATGTGTCCACTAGTGGCTTTTGCTTCATGCTTACCCAAATGATCATAGTTTTGACTCGACTCATATGGATAGTCCACATGCTTACTATATGCAGTCACCTTAGCATAATGAAACATACTATTATGAAGACCCTAGTGAATCTAGTGGGGAGCCAGAATTCGCTAATGTCATGCATGAAAACCCTAACTTTAGGCCCCAACCTAGACAAATCAAACCCCAAGCACCTAGGGGACCATGTTATAGATGCCAAGGTGATCACTTCATTCGTGATTGCCCACCTGACACTTTTTCTTCTATGAATCAATATTCCCAAGAATTTCTAAGAGAGATTCAAGAAGAGAAATGGGCTAAGGAAAGTGAAAATCCTCCTCCCATTGAACTTGTGGATGAGTTGCATGATCAATTCCCACAAGACATTCCTTCTATTTATGGAGAACAGGAGGATGCCCAATCTAGTGAGGGATTAAACTTCGAGTCTAATTCCTTGCAAGAACTACCCCATTTCATAGGCCCATGGGAGGCAAAATCTACATGCATGAGAGCACCCATGGTGATGATAAGAAATGAAGACTCAATCATACCTAGGAATATGGAAGTATTCAAGAACACTGAAGTGTAGCACAATCTCACTTTAGAAGAGCTACTAAAAGTAAAGCCAGAACTATGGAAACATGTAGCCAATCAGGTGTCAGAAGTAGCCAAATCCCATTCCCAGGTAGGATCATATCGGACAATGCTAGAAATATCCTTGGATAAGATAAGAGACATGAGCGAAGCAGAAGAAGGAAACTCCTATCTTCCAATCACTCATCAAGGTTACACCACCAAGGCTATATTGGACTTTGACTCAGGTGTAGGAGTTGCAATTGCTACCGTTTCCCTATGGAAGCATTGGGGCAAACTAGCACTCAGGCCAATGAGAATGAAATTGCCAATGGCTGATGGTCACATAGAGAGGCCCTTAAGTCTACTAGAGGGGATAACTCTCACTACTTGTGCTGTAGAGTTTGAGCATACTTTTGCTATATGCGACTTTAGCAAAAATCAAGCCTATGAGATGATTTTGGGAAGACCATTCATGAGGCAGTTGCAAGTAGTATAGGATTGGGGAACCAATTCATTGTATGTGAAACACTTAGGAGTTAAAACCAAGGTCAATCTCAAGGACTACTGTCATAGAGACATGCCCCCTATCTAGTGGAATCCCATACATAGAGCCATAGATGATACAGAGTTAGCGCTTTCCATAGGATCAGAATCCTCATGGATCCATAAAGACACCCACTTATGGATGTGTAAAGTTGTAGAAGAAGAAGAAGAGAAAAGAGAAAAAGCTAGAGAGGTAGGTGTGAATGAAACTCATAGATCCATGTGAGAACCAGCCTATGCATCTATCATATGTCCAGACGAAGAGTTTGAACCTCATGCTTGGACAAAGATCCTCGCAACAATGGACATCTCCATCAAGGAAGAGCAATGGACACCACACTATGATGAAGATGGCTATGACATTTCAGTCTTTACTATAGAACCATTTATGTGTGATTCAGTTCTTGAAGAATGTGACTCGAGCACTAATGTACTTGAGGAAGCAAGTGACTCAGATCTAGATTCAATCATTATGGACCCTTTTTGTGCCTCATAAGAAGAATTCCTATATGAATTAGAATTTCACCCCCAAGAGCACAAAGAACTTACAAATGATGTGAGGCTAGCCACACAAGTGACTGCCAAGAGTGAAGGCAAGAAGAGGAAGAAGAGAGAAGCCTCACTAGATGAGGAGGAATCCTTGTTTGAGGTCCCAAAAAATTTCAAGAAGTATGAGGTAGAAGATAGGAGAGTCATGATAAGGATGCCTAAATGAGAAGCACTAGTAGGAAAGGCCTATGATAACACAGAGACAACAAAGAAAGTTGTTGTAACCATAGAAGAAGTAGAAGAAAGATGCACATACATAGGACCTGACAGAGGAACAAGAGTTGATTGCCTCGTTAAGAGAATACAAAGATGTTATGGAGTTACAATGACCTAACAAGTGTAGACCCTGAGATATGCTCCCATACAATCCCCATGACCTCAGATGCCAAACCCTCTAAGCAGAAGCCATGCGATTGGAACAAGCCATTCCATGTTCATGTGGATGCATCCACTTATGCTATCGAGTGTGTGTTAGCACAAACTACTGGTGAGGGCAATATGGATCTTCCCATTGCTTATGCCAGTAGACAATTGAATGTAGTTGAATGAAATTACACTACTATGAAGAGGAAAGGATTAGGCATGGTATATGCGGTTAAGAAGTTCAGACATTATTTGCTTGCAAATAAGTTTAAATTTTTTACGGATCATCAAGCCCTATTATATCTAGTGAACAAACCTTGCAACACTGGCCCATTAGTAAGATGGATCCTCTTACTAATGGAATACGACTTTGAAGTTGTGGTAAGGAAAGGCAAAACTCACCTTAGGGCGGATCACCTTTCTCGACTGACTTCAGGAGAGTCACCTCAAGGATTATTTGATGATATTCCTGATGCTTACTTGCTCAATCTAGAAGTAGCACCTAAGCGGGCCAAGAATATGGTGCCTATCCTCACCTTTGGACCTAAACATCCAGTATTGAGAGCCAAGGATAAAGATGTAGTGAGGTCTCAAAAATATCACATAATGGCAGGCAGCATGTATAAGCACACCAATCAATGCATACTAGCTTGCTACGTATAGGAAGATGAGCATGCAAAGTGGTTGCAAATAGCATATGTAGGTACACTGCAACAACCACTCCAAACATCGAATCCTATAGACTCTACAATGGTTAGGGGTATATTGGCCAACAATGGAAGCAGATATCCACATAATGTGCAAGGAATGCCCAATTTGCAGCACTAGACCTCGAGTGGAACATGCCACTTTGTATGAAGTGTCTTTAGTGCCAGATTTGAAGTGAACCATTTTTTGAGGATGAAAACATTCCCTCAAGAGATGACACTGGCAATATGAAAGAGTTTAGAGAAGGAAGCACTAGATTACTCACTCATTGGAAATAATTTATACAAGTGCGGTAAAGATGGTTACCTAAGATTGTGTGTCCACAAGAGTGAATATCTTAAGATCTTGGAAACTGCTCACCAAGGTGTGGCAAGAGGACATTTTGGACCAGATCGAGTGATCAAAGTTATACTATTTGCAGGTCTTTGGTGGCCAACACTTCACATGGATGCACATACCTATGTGAAGTGGTGTGATATTTGTCAGCGCACTCAGTACTTGATATGAAAAGATGAGATGCCTTTGAAACCTATGATGGGTGGACGTGCATTCTATTAATCAGTTTTAAACCTTAACTGTTCAAAGTAATTCAACTCTAGGTTCTTGGGATGGTTAGGGGTCTGTAAACAGAGGCCCTATTTGTATTTTCTCGAATCTATAGATTCATTATATCTGACTTCACAGACTCTCACGCATTAACTGTTTTTTAATATGTTTACAGAACATCTCTATACTACCGCACAATTGACTGTGTACTTCTTCACGTACCGCATTAACTCGTCAATCTTTAATACTTTGTTAAGACTTAATTAACTATTAAGCTTAACAACAAAATCAACAAGTACTCGAATTACGTAGAACTTCGGCAAACTCGCGCTCCACTGTAGGCTCTCACCCAGACGGATAGTCCGGCGACGTGATACCCACTGCACCACGCGACTCTTCTTTCATTAATTTGTCAAACATTACAACTTTTGCGCTACGCCTTATGCATGCGACTTTTCAAGGTATATTACAAATTTGGAGTTCCTTTCCGATGGCTTACATTGGCACGCACGATGGAATCAAACCCAAAATGGTAATTACACAGTTAAGGTTCATCGATGATGCCCTGTACATACATAGTTCGAGCTAATTTAAATGTACGAGTAATTTTCTGCTTTAGGGAATCTAACATATTCTTCAAAATGTCACGCTCAATCCACTATGCATCAATTCTCACTCAACTGCCAGCTATGACTTGACTTATTAGTGATTCCGTCTGTGTTTGCAAAAATGATTCTTGGAGATAAAATTCGTTTGCAATAGCACCATCTCATCACAGCTTCATTTCAGCTACTTTTGCATCTATGCGCAAGAGCATGTCCGCCTGAGCTCCCAATTGCTTTTCTCTTCTCTCGAGTTCCTGAGTTGGAAACTGCATCGTTTTGTAGAAATCTTCTCTCTCTTTTTTAATAGCTTCCGTCTTCTTCTTTAACTGAATAGTCAGACCAATCTCTGCTTCCAAATCACGAATTTTTCTCAAAAAGTTCTTCGGACACCTTCTTTAATGCTTCAGTGTTTTCCATAGCAAGATCTGCCATTTCCTGTCCTTTCTGCTCCACCAAAGAAAAGATCTGCACGTGTATCATCCAGCAGATTTCCTAGTGCAACCCTGGCATCTTCTTTATCACGCACCATTTGTTTCAATTGAGGAATTTCTTCATCGCGAGCAGCAATGAGAATGTCCTTCTCATTCAATTCGGCTTGCAAAAGATGAATCCGCTCTTCGCAGGAACTGGTCTCAGCCTTCACATCGAGCACTTCTTCTTGAAGGGGTGTGATATCAGCTTCCAGGATATCGACTTTACGCTGCACCTCCTGTTGAAGAGATTGTTGAGCCATCTTCATCTGAAGAGGCAACTGCTGAGAGAATTGAATAAGTAATTGGCCCATAGATGCCAATTCAATGAACATTACTGTGGGAGGAAGAGAAGAAGGAGGCTATGATGATGAGGCAAAGAGGAGGTGAGGTGATGATGGTGGAGAGTAGTCAGGAGAGGATAGGAGATTGGTCGATGCCTCACGAAGGGCAGTTGAAGGCGCAGCGGGAGGAACTTTAGCATCAGCGAGACTGGTGGTTGGAGGAGGAAGGGAAAGAAGGGAAGTTGGAGCTAATACCATTCCGGTCTCATTCTGAGGTACTGACAAAACAACTCCGATAACCGCTTCTTCAGTACTGGTCGGTTGCTGGACCATATCTGCTTGATCGTCGACGACTGGTGGAGAAGGAGGATGGCATTCACTAACAGCACTATCTTCCACTGTCTCCGTCAAAGGTTCAGATCCAATTGCTTTGGTTCTTCCTGCAGTTGAGCGTCAACGGCATCTTCCATAATCACATCAGGCTCCTGCTGCTTGCTAGTAGAAGATTGTGCCGAGCTTCCCTATAAAGTCGTGGCTATATCATGGAAGACCTCAACCTCGTGAATTGTGGTTGACTCCTACACTTGGCTTTGTGATGGGCTAAGACGTTTGCGCTTTCACTTGAAGAAACGTAGCAGGTCTTCATCATCATCATCCTCCATCATCTGCATAGACTCCTCATGCATAAGCATTGTATTCGTTGGAGGTGGTTGCACTGCTTGTATCACCGGAAGAAGAAGGGTGAGCAAATGTGACAGCCGAGTTCGTGGAATCTCATTCTTGGTTATTTGCTTGGTAACTACTTGTCATTCGCGCGCCAAAAGAATAATGACGTAAAATTGATGGTTTCTCTAGAAGCAGTGTCTATCATGGAATAAAACAGACGGGAGATACCGTAAGTTCGTTTCTGAAGATTTAAGGCTACCACAAGAAACTAAAGCGCGGTGTGCTCGGGTTCAGGACGACAAAGAATGGCAAACTCATTAGATGAGTGTCGGGGAAATAGTTCTTTCATTGTCGCCATCGGGAGAAGCGGTCCATCAACCAACCCCTCCTGAGGGAGATGAAACCCCTCAGTGACAATGCTGAACGTAACGACAACACGAGGGTTTAAACACATTAATGGCCAGCATTGCTCACTAGCAGGCATGGCGGCTATGGCAGATATAATCTGCGCACAGAAGGGATGACACTCCACTGAATGCCAAGGCAATTCAGCGAAGGCCAAGAGCTCTCGAGCACGCAAGTACTCACTCACATCCGGAGTGAGACCCGCACAGAAGGTTACCATGTTCGCAAGAGCTTCCATAGCGCACTCAAAAACAGTCGCAAACACAAGGCACGCAAGGGTCGCAAACACACAAGGGTACAATAGTGACTAAGAGCGGGAAGAACAAGATTAAGTGGAAACACTAGAAAAATCAGGCGGTAAGAACCCTAATCATAACGCAGTATTGAAAATATACCAATCATACTGGCGACATGCGCACATTAACAGAATCAAAGACACAAAAGGCGGCCACTAATCATGATTAGGTAGGAAAACGCAACGATTACGATCAATCAATCAACCGAAACACAGAGGGAAGGAAGGAAGTCGAGTGAGAAAAATTGTAAAAGAAAAGAAATAAAAATACCGAGGACACATCATGAAGACGAAGACGATGAATAATACGGGTGAAGCTTGGAGCCATTGATTGCTTTAGGCAGTAGGACACCGGTTATGGTGGATAATCGAAAAGTTGCAGGTCCCACTTGTTCGATAATACAATAGGGACCAAACCAATGCAATTTAAACTTTCTGGAGGACCTATTAGACTTAGCATTATAAAAGAGTACTAATTGGTTTACCATAAACACAGGGGTTTTGAGGAAACGATCGTGGGTTTTGGCTTGCCTAAGCTTCACTTCCTGCAGCACCATGAAACTTTCAAGACGTTGTTCATCCAGAGACCCTAAAGCTGCCAATCTAAATGGAAAAGATTCTTCGGATAATAGCTTTTGTTCGAGGGCCACCCGCAGACTAGGAACCACCAGTTCCATAGGAGAAATTGCTTCCAATCCATACGCCAACTTGAAGGGAGTTGTTCCGGTCGCCACTTTGTATGTGGTATGATAAGCCCATAGTATAGCAGGGATAAATTGGTCCCATCTCTCTGGACAAGCTAATACCAGTTTCTTTAAGATGTTCAACTGAGATTTGTTGGTGCTTTCAGCGAGTCCATTTGCTCGTGGATAGTAGGGTGAACTGAACTTATGCACAATCTGGAAGGTTTGAGTAAGCACCTGCATTAATGTATTTGCAAAGTGTGTACCTTGATCAGTTACTATCTCCAAGGGTAACCCATAGCGTGAAAAAATATCCTTCATCAAACATTTAGCTACCGGAATAGTTGTAGCTGACCGAAGAGCCCAAGCTTCGGCCCATCGAGTCGCATAATCCGTGCGGGTCAGAATGTATCAGTTACTAGTAACTATCACAGGAGGAGTAATGGGGCCAATAAAATCCAAACCCCATTTTTGAAAGGGCTCAAGAGGCACCACTGGTTGGAGTGGAAAGAGATGTCGTTGTAAGGGCTGATCGGAACACTGACACACATCACACTACCGCACGTACTGGGTTACATCACGATACATCGTAGGCCACCATAAACCACTCTGTACGATCTTCCGGTGTGTCAGGTCAACCGCAAAATGTCCTCCGGTTGGGGCAGAATGAGCCATTGTAATTACGTTTCATGTGGGGGAACACACCTGAGCAACACACTCGAGTGATCCATATAATATAATTGTCCTACAATTAGCCGAAATCATCGACAACATGGCTAGTCTTCATCGAGCAACTGAAGAAGTCTTACCAGGCGGACATCCACTAGTCAAGAACAAAAGCAAGGTGTCATAGTAAGAAGAGGGAATTGGCAATTCTTGTTGATCATTCGGTATTGTCTCTGCTGCATAAATAGCAGGTGTTGTGTCATCAATTGCTTCCGGAAGTTCACCGGAATCCAATCAAGAGAGGAAGTCAGCAAGCACGTGTGCTGATCCTGGGTGATGTACTACGGAATAGTCAAACTCTTGGAGCAACAAGACCCATCTTCCTAGTCTGTCTCCCAAATGTTGTTGGCGAACAAGGTACACCAAAGCTGCATGATCAACATGGAAAGTGAAACGTCATCCCAACAAATAATGTCGGAATTTCTTCACCAAATACACTAATCCAAGACATTCGCATTCAGTAACTGAATAATTACGCTCTGCCGGAGCCAATCTGTGACTCGCATAATACACGGGATGGAACCACTTCTCTGTTTGCTGCATCAGCACGCTGCCAATAGCAATTGTTGGAGTTAGACGTCTGCGGAAGCACGCGAACAACACAAGGAAGAAGAAGAAGCTTGCAGCACAACACACAAGACTGAATGTATTACTAGAGAATGTACAAAGATAAGTAGCCCATTAGGGCAATAGACATATATTCAAGCCGGGGGAAAAAAGCTTCCTAAAGAGTGAAAAAAGTGCCCCGGTGGTCCTAGAGTGTTCACACACATCACTACCTAAATATATCAACAAATCCCCCATGGGAGTGATGCGGTGAACAAGGAGCTGGCACTCACGTATAAGGAACTGTCAAGCTATGTGGAAATCACTCCACGAAAGGAAGTAAGCCCAAAGCTTTGCAGAAAGCTTCAAACTTCTCCCTAGGCAGAGGGTTTGTGAAAAGGTCTGCAATGTTCTCCTGCGTGGGCACATATGCCAAGCTGATCTCTCCAGCATAGAACCTCTCCCTGACATAATGATAATGCACCTCAATGTGCTTAGTGCGAGCATGGAACACAGGGTTCCTCGCAACTGCCAATGCGCTCTAACTGTCAGTGAAGATGGTGGTGGCAGAGGACTGACCAACACCCAAATCAGCCATAAGGCGTCTGAGCCACACACACTCAACAGGAGCTGTGAAAGCTGCCCTATACTCAGCCTCACAACTGGAAGAGGCCATAGTAGGCTGCTTCTTGCTCAACCAAGATATACATGAGCTACCAAGCATGAAGCAAAAGCCACTAGTGGACACACGAGTGTCATAGCAACCAGCTCAGTCTGAGTCAAAAAAAGCATGCAAATCTGGTGGTAGTGATCCCCCCTTGGGATAAAACAGCCCAAGTAGCCGAGTACCACAAAGTAGCGAAAGATGCACTTAACTGCCTGCCAATGCTTGACACCTCCGCAATGCATAAACCTGCTCATCTGTGAGACAGCAAACTGAATATCTAGCCAAGTAATGCATAAGTAAATCAAGCATCCAACAACCTACTGATAGAGGACAGCATCAAATGCATCTCCAGCATCATGAAGACTCAATTGTAAACCTGTCTCCATAGGAGTGGCAATAGGCTTACAATCTTCAAGGCCAAAATGCTACAATAATGTGTCAATATATTTCGTTTGACACAAAGCCAATCCACCATCAACTTGCATAAACTGAATGGCCAAATAGTGATGCAAATGCCCCAAATCAGACATCTCAAATGAGGCATGCAAATCAGCCTTGAAATCAGCAATATGCTTCTCAATAGGACCAGTGAGCAGCATGTCATCAACATAGACAACAATGATCAGAAGCACATCATTAGCACGCTTAAAATATAAGGTGCTCTCAGTTGGACTGTTCACAAAACCATGTGCAATCAAATAGGCATGTATCTTCTCATACCAAGCTCGTGGTGCTTGCTTTAAACCATATAATGCCTTCTTTAACCTGCACACCTGGTTTTCATGCCCTTTTTGCACAAAACCACGGGGTTGAAAAACATACACTTCTTCATGTAAGTCACCATTCAGAAATGCAGTTTTAATGTCCAACTGATGTACATTCCAACCATGATGGGATGCAAGTGCACAGATGCTCCAAACAGTAGTCATACGACATGTGGGTGCAAAGGTCTCATCAAAATCAATGCCTCTTTCCTATGCATAACCCTTTGCAACAAGCCTAGCCTTATACCTGTCAATTGTACCATCAGGTTTACACTTCAGCTTGTATACCCACTTAGTACCAATGGCTTTCTTGCCAGGAGGCAAGTCACATAAAGACCAAGTACCATTCTTCATTATAGCATCATATTTAGATTGCATAGCAGCCATCTAATTTTCTGAATTTTGTGCTTCATCAAAAGAAACAGGCTCATTCTCATCACAGAGACTAGATGCAGCCATAGCATAGCAATCTGATGCAAAAGAGGCACTATGAGAGCCTGAATGAGTACGATATGACAAAGGTGCATCTAATTTGTTGTCATGCAAAGTCTGCACCAGCCATTTTGGCATAGTTTTTGCCTGCTCAATATCAGCTCTCTCATCAACAAGTGCATCATGTAAATCTGCATCAGAAATGGGATGATCTACATCATCACATGAAACCTGCAAAGGTTGAGAAGTTGCCTCATTAGGACCAGCAGTAGACTATCCACCTGTAAAAAGAGGCATCAAAGTATCATACATATCTTTGGAGCTAACAGATGTCTCCTTAGTACATGAAAGCAATGGCTGAATAGCATCTTCCACAAAAACAACATCACGGCTAACCAGAATGCGTTTAGTCTGTGGATGATACAGACGATAGCCTTTACTTTCAGAACTGTACCCAACTTTCAGATCTTTGATGGAGTGCCTTGAGTAAGCACACCTCCTTGATTGAACACAAACTCCTCCGTGTCCTTTATCTTCTTCTTATCTTCATAATTTGTATGCTCCATATCATTCGTAAACACTTCTTGGCCTTCAAAGATTCTTGATTTAGATTCTTCAGGAATAGTGTCTTCATTATTCAAAACTTCTGACTCTTGGACTCGGCTTGCTTTTAGCAACTGATTCTCACACTGAATTGCTTGATTGATAGCTTCATCTAAAGTTTTTAACTGAGATGTAGAGGATAAACAAATCTTTATTTCATCTCTGAGACCACTTTCAAATCGATTAACTAGATAGTCTTCTTGATATGCAGATCCTTGAAATACAATTTTGAAGTCTGATGTGAATTCTCCAACTGAGCGATCACCTTGTTGCAACCTTTGTTCAAAGTCTCGAAGTTTCTTATATATATCATCTAGAGTAGACTCGATGTTTCTGAGTATGGATATGGTGTCCATCATGCTTGGCACGGTCTTGATGTGGATAGTCTTGCCAAAATGTCAGGGGAGCACTAGATTGTGCTCTCTGACTACAGTAGACAAGATTTCGGAAATACACTTATGATTACAAGAACACCCACGTAGGGGAAATAATACAAGAAGACGTTGTTGATACAAGATGTCCCACAACCCGGGACTAATAGGTATGGAAAACTGGACTAGAGATGATACAGGAGATCCCACAACCCGGGATTGTAAGTAGGAGACAAGATATCTCGTTACAAGAATTCTCTTCAAGGATATGAACTAGATACAAGAAATAACTAGAAAGGATCTCGTACTACGAGATTACAATAGGACAAGAAAGGATGTCCACAATACAAGACTAGACAAGACTAGAGCAAGAGATAAGACTAGAACTCGAACTGGAACTTGAAAGTACTTACTTGGTGATCACGGCCCCTTGAGCTCCCAAGACTGGCATCCACAAGACTGATTATGAATGTGGCCAACCCCTCCTTATATAGGTTTTCAAGGGCGGTTCCCAAGGGCGGTTGCGAGTTGATGATGTTATCATGATGTCATCGACTTGAATCACGACCTCCGGGTGTCAGAATTCAGCAAATAGATAGTCAATCTTACGGTTTTGACACGTTCCGGATGCAATGGAAGCATTAGTTTCTTCAAAATCTGAACCAATAATGAGATATAGTAAATCAACATGGAATCTAAGATTTAAGATGGTTTTCTTTGTGTCCATGACAATAGACTACAGCGCTTTAGTGGGACACCTGTTAAGTACATATGTTGCGCACATGACAACCTCAAGCCAGAAACTATGTGGTAACGCCTGACTCTTGACAATACACCTCGCCATCTCCATGAGTGACCTATTCTTCCATTCAGAAACTCCATTTTGTTGAGGTGTATACGGCACTATACACTGGTGTTTTATCCCACGTTCAGCCAGAAATGCATTAAAATCAGAAGACATATATCCACCCCCCCCCCCCCGATCAGAATGGAGGGTGCCCATTTTACATGCTGATAGATTTTCAGCCAAAACCAAAAACTGTTTGAAGCACAAAAACACTTCGGACTTTGCCTTCAATGGATATACCCATGCATGCCTGGATAAATCATCAATGAAAGTCACAAAGTAAAGATAGTTTCCAAAAGAAGGTGTCTGCATAGGACCACAGACATCACTATGTACAAGCTGCAATTTCTGCGTAGCCCGAACTGAACCATCTTTTGGAAAGGAGGAACGCTGCATTTTGCCCAAAATACAGCCTTCATATACATGTTTTCTAGGTGCCTCAAGCTTGGGCAAAGAAGACACCATATCAGATTTCTGTAGGCATAGCAAACTAGCAAAATTCAGATGACCAAAGCGTGCATGCCAAAGCTTTGCATCTGACATAGCCTGAGAATCATGAACTGCACATGCCGAATCATTCACAGATCTTTCATACTCTATGAGCTTATACAGCCCAAGACATAAAATGCCAGAAGCAATAATAACATTGCCATTTGACAGATCATGGACTGTACATCTGTCATCAATAAATTTCACAACCAAGCCAATCTTGGCTAATGCAGAAACTGATAACAGATTCTTCTTGATCCCTGGCACAAATAAAGCATCTGACAAGGTGAAAGAACTACCATTAGTAGTAGTCATAATGATCTTACCAACTCCCATAACAGGATAAGAGGAGTTGTTGGCGCATGTGACAGTATTCCCTGTAGGGGTAGGCTCGAGTGAAGAGAAGAAACTGCGTTGCGAGGTAATATGTTTGGTCTCCCCATTGTCAAAGTACCAAACATCTGAGTCCACTGCAGACATGCACTGCTCATGAGAAGATGGGTCAAAACTGCAAACAGTAGTAAACGCCCATTCTTCTTCCTGCACAAGATTAGCGGACTCTATTTTTGGTGTAGAGGCTTCTGCAACAACCATTCCAGCCTCTTTTTCTTTGCCTCTTTTGCAGCCAGTTTTGGACAGTTCTTTATGATATGATCATTCCCTTTACAGTACTTGCAAAACAATTTCTGCTTTTTTTATTTCTTCTCATCTTTATCCTGGTTCTTCGAATGTGCAGCATTTGCAGATTTCTGCTTACTAGTAGAAGAGCTCCATTTTCCTTTGCCCTTCTGACTAGCCAGGAAAGCTTGATCTACAACACGCATAATGGACCTATTCTGCCTGGACTGATCTTCTTGTAACAAAACAGAGACTAACTCCTCAAATGACAAGGCATTTGGATTGCCTTTCATCATCAATCGAAGAGTAGAAGCAAAACTCTAATATGAATTAGGAAGACCATTTAGAACGGTCTGCACAAGTGAGCTATCTGGTATAACCTCATCAGCAGAAATCAATTGTTCCTTCAAGTCTTTGATCTTTGTTAGGAAACTGTCCATAGAATCACCTTCATTCATGTGCTCACGCTCCAACTATTTTCGGAGGTAAGCAACACAAGCCTCATTCCTAGCTTGGTACAATGTGGTAAGTGTATCCCAAGCATCCTTAGCTGTTCTGCAGGAGCGAATATGAGGAATAATGGCACGTTTGACAGACAAAGCTATCAATGCATGTGCCTGGGCATCTCTGCCATCCCAACAAATCTGCTCTACAGTAGGTGCAACAGAAATAGCAGCACAAACAGGAATCTGCACAATATCATCTTCGACACCATCTTCATCAGCTCCAGCACCTGTATTTGCAGTACCTGTAGTTACAGGTGTAACAGGACGTCTTTCAACACCCTGCACAATGTTCCACAATCCTTTTGCAACCAATACATGTCGCATCATATAAGCCCATAATGGGTAGTTGGTACCATCCAACTTATCCTCAACAGCCAACATACGGAATACATCACTGCTTTCAGCCATGGCCGGTGACTAAAATACCTTGATGCAGAAAATTGACTATATCTCAAAAAGTTGAACGAAACTGCCCAGACGAGTTCTGCTAAACCTGTAGCAGACTTCAAGATGCTTATATTGGCGGACTGAAACAGGTATATACCTTTGGCACAAAAAGACAAAATAGCCTGCACAAGCGCTATGATAGTGCGTTTGAAGGTCGAAACGAGCTCAGATCACGATTTTGGCACCACAAAGCAAAGCCGTTTTGATCTTTGAGACACCTTGAGTATGCTCACCAAATTTTATGCGAATCTGAGACTGCAAACGGAGGAGTGTCGACGATGCCCTAGATGAAGCGGCGACCTGCTCTGATACCAATTGTTGGAGTTAGATGTCTGCAGAAGCACGTGAACAGCACAAGGAAGAAGAAGAAGCTTGGAGCACAACACACAAGACTGAATGTATTACTAGAGAATGTACAAAGATAAGTAGCCCATTAGGGCAATAGGCATATATTCAAGCAGGGGGAAAAAAACCTCCTAAAGAGGGAAAAAGTGCCCCGACGGTCCTAGAGTGTTCACACACATCACTACCTAAATATATCAACAACAATGTCGGAAGCATCCACAAAGACGTGAAATGGAAGTTCCCAATTCGACTCTTGGAGAATAGGTGCCTGCGTTAACAGCGATTTCAAGCAGTTGAAAGACAACTGACACGCGTCAGTCCATTCAAATTGGCGAGGAGTACTAGTGATCAATCGATTGAGGGATGTGGCCACATGAGCAATCCACCGCAAGTGTCATCCATGTCACCGAATTTGTCCCATCTTCAGAGCAGGTGCCTCCAGTACGACCTTCACCTTATCTGGATCAACTTGAATCCCTTGTTTTGAAATAATGTGTCCCAGTAACTTGCCACAGGATACAGAGAATACAGATTTATTTGGATTCAAACACAAACGGTATTCTCGACACTTCGAAAAACAGCACCGTAAATGATAAAGATGCACTGAAGTATCACTGGATAAAGAGATATCATCCAAATACACTCTCATAAAGGTGGTGAGATAAGGAGAGAAAATTTCTTGCATAGAACGTTGAAACGTACTTGGAGCATTCCGTAGACCAAACCACATCATTGTACACACATAGACACCCCAGTTTGTAATAAATGCGGTCTTTGGAATGTCATGCTCCGCCATTCGGACTTCATTGTAGCCATTGTAACCATCCAGAAAGGAATACATCTCACAGTCGGCCACATCATCTAACATTGTATACAGGAATGACAGCGGAAATGGATCAGGTACGGTTGCGGCATTTAATTTCTAGTAGTCCACACATATCCGTAATTCCTTATTCTTCTTCGGGACTATAACAATGGGAGAAATCCACTCTGCATGCTCGATAGGCACAATAAACCCCACTTTCAACAATCGATCAAGTTCTGCTTTGACCTATGCCACATAGTGAGGATTCATTCTGTAACTTGGTTGTTTGATAGGCTGCACATCTGGTTTCAGCACTACCCTCTGTTGATAAATCTATGGGTCCAACCCCTTCATATCCCGATAATCCCATGCAAACACATCAGAGAACTCTCGTAGTAACTCCAACAAGTTATCCTGGAAGGTCTCGGATAGTCTTGCCTTAATTTCTACTGGTCGTGGGTTGGTGTGATCACCTAAATTGCAGGTAACCAATTGATCTTTCGGTACGTAGAACTACCGGGGCATCTCTAAATCATCTGCGGACTGAAGTAATCATTGGAGCATCGTATCATCCAAGGTCTATTTTGTACTTGGCTCGTGCTCACCGGTCATTGGTACCACCGTACAAGCTGCCGGACTCTAGTTATCCGCCACCGTTTGTAAATCTACAGTGCCAAGTGCCATCAGATCCTTGTTGGCTGTAAGAAACACTTCCTCTTCATCGTCGGAGAGACCATCCAACATGTGTATAGGCTCCACTAGATATGGTCGTGCATGTGATTCACAAGGTTTCATATCATCCAGTGGAACAACATATTTTTTGTGGTTATTTTTAAAAACTAATTCATGTGCTGACCAGTCTTGCACTACCTTAGCTTGTTTGAGCCACGGACCTCCAAAGAGCAGATTGTAGTCCAGGCTAGATTCGGGTAAGTCCAGCACAACGAAGGTCATTTTGAAGACGGCCCCTTGTAGAGTAATGGGAATATCTCGCACCAAGCCCACCGGATGGACTCGAGATTGATCAGCCATACGTACAAAGAATTGAACAGGTTCAATTTGTGTCCACCCCATCCGTTTGCAAAGTGTTGCCATTGTTATGTTTACCCCAGATCCGCCATCAATTAAGAATTGTGTGATTTTATGGTTTTTGTACCATACCGTAATCAGGGGTACCGTATGGTCCACCATTGGATCCAATTCCGGTTGGATTGTGGCTGTTGCAGGAGCACTCGAGGATCCTGGAGTGACCTGCTATTGGAACTATTGACGCACTCCAGGGACTAAAGCCAATAGTTGATCCAAGGGCAATGTAATTGATGCCTTAGACAGAACATCCCACATTGAATCTGTTTTGGCTGTTTCTGGTACGGTCTCTGGTATGGACTCCGGTACAGTGTGAGTCAAATTTCGCCCTGTTGGTACTTTCGATGGTATACTTTGCTGCGTCATCGGAACTGGATCAGGGAAAATAGCTTGTTCTTGTGTATCCCACTTGCTTGCTTTTGTAAACACCTTCTGTTGTTCATGAATTCCCGGTTCAAAAATCTCTACAGCTGGCTGTAATTGTTTTTTGGAGCGTGTAGGGACCACTGCTGCTTGTGTGTCTACTGCTGAAATATACACCATATTCGCCATTGGATGTTGTCGTTCCTTTTTCTTTTTGTCATACTCGGCCGCATCTTTACAAAACCTTCGGATATGCCCAAATTCACCACAAAAATGACACTTAAGGGGTGGATGAGATGTGCCTTCTCCTGATGGACCTGCATTCCCTCGGGCTTGTCCAAAAATATTTGCCCGTCCTCCTCGATAAGTCTTGTATCCCTGGTACGGGGTATTCCTCATCTGTGGTGGTACATAATGGCTGGCCGATTGCCCTTGTTCCTGAATGATGGCATTAACAGCTGCTCTGTTCTGTACTTTTTCATTAAACGGGAAAGTCTCTGTGGTGTGGTCTGTTGTATGGCAAATGGCACAATACATTTGATTCAGCGCGCATGTTGAGTTGTTGTGCCCTTGATTTTTGCATTTGGTACAGTATACATGTTTCTAAGGATCCTCGTTGGATTGCCTGGATGCTTTTAGCCACTCTATATCTTCGGTGAATCCACCCACTTTGTTTTCTAATTGTAACGCCATAGCGATGATGGCATTCAAAGTCATTCCACCCACACACCGTATGATCATGATCTATTTCAATTGGGGCTTTAATCCGTTGATGAACCACTGAGTGATAACGTTGTCCAGTAAATTCGCATGTGCTGGTGGTAGCTGCCTTAAATGAGTCTGAAATAGCATGGCATAATCCTGTACATTTTGGTGTGGCTTCTGCCTAACTAGATTTTCTAAGCTTTGATACCAATGCAAGAGAACGATGATTACGACCACCACAAGCTAGAGAGATGACTCTCCTCCCAACCAAATGCCTCTATATATAGCTCTCTCCAGGGGACTACCTTCTTCGGTAGGTGGATACTAGCCAGCCATGTGTCGGCCATGTAACTGCATGTGCACCAAGTGTCCCAATCAACTCGAGTTAACTCAAGTGGATGCTTCTAGAAGGCTCTAGGTATCTTTGGGCAAAATACTCTCCCCATATCCCCCATGGGGATTGAACCCAAGACCTCCCCCTTCACATCCTTGAGACTTAACCACTAAGCTAAGTGGATCACTTGTTCACAAGAGCACAAGACCTCCTAGTAAGTCTAAACTCGAGATCTTTGGTCATACACATGGATGACCAAACGGTGTCCGATTTCAGATCTGTCTGAACCGGTCAGATCCTTGGATCATAGACTTACTTTATTATAGATCACTACCACCATATTTACATGCTTTTTCTGACTGTGATTAGGATTGTTGCTATGATACTTGTGTGTCCAATAGTGGTTTTTGCTTCATGCTTGGTAGCTCATGCATATCTTGGTTGAGCAAGAAGCAACCTATTGTGACCCACTTCTAGTTGTGAGGCTTAGTATAGGGAAGCTTTCACAGCGACTGTTGAGTGTGTGTGGCTAAGATGCCTTATGGCTAATTTGGGTGTTGGTCATTCTTTTGCCACCACCATCTTCACTGACAGTCAGATTGCATTGGTAGTTGTGAGTAACCCTATGTTCCATGATCACAGTAAGCACATTGAGGTGCACTATCATTATGTCAGGGAGAGGTTCTCTACTGGACAGATCAGTTTGGCATACATGCCCACATAGGAGAACATTGTAGACCTTTTCACAAAGGCTCTGACTAGGGAGAAGTTTGAAGCTTTCCACAAAGCTTTGGGCTTACTTCATTTTGTGGATCGATTCCACATAGCTTGGAATTTCCTTATACATGAGTGTCAGCTCCTCATTCACCGCATCACTCCTAGGGGGGATTTGTTGATATATTTTGGTAGTGATGTGTGTGAACACACTAGGACCACTAGGACACTTTTTTTCCTCTTTAAGAGGTTTTTTTCTTGTGGCTTGTATATATGCCTATAAACGTAAGGGGTTACTTATCTTTTAACATTCTCTTGGTAATACATTCAGTATTATGTATTGTGCTCCAATCTTCTTCTTCTTCCTTGTGTTGTTCACATGCTTCCGCAGACCTCAAACTCCAACACAAAGTGACTAAATTTTCCAAAGATTGCAGGACCTAAAAAAGGAGCTTCGCCAACTAGGAGTTATATGCTTACCAATGCTAAATTCTTGATTAAAATTTTAAAAGATGTCAATGATCCTCCTTGTTCATTATTAGTTAGGTTTTTGAAACTCATAATCACTTGTATAGAAACCTTTACTGATACAGATGTAAGGACCCTTAACTATATAGGATTTAACTCAACCTCATATGCACTCCTTTTTTGTTACCGTTAGTGCACATGTGAAAGGCCAAATGGCCACCGGACACTTCTTTGTATATGTTCTTTAATAAAACATATAGTGGCCTGGTCAGTCACAGACTGTAAGCTCGACCGCATTTGTAAGACCTAAGAAGGCTGTCTTCGTGCTCCCTGTATACTGCGATTTCTGCGTATTGTACAACCTCTGTGCGGAGTACTGTGTGTGGCATCAAGAGTTTGTTTTTCTACTCCGAGCATATCGTCGTGGAGCTCTCGAGAAGGAGAGTGCAGTGTGGTGCATCGCCATCCAAATATTTCACTGGTATCAGAGCAGTTTCGAGGCAAAAAGCTTTGTTCCTTTTGTGCGAGCGAAGCGAGCACCGACCCCCCCCCCCCCCCCCGGCTTTCTCCAAGGCTTACGACCAAGGCGGCGACCAAGGCATAGACCTTGGCATACCTTGTCATCCGAGTCACCGAAGTCACCGTTGGCGCCGTTGGCTGCGCGCGAGGGAGGACCTCAACGATCAAGGAATATAGAGGTTCCCGGTACTTCCCGGGAGGTCACCCATCCCAGTACTGTTCCCCCCAGAGCTCGCTTAACCGTGGCAATCTCTTGCCACTAAGCTACACTCTTGTGGTGTTTGAAGAAGGGGAAAGACTAAGGTTGACATTACCTTGAACAAGTTTTGGTCCCTCAAAGCTTCATTTTTGCTTTTAAAGCCTATTTCTGAAGCAATTTTGGGGTGTTTTTGGAGCCATTTCGGAGTACTTTCGCACGTAGTTCTCTTCACACAGGTCCAAGAACATCAAGAAGAGTGTTCCTTGTACTTCTCAGACAATAAATATCAACCTTTGGGGCTGTATTTTCAGCCACACTCGTAAAACTACAGGTTTCTCGAGGGGTTTTCAGTTTTGGTGGGAGCAGTCGCTGCAAATTTATGCAGGTTTTTAAAGCCTAAAACATCAGAGGTGACAGACACTTGCAGGTGTTATTGGCTAGTTTTTGGGCTGTGTATTCAGCCTTTCAGTGTCATTTTACTGCATATATTGAGCACATACACACCATGTACGCTTCTGTGGATACCGCTTATGTACGTCCATGTGGGCATTCATATGGCGGTTACGTTCTTTGCATAAAGCCTTTTATGTTTGATAAAGAGGGTCGTGGTGAGGTTTTCTTAACTGGGAGACACCCAGATGTCGGGGTCTCTTCGGTGATGCAGGTGGAAGACTTACCCAGCCTCGCCATAGGAGATGTATGGTAGTTGTTCATAGGTGCTCGATAAGCCTAGTTGGCTTCTATTGGGTAACTGATTATATGCAGTGGAGTCAGTGATTCACTATGCAGGTAGACATGTCAGTACTTGCAGTTTTATGATCTTTGACACTGGTCATATGCTAATATTGCAGAGGATACTCTGGCAAAATTTTTCCAGATTTCTGGTTTAGTCAACTATATAGTGGTCGATTTACTCCTTGATACACTTATTTGTTGGTGTTTGGACTCTTCTAGCTCCATTATCATTCTATTCAGCTCTCTACGATCATGGCATCAGAGGTCTCAGGCACATCCGGTGGATCAGGGTCTAGTGCTAGCGTTCCGAGGAGGAGCTATAACTTGCAGGGCAAAGACCATTTTGAGATCCGAAAATTTGATGGCACAAACTTTGCTCTATGGAAGAATCAGATTAAAGATGTGCTGATTCAAAGAAGGCAATGGAAGCCAGTAAATGGGATTTCAAAGAAGCCTGCTGACATGGATGAAGATGATTGGGATGAGTTAGATGAAATGGCCAAGTCTACCATTTGCTTGCACCTAGCACATAATGTTTACTTTACAGTATTAGACTGTGAAAGTGCAGAGGAGCTTGGAAGAAGTTATGCAATACATATGAAAAAGAGACGGCATCAAATAAAGTATATCTGATGAGAAAATTATACGACCTTCGTATGAAGGACACAGATAGTGTTGCTGCTCATCTAAATGAGTTTGATGCCATATTCTCCCAGTTACAGGCTCAGAAAATGGATATGGACAATGAAATGAAAGCAGTATTGTTGTTATGCACCCTGCCATCATCATGGGATACATTTTGCACAGCTATTAGCAATAGTGCACCAGGTGGTAAACTCGTCTATGATGACATATGTGGAGCACTCTTGAGTGAGGAGATTCGTAGAAAATCTATGGTTGGCACTCAGAGTGGAGATGCATATAATGTTCGTGATTCTTACCAAGGAAAGAATCAACAACGTGGCAGGAGCAAGAACAAGGAAAAGAATGGTCAACGGAATAAGAGCAGAAGTAAATCAAGGAAGAGGGATATTGAATGCCATTATTGTCATAAGAAAGGACACATGAAGAAAGACTGTTATGCATTAAAGAATGCTAAAGGTAAAGGACAGAATGTTGATGGGCATGTTAAACAGTTAACTGCACCATCTACTTCGACTGTGAAGATTGAAGAAATTAATGCTATTTCTGATGATGCTGATGTGTTGACACTTGATAGTACTGTGCCATCTGAGGCACTTATGGCTGATTCTCTTTCCCACACCTGGCTGCTAGATTCTGGTGCTTCTTTCCATGTGACACCACATAGAGAATGGTTCTCTAATTATGCAGCAAAGTCTCTTGGTACCGTGAGACTTGGTGACTCTTACCAGTGTGATGTTGTGGGGATTGGAGATGTGGTTGTGCAGTTCATTGACGGTTCAAAATTTACTATGCATAATGTACGCCATGTACCTCAGTTATCACGTAGTTTGATGTCAGTTGGTCAACTTGATGACCTTGGTTACAAGGTGGTCTTCTATGCTCGATCCTTTCGTATATCAAAGGGCAATATGGTTATTGCAAAAGGAAGGAAAGTTGGCTCACTTTACCCTTTATTTGTATCATAGAAAGAACACTTGTTAGCTGTTACTGAACAGCCTATGGCTTGTATTTGGCATGGTCGTTTGGGCCATATATCTCGTAGTGGAATGGAAAATCTTTCTCGTTCTGGCTACTTACCTGTGTTATCTTTCTCTGATTTTTCATTTTGTGAGCATTGTCAATATGGAAAGCAAACCAGAAATGTGCATAAAACGCACATTGACTCTTCAATTCAGCCTTTAGATCTTGTTCATACAGATGTGTGTGGTCCTATGCCCACTAGGTCCTTAGGTGGTTCTCTTTACTTTGTCACTTTCATAGATGATGCTACTAGAAAAGTCTGGGTATATCCTATCAAATCGAAGGATGATGTATTCCCTACTTTCAGAAAATGGCTTGCTTCAGTTGAGACTGAAAAAGGAACTAAGCTTAAGGCTTTACGTTCAGATAATGGGGGTGAGTATACCTCACATGAATTCAGCCTTTTCTGTCAGTGTAGAGGGATTCGTAGAGAGTTTACAGCTCCTTATACCCCAGTACAGAATGGTGTAGCTGAGAGGATGAATAGAACTATTCAAGATAGAGTAGTCTCTATGTTGCATCATGCAAACCTCTCACAAGGTTTTTGGGCAAAAGCAGTATTGACTGCAGTTCATGTGATTAACCTTTCACCTAGTACTGCCAAAGGTCTGAAAGTGGCACAAGAGTTATGGACAGGGAAACCACCATATTATGATCATCTTCGAGTTTTTGGGTGTGAAGCATATGTTCATATACCCAAGAATCTTAGACAGAAGTTGGACCATAAGTCAAAGAAACGCATTTTTCTTGGATATGGTCGAGAAGGACAATTTGGATATCGCTTATGGGATCCTGAAACACGGTCAGTGATCAGAAGTAGTGATGTCATTTTTAATGAGTCTAAGATGCATAAACAGCCGATTAAGGAGGTTGAAGTGAGAAGAGTGGTGTTTGAGGATACTAGTCCTCCGGTTAGCATGCATAAAAATGCTGCACATAGGGATGTTCAAGAGAATGTCCATTCAGATCAGTCTGCACATGTTCCTGTTCAGCAACCATTGAGACGTTCTGCACGTGTCTCATATCCACCTGATAGATATGTTCTAGGTTTGGATTTTGTTATGCTAACAGATGCCGGTGAGCCCTCTTGCTACAAAGAGGCTATGCAGACAGAGGATCATGTCAAGTGGGAGCGTGCCATGAAGAGTGAGTTGGATTCTATTCACAAGAATGGTACTTGGGACTTAGTACCTTTGCCAAAGGGCAGGAAAGCTTTACCATGTAAATGGGTATATAAGCTGAAATTCACATCAGATAGTGCTTCTCCAAAATATAAAGCACGACTTGTTGCAAAGGGTTTTAAGCAACAACATGGTGTTGATTTTGAGGAAATCTTCTCTCCAGTGGTCAAGATGACTACTTTGCGCATGTTGCTTGGATTCGTTGCAATGGAGGACTTAGAGCTAGTCCAAATGGATGTGAAAACAGCTTTCTTGCATGGAGATCTTACAGATGAGATCTATATGGAACAACCAGAGGGTTATGTAGTTCCTGGCAAGGAAAGTCTAGTTTGTAAGCTCAAGAAGAGCTTGTATGGACTTAAACAGTCTCCTAGACAATGGTACCAAAAGTTTGATGCTTTTATGAAGTCCCAAGGCTATTCTCGGAGCAATGAGGATCATTGTCTCTACACAAAGAGATGTTCTGATGGCAGCTTGATATGCTTGATACTTTACGTCGATGATATGTTGATTGCTGGGAAGTCCTCTTATGATTTGTCAATTCTCAAAAAGAAGTTGAGTCAGACATTTGATATGAAGGATTTGGGGGATGCCAAACATATTCTTGGCATGCGCATTACTCGTGATAGGAGTAAAAGATGCATATACTTGTCTCAAAGTGAGTACATATCCAAAGTACTTCATCGATTCAATATGCAGGGTGGAAAGGCATTGAGTACACCTTTACCCACATATGTGAAATTGAGCAAGGATGACTGCCCCAAATCAGATGAGGAAAAGGAATTCATGACCAAAATTCCCTATCAGTCTGCTGTTGGTAGTCTCATGTATGCTATGGTAGCTACGAGACCAGACATTGCATTTGCAGTGGGAGTTGTGAGCAGATATATGTCTAATCCTGGCAAGAAACATTGGGAAGCGGTCAAAATGATTTTGAGATATCTGAGTGGCACTAAGGACAAGTGTCTATGCTGAGGTAGAGGGAAAGCATCCATTATTGGTTACACAGATTCTGACTATGCTGGTTGTGTAGACAATCGTAAGTCTACATCAGGGTACATTTTTCATTTTGCTGGAGGTGCTATCTCTTGGAGATCTCGTCTTCAAGAATGTACAGCTGTTTCCACCACAGAAGCAGAGTATGTTGCAGCAAGTGAGGCATGTAAGGAAGCATTGTGGCTTTCTCGTCTTGCTTGCGATATGGGTTTGCCTCAGCATGTACCTCACTTGCTCAGTGATAGTCAGAGTGCCATTGCTTTGGCTAAGAATCCGGTCTATCATGCAAAGACCAAGCACATTGAGGTGAGGTATCACTTCATTAGAGATTGCTTAGCCACTGAGAGCATTATTCTTGAGAAGGTTCACACTCGAGATAATGCTGCAGATGCTTTGACTAAAGCTCTACCACAGGATAGCTTTCGACACTGTTGTCACTTGATGGGGGTTACTTGATTCTTGATCTTACACAGTCACTTGTATACTGTGTAACATGCCCATCAGGTGGGAGGTATAGTTTGTATACTTACACTCAGGTATTCTTTATCATTCTTTCTTTTTTCTCCCATAGTTACTCTAGCCATATTGGCCTTTAGTGGGAGATTGTTACCGTTAGTGTCCATGTGAAAGGCCAAATGGCCACCGGACACTTCTTTGTATATGTTCTTTAATAAAACATATAGTGGCCTGGTCAGTCACAGACTGTAAGTTCGACCGCATTTGTAAGACCTAAGAAGTCTGTCTTCATGCTCCCTGTATACTGCGATTTCTGCGTATTGTACAACCTCTGTGCGGAGTACTGTGTGTGGCGTCAAGAGTTCGTTTTTCTACTCCGAGCATATCGTCGTGGAGCTCTCGAGAAGGAGAGTGCAGTGTGGTGCATCGCCATCCAAATACTTCATTTTTATCTGAGTGAAACGCGTGATAGAATATGTTTGATGGCATACTACAGCATAATTATCTTTATGGGAAGCCACTATGTACAGATATTTGAAAACGCTTTTGATTTTGGATTTTTTTTTAAAGAGAGTCAGAAGTTTTTGGAAAACTCTCACTTTTAATGACAACCAGATTGATGGCATATGAAGTGGCCTATACATAATATATTAAGAAGGATGTTATAGATAAACCTACGGCAGCTATACAGTGGAGAAAACATATTTTTGAAATGGTAAATGGCTTGAACATCACATAAAGAAAGAGTCATGATCTAGTGGCTCAAGTGTACCAAAGAAAGAAGAAGCAGTAGTACTATCAAATACAACATATTTTTGTCAAGGCTGACAAAAGGCAACGAGGACAAGGATGTCCGAAGTATACCTTTTTGATGAGGAAATATTTTGTAAAGTTATAATTTTGTAATCTAGAAAGTCCCAATGGATGTAAAAATGAGGAAGAGTCTTCCTCATGGGTAAAAGTAACTTAAGTAATTTTTTGAGAATTTTTAGAGCTCTTGAGCCAGTAGAAAATTAGATTAGAAGTTTAGAGGACCTATCTTCAAGTGTGAAAGGGGCAAAATTGAAAAGTATATAAGTTAGGTTATGACTCATTTTTGGGTATGATCATACTTGCATTGAAGTGATTAATGAGAACTTGAGAGTTGAGCTCTTGTCCATCTTCTCTAAATGTCTTCCTTTAGCTTTCATGGTAATTTGTTGATGAGTTTATGATGTTTATCATGGATGAGTCTTGTTGATGAGTCATTCTTTGAGTATTTCATGCTAGTCTAAGTCTATATCATCATCATAAGTCTCTACAATCTTACAAGGTGTTGTTTAACGTGATTACCTATTTTTGTTAGAATCGTGATTATCTGCTCTCTATGATACAAGTACCGAAATTAAGTTTTGATGCTAGTAATGACTTTGTTGTAAAAAAATGGCACACTTTATGCACAATAATCATTAAAAAAGCTTTCTTCTAGCTCATCTTACAAGAAAACCTAGAATTTCTCCTAAAAAGTGTGGAAGATCTGTTGAAAATAATTTGTTTTGACTAATCTTGGAGTTCATCAATGAAGAAGGGTATTGTGTTCTTAGAATAATTCCCAAAATGACATTTCAAAGTGTTTAAAATTGTTATTTCCTTTATATTGAAATGATTAGAGAGGCCAACTCCAAATTACAACAAACAAGCCTACTATGCCCTACTTCTAGTTGGTCTAAGTATACAATAGCTTTCACAACAACTATTGAGTGTGTATAGATCATATGCCTTTTGGCTCATTTGGGTGTTGTACAATCTTTTTCCACCACCATCTTCACTGACAGTCGGAGTGCATTGGTAGTTGCAAGGAACCATGTGTTCGATGCTTCCACAAAGCACATTGAGGTGCACTATCATTACGTCAAGGAGAGGGTATGGTTATTCTTGATACTGACATTGAGGTGGTCCTTTATAATCGTATTGTGTATACCTTGCAACTATATTGCACATGTAAGTGGGATCATTCCCATTACATTTCTCCCATCTCCTAAGAGGTTGTGGTCTTTGGCCAAAAGGTGCATTGTGTTGCTCTATTTCTTGTTCCATATGAAGTTTCTTTACTACCATGTCATTGATTTCTTCAATTGAAGATTTTGTTGAACCACAAGAAGGAGATGCTTCAGCCTTAGTGTCAGGAGGTGAAGTCTTAAGTTCTATAGCTAAATTCATCTCTAAATTCAAACATTCTCGGATATATTTATTTAAGGTAGTTAGCCTAGGAATGTATAGTAATGAGCATAATTTTTTCATTAGTTATCCCTTCTAGGAATAAACAGATTAACTTCTTTGCTGGTGGAATTTTGCAAAGTAGACATCGGTCTATGTATTGTTTAAAGCATGTCTCCGATACTCACATTGATTCCTAACTAGCTTGTTTGAAGCTATAGATTAAAGAAGTTGAATCATGTTTAACCCCTCATTTGGAAAAATTAGCTATGAAATCTTCCACAAGAGCTTCTTGGTTCTTGAACATGTTTATCGTGAATAGTTGAAACCATGACAAAGCTATTCAAATCATAGTTAATCCAAATGACTTGTATTGAATGAAAATGTGAGTGGCTTGTTTTGCTCTCAGGACTTGTTTAGATTTAGCTACATGATCATAAAGGTCAGTAAACCCATCATAACAGTTGTTTGTGCACTTTACCACTTGGGATGGTTGAAGTCAATGTGGTGGGTCTTGCATTCTAAATAAAGGGTTCACTGGTTGAGAATTGACTTGTTCATTTACTTGTTTGTAAACTAGTGTTGCATGAGCATGTTGCTTTTGTGGTGGAATTCTCACTTGGAACCTTTTTGGAGGTGCCTTGGGAAAACTAGAGTTGCCTTGTATTGAATGAAAATGTGAGTGGCTTATTTTGCTCTCATGACTTGTTTAGATTAAGCTACATGATCATAAGGATCAATATTCCCATCATAACAATTTTTTCTGCACTTCACCACTTGGGATGGTCAAAGGTGATGCCATGGGTCGTGCATTCTAAGTATAGGATTCACTAGTTGAGAATTAACTTTTTTAGTTACTTGTTTGTAAATTGTTGTTGCAAGCATGTTGCTCTTATGGTGGCATTCTCACTTGGAACCCTAAGAAATCTAGATATTACCATTAGTGTCCATGTGAAAGGCCAAATGACCACCAGACACTTCTTTATATATGTTCTTTAAAAAAACATATAGTGGCCTGGTCAATCACAGATTGTAAGTTCGACCGCATTTGTGAGACCAAAGAATTCTATCTTTGTGCTCCCTCTGTACTGTGGTTTTCTGTGTATTCTGTAGGTCTATGTGGAGTACTATTTGCAGCTTTAGGAGCTCAGTTTTTTGCTCTGAGGATGTCTTCATGGATCTCTCAAGAAGGAGGGTGCATTAATGTGCATTGCCATTGAAATACTTCACTAGTATCAGAGCAGTTTGACACAAAAGCTTTGTTCCTTTGTGCGAGCAAAGCGAGCATCCCCCCGACTTCCTCCAAGACTTACAACTAAGGCGGCGACCAAGGCATAGACCTTGGCATACCTTGACATCCGAGTCATCGAAGTCACCGTTGGCGTCATTGGTTGCGCGTGAGGGAGGACTTCAATGATCAAGGAAGATAGAGGTTCTCGGTACTTCCTAGGAGGTCACCCATCCCAGTATTGTTCCCCTCGGAGCTCACTTAACCGTGGCAATCTCTTGCCACTAAGCTACACCTTTGTGGTGTCTAAAGAAGGGAAAAGACTAATAACATTACCTTGAACATGTTTTGTCCCTCAAAGATTCATTCTTTGCTTTCAAAGCCTATTTTTGAATCATTTTTGGGGTGCCTTTGGAGCCATTTTGGAGTACTTTCGCACGTAGTTCTCTTCACACATGTCCAAGAACATCAAGAAGAGTGTTCTTTGTACTTATCCAACAATAAATATCAACCTTTGGGGCTTTGTTTTTAACCACACTTGTAAAAATACAGGTTTCTTGAAAGGTTTTCAGTTTTGGTGGGAGCAACAGGTGCAAATTTATGCAAGTTTTTGAGCCAACAACATCAGAGTTGACATACACTTGCAGGTGTTGTTGGCTAGTTTTTGGGCTATGCATTCAGCCTTTTAGTGTTATTTTACTGCATACATTCAGCACATACACACCATGTATGCTTATGTGGACACCGCTTATGTATGTCCATGTGGTCCTTGATATAGCAGTTACGTTTTTGCATAAAGCCTTTTACATTTGATAAAGACGGTCATGGTGAGGTTTTCTTAATTGGGAAACACCCAGATGTTGGGGTCTTTTTGGTGATGCAGGTGAAAGACTTACCCAGCCTCGCCATAGGAGATGTATGATAGTTGTTCATAGGTGCTCAATAAGCCTAGTTGGCTTTTATTGGGTAACTGATTATATGCAGTGGAGTCACTGATTCGCTATGCAGGTAAACATGTCAGTACTTGTAGTTTTATGATATTTTGACACTGGTCATATGCTCATTTTACAGAGGATACTCTGGAAAAAGTTCTCTAGATTTTTGGTTTTGTCAACTACATGATGATCGATTTACTCCTTGATACACTTATTCGTTGGTGTTTGGACTCTTCTAGCTCCATTATCACTCGATTCATATCTCTACCATCATGGCATCAGACGTCTCAGGCACATCTGATGGATTAGGGTCTAGTGCCAATGTCCCAAGGAGGAGCTATAACTTGCAGGGAAATGAAGGACACAAATAGTCTTGCTGCTCATCTAAATGAGTTTGATGCTATGTTCTCCTAATTATAGGCTCGAAAAATGGATATGGATAATGAAATGAAAGCATATTGTTGTTATGCACCTTGCCTTCATCATTGGATACGTTTTGCACAGTTATGAGCAATAATGCACCCGGTGGTAAACTCATCTATGATGACATATGTGGAGCACTATTGAGTGAGAAGATTCGTAGAAAATCTATGGCTGGCACTCAGAGTGGAGATGCATATAACATTCGTGATTCTTACCAAGGAAAGAATCAGCAACGTGGCAGGAGCAAGAACAAGGAAAAGAATGGTCAATGGAATAAGAGTAGAATTAAATCAAGGAAGAGGGATATTGAATGCCATTATTGTCATAAGAAAGGACACATGAAGAAAGACTATTATGCATTAAAGAATGCTAAAGGTAAAGGACAGAATGTTGATGGGCATGTTAAACAATTACCTCCACCATCTACTTCGACTATGAAGATTGAAGAAATTAATGCTATTTTTGATGATGTTGATGTGTTGACACTTGATAGTACTGTGCCAACTGAGACTCACACATAGAATGGTTCTCTTTCTCACACATGGCTGTAGATTCTGCTTCTTCTTTCCATGTGACACCACACATAGAATGGTTCTCTAATTATGCAGCAAAGTCTCTTGGTACTGTGAGACTTGGTGACTCCTACCTGTGTGATGTTGTGGGGGATTTGAGATGTGGTTGTGCAATTCATTGATGGTTCAAAACTTACTATGCATAATGTATGCCATTTACCTCAGTTATCACATAGTTTGATGTCAGTTGGTCAACTTGATGACCTTGGTTACAAGGTGTTCTTCTGTGCTCATTATTTTTCTATATCAAAGGACAATATGGTTATTGCAAAAGGAAGCAAGGTTGGCTCACTTTATCCTTTATTTGTATCTGTTGAGAGCAGTATGGGCACCCAAGGACTGACTAGACAAGGAAGCCAGGGAACCCAAGGATTGACGAGACAAGGAAGCCAACGGAGAGAGTCAGAACAAGGTGAAGGAGTAAGTAGACAAAGCAGTCGACGCAAATCTGGCAGATAGGCCCTTCAATTTTTCCAATCTACATCTCTTAACAGTGATTCTTATCACTAACAATCATTGTAAATACCATTTCATATTTTTGTAGCTCCATTTTGTACAAGCCAAGGAGTCCTTGAGCTTGAGGAGCCTTAGAAGTACCTACATATCAATTTTCGTATTTTTTAGACTCCGTTTGAGCCTTCAAATTGGCCCTGGAACCTAATTTTTAACTAGGCCGGACACTAGGTCTGGACAGGGCCAAAAGCTAGTCAAAAACTATAAAAAGAGCTAGAGAGCTCATTTTTGGGGTTGGATTGTAATTGAAACGAATTTGTAAAGAGCATTTTGAAAGTAATCTAAAAGAACTCCATTGATTCTCTCTCTTTGTCTTGCCGTGTGTGCGCGTGTGTGTGTATGTGTGTGCATGCTTGTGTGCTTCTCACTCACGCACTTGTGCCGCCATTTGCTCGAGGTCTTCATACCATCCTCACGTCTTCCCGGATTGACATTAAAGGAGGTGCTACTCATCACTGAGCTACACCAAATTTTGGCGCCGTTGCCGGGGATCGAGCTTTGAGGACGAGCGTGTGATGGTAAGACGTAGAGTTGACGCGTTGGAGTTGTAGGTATTTTCTTCACTCTCATAGATTTTCTTTTACTTTCTTCACCATCTCCATCACCATCATCATCATCACCATCTCCCACGTCCATCTCCATCGTCGCAAAAATTTCAGTTTTTTGACTATATCCCCACTTCCACCTCATTTCCCTCATTTCACTTGTGAGAGAGAGCGAGAGAGCGAAATTGCATGTGCTGCTTTTTGCTTGTTTTCTGAGTTATCTTGCAGGTACAGGTCACATCACCATCTCCAGCCTTCCGCGCAGGTACGGAACTCGACGAAACTGTCTCGCAGTCGCCGCCTTCTGTCCATCGCGATTGACAGAAATTTTCACTTGTTGGTAAATCTGAGTGCACCACAGGGGACTAGAGACCCTGCACACCACATTCCCACTGAAATTTTTGAAAATCTTGCAAAATTTCAGTCCATCGCGATTGACAGCTCTGTCCATCGCGATTGACAGCTCTGTCCATCGCGATTGACAGCTCTGTCCATCGCGACAGACTGCCTGTCCATCGCGACCGACTGCCTGTCCATCGCGATTGACTCAACCCCCTGTCCATCGCGATTGACTGGGTGTCCATCGCGATTGACTGAAGCCCTTGTCCATCGCGATTGACTGAGGTCCCTGTCCATCGCGACCGACTGCCTGTCCATCGCGATTGACTCAACCCCCTGTCCATCGCGACAGACTGCCTGTCCATCGCGATTGACCCAACCCCCTGTCCATCGCGACAGACTGCCTGTCCATCGCGATTGACCCAACCCCCTGTCCATCGCGACAGACTGCCTGTCCATCGCGATTGACTGAATTGGGTGTCCATCGCGACCGACTGAATTATCTGTCCATCGCGATTGACTGAGTGTCCATCGCGATTGACAGCCCTATCCATCGCGATTGACAGCCAATTTTAGCCAAAATTTTTAAGGTTTGTTAATTGAAAAATTGGGCTAATTTTGGTCACAAATATTATACTCTTGAGCACTTGGGGAAGTCTTAGGAAAACAACTTGGGGAAAACCTGTTGCACAGTGATCCTGTTTGAACCCTGTCGTAACCCTAGAACCCTGAACGGTCACAACTTTTTCATACAAGATCCATTTTTTGAGCTCTAGGGCTTGTTGGAAAGCTCGTAGCATATACTACACGCCCTCAACTGTTTTTTATAAAGATAAAGCATTGATTTTCAGATAGGGTATCTTGAAGTTGACCATACCCAGGGGGATCAAAGTCAGGGGTCTTTAGAATTATTTTCCTAAAAGTCAGAATGCACATGTGTGTTTATGTTACATGAATGAAAGTGGTTGGTTTTGTCCTTTAAATATAAGCCTTGAGCTAACCGTGGATCTTTTATAGGTCATTTGAGAGCGGCTGAGAGCGTACAAAGCAAGGTTTCCTTGCAAGCTTGAGAACCGGGTTCTTGAGCACCATAAAGCAAGGGATCAACAAGTAAGGTTGGATTATTCTCAACTCCCTCTGTCATTTCCTAGCTCAAGCTAAGAACGAGTAGAGATAGGAGTAAGTCAGGGCGACGATAGGCAGTTATCAAGTTGAAGACTATTAAAGAACTCAAGTTCAAGCTAAAAACTTAGTTACTGTACTGTCGATAACCTAAAGGAAAAGAACCTAACGAGGAACGATCAATTGCAAGTGCGAAACAACATTCAAACATTCCTGACGACGTGATATCAGACAAGACCATAAACACAATAATTAACTAAAAAGAATCAAGTGACTGGTACCAATTAATCGGCAACGAGGTTGTACTCTGAGAAAAATTGGGCTAATCAGTTAGGCATATGAACCTTAGATCAGGACGACACCTAGCACGAGAGAGACAAAGCCTTAGGTCTTCAGAGGCTAGTGTCAATCACACTGCAAGGTCTTGGGCCCAGCAGTTGAGCCACCACTCATACTACCCTAGCTCTGAGACCAGTGAGTCAGAAATGTCTCAAGGCATGGAGAGACCTACGGGAAGTTCAGGTGTGCCTTATTTGTACAGGGTAGAAGGCCCTTACAAAACACAGCTGGAATATCTTAGGACCAACCGACTAGGTGCTAGCATCTATGAGGACGGCCTAGGAAGATCGGTGGTCCAGATTAAAAAACCGGACCAATCCATTGGACTAGAGCACCCAGCTGTCAAGTTTGAAAATGGTGCATACCTGGACAAAGAAGGAACTATATATGTAGTCACTAGTCACCCTGATAGGACCGATGACTTTGGGAATGTAATCTCAGAAGCGGACTTAGGTGACCTGGAGCAAGGGAACATGGGTGCGGAACCTAGAACCCCTCGAGGAAAATCAGTTCTCACTAGGATTATCACGCCTGAATGGGTCCCCCAAGACAACAAGAGCATAGAATTGCTCCTCAATCGAGAAACTGATGAAGCCTTTTGGAGGTATAAGTCTAATCAGCCGACAGACATAGGAAATATCATGGTCTATGAGTTTAAGGATCCGGACAGCCCAGGCAGAGCGACCTATTTAGATCATGCTTCAGAACGGATCTTTGTGGTGACAGAAAATGATAGGCATGCCTACACTTGGAAGGGTGAATTTATTTTCCCCCAACCAAGATCAAATGTATCCTATGGTCACCCTGGGGCTGGAACTTCCCAAGCTCATGGTACGCAAAGAGACAGAAGTAGAGATAGACCAGAAGTGAGTTTTGCCAACCCAGTGGGCAGAGAAAGAACGAGAACAGATACGAATAGGGTAGAACCTGAGATGCATAGAGCCCACAGGAACCAAAGAAATGTAGATGGATTCCCTCTGCCGAGGCCTAGAGAGCATACAAGAACTTTGAGACCCACCCAGCTAGTTAAGTCCATGAAGAATTACTTTGACGGCACAGGAGATCCCTATGATCATGTGGCAGAGTTCAAGCAAGTCTTGAGAGCTGAACAAGTGGAAGATCTGTTCACGCAGTACAATGCCTTCGGTCTAACCCTTAGGAACACAGCACTTACATGGTTTCAACCATTGGATGAGCGTCAGTTCAGGTGCATAGACCAACTCCTAGAGGCATTTATTGTAGAGTTCTCTAAGAGCGGCATAAGACACAATACCTCCTCATTGATCCACAGCTTCAAACAGACCCCCCAAGAGACTGTCAGATTGGCCGGAAGAAGGTTTAGACAATATCTGGAAAGGTGTCCTATTTCGGAGTTACCCACATCTGCTAAACAAGTAGCCTTATTCCTTGATGGATTGCTGAGTACGAAATTGAGATCCTATGTGTATCTAAAGGACCCTAGGACTATAGAAGAGTGTGTGCGCATGTGCATTGACATTGAAGATAACCTAGGGGAAGAACTAGAGCTTTCCAAAATCTACAAAGATTCAGATAGTGCATCTAGTCACTCTTCCACGCAGTCCACATCAATTGAGGAACTCGCGGAAAAGGTAGCTCAGAAATTAGGTGTAACTAGCAAACAAATCCCAAGGTTTGCCCCGGTGAAAAGGTGCTATACATGCGGTGGTGACCATATGGCGAATGTCTGCCCTATTATGGCTCAACCCCAAGTAAACCCTAGTAGCCAGTACTGCACCATAGAACGGAGATACACCAATCACACCGCACAAGACTGCCCATACAACAAGCAGGCAGTTAGGCAACCCTATCCGCAGCCCTACCAACAAGGCCGATACCAGAACCAAAATCCACCACCACAATATGCAAGACCCCAACAACCCTATCAGCAACCATATCAGGCCCAACAGAGACCCCAACCGGTACTAGCTCAACAGCCCCCAAACCCCGCTAACGTGATTCCAGTAAAGTATGCTGTTGCAGAAGAAAACCTGAATAGAGCCATAGTACCAGTAACCCCATTGATCTCAGAAAGTGACCCGAGTGACCATAGCTTTGATTCTACACATATCGATAGTCCCCAAGCTTATTACATGCAGTCTCCAGAACATGGTGAGTCATACTATAGTGAAGAACCAAGTGAACCTAGTTGGGAGTCGGATTACCCGAACGTCATGTATGCAAACCCCAACCCTAGGCCTCAACCTAGGCAGGTACGACCACCCTTTCCTAGAGGACCATGCTACCGATGTCAGGGGGATCACTTCATTCGTGATTGTCCCTTACCTCCACCTCCACAAAATCAGTCAGTGACTATCCAAGGCTTCTGCCAAGATTGTGGAAAAGAACATCTCTTACGAGATTGCCCTAAGAACCCCAATAATATGCCAAAAATCACTCCTATCAATGTGATTGGTTTGGTTGTAGATTCCTCAGGAAGCGTCACTTCCACTGCACCAGTGCAGGTAGTCACTAGAGCTCAGGCATTGCAGCAAAACCAAGAGACAAGCCAGGAAAAGGGCCCAGAGGCTAGTGAAACCGAGAGCGTAACAAAGAAAAGGACTAGAGCATGGAAAGATAGTCGAGAACGAATGAAAAGACAATGGGCAAAAAAGATAAACGAACTTGAAGAAAGCATAAGAGAAACCAAAGCGAGGATAACTGAACTCACAGCTCCAACTCCCTCTCACATTACCCCGCCCTCACCACTCCCATCTCCATCCGACCCACCACCGTCCCCACCGCCTCATCAAACCCCACCACCCCCTAGAGTAGGATCAGTCCTAGCAGATCCCACTCCGGAAGACCTTAATATGATGCTTAAAGCATATCAGGCCAGAATTCAAGAAGGGCCAACCATCACCGATCACGAAAAATGCTACCCTAGAGCCGAGCTAGAGCTTGAACGAACTAAGATCTGTGCCAAAATGGTGGAATTGGCTCAGACCATGTTTGAGGCCAGCCGCCTATTTAACATTTCTAGTTCAGCTAAGACGCAGTTACACTTTGATGGACTGCTGGAAAGAATAGAGAAGTTAATTGCACAATCAGAGAAGGAACCTGCCCCTCAAAGAAAGGAAAGGGCAAGAGAACGGATAAGCCAGCCTCTTCAGGAAGCCCATGTGCCTCCCCAAGAAACTTATCTTCCCCCTCAAAAGGCAGATGAGCCTCCCTCGAAAGCTCAAGTACCTCCACAGGTTGCCTACATTCCTTCTCAAGGAGTGTGTGAGCCTGTTCGGAAAAGTAATAGAATAAGTAATCCTCCCCAAGAAGCTTGTGCTCCAGCCATTTGCGAGAACGAGGAGAGAGTCAACAATGGAATCAGCCCTCCTTCACAGGTTGCTTATGCGCCCAATTCTACGGAGCCAGACACTTCTTCTTCAATGAATCGGTTTGCACCAGACTTCCTACGAGAGATTCAAGAAGACAAATGGGATAACGAAAGCGAGGTCGCCCCTCCTTTTGAACTTGTGGACGATGCACACGACCAATTCCCACAAGACATCCCATCTATTTACGGGGAGCATGAGAGTGTTCAGTCTCACGAGAGATTAGACTTTGAGTCGAATTCCATACAAGAGCTACCCCACTTCACAGGCCCATGGGAAGCAAAGTCCACATGTATGAGAGCACCCACAGTCATGGTAAGGAACGACGACTCAGTCATTCCTAGGAACACAGAGGTAGTGAAGAACACTAATGTGCAGTGTAATCTCAAGTTAGAAGAGCTACTCAAGGTTAGACCTGAATTATGGAAACATGTAGCCAAACAAGTACCAGAGATAGCAAAACCTCGTTCCCAGGTAGGATCCCATAGGACAGTGCCAGAAATTCCCTTGGATAAAATAGGAGATATGTGTGAAGGTGAAGAAGGGAACACCTATCTGCCCATCACCTACCAGGAGTACACCACCAAGGCAATTTTGGACTCAGGTGCAGGAGTTGCAATTGCCACAACCTCCTTATGGAAACGTTGGGGCAAGCCGGCACTCAGGCCGACGAGAATGAAATTGCAGATGGCCGATGGTCACATAGAGAGACCCCTAGGATTGTTAGAAGGGATAACTCTCACCACTTGTGGTGTCGAGTTTGAACATAGTTTTGCTATATGTGACTTCAGCAAAAATCATGCCTATGAGATGATTTTGGGAAGACCATTCATGAGACAGCTGCAAGTGGTACAGGATTGGGGAACCAATTCTTTGTATCTGCAACACTTGGGTGTTACAACCAAAGTCAATCTCAAGGATTATTCTCATAGAGATGTCCCTCCTATCCAATGGAATCCCATCCATAGAGCCAAAGATGATACAGAATCTGTGCATTCCATAGGATCAGGATCCTCCTGGATGCACGAAGACACTCACTTATGGATGTGCAAAGTAGCAGTGGAGGAAGAGAAGAGAGAAAAGGCCAGAGAAATAGGTGCAAACGAAACCCATAGACCCATTCAAGACCCAGCCTATGCACCTGTAGTTTTTCCAGACGAGGAATTTGAACCCCATGGCTGGGCAGAAATTTTAGCAACAATGGACGTAGCCATCAATGAAGAACAATGGACACCTCACTGTGATGAGGATGGCTATGATATTTCAGCCTTCTCCATTGAGCCAATCATGGGAGAGGCAGTGTTAGAAGAATGCGAACCGAGCCCTGATGCATTTGAGGATGCAAGTGACTCCGATCTAGAGTCAATCATTATGGACCCTCCATTTGCATCAGATGAAGAATATTTCCATGAAGTGGAATTTCAACCCCAGAGGCATGGAGAGGTTACAAATGATGTAAGATTAGTAACACATATGACCCCGAAGGAAGAAGGAAAGAAACGAAAGAAGAAAGAAGTCTCACCAGAGGAGGAAGAATCTTTGTTTGAGGTCCCAGAAAATTTTAAGAAGTATGAGATAGATGACAGGAGAGTCATGATAAGAATGCCTAAACGAGAGGCACAATCAGGAGAGGCCTACGATAACAAAGAAACCACCAAGAAAATAGTAGTGGCCATAGAAGAAGGAGAGGAGAGATGCACGTATATAGGCCATGACCTGACAGAAGAAGAAGAGCACGAATTGATTGCCTTGTTAAGAGAATACAGAGATGTATTCGCTTGGAGTTACAAGGATTTGAAAGGTGTTGACCCTGACATATGCTCACACACCATTCCCATGACTTCAGAGGCCAAACCCTCTAAGCAAAAGCCTTATACTTATAACGATAATTACGCTGCGAAGATCAAAGAAGAGATAGATAGGCTGGTTGAAGCTGGATTTATCTATGAAATTGAACACACTGAATGGGTATCCCCCATCGTAGTGGTGCCCAAGAAGAATGGCAAACTGCGTGTGTGCATTAACTTGAAAAAGGTTAATGCCGCCACAATTCGAGATAACTATCCGCTTCCCATCACAGAGCATCTCTTAGAAAGAGTGGCAGGCAAGGAAGTGTACAGCTTCCTTGATGGATTTTCTGGCTACAATCAAGTAGCCATAGCTCCAGAGGATCAGCATAAGACAGCCTTTGCCACAGAATGGGGCATTTTTGCTTTTAGAGTAATGCCATTTGGGCTTACCAATGCACCAGCTACCTTCCAAAGGCTGATGTGCCATGTGTTTAAGGAGTTCCTAAGAAAGAGTTTAGAAGTCTATGTTGATGATCTCTGTGCTCATTCCAATGTTAGACAAACCCATATTCCTGAACTCAAACAAATCTTTGACAAATGTAGAGAATATCAAGTCTGCCTGAACCCCGAAAAGTGTGTTTTTATGGTCAGGCAAGGTAAGATTCTAGGACACATAGTGTCAAAGAATGGCATATCTACTGACGAAGAAAAAGTGAGAGCCATAGCGGAGTTACCTAGGCCAAAGAATGTCAAGGAAGTACAAGCTTTCATGGGGCATTGCGGTTATTATCGACGATTTATACATATGTATGCTGTCATTGCAAAGCCCATGTACGGACTCCTGACTAACTTTGAGTGGACGGATGAATGCGAGAATTCCTTCCAGGAGCTTAAACGAAGATTATGTTCAGCACCAATCTTGACCACACCAGATTGGAATAAGCCATTCCATGTTCATGTGGATGCATCCAATTATGCCATTGGATGTGTGCTCGCACAACCTACTGGTGAAGGTAACATGGATCTTCCAATTGCCTATGCCAGTAGACAATTGAATGCGGCTGAACGGAATTACACCACTACAGAGCGCGAAGGATTAGGTATGGTATATGCGGTTAAAAAGTTTAGACATTATTTGCTTGCAAATAAGTTTAAATTTTTTACAGACCATCAAGCATTGTTGTACTTAGTAAACAAGCCATGCAATACGGGAAGATTAGTAAGATGGTTTCTCTTGCTAATGGAATATGATTTTGAGGTTGTGGTAAGAAAAGGTAGGACTCACTTACGAGCAGATCACCTCTCTAGGCTCACATCGGGAGAAGCCCCACAAGGAGTGTCAGATGACCTTCCTGATGCTTACTTGTTTAATTTGGAAGTTGTACCGCAGTGGGCTAAACCATTGGTACCAGTATTGACGTACGGGCCTAGCCATCCAGTGGTAAACACACGGAATAGAGAGATTGTAAAAGCCCAAAAGTATCACATCATGGCAGGAAGCATGTACAAGCACACAGATCAAGGGATCTTGGCTTGTTGTGTAGAAGAGGATGAGTACGCTAAATGGTTGCAATTAGCACATGTAGGTGCGTTAGAGCAACACCATTCAAAACAACGAACGTTGCAGACTCTAAAGAGATTCGGAGTGCATTGGCCAACTATGGAAGCGGATGTCCAAAAGTTGTGCAAGGAATGCCCAATCTGTTGCACTAAACCACCTGTGGAACATGCCACTCTCTATCAAGTATCCATTGTGCCGGATTGGAGTGAACCTCTAGTATCATTCTTGCGGACAAACACATTCCCTCCAGACATGACTCTAGCTAGGAAAAGGAGTTTAGAACAAGAAGCCCAGGATTATTCACTCATTGGTGATAATCTATATAAGCGTGGTAAGGATGGTTATCTGAGGCTATGTGTCCATGAAAGTGAGTATCTTAAGATCTTAGAAACCGCTCACCAAGGTGTAGCAGGAGGACACTTTGGACCGGATCGGGTGATCAAGGCAATCCTATTTGCGGGCTTTTGGTGGCCTACCCTTCACATGGATGCACACACCTATGTGAAACGGTGTGATGTCTGTCAGAGGACTCAGTATCCTATACGCAAAGATGAGATGCCACTGAAACCTATGATGGGTGGACGTGCATTTTCTAAGTGGGGAATAGACTTCGTAGGTCCTATTAATCCCCCAGCCAAGGGTTCTCATGCGGAATACATCATTGTTGCAACAGATTATCTCACCAAGTGGGTAGAGGTAAAGGCTACGACCAAGAACGATGCTCAAACAACTGCCAAATTCTTGTTTGAGAATGTATTCACGAGATATGGGCTACCTATAGAGCTTGTAAGCGATAGAGGCACTCATTTCTTGAACGAAGTGATTGAAAATCTGCTCCAAGAATTCTTGGTAATACACAAGAAGTCTGCCCCTTATCACCCTCAAGCTAATGGTCAAGCTGAGAGCACTAATAAGATTTTATGCAATGTACTGACAAAATTAGTGAACACTAAACGCTCTGACTGGGACAAACAGCTACACCATGCTGTTTGGGCATACCGAGTTGCCTACAAAACGGTACTCCAAGCCACCCCCTTTCAGATGGTATTTGGCCAAAACGCTGTGTTACCCTTGGACTTCCTGATTCCTACATTGAGAGTAGCACAAGAGCACGAATGGACAGGTCATGAGCTCTCCTCTAGAATTTTTGACCTTGAACGATTAGGAGAAACAAGACTGAGAGCTGCTGCAGGCATATATGCTGCCAAGAAGAGGCAGAAGGCATACTTTGACGCCCACGTAAAGGATAAGGGTTTGAAAGCAGGAGATCTAGTCTTAGTCTATACACTAAAACAACACGCGAGGAAGCTAGAAAAGAGGGGCTACGGACCTATGGTCATCAATAGGATCTCCACGAGTGGAGCAGTACAATTAGCCACGTTAGAGGGTAATGTTCTCCCTAATTATATTAGCGGATGCAGAGTCAAGTTGTATCAGGAACCACTCACAGAGGAAATGCTCAGCCGACTCAACACTGCTAAGAAACGCAAAGAGGAAGAGAAGCGAATTAGAGAAGAAGCTCAAGCAGAAGCTTTAGAACGCATCAGAAGGATGAAATTACGAAGGCAAGGTAGAGAGCAGTCTAGGACTGATGACTATGCAGACCAAGGATATCATATGGCAATGTGTGAAGTTGCAGGAACCAGCTCACCTAGGATAACTGATCGACGTCCTTTCGTAACCCTAGAAATAGGACAAGAAAAGACTGCAAGGACTGTAAAAGCCTTGATTGACTCAGGTGCCGCCACTAGTGCTGTTAGAGTGTCTTACTGTCAAGAGTTACAGTTAACTGTCAATCCTGTGGAAGCATATCTCATAGGATTGGGAGGCGTGGAAACCCCTTGCATGGGCGAGGTGGAACTTCCCCTCTACATTCATGATGAGGCAATGACAGTTAAAGCACTAGTGTGTCAAGATGAGGATCTCACTGAACCTCTTGTCTTGGGTCAAGACTGGATCTATGACCAAGCAGTCAACTTAAACCTAAGAAGTGGACTTCTTCACGTATGGGTCAATCATAGTCGAATTACAATAGAGTTGGATAAAGGAACACTCAAGGAACTAGGAAAGGCACGGACTCCTGGTCCCTCCAGGGGTACACATGAAGATGACCATGCTGTTCTTGTTCAAAACCCTGTGTTGCAGAGGAATAATATTTGCAAAAAAGGAGTCAGGGATGCAACGGAACTCCCTTCTTTTCCAAGGGCCAGAAGGAGGCAACGACCAAAGGTGGAGCAAAGGCAAAAGAAGCAGAGTACTACCTATGCCCGACATCAAAAGAACCTGCGCAGCAGAATGTTCCAACAAGTGAATCAAGTGTGGGTGCGAAAAGGCGAACACCCGGTTGCAACCACGCCAACAGAACGGGGGAAGCCTCTTATTAATAACCATCGACACGTCACTAATAAGAGGTCGTCCGGAAATTCTTCGGCTAAAGTGAAATCTATTTGGGTGCCCAAAAGGTCGATGAAGGCTAGCCCACAATCAAGACAAATTTGGGTGCCTAAGGCTTGTTTGCGGGCTCAGATAGCTATACCAAGAACACACTCTACACAGCATGATCTATTCACTCGCACAGCCTACATCCACTCACTTTCAACATCAAGGCACATGAACACGAACAGAATCAGTTGTAAATGGGCCCCTAAGAGGCCTCAGGTTAAAGCTGACACACCTAGAAAGCTCTCGAGCATCTCCACGGAACCACGAGTAAAACCCATCCACTGCATTTGGCAGCCCAAGACTTGTAACAAACCCCCTGACCCTATTGTAAATCCATGACCACCTACTAACCGCTTCACTCTTATCACATCATTTCGCTTAGTTCTTAGGTCTACCTAACTCCTAACTACACACACCAGCACCGAGCACTTATTAACTACTAACCACTCCAGAACTTTAAGTTAATATTGTAATGAGGGACACCATGTCATTTTTGTGTCCATTGCAATGTTAACGTTTATTCATATATTCTCACAGAATCAGCTACGACATTATCAACATGGCGGAGGCTGCAGGAACTAGCTCTCACACAGAAACAAACCCGCAAGTGGTGGACTTGGACAGTTTACCCGTTTTGCCTGAGACAGTTGAAAGACCAGAAGAGTTGCAGGCCGTCAAAATCATACCTATTGCGGACCCTCCGCGTGGCCACACCATGCCCGTGGGAAAGACTTCACACTGGTTTACCGAGGTAGCAGGACCTTTGGGGGAAGGAACGTATCTATGGGAATCAGAGTTGGACTACAATGGAAAGCAAGGCAGATATCATTTCTTTACAAGAGAATTTGAGAAATTACAAAATGCGGAAAGTCTACGTCCGATATGGGAAAAAGCCGGATTGAGTGCCTATTTCAGTGCCCGACTCCCAAAACCTGACTTCATGCGATGCTATTATCTCATCAACACCTTGACTCCAAATCCGAACCTAAAAGGTGCAAGCTCATTTGTGATTCCATCTCTGACAAAGGGGAATGAGCTCAAAAGGTTTAGACTATCAAACAATTTGGTGAGAGAAGCTCTGGATATGCGCGGCATGCATATTCCTACAGAAAAGGAAACCCTAGTACCGGATTACATGAAGAATCGAAGTCTCACCAAGCTCAAGGACATGGTATCCATGACGCCTAATATTGCCATACACCTTCGTATGTGCATGCAACACTTTGCTTTCCCGGCGCAGGATAGATTCACCATGCCGCACAAGAAGATTTGGTTTAGCCTGTATCTGGCAGAAACACAGAGCCTCACCATCAACCTACCCCACTGGATAATTGATCAGATACACTTAGCTCACAAACGCTGGCCACGGAAACAGGTTTTATATGGTTGCTGTGCTCTGACAAGAATCATTTATAGGTGTTTGGCTTATGACATTCCAATCCAACGAGCCCTGATGTGGAATCGGGTAGATCAGTTCCGAGGCAGGACATCCACTGGACCCCCTTCTAAGAAGATGAGAGGCACGGTCCAAGTCCCATGTGCTCAGCCACGTGGAGCCACCCTAACACCAGAGGTCACCCCGCCACCCCGAAGAGTCCGACCATTCACACTCCGGCTTCCAAGACGCAGCACCGATGGTTCCACTTTGCTATTTCCTCCTATCCCAACGGATCTCGAATTTCCTAGTGGTGCAGCTTTGGAAGAACTCACTAATGAAGACTTCGAACAACTACTACAAGATGTCGAGCTGGAGACAGCAGAGGCACAACAAGTGGAAAATGTACAAACGCAGGCCACAACCTCCCAAGCCCCCGTCACCCCTGTTGAAGTGGAGGAAGAAGATGACGGAGATGAGGAGCAGGAGGATGATGAGGAGGAATATGATCAAGAGCAACAAGAGGAGCAACAAGAGGTGCCAGAACTTGTAGGTGCACCTGCATATACAGCTCAACTAAGAAGGCTATACGACACTATCAAAGCAGTACAAGAAAGGCATCAGCTCTCTCTGGTATCCGGCCAAGCTTTGATGCAAGAAATGCTATCAGATGAAGGAGTGGACCAACATTTCATTGACACCCTCAAATTAGTGTCAGACTCTTTAGGAGTTCCAGAGGCTGTCCACACCGCAGTCCGCCAGTCCGTAAGGTATGACAAACGCAGAGTGGACACGTTACCCCGAGCAGGTAAGACTATCAGGATACCCGTCACAGAACCAGTACCTATTGAGACCACAGCAACTCCCACAACCACCACTGACCTCTCCGCTGAAACCTTCGTTCAGACATCACCCATCTCACCCCAGCGTCCTCCATCACCACCTTCTCCGCCCCCACCACCACCTTCCACCCTGGAAGAAACGACAGTCATCACCTCTACCTCCACTTATAATCCATCCTCATTCAAATCATTCTCATTTCGAGAACCCACCTCACAAGACACCCTCTTCTCCTTCGTCACCAATCCCTTGTACACTTCGTCCCATCTATCCGCTGAACCCATGACTGGCCATCCCATAATTACCAGCGTAGTTGGAAACCCAGCACCCACGGAAGGAACCCTGTGTTTCCCGACCTACCCCCCAATACGAGTACCTCCATTCCATAACCCTCACTTCCCAGCTGGCCCCTACACCTCTTTCAACCGGACCTCACCACCACAATACCCGTCCTTTGTAGAGCAGTTCTTCCGCTCTCCCATGTTTCAAAGGCACCTTCCTCCGATGTTCGCAACGACATCAATTTACACGGACACCACACTCACTTCACCTACCATACCCACCTATATGGTAGCCCCTGCACACACCACCTTGTCTGATCCAATGGACATTTCACCAACCACAGCACCTCTCCCCACGATTTCCCCACCTTCCCCTCCCTTGCCCCCCACCTCACCACTCACATCATTGGCACACACAGCATTCACTACCCCCCTACCCAATCCCACCTCCTCTGCATTTCAAACTTTTCCCCTTGCATCTCATAATGTAAATAGCACGTTCGACACATTACTTCAGTGTGCAAATCAGCTACAACAAGACTTCCATCAATTGGAAGAACGCAATGCTGCCCTCCAGGCAGAATCTCAACGTTTCCAAGCTAGAGTCACCACTCTTGAAGCTGACTACCTGACGCTCCTAGACGAGCATACCACACTACAGCAGGCTCACTCCGAATTGGAATCAAAGGCATCAACTGTAGATGACCAAGCAGTTAAGGAGCTAGAAACAGTGCTTCAAGCGCAAATGATATCTAATGCTACGCTCAGACGCAACATTGGGCTATTAAGAAAGCATATGGCCGCAGCACTAGAGGAAAACAAACGACTCCAACAACAAAATCAGGACAACTTTGAAGCGGCTATGGAAGGAACCGTAGGAGCAACCATTAGCCCTACCAGATATAGAGCAGTTCCATCAGAGGACATCCGCATTTTACTTGAGGATCATGCAAATTTCCTGGAGTCATATGAGAAACTAGAGACTGAATGTGCCGATCTAAAGAAACAGTTAGCCAGTGTACCCACTGCTCAACCGGAACCGGTAATCTTGCAACAATCTACAGAAGAAATGGAGACCCTTCGGAAACAGGTGGCAGAACTCCAAGCACGCCTCCTACCATATGAACGACCACCCTCGCCCATTGAAGAACCAGAACCTGAAACAGTAGTGGAAATCCCCGTCGAGGACAGCTACGAAGAGCCCTACGAGCCTATGCCGACGCCTGGTGGTCGAACTACAGAAGAAGGACAAGACACATTAGAAATTCAAGTTCCAGATTGGGTCAGAAGGGTCGAGAAAGTGGGTAAGACACATGATGATCGTGTGGCCGTGCAAATGCAATCTCTCACGAATCTGGAAGAAACGGTTCTTCGGTCTTCCTACTTTCAACAATTATCCCATCAACGGTTAATCACAACATCAGAAGCGCAATACATGCCTTATTTTGTCTTACTACATGATTATAATGCAGAAGTCAAAAGACATACAGGGAAGGAGCCCACATTCGCTACTCAATTTGAGATAGGGGATTTACCGACCGATGCACGTGCTGGCTCGATTTTCCAACCTAATTGGCGTGCACGTTTACTCACCGATTACCCTGAGATGATGAGTACCTGGGCTACCATGCCACTCTATATCAAGTATAACCCATGCTATTGTCCAGTGGTACGTCGCAGATCCTGGCAAGCATTTGCAATCAAGGTACGCAACAATAAAGAGTGCTCCGCTTGGGTTAACTACCCGTATTTTGCTCCCCCTCGAGGACCTCCAACCGTAGCCTACATGATATCGACCATTCGCCACTGGTCTACACGCCTAAATAATGTACCTGATATAGCAGCGAAAATGTGTATGAAGATATTTGAGCTCATGACCATTGTCTTCAAAACCTTTCGGAATGTCCAAGCTCCATACATCTCCGCTCCTGGATTCGCTCAAGGCAACAAGGATTTAGTCTACGACATGAGCCAAACCCCCTCGGTCACTGTTATCTTTGCTTGGCATGCACGAATCAAGTACTTGCCCGCATGCTTCAAGCAAACATTTGAGGAAATGTTCTCTACGGGCTTCTGGGAATACAATTCCGAAATTTTCATTCCCAGACCCACACATTTGCTACATCTATTTGCAGTAGAACAAGCGATCCATGCAGATCAGTTACGTCTGCCACATCCGGATGTTCCAGGACCAATCGATTGGGATCGTATGATGACAGATTTGGCCAGAGGACTACGCTTACAAGAACATCAGCTTGCCACTCAGGTTGTGGAATATTACATCCAACACCCCCAGCAACAAGGGTCTGTCAGGGACGACAGACGCGAGAGAGGGGGGGGTGTTGAGAGCAGTATGGGCACCCAAGGACTGACTAGACAAGGAAGCCAGGGAACCCAAGGATTGACGAGACAAGGAAGCCAACGGAGAGAGTCAGAACAAGGTGAAGGAGTAAGTAGACAAAGCAGTCGACGCAAATCTGGCAGATAGGCCCTTCAATTTTTCCAATCTACATCTCTTAACAGTGATTCTTATCACTAACAATCATTGTAAATACCATTTCATATTTTTGTAGCTCCATTTTGTACAAGCCAAGGAGTCCTTGAGCTTGAGGAGCCTTAGAAGTACCTACATATCAATTTTCGTATTTTTTAGACTCCGTTTGAGCCTTCAAATTGGCCCTGGAACCTAATTTTTAACTAGGCCGGACACTAGGTCTGGACAGGGCCAAAAGCTAGTCAAAAACTATAAAAAGAGCTAGAGAGCTCATTTTTGGGGTTGGATTGTAATTGAAACGAATTTGTAAAGAGCATTTTGAAAGTAATCTAAAAGAACTCCATTGATTCTCTCTCTTTGTCTTGCCGTGTGTGCGCGTGTGTGTGTATGTGTGTGCATGCTTGTGTGCTTCTCACTCACGCACTTGTGCCGCCATTTGCTCGAGGTCTTCATACCATCCTCACGTCTTCCCGGATTGACATTAAAGGAGGTGCTACTCATCACTGAGCTACAGTATCACAAAAAGAACACTTGTTAGCTATTACTAAATAGCCTATGGATTGTATTTGGCATGGTCATTTGGGCCATATATCTCATAGTGGAATGGAAAATCTTTCTCATTCTGGATATTTACGTGTGTTAACTTTCTCCGATTTTTTATTTTGTGAGCATTGTCAATATGGAAAGCAAACCAAAAATGTGCATAGAATGCACATTGAATCTTCAAATTCAGCCTTTAGATCTCGTTCATACAAATGTTTGTGGTTCTATGCCCACTAGGTCCTTAGGTGGTTCTCTTTACTTTGTCACTTTCATAGATGATGCTACTAGAAAATTTTGGGTATATCCTGTCAAATTGAAGGATGAGGTATTCCATACTTTCAGAAAATGGCTTGCTTCAATTGAGATTGAAAAAGGAACTAAGCTTAAGGCTTTGCGTTCAGATAATGGGGGTGAGTATACCTCACATGAATTCAACATTTTCTGTCAGTCTAGAGGGATTTGTAGAGAATTTACAACTCCATATACCCATGTACAGAATGATCTAGCTGAAAGGATGAATAGAAATATTCAAGATAGAGTAATTTCTATGTTGCAGCATGTAAACGTTTCACAAGGCTTTTGGGTAGAAGCAGTATTTACTGTGGTTCATGTGATTAACTTTCACCGAGTATTGCCAAAGTTCTGAAAGTGGCACACGAGTTATGGACAGGGAAGCCACCATATTATGATCATCTTTGAGGTTTTGGGTGTGAAGTATATGTTCATATACCCAAGAATCTTAGATAAAAGTTGGACCATAAGTCAAAGAAATGCATTTTTGGTGGATATGGCTGAGAAGGACAATTTGGATATTGCTTATGGGATCCTGAAACATGATCAGTGATCAAAAGTAGTGATGCCATTTCCAGTGAGTCTAAGATGCATAAACAGCCCATTAAGGAGGTTGAAGTGAGAAGAGTTTTGTTTGAGGATACTAGTCCTCGAGTTAGCATGCATAAAAATGTTGCACATAGGGACGTTCAAGAGAATGTCCGATCAGATCATTCTGCACATGTTCCTGTTTAGCAACCATTGAGACGCTTTACACGTGTCTCACATCCACCTAATAGATATGTTCCAGGTTTAGATTTTGTTATGCTAATAGATGCTGGTGAGCCTTCTTGCTACAAAGAGGCTATGCAGATAGAGGATCATGTCAAGTGGGAGCATGCCATGATGAGTGAGTTGGATTTTATTCACAAGAATGGTACTTGGGATTTAGTACCTTTGCTAAAGGGCATGAAAGCTTTACCATGTAAATGGGTATATAAGCTGAAATTCACATCCAATAGTGCTTCTCCAAAGTATAAAGCACGACTTGTTGCAAAGGTTTTTAAGCAACAACATGGTGTTGATTTCGAGGAAATCTTCTCTCAAGTGGTCAAGATGACTACCCTATGCATATTGCTTGGATTCGTTGCAATGGAGGACTTAGAGCTAGTCCAAATGGATTTGAAAACTGCTTTCTTGCATGGAGATCTTACAGATGAGATCTATATGGAACAACCAGAAGGTTATGTAGTTCCTGGGAAGAAAAGTCTAGTTTGTAAGCTCAAGAAGAGCTTTTATGGACTTAAATAGTCCCCTAGACAATGGTACCAAAAGGTTGATGCTTTTATGAAGTCTCAAGGCTATTCTCGAAGCAATGAGGATCATTGTTTCTACACAAAGGGATGCTTAGATGGCAGTTTGAAATATGCTTGATACTTTATGTCGATGATATGTTGATCGTTGGGAAGTCCTCTTATGACTTGTCAATTGTCAAAAAGAAATTGACTCAGACATTTGATATGAAGGATCTGGGGGATGCCAAACATATTCTTGTCATGCACATTACTCGTGATAGGAGTAAAAGATGCATTCTCATGGTATGGTAGCTACAAGACCAAACATTGCATTTGCAGTGGGATTTATGAGCAAATATATGTCTAATCCTGGCAAGAAACATTGGGAAGCAATAAAGATGATTTTAAGATATCTGAGTGGCACTAAGGACAAGTGTCTATGCTTAGGTAGAGGGAAAGCATCCATTATTGGTTACATAGATTCTGACTATGCTGGTTGTGTAGACAATCGTAAATCTACATCACGATACATTTTTCATTTTGCTAGAGGTGTTATCCACCACAGAAGTGATGGGGGAAGTATCTCAACCCCTATGCAATGACGAAGCGAGAATGACCTCCACAGGTATCCTTCTTTGACCTCTGCACACAAAAAATGCTCTTTCTCAGAGCATATGCAGAGAACTCCAGTGAGCTTTCGTAGACCTGTAGTAGACACCAAGGGCTTTCCAACAAAACAAATTTCACTTGCAATGGATGCTTACACAAAGGGAAACAATGTCTACAACATGATCTAGGTGAATGCTCACAACTGCTAGTCAAGCAGAGACCTCACTTCACTCCAACAAGCTTTTCTCAGAGAATATACAGAGAATGAATCTCAAAATTGGGTCCACTTTAGAGCACTCTAATAGCTACCCAATGACACCAAAATCATAGCAAATGGATAAATAGAGAAGGAGAACCAGCCCTTACAACAGAGAGAAAAATATTTCCAACAGAGCCCACACACAAAGAGAGATATCAATCACACAACTTCACTAAAATGAATGTTGCTCCCAGAATACTCAGAGAATGCTCCAAAGAATTGATGAGCATAAAATAGACTGTAATAGCTATCCAATGAGACAAGAATTACATCAAATAAATACAATATGAGGGAGAACCAATGCTAACAACTCAGGGGTAGAGAGTTGCAACACTACATGCGCACACACATAGATATGCCTACTAAATGAAAACAAAGAACTAAGCAAGGGGCTTGCTTATCACAACTACAGCACTTAGTGCTCACTTTACATGAGCTAAAACTCCAAGAAGATGGCCCAAAAGAAGTCGGGATACATGCTCCTTTTATAGTGAGAAGTGTGCCCCTAAAATCTAGGAACTACCTCTCCAAATCAGCATCCTAACTTGGAGGACTTAGTTGAAATGACTTGGGGAGTGGTTGAGTGACTTTTCTTGATGGAATCTCGTGGCTTTTGGCTTCCTTTGATTGCTCCACATGTCCATAAAAGATTCCCCACGAATTTGTAGCTTGAAGCTTGACTTTTAACACTCCCCCGCAAGCTTCAATTCTTCGTCCTCATCCAAGCTCCTTCATGTTGATGCATTGCTTGAATTTTGAAATCTCCATCCCATCCAAAGCCTTTGTAAACATGTCGGCAACTTGGTCCTTGTTACCAATATGATGTACTGAAACTTCCTTGGATATCACCTTTTCCCTTATGAAGTGATAGTGCACTTCAATATGCTTGGTTCTAGCATGATAGACAGGATTCGATGCTAGATGAAATATTGTCACAAAAAATTGGATATGTGTCAACCTGCAAATTAAGCTCCATAAATAACTTCTTAATCCACATTAGCTCACATGTGACTTGAGCCAAAGCTCTATACTCAGCCTCGGTGGAAGATAATGTCACCGTGGGTTGCTTCTTTGAAATACATGAGATGATCTTTCTACCTAGCATGACTAGGTACGCACTTGTACTTCTTCTATCCTCCTTCGAACCGGCCCAATCGCACTTGTACTTCTTCTATCCTCCTTCGAATCGGCCCAGAATAAGCTTTGACCTGCATATCATCATCAAATGAATAGAACAATCCTTCATTTATAGTGGCCTTGAGATATTGTAACATTCTTCTTGCAGCTTGCAAGTGTGTAGTCCTTGGACTATGCATAAATTGTGATAACACTCCAACTCCATATGCTATGTCGGGCCTAGTTATTGTGGCATAATTGAAAGAGCCTACAATAGATCGATACAAAGTTACATCCTCTAATGGCTCTCCATTAGTGGAGCTTAGCTTTACATTAACTTCCATGGGATTTGAAATACGCTTGCAATGCAGCATCCCAAACCTCTCAAGTAGGTCTAGAATATACTTCCTTTGTATGAGCATAATACCTTCTTCTTTGTATACAACTTCAATGCCAAGAAAATACCTAAGATCTCCAAGATCAGAGATCCTAAACTCCTTTCCAAGCTTTGCCTTGATCTCCTCAATGCCCTTTGTATCATTACCTGTAATGATAAGATCATCTACATACACACACATGTAGACTACAAGTTCTCCTCTTTATTTGATGAAGAGAGATGGATCCGCCTTGCATTGATTGTAACCACATTTGATCAAATAGTCCACCAATCTATGGTTCCAAGCCCTTGGAGCTTGCTTTAGGCCATAAAGTGCCTTCTTCAACCTACAAACATGATGTGGAAACTCTTTATGAACAAAACCTAGTGGTTGCTCCATGTATACCTCTTCTTCCAAGTCTCCGTTGAGAAAGGCATTCTTGATATCCAATTGGAAAAGCTTCCATCCTTTGCTAGTAGCCATTGCAATGAGTGTCCTAATGGTGCTCATCTTTGCCACAGGGCTGAATGTCTCTTCAAAGTCCACTCCATAGGTTTGTGCAAAACCCTTGGCCACCAATATTGCTTTGAACCTAGAAATAGATCCATCTGAATTCCTCTTTACTTTATACACCCACTTATTACCTATTACCTTCATGTTCTCCTTCTTGGGCACTAGAGTCCATGTTTGATTTTCCTCAAGTGCGTCGATCTCTTCTTGCATTGCCTCTTTCCATTCAGTGTACCTGCTTGCATCTTCATAGCAATCAAGCTCATGATCTTCTACTACTTTGTTCATATATGCATAATGTGTTGCCATGTATGAATCATAAGTAAACTTTTGAGTTGGATACTTAACTCTAGAAGACTTCCTTTCTTCACCTTTTGGAGGAATAAACCTCATTTGCCTTGGGAACTTGATCTCTTTCTTTGACGTGGCTTCTTTCTCCATCATGTGTCCATCATCTTCAACTTCATTACCTTCTTCATCCAACTCCACCAATGTTGCTTTGCCTTTGTTGATTGATTGTGCTTCATAGCTTGATGAAGATCTCCCCCTCCATGGTGAGTTCATGCTTGAACTATCTTCATTCATGGAACACCTTGGGCCGCTTAGCTCTAGGTCGATTTGTTCTTCATCATGTCCATGCTTTTCTTCTTCATAGTCCTGCATACAATCATACTTCTTATACCAAGAGAGTAGCTCATCAAATGCTACATCCCTTGATATCCTCAAGTCCTTTGTGTTTGGTTCGAAGCATCTGTAACCTTTATGATCATTTGAATATCCTAGAAACACACACTTTTCTGTCTTTGGTTGTAGCTTGTGCCTCAATTCACTTGGTACATGTACATAACAAGTACATCCAAATATCTTCAAGTGGGAAAGATCAGGTTTCTTACCATAATAGGCTTGATATGGTGTCAAGCCATGGATCCCTGAGGTAGGAGCCCTATTCATAAGATACACGGTAGTATTTGCTGCATCACTCCAAAACATGTTAGGTACATTCATCTCATTAAGCATTGCTCTAGCGATCTCGGCAATGTATCTATTCTTTCTCTCTGCTACTCCATTTTGTTGGGGTGTGTACCTACATGTTACTTGCCTCTTGATGCCTTGATCCATTAAAAAATCAGAAAAAATCAATGGAGAAATATTTTGCCCCTCCATCGAACCTTAGCTTCTTGATATATGTACCTGTTTCCTTCTCTACCATTGCCTTGAATGCTTTGAAACATGTAAACACATCCGATTTGTTTTTTATGAAATAAACCCAAAACATCCTTGTGCAATCATCTATAAAAGGGACAAAGTACTTGTTACCTCCAATGGATTGCTCTTTGGTTGGCTCCCACACATCTGTATGTATCAACTCTAATGGATGTTGGCTTATGTAGCCACTCTTCTTGAATGGAAGTCTTGCTTGCTTCCCTAATTGACAAGATTCACATAAATGCTTCATACCTTGTCCTTGGAAGTTGGGAAGACCTTCAACTAGCCTCTTGAATTGCATTTCCTTCATTCTTTGTATGTTGATGTGACCTATCCTCTTGTGCCACAAGTCCAACTCCGAAATCTTCTTGTTTCCATATGTGAAGTAGACATGTTGAGTAGAATGAGAATTTACCTCCAAAGTGAAGAGTCTCCCTTGCTTCTTTCCTCTTTCTATGACCTTGTAACCTTGCTTAGGGTTCTCCACAAAGCATCCACCTTTGTTGAACCTTACTTGATAGCCTCTTTCAACCATTTGCCCAACGGACACCAAGTTCTTTGTGATGATAGGTACATGCAAGACATCCTTGAGACATCTTCCTTCCTCCTTGTCATCCAAAGCTACATCTCTAACATGGGAGATTTCATGGGCTGTATCATCACCTATTTCTACATGTCCTTTACCTTTGGGAACATGTAGATTAGTAAACCAATAAGCATTGACTCATATGGTTGCTACATCCACTATCAATATACCAAGTGGTATCTACTTTGCTTGAATTCCCATTCATGTGCATCATCAAGAGATTATCATTTTTTGAACTTGTAGAAGCATAATTACCTTGGCCTTTGTATGAAGAACCTTGATTATAGCTCATTTGGTTTCCTCCTTGGTAGCAATCTCTAGCATAGTGGCCTAACTTGCCACATATGTAACATCCTTCGCCATCTTGATTCCTGTTTTGCTGATGTCGTCCTCCTCTTCCTCTTGATCTTCCTCTACCTCTTTGTGATGAGGTTCCTTGGTCATGTCCTTGATTGCTAGAGTGGCCTTGCCTTCCTCCAAACCTTCCTTTGCCCCTTCCTTGTCCTTTGCCCCTTCCTTGTAATCAAAGGGCAAACCTTCCTTTGCCCCTTTGATTACCTGCATAGAAAACTTGTGCATCCTTGCTTTTAGTTGAACTTCCACCTATGTTCATCTCTTCGGTGACCATGAGAGCAACCATTGCTCAAAATCGGGAAGATTATCCCTTACATATATTGAAGTGGTAAAGGGTTTCCACTTCTCATCATCTCTCAAACCATTGAGAGTATAAGCCACAAGATCGTCATCGTCTACGTGGCTTCCAATGGATCCCAATGCATCTGATAACTCCTTGACCTTAAGTATGTAGTCATTTATGCTACTCCTTGAGCTCTTCCTAAGGTTGTTGAGCTCATTCTTGAGTTGGATCTTCCTTGCTTTGGTGCTTGTTGAATAAAGCCTTTCAAGTGTCTCCCATACCTTCATGCTTGAATCCAAGTCTTGGATATGGCCGGTCATGCTATTGCTAATGTGTTGGGAAAGGATAAAGATAACCCTCTTGTCTCTTTCATTCCATTCCCTAAAGGCCCTTCTCTGGTCATTGGTTGGATTTTCATCCAACCTAGGTCTTTCCTCACTTCCACTAATCAATCCCCAAAGGCCCTTACCCATAAGGTAGTTGGAGACTCTAAATCTCCATGGTTGATATAGTTCCCCTTGTCTAGCTTCTCAATTTGAGTGTTGAAGTCTCCCATATCTAGTCTTTGATACTTGACCTAGCTTTTGGCTAATGCTCCAATGTGTGTAAAATGAAAATGAGGCTCTGAGGTTACGTCAATCCAAAGCTTTCCTTAGATGGACACCTTGTGCTCTTGAAAATTTGAGTAGAATAGCTCCCCCTTGATGTGAGCTACCTCCAAGAAGCTTTTGTTGATGCAAATCTTCAACCACCAACTCCAATAGGTCTTCTTCCTTGTATTTGATGTCTCCAAGATGCAAAAATGCTCTGATACCACTGATGGGGAAGTATCTCAACCCCTATGCAACGATGAAGGACGAATGACCTCCACAGGTATCCTTCTTTGACCTCTGCACACCAAAAATGCTCTTTCTCAGAGCATATGCAGAGAAATCCAGTGCGTTTTTGTAGACCTGTAGTAGACACCAAGAGATTTCCAACAAAACAAATTTCACTTGCAATGGATTCTTACACAAAGAGAAACAATGTCTACAACATGAGCTAGTTGAATGCTCACAACTGCTAGTCAAGCAGAGACCTCACTTCACTCCAACAAGCTTTTCTCAGAGAATATACAGAGAATGAATCTCAAAATTGGGTCCACTTTAGAGCACTCTAATAGCTACCCAATGACACAAAAATCATAGCAAATGGATAAATAGAGAAGGAGAACCAGCCCTTACAACAGAGAGCAAAATATTTCCAACAAAGCCCACACACAGAGAGAGATATCAATCACACAACTTCACTAAAATGAATGTTGCTCCCAAAATACTTAGAGAATGCTCCAGAGAATTGGTGAGCATGAAATAGACTCTAATAGCTATCCAATGAAACAAGAATTACATCAAATGGATACAAAATGAGGGAGAACCAATGCTAACAACTCAGAGGTAGAGAGTTGTAGCACTGCCTGCGCACACACATAGATATGCCTACTAAAAGAAAACAAACAAGCAAGCAAGGGGCTTGCTTATCACAACTCCAGCACTTAGTGCTCACTTTACATGAGCTATAACTCCAAGAAGATGGCCCAAAAGAAGTCGGGATACATGCTCCTTTTATAGTGAGAAGTGTGCCCCTAAAATCTAGGAACTACCTTTCCAAATCAGCCTCCTAACTTGGAGGACTTAGTTGAGATGACTTGGGGAGTGGTTGAGTGACTTTTCTTGATGGAATCTCATGGCTTTTGGCTTCCTTTGATTTCTCCACATGTCCATAAAAGATTCCCCACGAATTTGTAGCTTGAAGCTTGACTTTTAACAAGAAGCAGAGTATGTTGCAGCAAGTGAGGTATGTAAGGAAGCATTGTGGCTTTCTCTTCTTGCTTGTGATATGGATTTACCTCAGCATGTACCTCGTTTGCTCAGTGATAGTCAGAGTGCCATTGCTTTGGCTAAGAATCCGGTCTATCAGGCAAAGACCAAGCACATTGAGGTGAGGTATCACTTCATTAGAGATTGCTTAGCCACTGAGCGCATTTTTCTTGACGGGATAATGTTGGAGATGCTTTGACTAAAGCTCTACCACAGGATAGTTTTGGACACTGTTGTCACTTGATGGGGGTTACTTGATTCATGATCTTACACAATCACTTATATACTATGTAACATGCCCATCAAGTGGGAGGTATAGTTTGTATACTTACACTCAGGTATTCTTTATCATTCTTTATTTTTCTCCCATAGCTACTTTGGCCATATTGGCCTTTAGTGGGAGATTATTACCATTAGTGTCCATGTGAAAGGCCAAATGGCCACCGGACACTTCTTTGTATATGTTCTTTAATAAAACATATAGTGTCTTGTTAGTCACAGATTGTAAGTTCGACCACATTTGTGAGACCTAAGAAGTGTGTCTTCGTGCTCCCTCTGTACTGTGTTTTTCTGCGTATTCTACAGGTCTGTGCGGAGTACTGTGTGCAGCCTTAGGAGCTCGGTTTTCTACTCCGAGGTTATCATCGTGGAGCTCTCGAGAAGGAGAGCGCACTGAGGTGCATCGCCATTGAAATACTTCACTAGAGTTGTCTATTGGAACTTGAAAAGGGTTTGTACTAACTATAGGCCTATGACCTATGGTTTTCTTATTGAATCCTTGAGATCCTCAATTTCCATGAGAACATTGAGGATTAGGTTCTACAAAAAATCACTCTAGTTTTGTGATTTCCCAATAAGACTTACATGCCTTGTCTATAATCTCAAGCAATAGAGTAGGAATATACTTGTTTTGGTACACAAACTACCACTCTCTTTGCAGCGGGAGTAACTACATTATTGGTCCAATATCTATTTTTGAGTACTCCTCTCCAGTTGAATGGCCTTCCAAGAAGGTTTTGATTTCATAAAATGAAGTATGCACTACAAGAGAATAAGTGGAAAATAAATAAATGGGCATCTTCACTTATGTGATGCTTTGATAAGTGATGACCTACAAAAAAAAAGGGACTTTCACATATGTGATGCGCAGTAAAATGCATTGCTACTAGCGTCATAGAGTAGCGATGCTTCTAGCAATGCTGGAAAATTGTCTATGATGCTAGAGTGTCACTTATGTGATGCTACCTGAAATTACAAAAATAAATTGCAATTCTCTTGACACATGTGCCAGGATTCAAGGGGAGAGAGAGAGAGAGAGAGAGATGCACACATCAGGAGACAGACATGGGAGAGAGACCTTCCATTGATAGAGAGAGAGAAAGAGAGACAAAACATGTACACACATACACTCACATGCATGCATGCAGACACATGCATATGCATACATACATACACACATGCATACACACACATAAACACATACACACATACTCTCACATACACACATATACATACACATTCATACACACACATAGCCATATACACATACATACACATGCATATACACACATAGCCATATACACATACACACACATATACATACACATACATACATACACATATATACATACACATACATACATTCACACACATAGACACGCACACACACATACACTCACATGCATACATACACACACATGCATACACATGCATATGCATATGCATACATACGTACACATGCACACACACACATACACATACACACACATACACATACACACACATATGCATACATGCACACATACACATAGACACACACATACACTCACATATACACATATACATACACATGCATAGACATACATACACACATATACATACACACACATACACATACACACACATATACATACACACACATAGACACATACATACACATATATACACACATACACTCACATGCATACATAGACAAACATGCATCACATACATATGTATATATATGTACGCATGCATACACACACATACACATACATACATGCACACTCTCACATACACACATATACATACACATGCATACACACATATACATATACACGCATACACATACACATCCACACACATATACATAGACACACATACAGATATACACACACACACAAACATGCACTCACATGCATACATACACACACATGCATATGCATACATAGATACAAACATGAATACACACACATACACATAAACATGCATATGCATACACACACACATACACATATACACACACTTACACTCACATACATACATATACATACACATGCATACACACACATACACACACATACCCACACATACATACACACATATACATACACACACATACACGTACACATACACACACATACACATATACACACATACACATATACACACATACACTCACATACAAACATATACATACACATGCATACACACACATACACATACACATATACATACACACACATACACACACATGCATGTATACACACACATACATTCACATGCATACATACACACACATGCATATACATGCATATCTATACATACATACACACATGCATACACACATATACACATACACACATACACATATACACACATGCATACACTCACACACACACATATACATACACATGCATACACACACATAAACACATATACATAAACACATATACACATATACACACATACACATACACACATATACATACACACACATAGACACACTCACATGCATACATACACACACATGCATACAAATACACCCACACACACATGAATACACATACACATATGCACACATATGCATACACACACATACACATATACACACACATACACTCACATACACACATATGCATACACATGCATACACACACATACACACACATATACATACACAACATACACACATACACACACATATATATACACACATACACACACATATACACACACATACACACATAGACACACATACATACACTCACATGCATGCATGCATACACACACATGCATATGCATACATACATACACACATGCATACACACACATACACACATATGCATACATTCAAATACACATATACACACACAAACACTCACATACACACATATACATACACATGCATACACACACATGCACGTAGACATGCTATACATACACACACACAAACACGTATACACACACATACACTCACAGGCATACATACACACACATGCATATGCATACATACACACATACACACTCACATACACATATACACACACATACACACATATACAAAAATACATGTACACACATATCCATACACACACATACACATATATACATACACATAGATATACATTCACACATACACATATACACACACACACATACACTCACATGCATTGTAGCATTTCCTCAATCATAATCTATCCTCAATCACAAGCTTCTGATGACTCAAGAATAGTGGAAGAGAGAAAAACAGAACTTGCACCAGATAAGGGAAAATTTGGCACAAAAGAGTAGACAAGATATGACTCCGAGAAAGAGAAGTTCTTATATTATATATGTGAATCAATCGATACAATAGCTTTGGAAAATAGCTTCTTGACGAAGCCTCTGCAATCTTGACCGCCCCCAAGCTATCACAATCTCATTCACGCTCGCACTCTCAATCACACTCACTCTCACTCTCACTCTCAATCACAAGGTAATTCTCTGATTTTTTATCTCCTTCTCTTTGATGCACAAGTCTTCTTACAACAGAGTTGATCGCCGTCCAAAGAAGTGTGCCATCCACCAAATTTTTAAAAAGCCAATTCTCCGCAAGATTTTTGCAAAAGCATGCGTTTGTAGTAGTCAAGCGAATAGAAGAAAAGCAATGAAAACATATATCCAAAGACATCCATAATTGTGCATGTTCACACCTATGCATCAAAATCACAGATTCAAATAGAAATAGAGAAGGACTTTTTTTCTAAGCACCTAAAAAAATGGCATTTTTCGAAGCCTTATAACTCAAAAACATTGAGGAATTAGCTTAAGCTTGTGAGAGATACTTTTATTCAATTTTTCAATCTGCACAATAGTGTTAGATATGATCTAGGTCCAAAACTGCTTCTAGGTATCACTTTTGAGTCTTACAAGTTTAGAAATTCTAGAGAGAATAAAATCAAGGCATTTTCTTATAGTGAACTAAATGTAGAACCCTAAACGAGGTACATAGAACATGATTCGCAAAGATTTCACAGAGACACTTTTATTCGCTTATGCATGTTCTACTTTTCTCTTTTTCCTAATTCTTTCATATTCACATTCAATTTTCAACCAACAACTTGATGCAAATAAGGTTTAGAGACAGAACATAAAACTTGTCATCCCAATATTTTGCCTACATGCATAAACTGACCTAATTGTTCATTCTAAGCATTATCCCCACAATGTAATTCGGAAAGTTCAAAATGAATTATTTATCTATCTAAAGGCCTATGACATGCATGTTGCACACATACATACACACCCATACACTTATATATATACACATGCATACACACACATACACATACACATGCACACATATATACATACACATACACATACACATATGCACACACACACACACATAAACTCACATACACATATACATACACACACATATACATACACACATACACACACAAATACATACACATGCATACACACACATATGCATACACATACACTCACATACATACACATACATATACATACATGCACATTCACATACGTACACATACATATACATACATGCACATTCACACACATACACATACACACACATACACACACACATACACATACATGCACACATACACATACATACACACACATGCACATACATACATATACACACACATACACGTACACATAGAGAGAAACATACACACACAGAGAGACACATACACACATACACATACATGTACACGTACACGTACACGTACACGTACACGTACACGTACACGTACACATACACGTACACGTACACGTACACGTACACGTACACGTACACGTACACGTACACGTACACGTACACGTACACGTACACGTACACGTACACGTACACGTACACGTACACGTACACGTACACGTACACGTACACGTACACGTACACGTACACGTACACGTACACCTACACGTACACGTACACGTACACCTACACGTACACGTACACGTACACGTACACGTACACGACTTCTCCATCTAAAGAGCAACTAGAGGATCCTGATTCTAGAATGGAAGAAGTAGAATTAGGGTAGGGAGTAGAAGAAAACTTAGAAGAAGAAGGGCCTCAGCAAGAAGAGTATACATATGAGGAACTTTTAGATGAGTTTGTCACTCATGATCAATTCATAGACTTGAAAGAGCAAACCCTTAAATTAGAGAGAGATCTTGGTAGCATCACATCTCTTATTCAGTAGCTAAAGTCTCAAATGATCTCACTTGAGACTAGCGTCACCTCTTTCCTAACTAGGAAGGAAAGAGAAACCCCTCCTACTCCTCTAGAGATTACTAGGAAAGGTACTTCTCTTCCTAGTAAGCACAAGGGAGAGAGCTCTAGGGAAGCTCCCCTCCTGAAAGACTTGAAGCCACCTACCTTTACGGGGGATGACCGAGATACGAACAAGGATGCAATCTACACTTTTTTACAAAAGTGGCATGATTTGCATCAATCAAAGGGCACCCCACCAGAGTACCGTGTGCTAGAGGCGAGTTTCTCCCCTGCCCGCGTGCTTATAAGTGGTGGATGAGTCTTAAGGAGGTGAACTCTATCCCTATTGATTGGACTCTATTTGAGACTCTTTTTCTAAAAGAGTTTCTTCCTAAGAATGAGGAGGAGAGGAATTGGGACGAGTGGGATAGGATTACCCACATAGGTAGGCCTCTTACGGTCTACCTATCCCACTATAGAGAGATCATTTTGAAACTTAAGGGCTTAGATGATTTCCAGAAGACCAGAGGGTTTGTTAGGGGCTTAGATAAAGCCATAAGGAGAGAAGTCAGAAGGAATGCACCTAAGATGTTTGAGGAGGTGATCAAGTATGCACAGATATATGAGGACCATAACCATCCTCAATATACTCCTATGGAGACGGATCAGCCCCTCAAGCCTCTTAATACGACTAAATTCAAGAATAATTTGCCTTTTGGAAAAAAGAAAGTTTTTATTAAAAAACAAAGATAACAAGGCCTAGGCTATCTACATATCAATTTGAGAGGGCCAAAAGAGAGAACCTGTGCTTTAGGTGTTTGTCTCCTAGCCATTCACAGTGGAATTGTCCACTCAAGAAGGGGGAAGAAAAGAAGAAGGGACCAGAGACTAGTATGGCCCCCGAAAAGGGCAAAAAGGCGGTCCACCTAGTGCAGATCCTTCCTATTCATGGCAGCTCTAGCTGCAAGGGAGTGGAGATGATGCATGAGGATATAGAGCATACCTGTTGTTTGACTCAGTCATTGTGGTCAGTGTAGTTTGGACCACATGACCCAGTTAAACTGCATGGTAGTGTGTACGGGACCAGGGTGCGGGTCATGATAGATGACTTTGCCACTCATAACTTTATAAACTATGCTTTGGTCAAGAAATTAAAGATTCCCCCAGTAGTCCAGTGCACATAAATACATTGTATCTATGATGCAAGGGCAAGATAAGAGGATATGGGATACTATGGTATCCAATTTGGAAGTCAAGATGAAGGACACAAATTATATGGACTTCCAAATTATGAATATGGAGAGGACAGACCTGGTGTTAGGAAGAGAGTGGCTATGGGGGTTGGGAGACACACTTAAACGCAGCTATCAAAACAACACACTTGAATCTGAAAAGAATGGAAGTAAAGTTTGTATTCAGGGAGAGAGAGATGTACCTAGTGCACCTCTCATTTCATCATTAGAGTTGTATAGTCTTTGTTATTTTCAGCATGTACAGGAGATGTTTTTATTGTATAGTCATGATACGGAGCATTGTATAGACAGCTCACCTGATGTATATTTTCATGCTAGGAATGTAAATATGGACAGGACTTTCTGCTATTCTTTTTTGCAAGAGTGTGTGGTTAAAAGTTTTAAGGATCTTATGTTTGAGTATAGAGATGTTTTTCCCACTGACTTACCTAGAGGGATACCACCTGAGGGAGGGGACATTGACCACGCCATTGAGGTTGTTACTAACACTAACCCTATTTACATGCCACCTTATAGGCTTAGTGTTTCTCAGCATGAGGAGGTTGAGAGGCAATTGCAGGATTATTTAGATAAGGGCTTCATTAAACCTAGTAACTCACCTTGGGCATCGCCAATGCTCCTAGTTAAAAAGAAAGATGGCTCTATGAGACTATGTATAGACTATAGAGCACTTAATAAGGTAACTATCAAAAATAGATTTCCAATGCCTAGATTGGAAGATCTATTTGATTAGTTACATCAAGCTAGGTATTTTACCAAACTTGACCTTAGATCAGGATATCATCAGATTAGGATTAGGGCAAAGGATGTCCCTAAGACTACATTTAGGACTAGATATGGGCACTATGAGTTTTAAGTGATGCCTTTTGGTCTCACCAATGATTTTGCCACTTTCATGAAGCTCATGAATAGTGTTTTACGGCCTTATCTAGGACACTTTGTAGTAGACTTTTTGGATGACATTCTGATCTATAGTGCATCAGAAGAGGAGCACTTGGAACACTTAAGAAAGGTATTTCAAGCGTTAAGGGAAAGTTCACTCTTTGCTAAGGAGTGAAAGTGTGAATTTTTCAAGACAGAGGTTAGATACCTTGGGCATATAGTCTCCTAGCATGGAATCTAGATGGATCCTAAAAAAGTAAGGGCTATTATGGAATGGCCACATCGAAGGAACTTGGAAGAGCTGCAGATCTTCCTAGGTTCATCAGGTTTCTATCGAAGATTCATTAAGAACTATGCCAAAATTGTTGTCCCGATGACATAACGGCTTAAAGGGAAAGGGCCTTTCATTGGGGAGACAAACAAAAGCAAAGTATGGAGAAATTGAAAGTAGCAATTGCTACAACTCCACTTTTACATATAGCAGATCCCAACAAACCATTTGTGGTTGAGACTGACACGAGTGATTTTGATACAGGAGCAGTTTTAGTACGGGATGGTCGACCAGTAGCTTTTGAGAGTAAGAAACTAGAACCGGCTCAGAAGAATTACTCCATCTATGAGAAGGAGTTGTATGCAATTGTCCATGCTTTGAAGAAGTGGCATCATTATTTATATGGTGCCAAAGTCATGATAGTGTTTGATCAAGAGAGCATCAAGTAGTTCTCTTATCAAACAGACCTTAAAGGTCGTAAGGCCCGATGGGCAGAGACCCTTCAGGAGTTTGATTATGAGCTTAGGTATAGGAAGGGAAAGTTTAATGTAGTGGCTGATTCACTTAGCCGCATGCCTATGCTCAATGGACTGAGTTTTACTCATATCACTAGTGAGCTACTTGAGTCCATTAGAGGGAAATTGTTGAGGGTTCTCCGGTTCAACACAACATCGTCTAGCTAGCAAAATCAGATTTTACTATTCTTTCCCATTGTGCACTGATCTTTACTTCCCCAGATATTCCACCGGAAATGTCTCTTAAAGCCACCGAAACATCACCGTAATATCACCGGAAACATTCATTCTGATAGTTTTCTGCTAATTCAGAATTTACACAGTCTTGCTACACTTTATTCTTGCAACAGATTTACAGATTTCCTTTTTGCACTCACATATATTTCAAGTCAATTGCATTCTGACACAGTACAATCTGAGTCACTCAAACAGACTTAACCGTAAATAGAAGACTTTCAGCACTATAATTGTGCTGCGTAGACATTTGGTTGATTATTCATTGGTAAACGCAACACCAAAAATACAGATCGTTGTTTTGTAAAGATTAGAACTTCAGTATGAGAATTTGATTAAGCCACAAAGATCTTCATTCAATCGTTATCTATATACTGTTTTTTTTACTGTAGAACCTGGTCTTTTCCGGTCCTGACAAAGGAACTCCTTCTTCTTTGACTTCGTCTCACAGTTGATGCACCTACACTTCTTGCACCCTCGTCTCTCTTCTGATCATTGCGTCTTTACATCTCGTACCTTTCCTCCTCTTCCTGTTGTCGCGTCTTCGTCGACCTTCTCTTTCTTCTTTTTCAAGGTTGTTGCGTCTTCGTTCTTCGTCTACCTTCTCCCTCTTCTTCTTACGGTTGTTGCTAACTCCTTTCTTATAACTTCCCCTTTTCTTGCGACACATCCTTATAAATCTCCGCATAGTCGTCTTTTTCTTTTTATTCTTATTTTATTTCTCCAGGTTTCCCTGCCTTCAACTCTTGGCACAGCCCGGTGGGTAATTTTGTCAAAAATTAAACTCGAATTTCACAATCCCTTGATCATATATCTCCCGTGCTCTTCTTGTACTTCTAATTCTTCAGTATTAATATCTTCTTCTGCACCATCTTGCTTTTCTGGAACATTTACATCAAATATCTCCACCTTTTCTTCAAGTGTCTCTTTCAACAACTGTTCCCGCAGTTTTGCAATGATCTGTGTCTGTTCTTCAATCTGCTTTTGTTGTTGTGAAATTATACATACTAAATCTTTTTCATGTTTGGAAACAAAAATTGTCTGCACCTGTTCATGGTGCATCTTAATCATACCGAACCAACGACTTTGAAAAACACTCCAGATGTCCTGAACATATTTATGCAGATGCTGCTTCACCTCTCCTATATCCATCTTCGTCATTAACACAACATCTAACTGCACACCTTCCTCTTTTAATATGTCCACTGCAAAACTTTTATTCTCGACTCAAGAACTACCTGTTCCGCCTACAATGTAACATTTACCGCTGAAAAATTCATCATCTCTTTTTGAATCTGCATTTGTACAGTCATCTTCCATTCTTCAAATTCTTGAATAGACTTCTTTGTACTAGCCAATTCGACCACCGATTGCTTCTTATCATGCTGCAACTCTTCCAACCTACATTCCTTCTTATCCAATGCATCCTGAAGTTCTGTAATCTTCTCGTGCAATGACTGATAATCCTCAATACTATCTGGCACTGGCAGCAAAATATCTTCCTGTATCTTTGCTTCATATTTATCAGATTCAACGATTTGACTAACCTGGTTCCTTTCTTGTGCCATATCACCAGCGCAAAGAAAATCTTCAGAAGTCTGTGAAGGTCTATACCTGTCTCACTGCTAACTGTTCTTGCTCTTTACTCATCGCTTGATGATCACAAAATTTGATCTGCTTTGGCCACATGATCTTCTGATCTTCAACAAACTGCACAAATTCGAATAAAGCAGCTAAATATGTTGATAATCGACTATTTGTTTGCGTCTTATGCCTATCCCCAACGAAAATCTCACTTTGTAAGTGATCATACATCCAATGAGCCCAACTCACCTTTTCTCTTGCCTCTGCATAGGCTAAAGGTGCAAAATTCTCCCTAGACATAGAATCATATTTAATGATAAAATATAATCTTTCCAAATACCATTTTAGTTGTTCCCTTCGAGTATAGCTTACATTCCTCATCATATAGTACTGCCGTCTTCCTTCTCGGGGTCCAAAGTCTTTCTTCAAAACCTCCTCCGAACATTTGGGAACTACAACATCATCGTATATAGGTAATTGAAATACTTCTGCAACTAATTCTGGTGAAAATTTTACCTGAAAGGAGAGCTGACCCTTCATTTTCCGCATAATCTCCAACTGACTCTTTACCTCATAATTGCCTCTCCAACGTTCCCATGGCAACATAGCGAACTGTAATAATCCAATTCTTTTGAGCCAATTCTGCTGCAGATCAGACTGTAGGTCAACTTCTACTTTAAAATCCGTGAATGACCCCATAAACGTATGCACACCCTTAGTCTTTGTATATGGTGTTGAAATTGCATCTTCATCTTCCCCTTGTAATGAGCTATCACTTTCCTCCGATGTGGTTTCCTCCCTTCTCACTGTCACTTCTCTCTTTCTCATACATCCTCTCATGATTCCTGATTCAAGCACTAATACAGAAAATGCTGAAGAAAATATTATCCTGGAAGCCTTTATGTAGAACCAAAAATATTCGTTCCACAAGTGCGAATGCTTGAACTGCCACTTTCTGTAATGATAAACATACTGACACACATAACACTTTATGCGACTCAATAATATTGTAGTGTGGGTTATCATAAAAATCCTCCACAATCGATTGCCCCACTTATCAATAACCCGCTGAATGAAACTTCCACACATGCCAGAAGAATCATGAAAGAAAACACTCATTCGTACCTCAAGAAGATGAAATAGATATTTTATCTTCTCAATACTGCATTGTATAGTGAAAAAACTTTTAACCATACAGTTCTGACAGATTGTACTTTGCAAGATAAGCATTGGTCGACTACTAACTTCATTTTCATATTCTCCTCGATGCCTCCGCCACTTATGTATCTGCTGACGCGGAATACAAGGCATACTCCTTTCGCACACATCATTATTGGCAGACCCAACAGATTCTTTAGCTTGTCGACCCTCATTCAACAATACTTCATTATTCATCATTGACCCTGAGCCAACCGATAACGCATTGTTGAACTGCAACTGTAAACCATGTGTCCATTGTAATCGTAAAATTTACTCAATGTAGTTTTAGACCAACACGAGGTCAAAAAACACTGTACCACCGATAAAAATGTAGAAAAATACACTCTGTTACTGCGATGATCACAAACATTGCTGACGTGTTGTTCTGAGCGACATACAACTTGCACCACATTGGCAGATAACCAGTCCAAATGTGGCGACTTCCCTTGAAATAATTTCAACCGAAATCCACTTATGGGCTTGTTTAACCATGTGCCAAACACATCTGCCACACGAAAAGTGCCTTGACCCAAATCTTGGACAATCTGATATGGGCCCCTGTATCTCAATGTGAGCTTTCCTGGATGGGGTCCTAGCTTAGAATTATACACCATCACCCAATCGCCTTCTTTGAATATTTTAAACTTCACATTCTTATTTACCCAGGCTTGTCTCCGCCTTTGAATCACTTTCGTAATATATGCACTTATCAAACGATCCTCCTCCATCTGTAAAAGGTATTTACTCCTGTGTTTAACTGAGACTTCAGGCGACATCTTTTCTGCCGTAACCCTCAAACTTGGAACTACAAACTCCATGGGCACTACTGCCTCCAATCCATATACCAACCGAAAAGGTGTCATTCCTGTCGTCACTTTAAATGCTGTTCTGAATGACCACAAAGCTGAGTCAAGAAACAAATCCCACTTTTTCTGATTTTCATGTACCAACTTTTTAAGAATACGCATTAAAATTTTATTCGTGCTTTCAGCCTGCCCATTTGCTTGAGGATGATATGCTGTAGTCTTTTTATGCACTATTTGATGAAGTCCTGTTAATGCTGAAATCACCTCATTCAGGAAATGAGTACCTCGGTCGCTCACTAACTCAATCGGACACCCAAATCTTGTCATAATATTACGATAAAGAAATTTGGCCACACTTGCTGCCTTGTTATCCTTCAGTGCTACTGCTTCCACCCATTTCGTACAATAATTTGTCGCCACCAATATATAGCTATTACCTTGCTGAGTAGTAGGTTTAATAGGTCCCACAAAATCCATGCCCCATTTTTGAAGGATCTAGCGGTAATACCGGATGATCAGTCATACGATCAGAATTATTAGGTTGGCCTAACTTTTGGCAAATCACACAGCCTTTAGCATACTCATGCGCATCTTTTAACACCTTCGGCCACCATAACCTTGCCTGTAATACTTTCTTTCCAGTAATATCGCCTGACAAATGTCCTCCTTCTGAACCGGAATGTGCTTCATGTAACACAACTGATTGTTCATAGTCTAGTACGCATCTCCTGATAACCTGATCCACACTCTTCTTGTATAATGCCCCTGCTATCACCAAATACGGCCTACTTTTAAGAGCAAACTTCCTTCTTTGATCAGGTGAAAAATGCTGTGGTAATACCCCTTCTGTGAGAAACATTAGTAACTGATCATACCACGAATCTGTCTTGACCGCTTGTGCCGTAAACAATTCAGCATCCGGAAATACATCAAGTACACTACTGGGTGTTTCTCCTGATTCCAATCGACTAAAATAATCTGCCATCGCATGCTCTTTCCCTGGGGTATGCACAATTACAAAATCGAATTCTTGTAACAAAAGCATCCATCTGGCTAATCGGCCTGTTAATAAGGGCTTCTTGATTAAATAAACCAGAGCCTGATGATCCACATGAAAAATCACTTTATTGCCCAACAAATAATGTCTAAACTTGTTAAGGGCATACACCATCGCCAAAGCTTCTCTTTCGGTCACCTGATAATTTCTTTCAGCCGCAGCCAATACCCTGCTGGCATAATAAACAGGTCTATACCAACCTTTATCTTTCTGTTGCATCAAAACTGCACCTACGGCCACATCCGATGCATCAACGAATATGTGAAACGGCATTGACCAATCAGGTGGTTGCAAAATAGGTGCCACCGACACCATCTTTTTTAATAACTGAAATGCCTTCTCTTGAGCTTCTTCCCATATAAACGGAACATCCTTCTTGGTCAAATGCGTCAGTGGTGAGGAAATGTTTGCTAAATATCTTAAGTATCGGGAATGCCACTTAATTTGGCCTACAAACCGCATTACTTCTTTAACGTTGGTCGGTGCTTTAGCTGTACGGATAGCTTCAATTTTCTTAACATCAATCGCCATTCCTGCTTGGGAGATAACATGGCCCAATAAAATCCCACTTCTTACCGCAATCACACTTTTAAACGGATTCAATACCATCCAAAACTGTCGACATCTTTCAAAACATGCTTTCAGGTGTAGTAAGTGCTTAATCATTTCACCGAAGACTGAAAAGTCATCGACAAATACCTGCATGAAGTCCTGAAGATAAGGCTCAAACACTTTATGCGCCACATAATTGAATGATGGTGGTCCATTCTTCAAACCAAAACTCATTACGGTAAATACGTAAGCACCAAATTCGGTAATAAATGCTGTTTTATGTTGATCCTCCTCAGCCACACTGATCTGATTATAACCGGAAAATCCATCCAAGAAACTATACATTTCATGGCCGGCAACTGCATCCAATACCGCATCACAAAACGGCATAGGAAACGGGTCTGTAACCGTTGCCGCATTTAGCTTTCTGTAATCAACGCAAATTCTGAGCTTCCTGTTCTTTTTAGGGACCACTATAATAGGAGAGAGCCAAGTCACTTGATTCACCGGTTTGATAAATCCGACTGCCAACAACTTATCAATCTCTTCCTTTACTTGTTTAGCAAAATTAGGATTCATTCTATATCTTTGCTGTGCCACAGGTACTGCATCCGCCTTCAAATTAATCCTATGTTGATGCAACTGCAGATCTATACCTTTTACTTGAGTATACTCCCAAGCAAACACATCCACATACTCTTTAAGCAAGCAAATAAGAGCTTCCTTAAACTTTCCTTCCAATGTTTTACCAATCCGCACCATCTTGGGTTCAGCTTCTGTTCCTAAATTAACCTCTTGAAGCTCTTCCTCCTTCACGCGCACAGAACCTGCATACTTCTGATCATAAATCCTTTCCGTTCGCATAATTATCTCTTCCTCCTGTTGTTCCATCTGCTGCAGCACCGGAACCTTCATACATTGATCAAATATTTTTTGTAACTTGGCACCTGCCACCTGTTCACCAAGAAGTGACTCTTCTTCGTTTGGCCCACCACTATAATCCTTACTTAATACTCCTTCTACATCAACTTCTAATACTGGCACCACCGTTGGGTTTGCTTGCAAAAACTTTTCCTCTTCGTCATCTTCAATCTCATCTGCTAAATTAATAGTCTGAGCCATCAACGGTTTTTCCTGTACCGACATATTTTTTCGCCCACGCATGGGAATTGTCACTTGCTTTTTACCCTTGGTAATCATTACTACATTCAAGCCCCAATCTTGCTTAATTTTAGCAAGCCGAAACCAAGGTCTTCCTAACAACATTTCATACAGGTACGCTGACTCCGTCATTCGGATGACTACAAAATTGACCATGAATGTCATACCGGAAATAATAATTTGCTGTTGCTTCAGAATGCCAACAGGCTGGACTCATGTTTGATCCACCATTTTGACCTGAAAAGGGGCTGGAGCCAATGCCCCTCTTCCCATTTCAATAAAAATATGTTCAGGTAATATATTTACCCCTGATCCTCCATCTAGCAATACTTCAGCAAAACTCCGCTTATTGTACTGCACTTGAATTACTGGTACGACAAAATCCACATCTGCTGGATCAATACTGTTGGCCAAAATTGAAGGGATCGTCCTACTCCCGGGCTCGGTCTGATATCCAAGTAACTTTCTCAACAATTTTTCGCGAAAGACCGGTACTAAAGATAACAGCTAATCCAAAGACAACTATAACGGTGCACTAATGATGTCAGCAAACCAGTCATTTGCCAAGTCTTGTTGACACTGAGCTTGATCCTGCTCCATCATGGGCGGTGCCAAGTCTTAAGAAAAAGCTAGGTGAATCTGACAACCTCATTCCAGATAGTGAGGTAGTAGCGCCTATTTCTATTCAATCTATTCCACACGAGCCTGAGAGCATACTATGCATTCGAGAGAAACGGACGAGAAGTCACTTGTATAAAGAATGTCTAGTAAAGTCGAAATATAGTTCAGAAGATAGTGCTACATGGGAGCAGGTCAGCACCCTTCAGAGACGGTTTCCCAATTTTAGACTACCTTCCCAAGAATCTTCTTAAGGGGAAGGATATGGGGGAACAACACGGAGACATGACCATGTATTTTAATACATGGGGATCTAGTGGGAGTACTATTCCATTGATTATCTTTTTCTTTAGACCTTCCAATACCATTTTTGAGGACAAAAATGAAGTTAAGGGGAAGGAAATGTTATATGGAGTAACCCTTTGGGAGAGGTGTGAACCACCTCTTAACTTATTTAGATGGGCTCACACATGAGTGCCATGTGGCACCCATGTGTAGAGCCATGTGGGGGGAACTCATTTAGTTATGGCAAGAGAGAGAGAGAGAGAGATTATTCTCGGGATTTGTACGCAGCTGCGCGGCAGGAAGAGCATTGATCTCCGTGCAACGACTAGTATAGAGAGAAGATCGACCTCGAACTGCGTGTAGGGATATATCAAAAGTGAGGGGATTCCTCAGGACAACTGAGCGTCTTAACATACACGTACACGTACACATATAGGTACAGGTACACATACACGTACACGTACAGGTACAGGTACAGGTACAGGTACAGGTACAGGTACAGGTACACGTACACGTACACATGCACGTGCAGGCACACGTACACGTGCACGTGCAGGCACACGTACACGTGCACGTGCATGTACACGTACATGTACACACATATACACACATATACACACATACACATAGATACACACACATAGATACACACACATACACACTGATACATACACACACATACACATAGATACATACACACACATACACATACATTCATACACACATACATACACATATGGCATAGCCCCGAGCCTCATGTTCTAACCTTAAAAAAAAATATTTCATCTCTATAATGGGATTCATTTCATATTCCAATTGAATGGAGGGGAATCTACCATTTGATCTAGTCATATAGTTTTATTATTACCATCATTTTGATAAAACATAAAATATAGTCTTGTCTTTATTATGTTTATTGATTTTTGTCATTTCATCTATTGTTAAATCTATGTTCTCATAAATGACATCATCTATTGATGGACTAATATTGATTTTTGGTAGTTCCTCTTCATCATCTATAGAATCATCACATAGAGTATTATTGTTCTCATCAAGTGGATTATTATTTTTGTCATGTAGACCAATTCTAATTTCTCTCTGAGACACCAGTAAATCAATATTTCACGATGAATCATCAACATGAACTTCTTCGATCTCTCTAACATTAAATTTGTCAAACAATGATCGACCTCTAGGTTGAACATGAATGATTTTCCACCAAGGATGAGCATGAAGGTTTTTGTAAAAAAATGTTTATTCAATATGCTTGAGAATAATATACAATTCTTTTGTTAATTGCATTATTTTTGAAGATTCAATTGCCCAAAACCCAGATAATTCCCTTCTCAATGTGAAATCATTAACTTTATACTCGGCTCAAAAACAATCAACCTTCAAAATAACCTATCAATATATAAAAGAAATAGAACTTCATTATTATGTGCTATAAAAATAATAAACTATATTATAAAAAAAATAAATTTTGTTTACATGTTTGAAGATATGAAACAATATTTCATAGATATCAACAATAGTCCCTACATAACCAAGTTCTTTGTCTATAAGGTTCGAATCTTTTGAACTAGCACATGACAATTGCTTGAAAGAAGCAAAATGCTAGAATCCTTTTTTTATGCAAAGAATCAATAATTTTGATTGTGATATGCTATCCATAAGCCCACATATTAGTGACCATTCGAGTCTAAAATAATAAATAAATTATTAGAAGATCAAAAAATATAGTTATATATGTAAGAATAGAAAATTAGTAGAAAAGAATTACCTTTCTTTCACAATATGTCATTAACTTCCTCTTCTCATATGAGACTGGCTCATTATTTGCATTGAATCGTTGCATACAAGTATATAGCCAATCTGTGAAAGAAGATATATATGTATTCTCATGACTATCTGGATTATAATTATATCTTTTATTTCTCTGTCTTCTACTTGAGATATTTTGAAGATCCTACTCATTCTCGTTAATGAATGCTTGCATGCATTCGATATTCTACCCAATAAAAGTAGAAATATCACTTTTTTCTTACAGTATAAATTGAAATGTAACTCTAATACCTGATAACTGTTAATTTTGAAGAAGACTCATTAGTCCATGCATGTGGAGCTTCTTCATCAACTCTTTCAAGATATGCACTAACATAGTAGTTGCTCTTGATAATACCTCATCTGTTAATTTTGAAGAAGACTCATTACTCCATGCATGTGGAGCTTCTTTATCAACTCCTTCAAGATATCACTAACATGCATGTTGTTGGAAGATCTTTTTCCATCAGATGTAGTAGCTCCTTGCATTCACTTTTCTTTTGTGGGATCAAGTCTTAGTCAATCTTTTTTGATGTAATCCACCTATTATCAATCACAAATTAAATTATAAAGAAATTAATTTGTAATAAAAAGACATAAAATAATCTTATAAGTGATCTAAGGCAATAGATCAAGTCTTGTACTTCTTTTGTTGTATATCCATTGATAACAAGTGGTAGAGTGTGCTTCATAAAGTTATGCCAATCCTGTGTCTTGAACCCAGACAAGCTCGTGTCATCCCAAGTAAACATGTTTTGGAAAGATGCTCCATATCATGTAGGTGTGGGGATCGACTAAATCCTTTTGTTGATAGTTTGCATCTCCTTTGTCGTAAGTATCCAAGGAGCAAGTTCATAAGATAGTTGCTATTGATTTTTATCATAAATTGGCCATAACTTTGGTTTTGAGTTTTGATCCTTTAAATTTTTTCCTGATGTTGTTGTGTCTTTTAATCCAACAAGATGTTACCATAATGAAAAACCAACATTGTAAAATATATGCATAGGATCAAGAATATGACATATCTTTAAATCTCTCCAATACTCCAAAGAATACCATATCAACATATTCTCTACTAGTGACGATTTTCCCTTATCTCTAGTCTTCACATTTTCATCATCTTCATCCTCATTGAAGATTTCAGATTGTGGATCTATAAGAGGATGTTCTATTGATTTCAGATACCAATCCATAGGCATCATTGGTTTTGGACACTGATATGTTTCAATCTTTCCATTAAAATGTATCGCTTCTCTTTTGGATGATCGTCACACAAGAATCATGAATGTCAAGGATAAATATTTTTGTTGAAATTATTACTATAAATTGATCTCAACCAATCACCATAGTAAGGACAAGTCTTATATCCCTTAGTAGATATTCCTACATGCATGAAAACCATAAAAATATAATTATCTTAACTCACATAAAAATGTATATATATTTTAAATAAAAAATTATGTCATTACCTGAACAGATGCTATATCTTTGAAAATCATGTATAGTCCAAGCCACAATTCAATGAACCACAATGTTTCTTTGATCAATGCTTTTTGATACATGAATGACATTTTAATGAGATCATACTTCAACCTTGGAGGTTTTGGAGTTATTGGAGAACTTGTGTTGGTCATCTTGTACATCTTCTATGCTATTTTGTAACTTCAATCATGGAATATAGTGAATATATTTGAAGCTTTTCTTCTTACATCACTCTCATGTGATGCACATGAGAGAGATGTAAAGAGGAAAGCTTAAAATATATTCACTCTACTCCATGATTGAAGTTACAAGATAGCATAGAAGATATGCAAGATTGTGGGCCTAAAAACCAACATGTGTGCATATAGAACTTGATACACATGTTGTTTTTTCTTTTCATAAAAGAAATGTGCACATGAAAATGTGTATGTAAGGTATGCTTTAATATGTTTTCCAAATTCTACACGTAAAATGTTTGAGATAAAATTGAAACATAACTACTTTTAATAATTATTAAATCACGATTTATTGAAAATGTTATGAAAAAGGTTGATTAAATGTACAAACACATAAAATTACATCATGGAATGCATGGACGCTTTCTCTGAATTCAAGTCTCACATGATCAAAAATGTTATCCCACTTTATGTGAGATTCCAAACACATGTACTATGTGAGTACTTCTTGCTAAAGGATTTTATTTTTTTTGTTTGAAAATTTGATCATTTATCTACTCTTTCATTATGCTTGAAGTTAATAAAAAACAATACATACACCTTGGAGACTCGATATCCCCCACTTTTTAAGAATTAAGATTAGTTTAATTGTAAATCTTGAACTCTAGACCTCAAGTTTAAAGGACAAAGTGTTTACCACTACACCATTCATTCATGACTCTTTCTTGAAGAGTTGAATCTGATGGTGTGCATTGTTTAGTTTAGTTTTTGTATGAGTTTTTTCTTTTGGAGAAAAATGGAAGTTCAACCGAAGTCTACTCCCTCGAGCTTTAACTTTGAAAGTATAACTGTACAAGTGAATGGGCATAGTACCTGAGACGTTCAAACCCACAAAATGCATGAGCCAACACAAGGGACACCAAGAAGATTGCCAGAACACGTTTATATTCGATTAGCAACTCGTGTTGAAGAAGGCAATGAGAGCTTGGTATGAGGAGTACTAGTACCCCTCATAGTTGCGCACAATTTGGCGCCACAGGGCATACCCCCCAAGCACTGAAAAGGGCTGGATAGAAAAACAGGCTGTGACATCCTCCCCCGGCTTGAAGAGCTTGGTGTCCTCAACAAGCGGGTTCGGGTCTTACAAAAGTTGGTGTGATTACAAAAATTTGGGAACATTACATGGGGCTTAAGTGTGGCGATAATACTTGCGAACTAATGGATGGTCGGGCCCAAAGGTGTTGGCCGGAAGCCAGTCCGAATCGACTAAGGGTCGTCCTTTGAATTTAATGAGGAACTGGGGACCATCGCGAGTGATCCGGTCCCGTAAGATAGCTTCTGCCTCGAACTGGTTCTCTCCATCGTGCACCGGGATCTCGCGTCCGTACTTGGAGTCGGGTTTGAACCGCTTCAGGAGGCTGACGTGAAAGGCGTTGTGAAATTGCACGTTGTCGGGAAGCTCCAAGCTATAAGTGACTTCATTGATCCGCCTCTCCACTTTGTATGGTCCGTAGTAGCGATGGTTGAACTTCTGCGTGATGTTCTTTGGGAGAGTGATATTTCGTGCGCTGACAAGGACAAGGTCACCGACTTGAAATTCTTCGCCGGGTCGTCGTTTCTTGTTTGCGTAGCGAGCCATGCGTTCTTTGCTTCTTTGCAAGCTGGACTTTGCTTCTTCTAACTTTGTCTTCCACTGATCCAAGAAAGCGCCGCAATCGGGGTCGTTTGTTGCAAGTGTGGAGTCTTGCGTGAGAGCCAAGGGCGTGATTACCTCTTTGCCGGCCGCCAACTCGAATGGGGTCATCTTCGTGCTTGAGTGGACGGAAGCATTGTAGTGAAACTCTAGAATGTCTAAGTGCTTCGCCCAATCCTTTTGGTCCGTTCGAACATAGTTCCGGATGTAATCTTCGATCGTCTGGTTGACCCGTTCGGTTTGCCCATCTGTTTGTGGGTGATAAGATGAGGAGAACCTAAGTTGCGTCCCCAAGATGCGGAAAAGCTCCGTCCATAGCCGACTTAGGAAACGGCCGTCCCGGTCCGACACTATGGCGAGAGGCAACCCGTGATACTTCACGATGTGTGTGAAGAAAAGCTGAGCCACGGCCTTGGCGTTGAGCGGGGGTTTGGCCGGGATAAAATGTGCTTCTTTGGTGAAGTAGTCCACCACAACGAAGATGGTGTTGAACCCCGAAGACGGTGGGAGTTCAGTGATGAAGTCCATGCTAATCATGTCCCATGGTCGGTTGGGAATCCGGAGTGGTTGCAGAAGGCCGGCGGGTTTTACCCTATCTTGACGGACTAACTGACATGTTGGGCATGTTTCTACATATTCCTGGACCTGTGCCTTCATGCGGGGCCAATAAAAGTGTTTGTGGAGCGTCTCATAGCTGCGGTTTTGACCTCCATGGCCGGCCACTTTGCAATCATGTGCCTCCCACAGTAGCTCTTTGCGTAGCTCTAAGTCGTTCGGGACATAAATTTTTCCTTTGCGGTGGAGAAGGCCTTCTTATAGTGTGTAGCGCTGCGGGGCTTGAGCCGTTTGCATTTCCTGAAGTAGTTCTTGAACTTGGGCATCCTGTGCTTGTGCTTGTTGAATTCTGCCTCTGAGATCTGAAGATACGGTGGATATCGCCTGGAGCTCGGGTCTTCGACTAAGTGCATCTGGCATCACGTTCTGTTTGCCCGGCTTGTGAATGATCTCGATATCGAATTTGGCAAGAAAATCCTGCCATCTTGCTTGCTTTGGGCTTAACTTGGGTTGAGATGTAAAGTACCTCAAGGAGATGTTGTCCGTGAAGACCTTTGTGTGCTTGTCCAGAATGTAGTGCCGCCACTTGCGTAGGCAGTGGATAACGGCTAACATTTCTTGCTCATGTGTGCTCCATCTGAGCTCGGGGCCGGTGAGTTTATGCGACTCGTAGGCAATGGGTTGTCCGTCTTGTACGAGGACGCCGCCGATGGCTGAGCCTGATGCATCTGTGTGAACTTCAAAAGGTTTGTCGAATTCTGGAAGTTTGAGAACCGGGGCATTGCACATAGCAACCTTCAATGCTTCGAAGGCGTCTTCTTTGTCTGCTCCTCACTTGAAGGGCTCCTTTTCTTTGACCAACTCCAAGAGCGGGGCCGCGATCTTGCTGAAACCTTGGATGAAACGGCGGAGAAATTGGCAAAAGCCGATGAATTCTCGCACCTCTTTGATGGTCTTCGGGGGGGCCCACTTGAGTACTGCTTCAACTTTCTGGGGGTCGGCGTGGAGGCCCAGTTCAGAAACGATGAACCCCAAGAATTCCACCTTCTTCATGCAGAACTCGCACTTGCTTGGTTTGGCGAAGAGCCGACGTTGCCGTAGTCATAACAAGACCGCCCGAACGTGCTCATAATGTTCTTCTAATGTTCGGCTATAGATCAGTAGGTCGTCAATGTAGATGATGAGAAAGAGGTCGAGCATGTCTCGAAAGCCATCATTCATCTCTCGACAGAAGGTAGCCGGTGCACCTGTAAGCCCGAATGGCATGACGAGCCACTCATAGCTGCCGTAGCGTGTGCGGAAGGCCGTCTTCTCGATGTGTTCTTGGGCCACCCTGATTTGATGGTACCCGGATCGAAGGTCTATGCGCGTGAAGTATATTGCCTTGCCCAGGCGATCTAAAAGTTCCTCCATCACGGGCACGGGGTATTTGCTCTTGATTGTGCCTTTGTTGAGTGCTCGGTAGTCGATGCATAGGCGTAGGGAGCCGTCTTTCTTTTTCACAAATAGGACCGGGGCTCCATATGGGGAGCTACTTGGTCGGATGTATCCTTGCACTTCAAGTTCCTGTAATTGCCTCTTCAGCTCCTGAAGGTCGGCCTCATTCATCCTGTATGGCGCTCGCGACGGTGGTGGGTGGTCCGGGAGCGTGTCGATCCGATGCTGGACATTACGTAAAGGGGGAAGACCGGGTGGAAGGGTATCCGTGAGAACATCTGAAAATTCTTCCATTAGCATCTGGAAACTTGGGTGCCCAATCTTTGAGACGTCGATCGGACGTTGTCCCGTCTCCTCTGCGACTGGTCTGAGAACGCATAAGTGTGCGATCCCACCTTGATAGACTGCTCGTCGAAATTGCTTGTGTGATAATGGTGATGGCGTGTGTGTGGAGGTTGACGTTCGAGCTTGTGCTTTCTCTTTGCTCGTATGTTTCTGCTTAGATTCCCTTGGTTCACTGTCAGAAGGTTCGTCCGTACGAGGAGCCTGGACTCGATTGCAGTCGACGACGATGGCCTGCCCACTCTGATCGAGAAGAACTTTGTCTACCCCTTTGCCGAAAAAAGAGATCATGTGTTTATCCATAAACTCGAGGCCTAGGATGACTTCGAATGTTTTCATCCGTATAATCAGGAAGTTCAGGTGACCAAACCATTGGCCTAACATGACCGGGACACCGTCGGCGTAACGCACGTGACTGGCCTCTCCCTGAGCAAAGACCACTGACATGCGGAGCCGTTTACTGATCTTGAGTCCAAGGCGTTGAGCACACTGCGGAGTCATGAAGTTGTGGATTGCACCCGTGTCCAGCATCACCGGCATGCGTTCGCCTGTGACTTCTCCCATAATGAACACTTGGTGTATGATGGGTAATGCAACTGAATGGCACTGAGCCTTGCCCTTTGATGTGGACGGTCCGCGGGGGGAGGAGTCGTCTGATTCGTCGCTGTGAATCTCGGTGATTTTCGGGCCGGAGGTGGATGCCTCTTCGGTCTTCGTTGCTTGCACCCTAGTGTCAGTTCGTTTCCGCCAGCATTTCTCAGTGGGGTGACTGCCTTGGCAACGCTTGCAGACCAGACGGGGGTCGCGCCGAGTTTGGTTATTTCGGTTCGGGGACCCTGAACGGTTGTCTGTTGGGGCCGGGAGGGCTTTGAAACCTTGACCACGTTGTTGTTCGGTTGATCTGCGGTATGTGGAGGTTTGCTCTTTGTTCGAGGTTGAGTCTTTGCGGGGAGCTTGGCTTCCGTCGGTTGAACGAGCCAGCCGGTTGGAGTAAGCGTCATTGAGCCGTTCTGCAATGCGGACTGCGTCCTCCCAAGTCTGGGGGTCTTGCTTCTCCACTTCTTTGCGGTAGTACGGGGAGCACCCATAAAGGAAGCCGTGTAAGCGATCAATTTCAGCCATGTCGTTGATGCGAAGCATGAGCCTGCGATATTGTGATACATAAGGCCCGATGAACTTGTCTTGACGGAGGTTGCGCCATTCGTCACGTGCTTGGAACGCTTCGTTGCGAGGTACAAAGTAGTCGATGATGGCCGCTGTAAAATGATCCCATGAGGGCCAGGCTTGCTTCTTGTGTTCCACCATGTACCATGCTGAGGCTTCGTCTTGTAAGAATTGGCCGGCGATGCGCGTCCAATGGTTGTGGCCAACCCGGAGCATCTGGAGGTAGCTTTCCATACCTTCGATCCATCGGTTGACGGCAATGGAGCTTCGGCCGCCTCGGTACTTGTCGGGGGGGTTCGGTTTGAAGAAGCCGAAGGAGTCGGGGTCGTCGATGTCCACCGGTTGCATTTGAGTGATCGGAGTTGGATTTAAAGGAGTTGGTGGTTGTTGGGATGTATGGGTCGGAGTGGGTTGGAGAGCTGGTTGGGTGCTTGACTGCGATTGTGGTTGGGGTTGAGATTGGTCCTTGGCTAAGAGATGGGATTCTACTAGGGTAGTTAATCTAGAGAGGGTGTCTTCGAGTCTATCTATGCGATCGTGGACGGGGTCAGGATGTGGTGGAGCTTGGTCGGATTCGGGTTGGGTGTGGATGTCGGCGTTGAGTTCGGCCTCCTGGAGCCGTTCATGTAGCTCGGCGTTCACCAAGAGCAGGCGGTTGAGTTCCTCTTCTAAGGCAGCCCGTTGGGCCTTGTGACGGCGGCGCCGTTCAGTCACGTTCTTGGCGCGTTCCGTCCCCGAAGTTAGACCGGCCGTGCCAACGTCGTGTTCGCTGGCCATGGTGGCGTGTAGCCAACCGGCGGCAACTCGAAAGGAAGAGGGAGCCTAGGAGGAGGGAGTCTAGGGCACGCGGGCACCTAGCAGCGAGGGAGAGGTTCACCGGTTAAACGGGGTTCGGAGTTGCGTGACGGGTACGGCGGGGACCGACGGCGGATAGCGCGGGGACGGCAGCGGCTAGCGCGGTGCCAACGGTAGATAGCGCGGGGACGGCGGGAGGGCAAGGGGTTGCCTTGCTTGGAAGGGGAGGGGGGGGGCAAGGGGGTGCCTTGCTTGAAAGGGGGGGGGGCAAGGGGTTGCCTTGCTTGAAAGGGGGGGGGGGGCAAGGGGGTGCCTTGCTTGAGGGAGGGAGGGAGGGCAAAATACCTCTTGCGACGTCAAAAGAACTTCCCACGGATGGGCCCGGGACGTTAGATGGCGCTGCCAGCACTGGTGTGACAGTCCGCCCGTCCAGAGGCTTCCCCTAGGGTCGTTGCTCTGATACCACTTGAGACGTTCAAACCCACAAAATGCATGAGCCAACACAAGGGACACCAAGAAGATTGCCAGAACACGTTTATATTCGATTAGCAACTCGTGTTGAAGAAGGCAATGAGAGCTTGGTATGAAGAGTACTAGTACCCCTCATAGTTGCGCACAATTTGGCACCACAGGGCATACCCACCAAGCATTGAAAAGGGCTGGATAGAAAAACAGGCTGTGACAGTACCTACGTGACCCCCTATATCCCACAAAAGAGAAGTTAACCAAGGTGACAACTCGATTACAATTAGTTTAAGTGGCCAAAGCCATTACCTATCGAGATCGAGAGTTGAACCATGAATCTCACCTCAAAAGATGATAGCCAAACCAATTCCCCTAAACATGGACTTTTGTGCCACGTAAAAACAAAAGTTTGAAAGAGTGCATTATGAAAAAAGATTGCCCGCAAAAGATGGAGCTTTTGATGTTCGCTTAAACGTCGATAGGAATTTGACTCAAACGATTTGCGCACAGGAGTGACTTCTTACTGACGAGCTGGCAGGAATATAGATACTCCATGGAGAGTGAGCGCAGAGCACCCAGGAAACAAAATTTATTCTGAAGTCTAATGGATGGAAATGAGCTTTTTGGTCAGGCAGACTTGGAAGCTCACACGCAATTCGCACTCTTCTTATTCCACGGTCTGCCTTCTTCTGCACAGTGCGAGGAGACAAATCGTATTACCTTGGCCTATTTCCTCATCTCTTCCTTAGATCTTCTTCGCACTCTCCCATTTGTAAGTAGTGCTCTCGCATTTTTCCTGTAATTTCTCTTTGTGCAGTTTCAATCAGTCGTCTGACGTTGTGCTTCAATGCAGATAGATAAGACGCAAATCATCGACTGGGTATATGCGCATCAAGTGCTTCCTTCCTCACGTTCGGATGCCTCGGGTATCTGAGCTTCATCTCATACACATATCTTTGTTCTGCGTGTGTCTCACACACACACAGAGAGAGAGAGAGAGAGAGAGAGAGAGAGAGAGAGAGAGAGAGAGAGAGAGAGAGAGAGAGAGAGAGAGAGAGAGAGAGAGAGAGAGAAAGAAAGAAAGAAAGAAAGAAAGAAAGAAAGAAAGAAAGAAAGTGTTTTTACGTCTATTAGGAGGCCGAACTCGGCCTATGAGACAAATCGATGTACATGGGTGTATCTTCTGTCTATCAGAGAAGATAAAAGTGTTGAAAAAGAAACTGGTAAAGCTGATACATATCTCCGTGAAATGAGTGTGGAGATACCCATGAAAGGGGGGGGGTGTATGGAGTGCGATATCTATGGCAGTCTATATGCAAAGGGGTAGTACAACAAGCATGGGAATGCATCTGAAACGACTAACTAGCTCCATCCTGTGCTAGTGGGCGGGTGTAAGATGTGATACATAGGTGGAGGTGGAGTCAGGGCCATCATGATAGCTGCAGTGGGATCAGCCATCATCTGGAATCGTCTCTCCTCCATGGCGCGATGGTGACGAGCCTGGATCTCTGCAATCTGATGTCGGTGATGTCTCGGGGCCCGATATCCTGTAGCACGGGGTCGTCTCCTAGCTCGAGCAGCTTGAGCCTGCTGAAGAGTCACCCCTCTCGGTGTGTGGGTTGAGGGGGGGAGGGCTGCAGCACGTCGTGGAATAAAGAACTCAGTGAGCTGACTCTGTCTCCCTCATGTATGGGTTGCTACAGTAGGCTGGAGTAGGGAATCTCTGTGACTCTGTATCTCTAGTAGGAATCGCCCGAGCTGTCGCTGGTCTCTAGAGTCCATGATCTCTCGAAGGGTGGGCTGCCCTGTAAATAGAGTCCCGTATCTACCTCTGATGCCATCATATGCGCTACATCTGCATACAAAGTGCTCCTCATCCTCTATCTCTACTCTGCAAACCCTGCATATCTGCTCCTCTCTGGGAATGTCTGCGGCTCTTCCCGTCTCAATCTCTAGTCTATTTGATGAGACTCTGAACTTGCCAATCGCTACCCTCGAGCTATGAGGCATGTAAGTATCCATGTAACATGGCTGCCGGATGAAACCGTCTGCTAGGATGTCTAAGAACTGGTCTCGATAGTGCAATAGTTTCGATCCCATGTGTGGTGTGTGCCATGTCTCACTAATGTAGCGCTGCCAAAGATCCTGTCTAAACACAACATTCCTCTCATGACGAGAGAGGTGGATGTGAGGTGAGTCTCGGTCGTACTGAAAAGGCAGCAATCTGTCCATATCAAGCCCATGACTATCAAACCATACTCTAACCTGAGTGTACCAAGCTCTCTCATATCCTGACTCTGATATCTGTATAGATGCCTCAAAAGCTCTGCGTGTGAGTCTGTCTGTAGGGAGCTCCCTCATCCTCTGAATAAAGCAGATAGTCTGGAATAGTGCATCTACTACCATGGGTGGTGCAGCTAGCTATGCCCTAATGATGTCATGTGGTACGGACTGTTTCCTGCGAAATAGTCGCGAGATCATACGTACCTGGGGCCTCTCGATCGCACTCCACTGGGTGGCTGTGAGGCCTGGGGCCCAAACTGTCGCAGCATACATCATAGCTGGTCGGACTAGTGTGTCAAATAGCCACCCCTTCGTGCGGGGCTCCTGGAAGTGTGCCTGGTGACATCTCCGCTCTAACATGGCTAAAGCTGCATATCCTCATGTGAGTCTATCGGTGGCTGCCTGTCTCATGCTGAAGGGGCCAGGTAAGCTCGTGAATGTGACTCCGAGGTAGACATAGGAAGTGACCACCTCAATCTGTCCACCGCCGGCTGTGAATCCTGCTCCATTCCTCACCAAGGGGGAGGTGTGGAAGATCATGACCTTGGTCTTGCCAAGGTTTACTGTAAAGCCCTTCTGTGTACAAAACTCATCGAGGGCATCCACGTGGCACTGTAATCCATCGGGTGACTCTGAAATCAAGACAATGTCATCGGCACATAATAAAATGTGGACAGGTGTACCTGCGAGGTCTGCACCCTCTCCTCCAGCTCGGAGAATGTAGTCCTCAATCTCATCGATGTAGAGACCAAATAGTGGGAGAGAGCGGGCAGCCTTGCTTAACACCGATGGTGCTAGCAATGACATGAGACATACCTCCTGGACACTGTACTCTCCCGGTCACCTGCTCATAGAGTGCATAGATGGCCCAAATCATCCCTGATGGTATTCCCAAGCTCTGAAGGCATTGGAAGAGTCTCTCTCGTGGCACTGTATCGAAAGCTTTGCGGAAGTCCACAAAGCAGCAATATAGTCTCTTCTTCCGCACCCTTGCCCCATCAATGAGGCAGCGCAAAATGAAGATGTGATCAATAGTAGAGAAAGCTCGCCGAAAACCTGCCTGGCCTTGTGCTTGTAGCCCCTGAGTCTCTGCATATGAGCTGAGCTCTACCTCAAGTATGGCACCGTATAGTTTGGCCATGGTGTGGCCAATCATGATGGTCCTGTAATTCCCTGGATCCAGGGTGTCGCCAGATTTGTGGATAGGCACAATGGTGTGCCTAGTCCACTCCTCTTGGAAGCCCTCCCCTATAGCCCGATTGAAGGCATGTGCAATCAACGGGGCTATAGTGGAGGATGCATATATGAGGTGCTTGCTCTGCAATCCCGTATGGTCTGTCGAACGTCCATGTTGCAGTCGTCCTATGGCCCTCTCAAACACACAGAGAGAGAGAGAGAGAGAGAGAGAGAGAGAGAGAGAGAGAGAGAGAGAGAGAGAGAGAGAGAGAGAGAGAGAGAGAGAGAGGTATATTAATGCCTTCCAAGGGCCAAACTTCGCCTATGAGACAAAATCATATACAACTGTGGTAATCTCTATGTAGCAATGAAAAGGAAAAATAGTCGCTACATAAAACTATAAGGATGGGGTACCTAGTAATGAAGAGGTAGTGAGGATAAAATAGTGGTGCCTTGGGGATCGTGATTTTGAGTACTGTAAGGATGGTGTACCTAGTAATGAGGAGGTAGTGGGGATAAAATAGTAAGTGACTCTGCGTACTGTAAGGATGGTGTACTTAGTAATGAGGAGGTAGTGGGGATAAAATAGTGGTGCCCGGGGGAGCGTGGCTCTGACTCAGCAGATAATGACCACCTAATACAAGGGGGATCCATGAGAGAGTGAATGTGTATACCCTAACTGCTGAATCCTGATGATGCGTGGAGGTGGGTGGAGTATGTCTTACATGGGCAGCAGTATGAGTACCTCCTGGAGGAAGGCAAGAAAGGCTGTCCAAGTGGTGGTGGTATGTCTATGCTCCATCATGTAGTCATGGGCTATCCCGATGGGTGAGATATCCTCCCGGTGAAGTCATGGTCATCGCTACCCAATCATATGTGGTCGGCATAGCACTCTCTGTGCCGCTGCCCGATGGAGCGTGAGCCCTATGCCTTTGGGAGGCGGGTCTTTTTGATGTGGCCAAACTTGCTGAAAAAACTGAGTAATAGTCTGTTGGGTACTCACCCGTGTTTGGTGTGTAGGATGTGATCTCTTCTCTCATATGCCACCATGGGAAAATGCCCAATCCTCCCTTGGTCTCCAGTGGTCATGCACAACTGGGGTGACTCTTCTATTTGGAAACTTTGCTCATAGGTTCGAATAATGTGCATCTGATAACAAGGTGCTCCTCACTCTCTATCTCTGTATGGCATACTTGGCACCACCTCTCCTCTCGAGGGACTCCTCTAGCCTGACCCCTTGATCTCGAGCTGAAGTGATTAAACTCGAAGCTTTCCAATGATGACTCGAAGGTGGTGTGGTAGGGTGAAGTCTCAATGAAGCTCTGGTCGGAGATCCGTAGAAAATGCTAATGGTAATGAAGTATTTTCGGTGTCAATGTCCCCTTCGGGCTGATCCATGTGCTTTGTATGTATGTATGTATGTCTGCATGTAGGGTGAAGTCTCAATGAAGCTCTGGTCGGAGATCCGTAGAAAATGCTAATGGTAATGAAGTATTTTCGGTGTCAATGTCCCCTTCGGGCTGATCCATGTGCTTTGTATGTATGTATGCCATATCTCCCGATGGATGATCCTATTTCTCTCTTGGTGGGAGAGCGAATAGGTGGGGGTCTGGAAGTCGTACTGTATTGGTGGTAGTCTGTCTATGTCAAAACCATGGAGGGCAAGCCAATCCCGTGTCTGTGTACAATGAGGAGGTGTCTCCTTCTAGTGCCATGTCGCGTGATGCTTGGAAAGCTCTGTAAGTGATGGGCTCTGTGTCCATGTTGAGGATCCTCTGTAATAGACATACTGTCTTGAAGAGTGCCTCTACTAGCATTGGTGGTGCATCAAGCTCTGTTATGATGATATCTTCGGGTACCGAAGATTTGCTACGGATGAGTCTGGCAATCATGAGAATCTGTGGCCTCTCTAATGCTGTCCATGATGATGCAGCTAATCCCAGTTCCCATGTAGGTGCTCCATACATGAGTGCTTGCATTGCTTGGGTAACTAAAGTGTAGAAGAGCCACCCCTTTGTGCGGGGCTCCTAAAAATATGCCTGGTGACACGGTCTCTCCATCAAAGCTAGCGTTGTGTATCCTCGTATGATACGATCACTGGTTGCCTGACACATGGAGAAAACCCGAGAGGCTGCAGTGAATGTCACTTCCAAGTAGACATGATCTGACTACCTCCATCCTTCTCTCATGGCCTGTAAGACATGAGGCATACATGCCCTTCTGTGCCCTAGCTGCATTTTTGTGAGGTCCTCGTCCATGAATAAAGATTCACCTGGAAGACTTCTTAGTATGGATCGCTTTTTGAAAAGCGATTCTCTCCTTTGGTTACCTCATGTGTAATATAAGAGCTTGGGGTTTTGTGTGATCTTTTCGAGCTCTCCACGAAGGCGTGAATGGCATATCGTCATATCCTATCTGACGACATATTTGTGATGCATCAGCCTCGCCTGTGATCCTTACATGTAGTCTATAGACCTATCTGAGTCTCTCTTCTTCAAGTGTGTCTTGCCTGTATTCATCTCTTATTGCCTCTTCTTTTACCTTTTTTTTAATGTTTTTGTATACGGCTTCAACCCAAGAGTTTTGCGTTGATTCCAGCGCTCATGTTTGTCATCCATTCATTCTTTATTTCGTCTTTGAGATCATCTGTTGTGGTAATTTCTCCCTCTTCCTTGGAGATCTTCATGTGAATGATTTCTTCTTGGATGTTTGTCCTCCATTCATTCTTGATTTCTTCTTTCAGATCATCTATTTTGGTAATTTCTCCCTCTTCCTTGGAGATCTTCTCGTGGATGATTTCTTCTTGAAGACGGTGTGTTTCAACGTTCCATTTATTCGTGTCTTCTTTGAGTTGTTTGATTTGATCCTCAAGAGCTTTTAATCTTTTCTGTTTCTTTTCTCATCTCTTGGTTAAGAGCCTTATTTGCCTCTTTTTTCCCTTCTCTTATGGCCTTAATTATCATCTCCTTCACATCCTTCTTCTCAAGTCTTGTCTCGTCCATCGACAAATCGTTGTGGGACCCAAAGAGATGATCGACTTTAGGGTTTTGTAGTCATCGTTGATTCGAAATTTATGAGAGAGGCATTAGGGTTTCGGGCAGTTAGGGTTTCGATTTTTCAAGATAAGTTCGAACAATTAGGGTTTCAGATGACCGACTTCGTGCAAAGAATGGGTGATGTGGAAATTAGACCTTGAAAACCCTAAAAACAGTGGTGAAACACTAAGAAATAGGGTGAAACACTAAAAAAACTCTCAAACAGACCTACAAAACCCGTAAAAGCAAAAGGGATGATGTCAAAACCCTAATAAATTGAGACGATGATGGAAAAACCCTAAAAACGTACCTACAAAACCCTACATACAAAGGGGATGATGGAGGAACCCTAAAAAACCCTAAAAACAGACACAGAGAGAGAGAGAGAGAGAGAGAGAGAGAGAGAGAGAGAGAGAGAGAGAGAGAGAGAGAGAGAGAGAGAGAGAGAGAGAGAGAGAGAGAGAGAGAAAAAGTGTTTTTACGTCTATGAGGAGGCCGAACTCGGCCTATGAGACAAATCGATGTACATGGGTGTATCTTCTGTCTATCAGAGAAGATAAAAGTGCTGAAAAAGAAACTGGTAAAGCTGATACATATCTCCGTGAAATGCGTGTGGAGATACCCATGAAAGGGGGGGGTGTATGGAGTGCGATATCTATGGCAGTCTATATGCAAAGGGGTAGTACAACAAGCATGGGAACGCATATGAAACGACTAACTAGCTCCATCCTGTGCCAGTGGGCGGGTGTAAGATGTGATACATAGGTGGAGGTGGAGTCAGGGCCATCCTGATAGTTGCAACGGGATCAGCCATCATCTGGAATCGTCTCTCCTCCATGGCGCCATGGTGACGAGCCTGGATCTCTGCAATCTGATGTCGGTGATGTCTCGGGGCCCGATATCCTCTAGCACGGGGTCATCTCCTAGCTCGAGCAGCCTGAGCCTGCTGAAGAGTCACCCCTCTCGGTGTGTGGGCTGAGGGGGGGAGGGCTGTAGCACGTCGTGGAATAAAGAACTCAGTGAGCTGACTCTGTCTCCCTCCTGTATGGGCTGCTACAGTAGGCTGGAGTAGGGAATCTCTGTGACTCTGTATCTCTAGTAGGAATCACCCGAGCTGTCGCTGGTCTCTAGAGTCCATGATCTCTCGGAGGGTGGGCTGCCCTGTAAATAGAGTCCCGTATCTACCTCTGATGCCATCATATGCGCTACATCTGCATACAAAGTGCTCCTCATCCTCTATCTCTACTTTGCAAACCCTGCATATCCGCTCCTCTATGGGAATGTCTGCGGCTCTGCCCGTCTCAATCTCTAGTCTATGTGATGAGACTCTCAACTGGCCAATCGCTACCCTCGAGCTATGAGGCATGTAAGTATCCATGTAACATGGCCGCCGGATGAAACCGTCTGCGAGGATGTCTAAGAAGTGGTCTCGATAGTGCAATAGTCTCGATCCCATGTGTGGTGTGTGCCATGTCTCACTAATGTAGCGCTGCCAAAGATCCTGTCTCAACACAACATTCCTCTCATGACGAGAGAGGTGGATGTGAGGTGAGTCTGGGTCGTACTGAAAAGGAGGTAATCTGTCCATATCAAGCCCATGACTATCAAACCATACTCTAACCTGAGTGTACCAAGCTCTCTCATATCCTGACTCTGATATCTGTATAGATGCCTCAAAAGCTCTGCGTGTGAGTCTGTCTGTAGGGAGCTCCCTCATCCTCTGAATAAAGCAGATAGTTTGGAATAGTGCATCTACTACCATGGGTGGTGCAGCTAGCTCTGCCCTGATGATGTCATGTGGTACCGACTGTTTCCCGCGAAATAGTCGCGAGATCATACGTACTTGGGGCCTCTCGATCGCACTCCACTGGGTGGCTGTGAGGCCTTGGGCCCAAACTGTCGCAGCATACATCATAGCTGGTCGGACTAGTGTGTCAAATAGCCACCCCTTCGTGCGGGGCTCCTGGAAGTGTGCCTAGTGAAATCTCCGCTCTAACATGGCTAAAGCTTCATATGCTCGTGTGAGTCTATCGGTGGCTGCCTGTCTCATGCTGAAAGGGGCCAGGTAAGCTCGTGAATGTGACTCCGAGGTAGACATAGGAAGTGACCACCTGAATCTGTCCACCGCCGGCTGTGAATCCTGCTCCATTCCTCACCAAGGGGGAGGTGTGGAAGATCATGACCTTGGTCTTGCCAAGGTTTACTGTCAAGCCCTTCTGTGTACAAAACTCATCGAGGGCATCCAAGTGGCGCTGTAATCCATCGGGTGACTCTGAAATCAAGACAATGTCATCGGCATATAATAAAATGTGGACAGGTGTACCTGCGAGGTATGCACCCTTTCCTCCGGCTCGGAGAATGTAGTCCTCAATCTCATCGATGTAGAGACCAAATAGAGTGGGAGAGAGAGAGAAAGAAAGAAAGAAAGGTATATTAACATCTTCCAAAGGCCAAACTTGGCCTATGAGACAAAATCATATACAACTGTGGTAATCTCTGTGTAGCAATGGAAAGGAAAAAAATACTCGCTACACAAAACTGTGTAGGCGGAAAACAGCAAAGGATGGTGGTACCTGTAATGAGGAGAGAGAGAGAGAGAGAGAGAGAGAGAGAGAGAGAGAGAGAGAGAGAGAGAGAGAGAGAGAGAGAGAGAGAGAGAGAGAGAGAGAGAGAGAGAGAGAGAGAGAGAGAGAGAGAGAGGGAGGGAGGGAGGGAGGGAGGGAGTGAGGGAGGGAGGGAGGGGATGGGAGGGGATGGGAGGGGAGGGGAGGGGAGGGGAGGGGGAGGGGAGGGGAGGGGAGGGAGAGAGAGAGAGAGAGAGAGAGAGAGAGAGAGAGAGAGAGAGAGAGAGAGAGAGAGAGAGAGAGAGAGAGAGAGAGAGAGAGAGAGAGAGAGAGAGAGAGAGAGAGAGAGAGAGAGAGAGAGAGAGAAAGAAAGAAAGGTATATTAACATCTTCCAAAGGCCAAACTTGGCCTATGAGACAAAATCATATACAACTGTCGTAATCTCTGTGTAGCAATGGAAAGGAAAAAAATACTCGCTACACAAAACTGTGTAGGCGGAAAACAGCAAAGGATGATGGTACCTGTAATGAGGAGGTAGTGGGAATAAAATCATGGTGCCTGGGGGAGAGTGGCTCTGGCTCAGCAGATAATGACCACCGGATACAAAGGGGAGCCATGAGGGAGTGAATATGTATACCCTAAGTGCTGATGATGGGTGGAGGTGGGTGGAGTATATGGTACATCGGCGGCGGCAGGTGTGCCTCCTGGAGGAAGCCTGTCCAAGTGGTGGTAGTGCGCCTATGCTCCATCATGTAGTCGTGGGCTATCCTGATGCATGAGATATCCTCCTGGTGTAGTCGTGGTCGTCGGTACCAAACCAGATGTGGTTGGCGTCGCACTCTCTGTGCCGCTGCCTGCTGGAGTGTGAGCCCTATGCCTCTGGGAGGTGGGTCCATCCGATGTGGACCAACGTGCTCAAAATACTGAGTAATAGTCTGCTGGGTACTCACCTGTGTCTGGTGTGAAGGCTCTAGCATCTGATCTCTTCTCATATGCAGCCATGAGGAAACGCCCCATCCTCCGCTGGTCTGCAGTGGTCATGCACAACTGGGGAGAGAGAGAGAGAGAGAGAGAGAGAGAGAGAGAGAGAGAGAGAGAGAGAGAGAGAGAGAGAGAGAGAGAGAGAGAGAGAGAGAGAGAGAGAGAGAGAGAGAGAGAGAGAGAGAGAGAGAGAGAGAGAGAGAGAGAGAGAGAGAGAGAGAGAGAGAGAGAGAGAGAGAGAGAGAGAGAGAGAGAGAGAGAGAGAGAAGAAAGAAAGTCATATTAACGTCTTCTGGAGGCCAAACTTGGCCTATGAGAGAGAGAAAGAAAGAAAGAAAGACTTTTTAACGTCTATTAGAGGCCAAAATCGGCCTATGAGACAAAACATATACATCAGTATGATCCAATCGATCCAATCCACTGTGATCCAAAACGAAAATACAGTGTGAGTACTGCAAACGGGTATAAAAGGAGGGATAGTAGCTGGCATCAAGGGTGTGGGGTGCTATGGGTATGCACTCTATATGCTCAATGGGTGAGATACAAATATGATATGCATAGGGAGGGGAGGCTCGATGGTATCACAACCCCCTAAATGCCTGGAGTGGGTGTAGGATATAATGCATCGGTGGGTAAGGCATCATGGGGAGAGAGAGAGAGAGAGAGAGAGAGAGAGAGAGAGAGAGAGAGAGAGAGAGAGAGAGAGAGAGAGAGAGAGAGAGAGAGAGAGAGAGAGAGAGAGAGAGAGAGAGAGAGAGAGAGAGAGAGAGAAGAGAGAGAGAGAGAGAGAGAGAGAGAGAGAGAGAGAGAGAGAGAGAGAGAGAGAGAGAGAGAGGCCAAATTTATCCACGATACAAATCATTTGATTTTCCATGTGTATATTGAGTTAGTATAAAAAATAAGCTTAAACTGAAATATGAAAGGTAGAGTGAACAAGTTACAACAATGAAGGAATGCGGATAATTGGTGCATGAATCACAAAGTCACATATGTTGCTTCGAGGACACTAATAAGGTTTAACGTAGTCTGATGATGGAGTGTGTAGTGCACTCTAGGGGTGGCTACATTTGAGGTTGGCTTCCTCCTTGGAGGAGTATACTCCATTATGCTCAAATATTCTGTAACACATCTTATGCCGGACAATGAGAAGAGCACCAAAAAGTGGAGCGGAAAAGTAGAGTATTGTAAAATCTTCAAGAGGCAAAGTTAGACTTATACAAATGGAGATCATAAATTAATCCAATACATAGTTATCACATCCATGAACAATGCTAGGGCTGAGAGAAGTGAATCTAATCACACCCAATTGCAAATATATCTTTGGAACTCGAATGCTAATGTGGTTTATAGCAATGAGTGAGATGTGTGCTAGGATTGATCATGAATAACACAAGAAACATAGTATACATGAAAACAAGGATCCATACAACAAATCGACAATGATTACCAGGAGTACTTCACTTCATACTACCTCTAGTAGTCCACTGAGTGCAACACCTATCCTGAGTCACCACCTCTCTATGCTTCTGCGCACAAGGGATGACACCTTCCTCTTATTGGACCAAATTGCACGAGAGTTCTTTGATGATTTCCTTGCCTCCATCTGTGCCTCCTCGTTGGTCTTGTTTGGTATGCGGCATGCCTCCTTGATTTGGTTAGCTTGCATGCACATCAGTTTGGCATGCATTCTTTCTCTCTCATCTAAAGCATGTGAAATGATACAAGAGACCTCTTTGTATAGACCTTAGAGGATCATCACGTGGTTGTAGATAACTAAAGAGGATATATAGTCGAGGGTGGCATGTAGGCGGCCTTCATGCCACAAAGGTGGTCGACCCCATTGGATGTTATCTCTCCACCCTTGAAGGACATCTGGATGGGAGTTTGTAGCTTATGTTTTTGCCCTTTGGAAGATCCTCGACACTTGCACTGGTGGGGGGTGGTGGTATGGGACATCAGTCCCTTTGAGGTGGTTGTGTGCTTGGTTGCAAGCTCCCATGCTGGGGGGTGAGCAGGTTTGGCTCTATGGTTGGGAGGTGAGTCAGATGTCTTCCCTTCTATTGTGTGTGCATATGGCTTGTGACTTGACTTGTCCAACAGGGAGGATCTTGGAAGATCGAACATTGGTATGAGAGAAGCTCTCTTCTCATATGGAAAGGCAAGGTGATGTGCACATAACAATCAGAGCTCATGGAGTTGGGATCGCTCAGCTTGATATCTTTCTCACCCTCTTGCATAGGGCGATATGATACACATTCAGTAGGAGGAAAGAGCAAGGGGAGCACATGCAAGCCGCTGGTTGGAAAGCACATGTAATATTCCTACCTTAACTATGTTTTTCATGAAGGTAGAGGGCTGAATTATCGGAACACTTCGTCATCATTTTAGGGGCACCATGGCTGGAATTTCCTTTCCTACTCTAGTAGGAGAGGGAAGTACCACATAGCTGCCCAAAATAATAATGAGCGGGAATATAGATGGCTGCTGCCTATTTGAGAAAATCACACGTGCACTCAAAAATGAAGGGATTGGATGAAAGGAATGGGATTGAGACTGTAGGGAGGGCTGGACAGCCACGATATTTGGTAGTCGCCTCCCCTTTGGACCCCAAACTTGTTGGAAACAATGTCACATTGTGAGTATAAAACCCTAATTTCCGGCAAGCCCTAAAATTGGTCACCATTTCCTATAAATCATTTTGATCAAAATTTGTCAAACTTCTTTATTTCTTTTTCTTAAAATACTTATCAATAGCTATCTAACGATATATAAGACTTGACCATCTGACACTTAAAAACTCCTCAAAATTAAAACTCTTAACATTCAGCTTTTCATTTG